>CM067566.1:21551329-22751329 GCA_034336665.1 Luscinia megarhynchos | reverse complement strand
AACACTTTTAACAAAGATCCCTTTTCGTATCAAGTTCTGTCAAAGTGCAAGACACTGACAAATAGGTCTCATTCCTAACTAACATGCATACACTTGCTTTACAATCTATTCTGCTAAGATTTTTTTCCACTTTTGTGATTTTTAAGTCTGGCCCAGGTGGTTCTTTTGAAGCTGTTGCAAAAAATAAGTATTCCTTTGTGTACAAAACAAAAACTTCATCCAACTCCACACACAGTTCAGAAGTACAAATCCAGCACAAAACTCATCTGAAGGAGATGCTTATGAAGCAAACACAACCTGCAGGAAGAACAGAGCCCTGTTCGCTTGGAAGGACTCAAAAGCTCTTCTGCACATGCCATGTCATGAGGAGAAGCCAACCTGCAGTGAAAGTCACAAGTGTTTGACAGGTGACAGAAGCTGTCAAACACTACATTGTGCAGTTTCCTTTCAAGCCACGAAGCTGCTCTTGCTAGAGCCCTTCCACAGAGCTCCCAGAAAGGGACAGGCCAATCTGATGGATGTGGGAGGAGGAAAGCCACCAGTAAGTGTGTTCTCTACCACCAGGTCTGCTTTTAAGGAAGTACTTTCATAGTCACCTTCCTTTTGCTGTGTACTGAAGGAGAAAGCTTGGATTTTTGGTAAAAAAGTGCAAGCGGCCTTAGTATTATGAAGAGTGCAGATATGCAGCAAGACAAACCAGAAAAAAAAAACAACAACCGGTTGTTCTTGTTTAAAACAGTAAGATATCTGCAAAACGTATTTTCACCTCTAGGGGAGTTCAGATATATTTAATTCTTTTATAGCTTTCCTCCTATATCCTTCTCCCCAGCTCACAGTCCTCTAATGCTGAAAAAAGGGTTTCCCATGGCAAATTTGGCTTTGAGGGGAGACCTTCCAGGATGCAGAACTCTTGGGCTACCTGGGCTGTCCACAGTGTAGACTCCACGCAGCCCAGCTGTGTTACTGTGACCTTGCCCAGCCTCCAAAGCAATGCTGCACATTGAAACAAAGATGAAACTTGTGGTAACGTTGGTGCTTCTGCAATTCTACCTGACATTTGTACTACTGTTTAAGATTTTATTCCAACTCCACACTACAGATCACAGAGGGGTATTTGGGAAGAGAACTCCTGCAGTCCTGGAGCTGCAGCTTGCCCACACCATGCTTCCAGAGACTATTCAAAACTCAGCCTTACTCAATTCTGACAGGCAGTATAACTGACAGCTAATTAATGTCCTACTGGCATTTCTATAGTGGCAGAGCCTCTGTGAGAAAAACTAAGGCAGCAACTTCTTAAAATTTAAGGATTATTATGTTTAATGGAGTTCTTCTGCATGTGAATTTAGCTCTATAAACATTCCTGAAACAATTATTCCGCTATGTCAACCACTTAGCATAGATTACAGATCAGTACACAGGTAGGAGTGAAAGACAAGAGACCATACAACACCTCAGACCTAAAACTCTCCAAAGCCCCTAATGCAACATTTTTATACTCCCTCTATATCAGTGGCTTCCCCAGATGAAATGCATTAAGATGAATACAACAGAGGAAGAGGGTTCTTTTTTTAAATAAAGTGTAAACAAAGGCAACAAGAAATAGAGGGCAACTCCACAGCTAAAACAAAACAAAAACCAGGAGACAATAAGAAAAAGGCTATTGAAAAATAAAATACAGGATTTTAAGATGTGCTTTGATGCTGTTAAATTTCCCTCACCGGTTCGTCAGCCAGTCTACAGGAACCCAAACTGCAAACACGTGCTGCAGCCATGTGACACAAGCAAGCCCCGTCCCAGGCACGGTGACTATGCCAGGAAGAATGAGGGTTAAAACTTTCAAGCTGACAAACGTATACCATACGTAAGTTTTTCTGCCTTTCTGTAATTTTCTCCGTTTATATTTCAGCCTTTGGCTCTCAGATCACAACTAGAGACGGGTTATCTAAAACTTTTACCCCTTGTGGAGTTTTTTTGCTTAAGTTCTATAGGAGTTATTCGCAACTTTTCACTCTAAGGTTCTCCTCCTGCAAGACTAAGATGCAGAATAAACTTTGTCAAGGCACTGTATAAAATAGCATTTAAGTGCCTCTTAACAGTCACGCTGTCCTTAGTCTTTCAGTACAGAAGAAAAGTACTCGTAGATATACAGTGACCTTATGGTATTTGGTCAGCAAAACTGCAAACCCTGTCCAAAGCACGCAAAGATAACTACGTTACAGAGGTGACAAACAACCTCACGGGTAAACTCGTTTAGGAGGTTCTCGACTGCTAAGAACGAACAAGCCCGCAGAGTACTGAGAGTCCTTTGATTTCATTTTGAACGGAGGGAGTTTATCTCGCGGGCTCTGTTCTTGGCGAGATGAAGTTCACGAGCACTCCGCACTGCCTGCTGCGGGGCAGGCGGCCGAAGCCCGTCTGCCGGCTCGCCAGCCCTGACCCTTCCCTCAGCGGCCACAGCTGCGGGAAGGGCTCCAGCCGGGATTTCTGCAGAAGGCCGGGCAGTTCGGTGGCGGGCGAGGAGGCGCCGCGGGCGGAGAGGCCAGGCCGCCGGCACCGCGCCGCTCACCGCAGCGGCGGGAGCGCCAGCGAGGCCACAGCGAGGCCCCGCGGAGAGCAGGCCCGAGCGGCGGCCCCAGCCCGGCAGAGGGGCCGGCCGGCGACCACACTGCCCCGGCCGCTTCTCGACAGCGACCACCCGCGCCCAAGGCCCGGCCGCGGGCGGGAGGGCGGTCAGGCTGCGCCGCCCCTGCCCCGCCGCCTCCCCTCCCCTCCCACCCGCGGGCAACTCCTCTGCAGTGACGCTGGGGACGGGCCCCCCGGACCCGCCGCCATACGGGACGCGTAGCGAGGGCCGCCCGCTTCCCGCCCCCGGGAAACCGCGGCGAACAGCTCCGCGCCCTATCGGGAGCGGAGGAAGGGCGAAGCTCCTCCCCGGCCCCGCCGCCAGACCCGCCGGCCGTTACCTGGCTCGGCTCGGCTCGGCTCAGCTCAGCTCGCTCGCTGCCGCCGGCGGCGGGCGCGGGGCTGCGGCCGCGGGAAGGGGAGGCTCGGGCGGGGCGTGCGCCGCGAGGACACAGCGCCGCTCCCCGGCCGCTCGGGGAAGCGCAGCCCGGGAGGAGGTGCCGCCCCGCCCCGCCCCTTCCCCTGCCCGCGGTCCCGCCCCGGCCGGCGGAGGCCTCCGGGCCCGGGGCTGAGGCCTGCGAGCCGTGCGGGCCTGCAAGGCGGCTGGGAGACCCGCGCGCAGGGCGGGCACAGCTGCGTGGGGACAGCCGTGCTGCTGGGTACGGTGCGGTGAGGTCAGAACGGCGGGGAACGCCCACAGCTAGCACGGGGACATCTCTCAGACGTGTAGTGACAGGTTTCACTCTCGCAACAAAAAGCGTGAGTGTTCCGTATCTGCTGCTGCAGTTTTACTAAGCAGTTTTTAACGCTGGGTAGAGATAGGTGCCACAGTCTGAAATGCTGCTGTGGGTCTGCAGGCTCATACTGAAGGGGAAATAGCATGTAAACGGCGGACGAGAGTTTTTAAGCAAACTGAGTAGTGTCGTGGAATCTGGCATCAGTGATTGCTGTGGAAATTACGAGCTGCAGCAGAATAGAGAAATAGCTGATTAGGGAGGAGAGAGCTTCGTTATCTCCAACAAGCAATGGACACTTGTTGGAGATGGACAGTGGAAGGTTATGGAAAGATGACAGAAAATAGATGTGCTCTTGATGGACTGTAATGGTGGCAAATAGCCCTAAATTTGAACTGCTGTGAAGTCACCATGAAAAGAACTAAGGGAACAAGAATTGAATTGATCGACACGTGTTGATGTATAAGGTGCAAAAGGGTTTTAGGAGCAGAGCTCTTAAAATTATTTTAAAAGCAGAAAACCAAACAAAAAAACAACCAAACAAAAGTCAAACAACACTCAAGATGAGAAGATTTTACTGGGAGGACTTTTCTGTCGTTTTTATAGGAGTTCACTGATCTGAGAAATTTCACGGTCACCAAATGGGCTTTACAATATAGTTGTACAATTACATATGAAGCTTAAACATTACTGATCTCTGAAAATAGGATTATATTACATTGCCATAAACATCCTTGTCAGCTCTGTCTCCATGCCTATACCAGCAAGGTAAAAGGCAGGGTCTCCACTACATCATGCTTGTACATGCAGTTTTCAGGAGATGGATTCTGGTGCCCTATTGTCTTGAGATACCTCCCTGCCATCTGCATGCAACCACCTCCCATCAGGGCACAGTGCCTCAGGAGGACATTTGCTGGAGGTGTCCCGCTCTGATCTTCTCTAGGGAACAGAAACAGGACGCTCCCGTGAAAGGGGAGAAGCATTTTCCCATGTTTGAGACAAAACATGCTTATGTGCCTGGTCCTCCACAAGGGGAGTAAGGTTTTCTCCCAACCCACAGATCTCTCTTGGTGTGATTCATCCCAGTCAAAGGAGGTGGCATCCCTGAGCCTCATTTTCTTTCAAAGAGGGAAACATGGAAGATGTGGCCTTCAGAAGATTACGAAAGGTCTGCTTATTTAGCACCTAATCTTAGATGCTCACAAGAAGGACCAAGAAGTCACAGCCAGCTTTGTGTCTCAATCACAAGTACTCCCACTTCTGTTTCCTTAGGCCTGATGGAGAGCCTCCTTCTGCCACTGGGACCCAACTGTTTCCATTATAGATGTAACTTAATTTTAAATTAATAAGCAAGTGCAAAAATAATCTTTGATTTTAGGGTGAACTGTGTACACACGTGTAGCTCAACACAGTTGTCCTGTGAAAACTGCAGAAGGTTGCTTGGGGTAATTTGTCTAGAGCTTGTAGGGATCATCCCAAAATGCTGACTATTTGGTAGCACAACAACAGAAAGGGAAATTAGGTTTTTTTACGTAGGATTTCTCAATGTATATATTCCTCAATAAAAGTAATGTAAAAAAATTTGAAATTCGTGTTCAAAACATTTAATGTTTTAGGAAATAAATTTATTTCGTTTGCCTGTGACTTTGCCATTTCAGTACTTATCTTGTAGCTATATAGTGTGCAATATTTAAATAAACAAGGACAAACATTTACACTTTTAATACAGTACATAAAACCTATACATAATCATCCAGAGGATGTGCTCATAAACCTCAAAAAAGCTGTCTCTTGTGATGACTCACAAAGCAAAATAAATAATTATTCAATACACTGCCATTGTACGTGTCAAAAAATCTGGAGGAAAATTTGCCTTGATCGGAATTTGTGTGTGCAGGTGGTGTCAAGTGACAGTTTCATGCATGTACCAGGAACTGTTCCCTTACTTCATGTGTTCAATGTCTGGACAAGTATCAGAAACAAAATCGTTTTTCTTTAAGGGTGTGATGCTGGTAATGTGTTAATCATACGTTTGGAAAAATGGGTCATGTAAATTCCAGTGTAATGACTGTGTCTTTATATTTTTAAGGTTGCCAAAAAAAAAGAAAAGGAAGAGAGAGGTTTTCAGTGTGCTCTAGTCTGATAGCCTCCGTTAAACTGCACTGCTAGAGGGGTGTTGCTGCTGGCACTTTATGCATGAAACTATGTTGTTCTTTGCCAGTTGTACATATTACAGTATTTGACACCACGAAAATACCAGACTAATTTGGGCACTGGCAGATTTCTCACTACCACAGTTAACACTGTAAATAGGAGGGATTTGATTTAAATGGGAAGGATTTTTGAAGAGAAAATTATTATCACTAATAGAGGCTCCTTCAAGTAATTGTGTTCTTTTTTTTGCAAATTTTCATACAGCTTTTTCAAACAAGACCATAATCATCTATTATATATGCTGTTGGTTTGGGTTGGGTTTTTTTTTCCATTCCTTTGCCTTTCCTTATGTCTACATTTGGCTTGTTTTTACTTGGAGTGGCTTGAACATACAGCATGTAATCTGTGCTGTTTGGCTGAAGTGTTTAGTCTGGTCTTCACTGAGTACTTTAACAACAGATTTTCCATTTTAGTTTCTTCAGTGCTGCCTTCTTAAAGTAAAAATACTTTAATATGTTTTTGCTTTTGTTATAAATCACATTAAAGTAGTAATATTACCAGAGTGGAGCCATGGAACAAGGAAATGTCAGTCCCTTATAATGCTTCTGATTATATACGGCCTACGTCTACTCAGCAAATTGTGATTTTCTTTCTTCTGCATTCGAAATGTCTTTATAGTTCAAAAAAATTAGGTTTTGATTTGCAAGAACAATTTGCAACTAAACTTTTGGCTTGAAGAGAGTACTGGTGTGGCAAGAAAGACAAGTTTAACTTTGCCAGTTTAAAAATTCGTTATTACTTACTGTAATGTGTTGAGTATACAACAATAAATACTGTAGAAAAAGGCCTGAGGAATAAGTGTGCATTAAAAATTAATGCCTGCTGCAGTAAATCTGAAATAAGTTATCTTTCCAGGAGCTTAAGGTATAGTTTTTATCATTACTTAGAACTTTACTTTGGACCATTAATATAGGTAATTAAAGCCCCAGACTATCATAGGTTTTTCCTTCAGAAAGGAGAGATGAAAATAGCTTCATCTAGTTCCTGCAAAAAGCATTTTCACAAAAGTTGATCCAGTCCTCCATGCTGTAACTCTCTTCCTAAGGAGCCTTCCACATTCCATTGCCAGCTTTAGGTTTCATTTAACATCACAGAAACTAGAGAGTGTTAGCTATCCCTCTCTATTTTTTTAAATCCATATACCTTAATGCTGATTTAAGATGTTTAACTTGGCTTCTTGGAATGTCTCTGTCTCCTGTTATTATTACTTTGTCAATGATCTTAGACTTTGTGTTCCTACAAAAGATAAATACACCCTCTGCCAGAATGTGATTTCTGAAGCAGAAATTTAATTCCTTAAGGGAAAAAAAAGAAAAAAAGGAGAAGTTTTATAGAAAGAAATGTGTGTAGAGTAACTCACATACCTGTCTCTTCTCTGCCACCCATCTCTAGACTTTAGTCAAATGCATAGTGGATGTTGGTGTTTTATCTCTATTAAGAAACTCCGTATCTGGCTTCTACACTTGCAGGATATTGATCTTCTCTTCCATATCATGATCAATTGCATAGTTAACTGAAGAAACAGGTTGTTATCACTGCAGTAATGTTAGTTATTTCCCACATTCATTTTTAAATTCCAAATAATGCAGATTTATTTTATCTATATTAAAATAATGCCTCAATTCCCTCTATACAGGGTTCTATTTCACCATTTTTTTAAACAGGAAAAAAATAGTATTTAGAAGCAGCAGAAATCTAGACCATTAAGGCACTTTTTGCCCCACTGAAGACAATAGCAAAAATTCTGCTGATATCAATAGGATTGCATTTTTAAGTAAACAAATCACACACCTATTCCAGCATTACCACTAATGAATACTAAATAAGTCACTTAACAAATCAGTACTTTGGTTCACCTATCCATCAGTAAACTATCAAAGGAGTTTATAACATTACCACTGGAGGTTAATAGTTGCAAATTTTCAAATTCTTGTTTAAATGCATTCTAAAGAAGTATATTACTAGTCTTGAAGTACCTGGACTTTAATGAGGTACTCCAGCTATATGGCAGAACAGAAATAAAATTTGCTCATTATACCTGCTATGCTAAACATCTTCGGAATATATGAACTATAAAGATGCTTGGGTTTTAGGAAAGGAGGTGCAGAGAGATAATGACAATAAATGCTATAATCCAAGAACTGAAGGATCGTATTTTCTCTGCAGGCATAAAATGAGGTCATGCTTATATAGCTGACAGAATCCTCACTGCTACAAGGTCCTTCTGAATTTGAAATAAGCTCACACTTCAGATTTGATTTGTGGTGACTGATTCCTGTATTGGATGTTCTCTGCTCTGCTGTTTTTATCAATCTGATATGTCAAATTCAATAGATACCAAAAATCCACCCTAATCTGTTTAAACTCCAGAAATGGAGAACAAACAATCCTTAATATGCCACCTTGGCATAGGATAAAAAGTAATAAGCTGACTTTCATTGTAACTGTCATGTTTTTATCTGTTGAATATCACTTCCTTTATTTTTAAAAACTGAATTGATGCTATCCTGTGGTAAATTTAATATCAGATATTTAATATCAGATCCACATATTTTAGTGGCCTAAGAACAAGATTAGCAGTAAAATTGCATTTCTGTGTTATTTTTTAAAAAACAGATTTCATGTATATCATTGCAGGAGTTAGACTTAATGGGAAAAATATGAATAATGGTTGACACTTCTGCAACTTCTACCAAAACGTTTTGTTTAAAAAAACAAAACAACAAAACTATGGGGGATTCACTTAAATACATCTACATGAAACAAAATGCAACAGCTGCTTAACTATGCCATGCAGTAACACAGAGTAGGTTAATAGGCAGTTACTATCCATCTGAAGTGGTAGGAATTTTGTCAGTAGGGTGCTGTTGTCTGAACTGGAATTTGACTGGGATGTGAAAGTTTCTTATTGTTTTTTACAAAACAGTTATTGTCTGCTGATTAAGATAGAGAACATTTCCATGGAACAGTATCATTAATGGCCTCCATTCATTTGTAAAGCCAGAGTTGTAAGAACAAAACTGCCCCAGGACAGCAAATCTCCAGGTTTCCAATCTGCAAGGTATCTGCCTTTAGGCAGCTGTTAAGGGGACAGGCACAGTTGCAGAAGAAATGTCACTGATTTTGAACTGAACTAAATTATTCTACATTAAGACAGAATTAAAATAATTCAAGAATTTACAGTCACACTTCAGCATTTTGTGTTCTTGGGCAGCTCAGCTTCTCCTGAGATGTCTTACTAAGAGCCAAATCCCTAGCATAAGTGATAGCAACTGATTCGAAACAATTCCATGTTGGACGTAGTCTTCACTAAGGAAAAATTAGAACAGAGGAAGAAAGGAAAAGAAATTTGTTTCCTTTAGTTAGAACAATATCTCATTATATGTATTAGATGGTTAAAATAATCTTATGCTCCTACCTGTTTACCTTCATCAAGATAGCAAGTAATTACTACAAACTACCTTGCTCATATTAGGCTTTTATCACTTTAAAGTACTCTATATCTCCTGAAATAAATATTTTCCTTAGAGCAAAAAAGATGCATTTCCTCAAATATATTAATTCCCAAGTTTACTTAATGTGGCCCCATCATACTGAGATGCAGAAATAAACACTTGGAAACGAACCATTTAAAATTTGAAAGAAAAGGGGCAAAAAAGCTATCAGTTATTCTCTTTCAACTATGTGTAATACTACAAGTATAGTATTATAGTATAATATACTATACAAAACACTATATATCATATACTATAGTATAATATACTAGAAGTATACTTTTATGTAATACTATAAGTAAAATTTAGTTTACGTATTTTTGTATTTTATGGGTTTTGTGATATTATCAGTCTATTTACCCTTATTAAATTCTGGGAAAAAGTCATTAAAACTCTTCAGTGATTCCAAATAAAAACCAGTACTTTCATTCTACTGGAAATTTCAAGATGTCTTGTTTGTCTGATTCAGAAATTTTAAATGTTAAAATGTCGGGCCTTGTTGCAGGATGGAGTTTCTAAGTGCATCTAATATGACGTGCAAGCCTGGATCTTAGGCAAGTTTCAATCATTTATTAATGTTACTCTAATGAAAAAATGCTTTTACCTGTCAAGACAGACTGTAATCCATTGCCCGTGCAATTAATTTAATTGCTTGCCAATCACAAAGTGATTTACAAACCTGTTTGCCTCACAGTGACTGACCTTCAATTAATATAAGATTAAAACAATATAAAAATCTATTTTTATTTCTTTCTAAAATAGTTTCATAAAGGCCTTTTTCTCAAGTACAGATATGTACATGCCCTATTGAGATAAGAATATTTTACGAAATTTTCTGATACCACAACTGAGTGGCTTCAAAATTCTACAATATAAAAAAATCTTACAGATATCCTGCTTAGTGACAGTTTTCCTCACTTACCATTTGCTACACAAAAGCTGCTAGTTACAGCAATCCTTATGTTTGACATCTGTCACGAACATCTGTGGATTACTGCAACTGCTTGTAAAAATAAATTAGGGAACTTGTTACGATCTTAACCCACTAGCACTCATTTATTAATTAGATTTCAGTAACTAGTTTCTGAACTTGAATAACTTGTATGCCAGATATCTTATGCTGAAACAAGAAGCCAAGGAGATGGGGGAAGAGAGCAACAAGTGAGTGATGTGCATTTAAAAACAGCTGTGTAGACTACCATTTTTAAAGAAAATTCTGTGTTTAGTATGTGCTTCTTTGTAACTGTCACATGATAGAATCTAATTATTTATATAGGAAATGAACAGATAGCTATTTGCTTGTTGCTGAATGGGGAAGGCCTTCTTTTGCTTTCCTGTAAATTCTGACCTCTTTTGGGGTTTTTTTAGTCCCTTTAAAATCCACCTATCACTTCTATTTTTTAACATTTCATACTCTCTCTCACTGGAAACGGGGCCACATTCTTTCCCAGTGAATAACACCAGCAACAAAAGAAACTCAAATTTAGAAAGCCACAGGCAGCTGAGGACCATCTTACAGTTTCAGCGACATAAAAGGACACTTACTCCTTCTAACAGGAGAGTCTACAGTTTCCAATTTATTTAAGGACTAGGCAAAAATTAGTTAGCTTGTACCTGTCAAATTCATGACAATTCCAAGTTCAAAGAATGAGGGAATCATATCTTAAGACAAGCTCCACTCCACCCTGCTCTAGCTCATGACATTCAGATTGATATCTGCAACCTGATACACACAATCCAGGATGGAGCAGAGGCGGTGTCATTTGGATCTAGGCCCATCTGTAATAGACAACTTATTAAAAACCCAGACAAACAAACCAACCCCAAACAAAAACAGTTGATACAACCAGCATGAAAACATGTTTAAGCTTTTTTCAAGTAGATGATCAAACACTGAACTCTTTCAACCACTTTATTCATCTGATTACATTCCCCAAAACCTGGAAGAATGAGCACACTAACTTAAAAGAACATTGAAGTGGGAGTAGTTCATATTTCCTGTGTAGCTCTTCAATTTCTGAGTCGGTATTTCTTCTGCACAGTGGTGATGGTTAGGAGACAAAAATGTGTACCTTAATACTTAAGTGATTTAAGAGATTTATCTTTGTCTCAGTTTTTGTTATGAACTTGCCTATTTTCTGTGCACAAAAAATGAACTAAATATACTACACGGTAGAAGAGTAGAAAATGAAAAGGTTTAATATTCAGCAGAACAAATTGCCAATTTGTTTGCATGGGGTAGAGTTTGTTTACTTTACAGTGGCTGGCATGCGGCTGTGTTTTGGATTTGTGCTGAAAGCAGGGTTGATAATACAACAGAGATGTTTTTGTTATTGCTGAGCAGCCCTTACACAGTGTCAGGACATCTGTGAGGAGGCTGGAGGTGCACAAGGTGTTGGGAAGGGACACAGCTGGAACAGCTGACCCAAACTGACCAAAGCGATTTTCCAGACCATACAGTGTCATCCTCAGTATTTAAAGCTGGGGGAAGAATAAAAAAAAGGGGGGGACGTTTTGAGTGATGGCATTTGTACTTTCCAAATGTACGTGATGAAGCCTTGATTTCCTAGGGATGGCTGAACACCTGTCTGCCCATGGGAAGTGGTAAATGGATTCCCTGGTTTTCTTTGCTTGTGTGAGGCTTTTGCTTTACCTAATAAACTGTCTTTATCCCAACCCATGAGTTTTCTCACTTTTACCCATCCAATTCTCTTTCCCATACCACTGTGAGAGGATGATTGAGTGGCTGCGTGGGACTTGGTTGCTGGCTGGGGTTAAAGCACAACAGCCATACACGTGTTGGTAGTTATTTTCCTCAGCAGTGTTATGCAGTTTGTGACTTTGACAACTCTTAAAGACACATTTTTTTGAACTTTTTTAGTTGTTTCTGGCTATACATGTACTTTTCAAATTCAGCAATTATAAAAGGCACATACAAGTAAATCAGTATCTAAATTATGTTTATACCCATTAATGGGATGAAATAGAAAACAAACATTTCCATAATTCAAGCTTGTTTCATTTATTTTTCAAAACTCTACACTGTCAGGTTCACTGCTTTAGTGACTGCAGTCACTATCACACATATGTTCTTCCCAGGTCTCAGCAAGAAGACTAACTCTGCAGCATCAAAACAAGCAGGATGTATACATACAAATAAAAGCTCACAATATATTTTGATGTAGCTCTCCAGCTGACCTTAAACTCCCCTTCACATGTAAACAGGGGTAAAAGAAATCCACAACAGTCTTTTTAACTTTGAATTTTAATATTATCCTGTGTTTTTAAAAATCTTCTTGCAAGTTTGTTCAGCTAGTTTCCAAAGAGATTATTATAGTGGCTGCTAAATATGGAAAGCCAAAATAAAAATTGAAAGGAGCCTTTATATTAAGTAAATAGAACTGTAGGTGTAACTCATTTTAAAATCTATAACAGAACATTTAATTATGTTGTTCTCAGAATTTGGCTTCTCCAGTTCATCTTGAATTTGGCAAAATTGTACTTACAGATCACAAATAATGATATTTAAAAGATACTTACAATTTACTGTGTACGGTTTATTTCACCTTCTATCTCTGCATTTTTTGTTTGCTCACATGAAACTCCTACTGCCCAGCCAGCTGCAGATTTTCTACTACATGTGTTCATCTTTGCTCATCCCATTTCTCCTGTTCATTCATACCTTTTCCTGAGTTCCCATTTCCCATACCCAGCAGCAGGTCAAGGAACAAATCTTTTAGAAAGAAACAGAGAAACAAACACCAAAATAAGGCTTTGGTAAGACAGTAAAAATATTACTGCAAGTTTGCTTAAATTAAGGAAACTGTAGAGGCTTTGGTGGGGTTTTTTTGCTCATAGGTTTTATCAGCATTTTTGTACTTCTTTTAGCATTATTTTGTACTTGCTATATGAAGGAACTTTGTTAGGGTATTTAAGGATCTATTGCTTTCCTCCCCTAGAAGTAACATTATTCTGTTCTTTCTATATTCAGAATCTGATAGATTTGTCAACATATTTTTTCATTTAAATGGAAAAATTCATGCCTAACAGAGTGCATCCAGGCAGCTGAATGATACTGAAAATGGATGAAAAATATGGTTCACTCCAGTTTTCATCAGGATTAGAGGCTGCTGCTGAGCAGATCTTGAAGGTTTAAAAATTATTGATTAAATATAAGTCAATGGCAATTCATAAACAAAACCTGACTACATCTAAAATAGTGATTTAAATGTTCACATAGTGGGTAAAATTAATTTTTCTGCCTTATTAAAGAATTTAGATAAAGGAAGTTTACAATTTTAGTTAGTGCTTCCCTGAAAATATAAATGATTAGGTAGGTATAAGTATGCTGTGTCTGGAAGATAAAAAGCACAGTACAGAGATATAGTTAAGAAAGCAAGTGTTTATGTGCTTCATACATTGTAGTTACAGTATGTTACACAGAGTACACATGAGTTGCCTCACCAAATTCAGATAGGATATAGTGGTATTAGATGTTGGTGAAATTCTAAGTGGATACATACCAGTCTACTTTACAGGCAGTAATCCTTTTGCTGGCATTAGTATCACCTTCATTGATCACTACCATTATGGACTTTTTATATTGCATTATGAAGAATTTTGGGCTAAAAATCTGTATATTGTTAACACAGATTTTATATTTCTAAGCATTTTTAGTCAAGATTGATCTTTTCTCATTTCTCTATTTGCTCGTGCCTTGTCCAGGCTACTTCTGGCTTTTCTCAATACTTGATACTATGTGTTCTCATCAGACACCAATTAAATGTCTGCTTTGTCAAGCATCCATGCAAGGACAGGCTCAAATAACCTTATTTAGTTTCTCTGCTGCCACATATCCTGAATTTAGGGAAACTTTCTTCCACTGATACTCAGTATTCCCTGCTGCTGGATCACTGTGTTATCAGTGTGCTGCTACTGTCATGCTGGCTGATGACCTGGATGCAAATATCCAGTGCATTAATTGAAGTAGAATTGTAATGATGAAGTGACTGGAGCAGCACAAACCAAAGAAATAATTTCATTTCATAAATTCAAGTGCAAATTGTTCTTTATGAGGGTTTGAAATTCCAGTTTTCATATTCAGGTTCCAAAATGGTGCAGTGGTGTAATGTTTTAATGATTAATCCCCTTGAGCCATTCACAGAACACATTGACTGGATCATCATTAGTTGCTCCCCTAGTGCATAAACCTATATGATCAATATATTTCCTGACTTTGTTCAAAGGCAAACTATAATGATTCTGTTGCTCACACAGTCATACCCACACACTTTGATGCTTCCCTGCGTTTGACAAATGCAACCCTTTTTAAGCCTCTGAACACACCACATAACCTATCCATCAACGTGAAATGACCCCGTCATTACAGCACAGCTCTGAGGCTGAACATCCATTCATCAAACATCTTTCTTTGACCATAATGGTAAATTCCAAGTTCATATTAATTTGTAAAATTTCATATCATTCTTTTCTTTACCGTGAGAAGCAGACAGTATATCTGTTGGAAGAATTAACAACAGCAGCATCATAAATACAATCAATATTTTTCACACATGAGCCTCTTAATCAGAACTTGTTAGTACCATGCATGTTCTCATTTTTTAATATCATAGGACATTTCTTATTTAATGAGGCAGGGGGCATTGTTTAGCATCCAGAAAATAGCTGCCATGGGCTAAATATACTGCCAAACTTTCCCAGTTTCCCCAATAGTATTTCTTCTAAGCAGTCCCATACACTCAGAATTTCCCCAAATCTGCCTTGCTATTTGAAAAAAATACCAAGTGAATATAAAGATATTATATGTTAATATGTTAAAATTACAGGTAACTGCAATTTTCCTTGTAGACTGGCTGGGACAAAAAAAAAAAAAGAAAAATCTCAGAAGGACTTCACAGAATGGAAAATTTGAGTTTGAAATTGACTTCTTTCAAATGACCTTCAGCTGAATACGTAGTGCTCTGTCACAACCACCTCTGCTGTACACCAAGTATTAGAGAGACAATAAAAGGCTAATGAAAAACACAGGGTATTCTTGAGTATGTCATAAATAAAATAAATTTGCGTAATTAATAAAATAATAAAAATATTAATAAAAGAATACAATTAATTAATAAAAATAATAAAAATAATTATTAGTGGTCTAGCTATAGAGACTGTTCATAAACTCAGTTTTGTCTGGCATCAAATTTACTCAATCAGAACCTGTCCAATAGAAACTGGAATATTTTGAAGAATAGTTGATCCATCCATGGCTTCCCTTAGAAAATCCCAGGAAAAAAAATCACCATGAAAATAGAAAGATTTGACTGGTGAAATGCCTAATTTTTTGCTGTAGCAACTTATGAATGTGACTTTAGAGAAATTATTGATTGTGACAAAGAAAATTGAAGCTTTCGCAGTCTGGTGCAAGCAAAGACTTATGTATCTTCTGGACAGAAAAGATGATAAATGCACATATTAAATATAGTATTGAAGAAAAGTAGACTTGGTTGTCAGAAATAGGTGTAAATGTATGTGCTTTGGACACATCAGGAGCAGAGATGGAAATAACCTTGAGAATGTAATTATGGAGTGAATAGTGACAAGTCATCATCATTGAGAGCAGTTAGAAGGGAGGTGGATAGATGGCATACAGTAGGCTGCTGTAACTTCAGTTTCTTAATGTTCAAAACTAGCAATAGATCATGGAGGCTTCTAAAAATTCTCCTGCGAAGTCACCATTCTGCAGGTGCCAATAAATTGATTTTACTTCACTTGCAAGCAAATGAAAAAGAAGCACAATCATTCTGTCAATAGAGTGGTTTGTAAATTAAAAATGTATTCACAAATATACACTTTTTCACAATGGCTGAAGCCCAGAAAGCCAAATGTGTCCTGGGCTGCATCCAGAGCACTATGGGCAGCAGGGCCAGGGAGGGGATTCTGTCCCTCAGCTCTGCTCTGGTGAGACTCCACTGCAGTGCAGCATCCAGATCTGGGGTTCTAGCACAGGAAAGACATGGAGATGTGGGAACTGGTCCAGAGAAAGGCCCTGAAGATGAACAGAGGGCTGGGAGCATCTTTTCTGTGAGGAAAGGCTGAGAGAACTGTGGTTGTTCAGCCTGAAAGAAGTCTGAAAGGTGACCTTCCAGTACCTTAATGGGACATACAAGAATGATGGTGACAGACTTTTTAGCAGAGCCTGTTAGGATAAGACAAGAAGTGATGGTTTTAAACCAAGACTGTAGATTTAATCTAGATATAAGGAAAGTATTTTTTACCAGGAGGGCTAAAACACTGGAACAGGTTGCTCAGAGAGGTTATGGATGTCTCATCTGTGGAAACATTCAAGGTCATGTTGGACAGGGCTTGGAGCAACCTGATCTAGTTGGAGATGTTCCTGCTTACTGTGGGGGGGCTGGATTGACTAGATGACCTTTAAAATCCCTTTCTACCTGGAGTATTCTATAATTCTATGATAACTGCCCTATTTCCAAGCATGATTCAAAATAAAGACATTTTTAGGCAGCAAACAGAAAAGCCCTCCTTACCAAAACCAGAGCAAAAATAACATTTGGATAAATCATGGCTAGGGATCAGTTCCAAAAGAGTTTATCATCCATATAGTATTTGGTCCTTCCCTTTATTCAGAACTGGTAGTACTCCATGAAGACTCAGTGAGCTGTGGGACTCATCCACAGAAGCCCTCTGTGTCTCCATCTGATTGTCTTTACAATACAATGCAGCTAAGTTCTCCTGCACCCTTTTACAGATTTTATCTTGTGAATGTAGAAAATGGGAGATACATAGGTCCCTGGTTTTCTGACAAAGCTCACTTCCTGGGCTGTTCTAAGAGTAATTTCACTGTAAATACTCCCTGGAATGGAACATCTTTTGGAGCTTTTTCATTATTGCAATGCACATTATCAAGAAGCCCACCTCTGACCCATCTCAATTTACAGCAGATATAAAATACATCAATTATTAAAACAGGCAGTTAAAACAATTAGGTGGTGTTATCAAAGGTATGTTATACTGCAATGCCAGATATTACTTATTGCAGTTCACAACACAGTGTCATGTCTTAATGTGACTGTTTACTTCTTAGTCATTGTTACTATCCATGTTTACTGTATTAACAAAGACCTGAGGAGAAACACTAAGCAGTTCCTGGAAACATAGCTTAATTTAATCAACATGAATTAAAGGATCTTCTGTGCTTGAAGTAATCACTTCCTACTCTCTTCTTTTCACCTGAAAGTGTTTTTTTCTGACAACCCTGTGGTGCATTATTTTCCCTACCAGTAAAAACACATTTTTCCTTTCTTGATCCTTTCCTTGAACCTGTGCTATCACAATACAAAGAAAGAAGCACCTCACAAAGCTGCCCCACAGGTGTTTGGCACCCTTTATTTCAGTCTGTTTATGAATAATGCTTGTCATCGTAGTCTAAAATATAATCAAAACAAACGAGCAGATCAGAGTAAATACATTCCAATAAAAATAATGTGAGTAAAGGTAATAAAATTCCAATGGAAACAGCAAAATCTGGGTAAAGACTAAAGGACTCAGTCATATGATTAGACAGAGCCATCCAGTAAAACCCAAGGGATCATGTGAACCTGGCTACAGCTGTACAAGCATAGTCCAAGTCAGATCTCAGCTGCTTGCTGAAATTAGAAGGGTGAAGATCAAACAAGCAAAAGCAACAAACCAGACACTAGCAGCTGTAATCGTATCTGATGAGAGGAGATTTCAGGACTATTCAGATTAAAGAGTACCACAGGCTAGATTATGTGAAGCTTTTATGTTTCTACATTCTGAAAAAGCCATGCATATATTCAAGCTAATTGGCATTTAAGTGTTCATTCATACCTCCCTTAATTTGGTGTGATATCAGAACCACATGCTCTGTTTTAGCCCTTTAGAATTTCAAATGGTGCAGAAGTACAAATCCCACTGCTTCTCTTCCGAGAAAAGATAGGACCATTGCTTAATCAGCCCACGATTAGGGAATTTGCACTAACTCCTCTCAGCCACTTTGCTGATATGATTTGTCCAAGACTCATTCAAAACACCACAAATCTGGCTAACATACTGCTGACTAATCACTCACTACCCATAAAAGCAGGAATCTTGTGTGAACTCCTTGATAGTCAACCTTCCACTGATGCCCTTCAAGACTTTCTGTGCAATTCTAACTTCACTATTTATCTGAAACCTGCAAGAAGACAGAGAGATCTTGGTCTACAACCAAAAGTACTTCAGTGTGGGGATTCACAAAGAACTTGCCTAAGACGAAGCAGAATTTTAACTGAATGAGCAAACCTTGCCTGGCACTCCCATGTCAAATCTTTGAATTGCCTTGTCTAACTACATGCTACTTTATATGTACATATTCCTTACAATGCAAGACTTTATCCTATTCTTTGGTGAAAAATAAAAGTGATTAGAAGTGCATACTAGAGGCTTTGCACTGTGTTTGTCCTTAACTTCGACTAAAAGCAAGTTGTGGGAGCATAGCCCTTGACCATTATGTTCTTAGTCCTACTTCACAACCCATTGTATAAACAATTCTAAGTAAAGAGGATATCAGTTTGTGAAAAAATAATCGTGTAACTACAAGATTACAACAAGAAGCTATGACATTGTAGATCACACTAATGATATACAGTGTTTTTCAATAATAACTAAAGAATATTTGAAAACAAATATTAAAATCCAGGAAGTTCAGAGACTTAGGTGAAATTTCTGGAATGCAAAATCTATAGTACTTCAATTCTGCCAAGAGAGAGGTCTGCCCAACATCTTTCTAGCTTTGGTTCATGAAAAAAACCTTAGCAATGGACTCTTCAAATTTATTTCTTGCATTATTTTTACTGATTAGATTCTTTTTCTATTTAAACTGAAACCAGCCCATACAGATTTTTGATATATACTTTATTTAGTTACAGAATAATCTTCTAGGATTTGTTTCTAATTTATTGTGCTAATAGAAGTGTATTAAAAAGTAAGAAACCTACACCAAATGGTAATTTGATTTGAGAAGGAAGTACATTATGTAACAAATATAAGGATAGAAGACCCAAATACATTCAATAAGTTCTGACAGTACATCTTATTTGATTGACAACAAATTAAAGCTGATAGCTAGTCTGAGTACTTCAATGCTAAGGCAAATCTAAATGGCCCCTTTAGTTTGAATTCAGAAAAAATATTACATGCTTTGAATTGGCTTTATTTAGTTTCTAAAATCAGTACAACCTTAGGGTCACTTGCCTATTGCAAATGCCCAAATCCATCGATCCTTAAGCTTTGGGAGAATAATTTCATCTAAGTCTGGACTCACAGGAGATTTAAATGCCTGGTTTATGACAGCCTTCTAAATTTCAAAATCAGTGTCTAAGATCCTCCAGTTGTTCTTGCAACTCTCAGTCACTTTCACTATAGTCTATTCTAAGCTGGTTTCATAGAGGCTGTGGACATTCAGTGCTTTAACTCCTCTAGGACAACACTGCAGGGAGACAAGGAACACAAATGTAGGAGAGCAATTTCCTACCCACATGCTATTACACCAGAAGTTCCAGAGAGCTTCTCAGTCTTTGTACATTTTCCACCCACACCTTGTAAAGCTGGAATTTGGCATACTTCACCATAATCTTATCCCTTTCCCATCCCCTCACCCTCCTGCATCTTTCCTTTGCCCCTGCCATGCCATGCCAGCCACCCTGCTGTGTCTAGCAGGGCTCCTGTCATACCTGTGCAACCCTACAGAGAGAAAAATCCCTGCATAGAGATGGTCCTGACCTCCTACCTTCAATTTGCTCTAAAGAAAATTCAGCAGAGATTCACAAAATTAAGAAAAATAATACTTTTAGCTGGTTTGAATAACAAAAATAACCAGCTGAAGATGCGCAGTTAGTCTTGATCAGTTAAAAGTCATCTTTCAGCTGTCACACACCTTATCTGAGCAGCACGGGCATCTAGAAAACATTTCATAGCCACCTACACTTCAAACAGACTGGGTACATACTACAGATTCAAAACAGACAGATATATCCCACTTTGCTATTGACTTTCCAGACAAACCCCATCCCTTGGAAATATGAATATTAAATTACAAAGACATTTTGCACGGAAGGATTTCCTGAGTTGGCTGGCGAGGGCTCCTTTGGTCTGCATATTCAAGTTTCTCCTTAAGATTTATAACCGAGGCGTGGATACTGCTCGTTCCCCTCATCTGCCTGAAGGACTGTTCACTTTCGCCTGCCAGCGCACACACCCTTTCCGCACACTGACTGTCTTCCATCACGCTGACCAGGCCCCACACGCCTGAGGGACCAGCCAGAGGAGCCCGCAGCCATGAGCGGCCCGGGCTCCCTCAGGAAGCACCAGCGGAACTCTCGCCTTCCCGCCCCGCAGCCGGGAACCCGCGGGCTCGCTCGCTGACACCGCCGGCAGCCGGGCACCGCCGCTCGGCGCCAGCCGTGCCCCCGCCGCCCCGGAGGAGCCTGCTCGGCCCGGCCCGGCCGCTCCGGGCTTTAGGCGCCAAGATGAGGCCGCGCTGCGCCGCCCGCACCCGCTACTGCCCGCCCTACACGGGGCTCCGCGCGGTGCCAGACTTACTGGGCGGCCTCACCCTCTGCCCCGGGGCGGGGGCTCTGGGGCTCCTGGCGGGGCGGCGCCGCCGGCCGCGGGCGGGCAGGGGAAGGGGAAGGGGAAAGGGAAGGGGCGGGGGCGGCGCGGAGGCTCCTCCCGGGCTGCGCTTCCCTGGGCGGGCGGAGAGCGGCGCTGGGTTCCCGCGGCGCACGCTCCGCCCGAGCCTCCCCCTCTCCCGGCCGCCGCCGCTGCTGCCGCCACCACCGAGCCGCTCCCCCTCCCCCAGCCAGCGCTCCCGAGCAGGAGCTGCCGCGCCGCGGAGCAGGAGGCGGCGGGAGCGCCCAGGGCAGCGGCCGGCGGGGTGGCGGCGGAGCGGCGAGCACCACCCGGCACGGAGGCTGCTCAATGCTGCACCTTCCGGAGCTGCATGAGGTAAAGGCGGCTCCGGGTCCCGCTTCCCCCCGTGCTCGCTCCTCGCTCCCCGCGGCCGCGGGGGTGTGTGCGCGGAGCTGGGGCTGCGGGGGGCTCTTTGTGGGCCCGGCCAAATGCGGGGCGGCGGGGCGGGGGGGGTGCGGGGCGAGGGCTGAGGGGACATGAAGTTGAGGGAACAAATGGAAAGTGGCGAGTAGCCGGGCCCCCTCCCCGGGGGGGCTCCTGGAGG
The DNA here is from genome assembly GCA_034336665.1 of Luscinia megarhynchos. Lineage (NCBI taxonomy): Eukaryota > Metazoa > Chordata > Aves > Passeriformes > Muscicapidae > Luscinia > Luscinia megarhynchos. The sequence goes on along the minus strand of CM067566.1, from coordinate 22,730,003 downwards.
CGCGGGAGGGCGGGCAGGGGGCTCTGAGGGGATGGGGGGGTCGCGGGGGGGTTTTGTTTGCGCTCGCCGCCGCCTCCCTCCCTTCCTCCCTCCCTCCCCCTCTCCTGTTGGCTTCTCTGCCTCCCGATAGTTTTGAGGCCTAACTGTTTAGGCCTCGTCTCCCGGCTCCGGGGTCGGTGTGCCGGCTCTGAACCACCCCTGGGGCCGGGAACGGTGTCCCCGGCCCACCCCCCGGGCCGCAAGGGGCCCTCGGCCGCGGGGTATCCCTCGATTGGGCCCCAAATTTCATTGTAAAACCGTCGGCTGCGAACTAACAGTGTTGGGCTGGAGCAGCCCCGCAATGAAAGGAGGCGCCCGAGGGGAGCGGAGGGGCCCGAGCCGCGGGGAGCGGCGGCGGGCCGGGCCTCGCTCCCGCCGGGATGCGGCGGGGGCAGCGCTGGGGGGCGCGGCCGGCGGGGCGATAGCCGGGGCCTTCAGCGAATTGAGGGTGAGGAATGGAAAAAGAGGGTTAGAAAGTCGTTTCCATTCTGCTGAACTTTTGTTTTCTGACCGATAGAGGCCGGTAGAGGACTGTGGAGAAGGAAAGTTTATAACCAGCAGTGCCAGGATGGACTTCCCTGCTACCCAACCAAAACCTGCTGCCGACGGTAAAATCATCTACTATCCTCCTGGAGTGAAGGAGATTACGGACAAAATTACCAACGATGAGGTGGTTAAACGGTTAAAGGTGAGCAATTCTGACCACCACACCCCTCCCTGCTACTTTTACTTGTTAAGGTAAACATTTTATCACTGGAATGGAGAATTGCCAGAGTTTTGTTGTCCTTCCTGCCTGCGGACCTTTAAGGGAATATGACTTCATTGCTTTTCCTTAGAAGTGGAGGACCCATTTTTTCCCATTTTTGTAATTCATTACTGTTCTCATGTGAGTTTTCTCAATGCCAGAGTTGATACATTAACTGTTAATTTGTCCATTAAATATATTTGCAGTTTAGAGGAGAGATGTGAAGTGGAATTATAAGTAATAATGACAGGATACGTTAGCAAAATTTTTTGGCAAGCTAGGTGGTTTTTTTTTGTTCCGACATTTGAAGAAAGTGTAGTTGAGCGGAGGAAACAAGTAGATCTACGTAAGGATATTCTTGATTGAAAAGATCACACTGTTTGCATGCTGCAAAAAAAAGAACTTAATTTCTGGAGTTGATGAATGGAATTTCAAAATAGTTTTAAATTTAAAACCTGCCTCAGATTTTTTAACTTGGTGTAATACATAGTGGTTTTTTCCTATTTAATATAACTGACAAAATTGCTAAATTTTCATAAGCAAAAGGGATTGTTAAAAAAGCATCTTCTCTACTTGTTTGACAGTATCCTGGGGGAGTGTGAGTCTTACCTCTTTGTTATTTTATTAATCCCTTCTTCCACTGGAAAAAAACCCAAATGCTACTGCGATACAGCAGTATTATTTCTTAAGTCCAAATAGAGAATTAAGTTGAGCATTGATCAAATATTGACACAGCTCGTTTGTTAACACCATGGTCTTTGGACCAAAGGTTTTTGTAACCTAGGATTTGGTCCTATGCCCAAGGTGGAGTAATAATTTTTAGAGATTGGAAATACTCTGTCATCTGATGATCTGCTTCCCATGACAGCAGTGATTCCACAAAGACTGAAAAATAGAAATCATGGTCTTGGCTGGTCAATTAGTACATTGAGAAGCTTTCTTAGCTATAAATATGAAGAGAACATAGGCTTTGTGCTTTGCTTTTTAAGCAGCAAGGGACATGTCAGTAGTTTTTTTTGAAAATGAGAGTTTTTTCCATTTACAGTTTTGAAAATTATTGACAAGTCCAGCCTAGAATTTTCAAGACTGCAGTGGAATATTGCCAGTTACAGGAGAGGATAGTAGAGTTGTGACTGTTGGGACAGATACCTTGGATCAAAGACTTTGGAATGTAGAGGAATGAAATTTTGAGGTGATCCTTGAAACAGGTATTTTATTTTGTCCCTGTTGTTGGTGGACTTGCAGTGGTGAACTATGTCATTCTTGTGTAATAGGAATAATAGAACTTCAAAATCAGGTATATGTGTTTTACTGAATTCATATGTGTGTGTATTAGACATAATTTTCAGGCTAAGAGCAGACTTTTTTCCTGTATTTTTAAAATAATGTATTGTTACGGAATTCACATAGCCAAATGACTTTAAATGGAAACAAATACTTTGCTTCTGCATCTATCATCACTGAAATGACAGAGAAAGATTTTTTCATACTGTATTGGTACTATTTAATCTGAGTTAAGGAATTTTTTTGTCAGGTATTGACTTTACTGAAACATCAAGAAAATGGGAAGTACTGTCCGCTCTAGAACTAAACCAACAAGTATAATTTGGTGGTTTTTGAATAATGTGTTCTTTATGAAGTCTGACTTCTTTATATCAACCTAATTTACAAAAGCAAATTCATTTTGGAATGTGGAATATTATGATGATGCTGTATTTGGGATGGAAATACTTGAAAAAGTTTAGTTCAATTTCTTCTAGTTTTCTTCAAAAGATAACTTTCCAGAACTTTCAATAGTGATAAAAGGCAGCTTTAACAGAATATAGCAACTCGGGCATGAATCAGTTCCTGAAACTGTAGATTTTTTGTTTTCTTGGCCATGCATCAGCCGAAGATGCTCCTACAGGAGATGTCTCTCACAGAAAATATGCAACTTAGAGTTTTGGCCACCAGGATATTGGTCAATTCCTGCAAATTCTTGTTCTTTTAGTTTGTTGAAGCCGTGGTCAACTTAATTGGTTACAAATTTGTGTCCTTATTAGCAAGTTTTCTGATATCGCATCTGTATTTTTGTGTCCGGACCTCTTCTTCTAATGAAAGCTTTTCTTATTATTGGAACTTGAGACATTCTGGGCACCTGTCCCAGAGTGCCTGAGCAGTAGCTTTTGTGCCAAGGACTTTTAAAAAGAATGTTTTTATATCCTTTCCCTCCTTTTGCTAGGGATTGTGGGTAATAAAATGTAGGCCAGATACTTTCAAAGTGTTTTGATATATCTGTATGATAACATTATCGTTGTCCTGAAAATGAAAATACCAAGAATTTTAAAATTAGTGTGCATCTTTTAAGGGCTGTAGAGAGGAAATGCCTCAGGATTGCATATGTACGGCAAATGAAACACAAGTTCAGGTGCTTAATGGAGTCAAAGGTAGTTTCTGGTGTGTTGATTACGTTGTGGTTTGGTGCCTTCTTAGAGTGGGACAGTATGTGATGTATAGTTTCAGCTGTTGAGGAGGTGATTTTAACTGATGCTGTGGCTGAGGTCAAGTGTCCATTCAATAGACCCAATTAAGTTTAACCAAACTAGGCAGCCAGCATGTAGCAGAGTGTTGAGGTTTACTGTACTTTTGACTACAAAATATTTTTTTTTCTAGGTCAATCTTTCTGATGTTCAGGTTATGTAGGGATTGGTTTTAGAGCTGCATCAAGTCAGATGCTTGACAATTTGGGTAAGGCTTGTGAAGAGGGGTGGTAACTTTGACATAACCAAGTGATAGAAGGGGAAAACAAGCAATTGTAAGGCACCCAAGAAGCCCTCCTTCAGTTCCAAGATCAAACCAGAACCTAAATAAAACTTGAGAGCAATTGTGTTAGCAGTATTATATTTCTTTCCATAAAGAAAAGGTTGAAAGAAGTTCTAGAAACTTGGCATCTGCTTTCCTGCAAAGCTTATTTATGACTATTGAATTTTTTTCAAAGTTGACTGTATTTTACTGCCACGTTAAACTTCAGACATGTATATTGCTGTCAGCGAACTACTAAATCTGATATAACTTTGATCACAAGAGAATATTTAAATGTCATTTATATAAAACATTTTAGTCATTATGAGTAGGATTATTAGTTGTGTGCTTAATTGTCAGATACATTACAAATAGCTCCATCAATCCAAAATGCATAGACTGATTTTCTCAGCGACTGACATAAACAGCCCTTGCAGGCAAAGCCAGAACTGCCACCAAAATATGTGGGGCTCTCACATGTTTGTCCTAACCTCCATTCTGTACCCTCTTTACAGGCATTTTGTTTTGCTGCTCACCAAAATGGAAGGGTTGACCAGGTTAAAACTTAGCAGGGCAAAAAACACAAACCAACCAATAACAGCACCCACCTCTCTCCAACTATGTTAATTTTAACTGGAACCATTTTCTCATGTAGTTTATCACGAGAACTCACAAATACTTGGGCTAGCACAGGGGAAAAACCAACTTATTTTTGTGGCAGTCCTACCTTAGAGTGTTGAAGGAACTTCAGAGTAGATTTGAATGTGAAAGTTAGCAAATGTTTTGAGGTAGAGATGGGGACATTTGCATTGTTTCTGGAAAACCATCAGCCTGATAGAGTTTTTAATATGAAAGAAAGAATGAATGATGGTGAGTTCAGATAAACCTTTGTACTAAAAACTGAACAGTCTGGTAAAGTGTAAGACAAGTTTGTAGAAAAAAAAAAGAGAATACTTACACTGCAGCATTTTCTTTTACCTAGAGATATCAGTGTAAACATTAACTCATGAAATCTGTAAAAAGCAGATTATTTATTATTATTATATTTATAATATAATATGATTAATAATACGATTATTTAATCAGATACTAAATTTACAAAAAAAGTTTCTGAAACTTTTCAAAGGAAAAGAATTGATAAATTTATTTCAGCATGGAAATTTTAAACAGGTTTAAGGCAGAGTTTAAATGTGTTTCTGTGAAATAAAGTTTTATAAGCTGGAAATAGTGAGGGAGATACAGTTCTTAGTTGGGTTAGGATTCTGGTTTTTGTTTTGTGGGGGTTTGGATTTTTTGGGGGAGTGATTGTCCTTCGGTTTTTCAATGAGTCCAGTAGTCTTGTTCTTTTTCCCATGGTGACAGGCAAGGCATTTGCTATGAAAGTTGCATTTGATTTCAATGGCCTCCACACCCTTTCATCCTTTCTCCAATTCTCCCCCTGCCATGCCCACCTCAGGGCCTAGCTTGTGATCATCTGGAGAAGTTAGCACTCCAGGTGTGCCTTGAAGTCTTCCCTATCTTATCTCTTGACATTTCTCAGTAATTATATATATTTGTGTGAGAACAAAACGAACACCCTCCGTCTCCTTCTTTCCATTGTCTTTGTGCATGTTCCTCTGGTTATTAGGTTTTGGCCCCTTTGTAGTCTGGCCTGTTGATTTCCATAGCACTAGAAACAACTAATGCTAGCAATTTGTTATATCAGGTACAAGTGGGTTTTAGGCCTCTGTTACATTGTGTTAAAATTGAGAAAGGTTGCTTGTTGATATAATTGTTTTGGAGTGTGCTGTAGTTATGTGAGAGGAAAAAAAAGGTTACTCTTAACTAGCCCTGATATTTCTGTGTAGATTAATGGCCGCTCTCTGAGGTTGTTTAGTCAGGGGGACCTTTGAACTGACCTGGCTTTTACCTAGGTAGTTATTTTAAACAATACTAAAAAATACAAATTAAAATATCTGGTAGCGTCACCCACAAGAGTTTGGTATGTTTGAGAGGGAAAGGTATATACATATTAAGTAGGTTGGATAGTATATTAAGTAATAAATGCTCTTTGCTGGCAAGTCTTAGATGACATGGATGACTTGCATGTATTTACATGCTTATATTTAAGAATTGTAAATAATTTTGTGGAGGCTATACAGCAGGTTACAGAAATGATCCACAGTTAATTATTCTAATAATTTAAAACTTTCATTAATTGTATGTAACTGCAGACCTCAGTTGCAATGTTCTTGAGCTATTGCTGGCCACGTAAGCCTAAAGCCAAATTTTTAATTTGATTTTGCTCATAGTTTAATCTTTTTAATTAGTTTGAGTCTGTAACAATCAAATTTTTCATTAACTAGGACAGACCACTAGTCAGAGAAGAAGAAATTGTGTTCTGATTTTTTTTTCCAATAGAATATTAACCAATTGCTTTGCAAATGTCCCAGTTTTGTCAGTCCTTAGAGGAACAGACCATGTAGGCTTACCAAGTTCACCCAGATGTTACTGGATTTCAAACTGATTGATGATGACACCCTTTGTTTTTGTATCTGATAATTTTCTTTTGTTGCAAGTGCGTCAGTAATTAATGGCAATTTCACGTGTACAATATTATTCTAATGGTTTCCCAGCAACACTAAGATAAATGAGTTGTGAAAGGAAAAATAGCCCCCATTTGAAAGGGCAGGGGGGAGCCCAAAAGGTTGCTGAATTAGAAATGATAATGTTTGATGTCTGACCGCTGAAACGGACAGAGTAGTTCAGAAGTCTTTATGCCCTTATTTATTCTACTATAAACTTCAAAGAATTTTTAATCTAATTCTTATGCAAATGCTTTTTTGTGAGGTGGCTGCATGGTGTTAATCACAGTTAAAAGATGGGGAACTGGAGAGTTACGGAGAAGAAAAAAACAAACCCCAATACCAGAAAGACAAGCTGGCTTCATATGCTGATTTGGTATTTTTAAATTTGTGACTTCTGAAGTGAACTGCATTCTGTTACACTTTATATGTTCAAACTGAAAGTTTCTTTGATTTCAGTTACATTTCTGAGTGCCCCAGGACTTCTGTAAATCAGGTCTCATCATCTCTCCTAAAAAAAACCCAGAAAATGACTAATGTTTTCTGTGAAAACTGTGTTACAGGCTGTTTTACAGGCATTGTATAGAAACTTTGTAATAGGTGGGAGGCTGCTGTGCAAGTTTTCAGACTTTACCGTTTCAAAATACAGCATAGAATATTCCTTTTCTTCAAGTATTTTTCTTCAGTTTGAGTACTCCATCTTTGATAAATAAAAAAGGTGGTCTTTGAGCAATACATCTCTACTAAACGACCTTGATTAACTCAGAACAAGTTTTTTAATGTGAGTGGACTGAGTAAAGGCTTCAAGATTTTGGTCGTGGTGTTTGCTTTTGTGTGTGTATAATCACTTACCAAGTACTGTACTAACATTGGTATTATGAAGACTGACTAGAAGTTTGGGAAGTACAGGATTATTTACCTTGGAAAAGGAGATTAATGAGAGTTATTGTATTAATAATAAATTTCAAATTTCTGGGTTTGTCCCCCTCTTCTAAAACTGAAACAAATTATTGAAGGCCAAATGTTATCTAGGGGCATACTGGAAGCCTGTGGCAGACCAGAGTTCTACTATGTTGTCTTCAGTATAAGTGACATTATTTAGTCACATAAATCACTTTCAGTAGATATGCAAGTCAGTATATATTTTTATATGTGGGAGACTTTTGTGAATTTAAATATTTTAAGTAAAGTTTGGATACAAAATCTGTGACATACTTCATTCTTACAAGGAGTTTGTATGCCTAAGTTTGTGAAACAGCAGGAGCTTTAGCTATGGTCAAAGACTCACAAAGGAAGTATTAGTCTCTTACCAGTGATATGAAGTGAAAGAAAAGCTATCCCTGGGCTTGCAGACAATAATATGGAGATGATTGATAGAAAGGGAAATCAGACATATATATGTGGTTACTTTTCTACCTTGTCTTACTTGAATCAATTCATATTATTTTGTCTGGTTAATGTCAACGTGCATCTTCTGCTGTGAAAAGCAGCAGACAAAATAATTAGCAGATATTTCGTTCCCAGTATATATTATAGCCATTTTGGTAATTAAAGAAACCAAACTTTCATGTAGTCCCCAGTCTATGTTAAACATTGTTTCTATCTGAGGGTTTTTTCCCAGACTGCAATATCTTGTTAATCACCATTGTTACCTAGAAATCAATCTAAAACACATGCTTATTATTGATGTTACTCAAAGCAATGTGTGTTTTGGTGGCTTTGCAGCTGCAGTAAACTAATGAATTGTATTCCTGCTGCTGTGCTGACGTCAGAATTTGGCTGTTGTAAAGATCTCTTAAGCATGATGAAATGCTGCTAAGGAGAAACAAAGGTAAAATTGGCACAATGTAATTGCTGCTCAGGAATGAAGATTGAAAAATTTCTGGTATCTTGGATAGCATGGAGATATTCTAAACATACATTTTATTTATGCAAGACAGAAGATACATACTTACTTGACGGAGGTTTCAGAACTTCAGTGTTAGGATCAGCTTTGCAGCCACAGTGGGGGAAAAATTCTTTCACACTTGCTGTGAAGGCTGATAGCCTTTGTAATGTCTTACTGTTAAGTGATTTCCTGTTTCTTTCTAGTTGTTCAATTATATTACCTAATCTTAATGGTACTCTATTGTCTTCCATGTGTACAGCCTGTCACATTTTGCTGGAATGCAGTTTGGTAGTCATTAGTGTTTTAGATCTCATATCTTCAGTTTCTAATGCTAGAAATTAGGACATCTTTCTCCATGTGATTTATGAAAATTTTCCAAACTATGGAAACAATAGAGAAAAAGTTTTGTACTAGCAAAATAAATTCATAAACACTAAAGAGAAATGTCTCTCCTAGTTACTGATTTTTTTTAACAGATATTGAAGATGAAAGAGAAGGAGAAAGAACTTTTTTTTTTTTAAAATATTTTGGATGTTTCTGGAGTTTCTCACACACCATTCTTTGGTGTCTACAGCACCTGAAAAATGCATATGCTTAAAAAAAAAATCTAGATTAGTACTTAGTAGTATTAGAATTTGCTTGCAGTCATTAAAGAATTCCCCTTCCTCTGCAATTGTTGTCTTTCTCATTCTTATGGTTCTCTGTGGAAATAGCCTGATTGACCCTGAGGAAGTAGCTTAACATGTGCAGTTTCACAGTTTTTTAAAAATATTATGTAACTTACTGATCTTAAAACTGTTTTATCAGTGCATCTGATAAATGTGAAAGCCAATTGAAAGCCAGCTGTAAACTTGTGCTTAGTATGAAAATCTTATTACTGTTGTTTTAAGTACCCAAAGTCAGTCTCTCAAAAACTGGAGAAAAACATTAGTGTGTCTCAGTTTACTTTATGTGATAGAACTTTGCCTGGGAAAATGTTGTTACCTCACAATTCTAATGAAATAAGCTTAATTTCTTTGTTACTTATCTTCCCTGAAGTTGCATTAGTTCAAAACTTGCTGGCAGTTGGAGAGAGGTTTCAGAGATGGAACACTTGTCTAATTGGTGCTGAACAGAATAGATACATCCTATTTCTGTTTGCACAAAGGAACATGGACCAGCATTGTAAAACATTTCAAAAGGCAGCAGCCCATGTGCTAGCTGGAATCAATTCAATTAATTGTTTCATGGGTGTTTCAAATGTTTTAGGGCATCTGCTGCCTGCTCCCTGGCTTTCTGGACATGGCACCCAAAGGAAAGTGGGCAGGTAATGCAGGAGGATGAGAGCAAGGCAAGGGATGCAGCAGCTCTCTGAGAGCAGGGTGATGGGGAGGAGATCTCTTGGAAACTGGCCAGTGGTAATTTTGCAGTCTGTGATAAAATCAGCTTCAAATAGCAGCAGTACAGGAGATAAAAAGGGAAAACGAAGCACAAAAAGTTTTGAATACTCTCTTAACCCACAAACTGTAGTGGGTGGTTCATGGTATTCAAAAATATTACTAGTTTTTAAACTTGAAAGTGATTTGTTTTTAACAACTGAATATAATACTTTTATTCCATGGTCATCTTAATGAAAATTTTGCAATATGGTATTACTGAAAACGTAAAGCAATAATTATAAAAAGCCAATTTAAAATCCCAACAAGACCCAAATCACTCAAAAGTAGTTTAAAATCTCAAAAGACAAACAGTAAATTCTTTAACGGATGTTTTGTCATGGCTTTTTTTATGCCATTAGCTTTTTCAGATTTTTCTGGCTTCTTAGAGTCAGAGGTATGGTACAAGTGCTGAAGCAGAATGTGTGCAATAAAACTGTAGTTGAACTTAAGAAGTGCTTAATATAAAGAAATTTTGCAATATGAGTGTTAACGTTTATGCCAATATTGATGTGAATATGAAAATAAAGTGGTTATAAGTTGTTCCTTGGAAAAAGTAAGCTAATTGACTTCTGTTACATGTTCAGTTGTATGGAAGATGTGGTTGCATATTTCACCTTAAAATTTTTACTCTGAGTTTTGGTCCATAGGGTAGTCAAAGTATAGTAAATCCTGTAATTTTAATATAATGTTGTGTTGTAACTGTGCTTTTCTTCTGGTAACATCTGAAAAGACATGCATGTACTTAATTATTCAAATGCAGTAATGATGCTCTGTAAAAAACTCATTACTGAAATTTAATGAAACTGTTCATAATTTAGTAGGGAATTATTTGAAAGTAAATTCTGCAGAATATATGTATTGTTCTTTTCTTGTGATTTAAGAGAGTAAAATCTGTTATTCAGTCACTCTGACTGTGGTGCTTTTCTGTGGGCCTTATTCCTGTCAGTCATAAAGGAAATAATTTTTCTTTCAAAAACTTTTTGTTTACATGATGTAGTGAAGGGGAATAATTCAGAAATTATGCTGTTTGGTTTGCACAATGGCACAATGTATTGTGGGGTATGTGAAGGGAAGTTTAGTTCTTAGGCTGTCACAGTAATAAAAATAAGGCAGGTAAACTCAGTATTTTGTTATGATGGTTAAAAAACAATTCAGTGATCTGTGAGAGATGGAAAAAATGCCCTATATGTGTGGGTTTTAGCAGGTATTTCTTTCTCATCAATGAAGTGCTGCAGAGTTAACATTGATTCACTTGGAACACAAATGAAGAGTGCAAGGCAGCTTTAAAGCTTTTTTTCCTTGAAAATGCATGTTTATTTAAATGCCTAATTCAATCATCCTTTATAAATGTATTTGTCACGTCTTATTATTCCTGAAAAATCTGAATCCATCTCTTCTCTAAAGCTCCTTCTTCTGCTATTACCAGTAGAATATCAGTGGAAAGAACCACTGGTTTTGCTCATGTGAAGTCACTAAATGAAGGTCTAGGAGTTGCATTTGTGAGCTGTTAGTAACATTTTTTCCCTTAGAAAATGTATGTAGAATATGAAAGTAGGCATTGCTGTAGCTGAAGTGAAATTAGGAAATCTGGAAATAAGATCTCAGCTTTGTTCCACTTGAAACTGGTAGTCTAGACTGCTGTAAAATCATGAAAATTTTGCTTTAGGAGATGGAGGGTTCACCAAATACAAAAACCGTATCTTTGTAGAATATATACACATTAATAGAACTGGAAGTAGGTCAGTAGAAAACTTAATAAGTTGGTAAAAAATTGCTTTGAAATGAGAGTAAAAACCAAGTTTCGTGTCTGTGTTTCTAAATTTCAACTGGGAAAGGGGGGGTGGTGTGTAATATTTTCAAAGTTATGGTCTCAGTCCTAGCCTGTGTTTCCTTTTAAAGGTTCAATCACCTTCAGTCAGGTTACAGATTAAAAAGCTGCCATTTAATTTTGTTTCACTTTGACATTTTTAGATACTGTTTTTAGTTTAGGTTCTTGTGCAAATTGGAGCATTCTGGCCTGAGTTGGATATGCTATGTAGATTGCAGAATACTCATCCTAGAATTAGAGTTCTGTGTGTCACTCCATGTTTGATGCTAAAACTAGTTTCTGATACCTGTGTATGTCTGTGAGGATAGAGTTCTACCATTAGATTTTTATCTAGCAGTGGAGCTGGTTTGAGAAACACCTTGAGGGACTCTTTCACAGGCTCTGCCTCATGAGAATTCATACTGTGGAGCTCTGCCCTAATTCACAGTCTTGAGACTCCTCAGAGTTACTCTGACCTCAGTCTGTATAAGGGCTGTCATGTTTGTTTCTGTACAGAATCAGAGTGGATGCTTCTCAATACTTCATTAAAAGCCTGGCATCTTGAAATGTCCCCAGAACACTGATTTTTAAACTAACTTCAAAATTTTGGAAATAGGTATAATAGTAGTTGTTGGTTTAGAAGATTCATTGAGAGTTTTCCTAGGATTTTTCATCATCTTTATCAGTCTTGCTCAAAAACAAAACTGTGGGCAAAAACAATTTCATCAGGAATGTAACGATGTGGAGGAGTAAGTAATGACAGGTTGGTTTTGTAGAGTATTGCAGTCAGTTTAGTAAACTGAGCTGATCTGCATAGTGGGTATTCTAACAGTCTAAATCAGTTTAGTTTATCTTTTAAATAAATAAATAACTTTTAAAAGGCTAGTTCTCTTTATAGTCTGCCAGAATTGTGTTCTGGACGCTTGTCTTCCTGGCGCTATTGTTTCTGACTACTTTTGAGTACTTTTAGTGTGATGCTGCTACTGAAGAAGTTGCTCATTTTCACTGCTGCTGCCACTGCTGTTCAGGAAGAATAATGGTTCAAAGTAATTTTCCTTACTTGAGTCACCAGCACTCCTGAAGTTATAGAAACAAATCAAGTTTGTGAAGAGTGAGAGGAGAAAAAGTAAAAAATAGAGGAACATAGTGACTGTAGGGAAAGAGGGGAAAATTGGTGTAGTTGGAAAGGGTGGAGTTGATACACCAGTAGGTGGAGAATTGCCCTGAATCAAACCCAGGTGTATGGAAGCACAAACACCAAAGCCAGCACTTCGAGACAATTAAATACCCTTGCTGCTTGTGGGCCATGCTTTTCCTCATGCCTGTACAGGTGTATCTGTGGCTTATAGGATACTAGATGGTGGAACTGATTCAATTCAGAAGCAGTTTTTCCAGGTAAATTTTCATTTGAATCAGCGTGACTTGCGCAGTCACCTACTAACTACCCTGTCCTTGCTTTCGCAGAAGCTCTGTGGCAATATTGGGGTGAGCTATTACTTGCAGTGACAGCTGAATTTGGAACAGTGTTCATTGAGTTTGACCTTACTAAATCAACTTCTAAGTCATTAAACTGCACCCTGAGATTGGGCTGAAGTAATGTCACCCTCTCCTGTCATTTTTACAGCCATGTAATGAGCTGGTTCAAGAAGCAGATATATCTGAAAAGCAACCTGGGCAGAAGAAGGGATTTTTCAGTAGTGTCACTTATCAGCCACTTGTGTGCTGGCATAATGGAGGGACAGATCTGGCAGATTTGGGTTGACTCACACAGCCATGAAACTACACCCTAAGAAATTTTACAAACACCTCTCCACCCCCTGTATTTGTGAGGCAGTATCTCTAAACAAAATGAAGTGTCTCCCTTATTTCAGGAAGCTTCAAATGTCAGTGCAGTGAATAATGTACTGGCCTCCTACATCTGAAAAAGAAGCTAAGAAATAGAGGAGAATATTCTCCGGTTACAAACAATTGAGATCAGTGCTGTGTTTATAAACAAATGTGTGGATTTTGCTAGTGCCAGTAATTTTGAACAACTATGAATGTTGGGGAATCCACAATAAATTTTCTAATGTTCATTTGAATAAATGCAGTGATAGGTACCATCCTAATATTTTCAATCCTAATCCCAATTGCGTTCAAAATTAATAGATTTTTGTATTTGAATTCAGAATTGATGTAATAATAAGTAGAGAGAAATACTTGGATCTCACGTCTCCTTTCTCTAGGATTGTTTTGTTTCTCTTTTTCTCTTATTGTCTGTCCTATTTGTACAAAACAAGGAATTTGAGGTTTCAGTCTTTTTCAGGCCTCCCTAAGAATGATGGCTCACAGTTCTGTACCAGTATTATGGTTATGAGATGCAGTCTGTGATGTTCAGACTGGTCTTTTCCTGTCCTGCAGTCCAAACTCCTGAGTCTTGTGCTGTGACTTGGACTAGAGTAGGTGGTACAGGCCAGTGCTTGCAGACAGATTTGTCTTCGTGCTGGCTCTGGTTCTTACTGGTCTTTTCCTTCCTAATGCCTGCTGTAGTTGATTGTTCTTTAAACGAAGACATGCTAACTTCCAGGATGTGTGTCTGTCTGTAGGGGAGTAATTATGTGCATACATACATGTAGACAGAGATGAATATTTTATTTCCAGATAATCACACATAATGCAAAAAAAAATTGTACTATCCAGCAGATAGGCACCATAAATAGCTTTCTCCCCCAAACATGAACTAGTAAAATGCAAGGAATGGAATCTTCATATCGAAGCCAGTTATTAACGCTCACAGGGCTTATAACTGGAATAGACTCCAAGTTTACTTTTGCATGTGAAGCACTTCCAGAATTATTCATAGAAAGTGAGAACTCTTCTTCTTTAACTCATTTAAGTAACATTTTTTACACTTACACTTGAAAGTTGTGCGTGCAGAACATATTAAGGACATATTAAGGAGTCCCAGAAATCCAGCTGCTGTTGAAATGAATTTTGCTTATTCTTCTTAGTGACAGTGTTTACAAGGAGTTTGCAATTTTTTTCGTGGTTATATGCATTAAAATTCTGTAGTTGCCAAACTTCAGCTAACCTTAGAGCTGAATTTTGCCCGCTTTTCTAGTAGCAATTTGTTTGTATATGGAAACTTCTATGAAAATAGCAGTGTGGGAATGTTGCCAAAAACTTTTGGATGAAGTTATGTAGATAATTTTGATTACTTCAAAATAATTTGATTTCACCTCATATCATTTGGTTTGTGATTTGTTAGGTTTAGTAGTTTTATTTTATATTATTGAAGTAAGCCCTTACTGGTACTCTGCAATTCAGAAAACTTCAGAATAATGCTTAAGAAATGAATGCGTGGATATGCTTTACATATATTCACATCTGAGTAGTATATTTGGATTCCTGGAGTTCAGTCTTTTTGTTTGCTTATAAATTCTGGAGACTTAAGTGACTCTTGATTTAAAAATCTGTAATTATCTGGCAAGTCTTTGATAGTACGTGTAAAAAACCTCTTGAGTAACTGATATCAAATATTCAGAGGTTTGACCAGCACAAAGAAATTTGGGTACATTTATGGGAAGCTAGACAGAGGCTAATACCTGTTTTACTCTAAACTTCGTGCTGTCTTAATTGTGACCAGAATGCTTGCAAAACGGTCATACTGAAAATGAGGGGGGAAGATGTTCTGGGTTTCCTGGATTTCTCTATGACTGCTGACTATGAGATTCTGCTTTCTCACCTGAGAGAAGTGGTGAGCACATAGGATGCAAAATGCTTAAGTTGGAGGAATTCAGAGATGGAAAACCACCTTCCTACTGCTTGGGTTGTCAATACCCGACTCAGACAAGAATCAGCTGTCTTCTGAACTCTGAAGGCAGCTCCTAGGCAAATTCAAAACAAATACTGTAGACACAATGTCAACAATATGCAGGTGGCAAGTACCTGATTTGAATGTTGCCCCATTATTTTACCATTTTTTAACCTCACGTGAGCAGTCAGAGCTCTGAGAAAAGAAAAATGCCTGAAGTTAAACAAGGTGATGATTTCAAGCAGACAGCAGGAGGCATTTCCCTCCATCCTTCAATTGTCTTTGCTGGATTGTTTCCCTTTGATACTTCTTTTTGGTCCTTAGTACAGCAATACTTACCTTCAATGGGGAAACTGCCAATAGTGAAATCTGAGAGTAACATCTTTTGGCCTCTCTCCTTGGTTGGGAATTTGAGCCCCATCTGGATTAGGGTTATTTGCACTGCTCTCAACATCTGGAACAGAGTTCTGTAATTAATCTCATCATGAATGTGTCAGTACTTTGGGACTATTGAATAAAAGCACTGAAGCATTTTCCTGAAGATCAGTTACTTGGTCAGCATCTGCTTGTTTCCACCTCCACTATTCTCCCATAAAATTCATTGTAAAATATTAG
The DNA here is from genome assembly GCA_034336665.1 of Luscinia megarhynchos. Lineage (NCBI taxonomy): Eukaryota > Metazoa > Chordata > Aves > Passeriformes > Muscicapidae > Luscinia > Luscinia megarhynchos. The sequence continues at coordinate 22,714,353 of CM067566.1, read as the reverse complement.
GTCTCAGCCATTTTCTTTAAGGTGCTAGCTGGCTTCAGTTTAGTGTTTGAGTTTTAGGCACTGAAGATTGTAGTTGACAGATTTTGTTTCCTGACCATAGGTCTTAGCCAACAGCATTTTTAGGATGTCCAATGAATTCTTGCAGCTGTAGAAGACTATTGCATACCTCTACAATTTGTAGGCCAAAGTTCATTCTGAAGTTTTCTTTCCTTGCTATGAAGATAAATTGCAAAATGTTTTGATTTTCAACTTAAAAGAACAGAATCAAGACCACCAATTCAATAAGAATAAAATACAATTCAATCAGAATAAAATATTGCAATGTTACAGTTTTCTTCTTAGGGTGGGAAGATCAGAAACCAAAGATAGCAAGGTATGTTCCACAGGGGTTTTTTTGTGAATGGGTTCAGTATACCACAACGTGATCTGCTATGATCATGAGAGTGATTTAAAAAAAATTAGAACAAAATATTCAAAAAACCCAGAAATACAACTTATTGAACATGAATGAAAAAGTTTCATGATTTCAAAAGTCATTCAAGGCTTCCAAAAAGTGAGGGCAACAGAGCTTCATATACTTAAAATGCTGTGTATGCAAGCTTAAGAGCAATATTACTCTTATACAGATCCAGGACCGTCTAGAATCGTTTTAGGTAAGAAAAGTTAAATTTTGTGTGTATGTGTAATTCCTTATGTATGCTTAAGAAATACCAAGTTTATTTTGGCAGTCATCAAGTCAACTAGTTGTCATTCTCCTGCAGAGTTTGTATGTGAGAGATCTGTTCTGTCCTTCTACTGGTATCATTTCCCTTCCTTTTTTAGTTTTCCCACTCATTGAGTTTATGATATATTGAACCTCCAGAACATGCATGTGGGCTACTGTTTTGAGATCACCGCAGCTCAGCAAGTGAAGTGAAATCTCTGTAATTTTTGAGTCAGAGAAACAAAGATCATTTCTAAATGAGGCATTTTTTTGGCTTCAGGTCACTTCAGTCCAGTACTGTTGATGAAGTGGCTGCTTTTTCTGTGTTTTCTGGGCGATTGTAATTTTTTGTGCTGAAGTTTGGTGCATTTTTCGTAAACTTATCAAATTTTCTTTGATTCTGTGTCACAGAATGCAGATATTTGTGAAATTATCCGATCCTGTGCCACTGGGTACCAGATGCATGTTCAGGCTTGGGGTACAGGTTAATGCTATTTTAGCTGTCTGATCTTAGGGAATCAGATGAAATTTCCAGCTATTTCAAGTGAAGGCAAAAGTTACTCACTGTTGCAGAGCATACACAGTCTTGAGACACTACATCTGTTGTAGTGCTGGAGTTTACTGAATGAGTTTTAAAAACTCAGGAACTGTAAAATTTAGTGGGTAGCAAAACATTTCTAATGAAGTATTGAACTAGATGTTAAGGTAATTTAAGGGGTATAACCTCAAGAACCTCTCTCAAGTCTCACCTCCTATGTGGTTTTGTACTTTTGGCATTGAAATTTCTCAGATTTTGTCATGGTGAGAATAACTGATTTTTGTGTATGACCATGCCAAAGTGTTTTGCAAATACAGAGCTACTATGCCTCGAGTGCTTTTTTTAAGTATGCTGGACCTTCAGAAATTTTGTGCGATTCCTGTTTTAGGCATTGTTTATGAGGATATTGCTGGCAGCTGTTTAAATCATGTTTGGTAATTGCAAGTTGCTGATTCCAGTCGTGTAGTTTAGTGAAATGTTATTTTCAACTAAATTCAGCGTCATCAATTGTAAGTCTGACCTTGAATGCTGTATTTAAATATATAAATTAAACATTATAAGTAAGGTATATCTTTATCTGAAATCTCAATGCTCTCTGATTTTTGGGACCTCAATGAGATTTCTGTGTTTCAAAAATAAAGTGTTAGTACAAGACACTCCTTGTTGGAACTACTTAAAAAATGTCAGTCACTTTTTGAAACGTTCTTAAAAAAAGTCACTTTATATCTGATACTGCCTGCTTCTTATCTTTACAAAATCAGTAGCCATAAAACTGTGATTACACAGGAGGAATGTTGAGGGACAGGTACAGTGGTTACAGTCGTGTTCTAGCTATCTACAAGGAAGGAATTTGATGGAACTGATAGGCAGAATAGTTGCAGAACTCTTAGGATGGAAACAAGGAGTTGCTTAAGTTCTCAAAATACTGGAGAAAAATTCCCAGTCAAGACTTTATTAGCCTGACATTAAAATAACTGCAGAAAATCAGAGCAAAGCCACTGCTTCTCTGAGATACGTGACATAATATCCTCTAAAATAATATTGCTAGTCCAGAAGGGTTATATTAGGACTCTCTAAAAGCAGGAGTTTGTGGGGTTTTTTTAATTAGGTAAGAAAAAGTCATGGTTTTATAAACAAAGTATCTATTCTGGATTTGGGAAAACTTTCAATCAGCTCAAGGTCGCTATATTGCGAGAAAAAAGCTATTCAAATTTTTAACAAAGTTTGAAACAAGTGAAAACATAATCCTGTTTTTTGTGGTTGTTGTTGTTGCTCTCCTGTCCTTACCTTTTCATTTTTACTTTTTCTTTGGATGTACAAATGCACATTATCCCATGTTCAAAATGGGAAAGTCTACATGTAGTATCAACAGTTATAAACGTTAAAACAAACATTTTAAAGACCGTCCTTTAAAGCCCAGGAAAATACTTTCTATAAATAATATATTTGATTTGAAATATTTCAACATGTTTAATATTGGCAATTATGATAGTAATATTAATTTCTTGAAGACGTACCATATTATTCTTTGCTACCTATGTTAGAATCATGTGCATAGATGTATCATACTGATTTTACAGGCTTATTTCTCTTCAGAAACTGAATATCCTACACATAATCATTATGTCTTTAGCATCATCCTTTTGCTGAGCACTGTGGATTTTATTTTTCTGTCCTTATACCAGCAATATTGGTGCCTTTTATTTTTCCTTTGGTCTCCCATTCCATTGTAATGACAATTTTTTAAATGGAAAATGTTTTAAAAATATGATTCATTTCACATATATCAGAAGTTAGTCTGTTACTTAGGGTACTTGACATGCACAGTAAAATAATTTAGGCTTGCTAAATTAACTCTACAAATACAATACTTTCTATAAATTTATTAGAAATTATTTTCTTCCTCCTTATTACAAAATTAAGACTTGCAGCCAGGAAAACCACTCCAGATAGGTTTCAGGTCCAATTTTTTTTTGCATTAGTTTTCCCCTGTGTTTTAAGAATTTTCAGAAATTTTGGTTTTGATGAGCCTAGTTAAAAGACACACACAAAGTAAAATTCTTGCATTTTGTGTTCATTCCATTTTGTAATGCATTGGTTTAGAGCTTGGTACATGCCTAAAGACAAAGCTGTGTGGGGTTTTGTGTTTCTGATACAGGCAATAGTGCTCAACAGGTAGCAAAATTATCTAGTAAGACAGTGCTTCATTGCAGAAAGATAATTTGTCTGGTCAGAAATTGTTTGCAACATCTCGCTTGGTAGGCACAGTAGCTGGCACCACCAGCTGCTGGCAGAGATTCTCCACAGCAGTCTGTGCCTTCTGAGGAGCTGGTTTGATGTGCTGATTTGTTAGGGGTTTGGTTTTGTTCTTACTGGTTGGTAATATAAGTTTTGAGTGTGAAAGATCAAAGATTTTTACAGTTTTACAACTCTGATTTTTGTGCAGCTTTTTGCACTGGGAATGGAAACTCTCAGTTTCGGCATTCTGTGTAATTGTTGTTATTATTTCAGTATTGTACTATGACTCCAGTAGATGGCAAGAGACAAAATCTTTCAGTGAAATTTGGTCACTAAATATGGTTCATGCTAGGGTCTCATATGATTCGCCCCCTGATTTTCAATTCTGAGGTGAAATGGAATCTGGCTCTTAAACAAACCAGAAAATTCGTGTCATAACTAAAGAGTATTTTCTTGTCAACCCATGGTACCGTTGTTCTGTTACTGTGTAGGATGTCATTATGTCCAATTGCTGGTCATTCAACAAGATGCATGAAAGAAATTCTAATTTATTTATTTTCTTACTGTCACAGATAAAAGAAATTTTAATTTTTTCCTGCTTTTAAAAAAAATAGACTGTGCAGTCAGTTAAAGATCATGGTACAAAAAGTTCACATAATTTTATGCTTCATGAGGTGTTCAGCTGAATCACAGTTTGCAAGATTGCTGAAAGAGAAAAACATTTCTTGGAAGAAACTTGGGTTTTTTGTCTCATTTATTGATTGTGTTGAAACATGTATTGGGTTTGCATGGCAAACCTTTCATAGTCGATGTGGGCTATAGGGGTGGTTTCTGTGAGAAGCTGCCAGAAGCTTCCTCCGTCTGGCAGAGCCAATCCCCAGTGGCTCCAAAGATGGACGTGCCCCTGGCCAAGGCTAGGCCAAATAGAAATGGTGGTAATGCCTCTGTGTTAACAGATTTAAGAAGGAAAAAAAAAGTTATTTGCATTGATGGAAGCCAGAGAAAGAGAGGGGTGAGAATGTATGAGAGGAACAAGTCTGCAGGCACCAAGGTCAGTGGAGGAGGGGGCAGAGATGCTGCAGGTGCTGGAGCTGAGATTCCCCTGTAGCTGTGAGGTGAGGCAGCTGTGCCCCTGCAGCCCATGCAGGACCAGGGACATGCTGAGATCCACCTGCAGCCCGTGGAGGAGACCCACGCCAGAGCAGTGGATGCCTGAGAGGAGGCTGTGACCCTGTGGGAGCCCTGTCTGGAGCAGGTCCTGGCAGGGAGGCTGTGACCCTGGGGGAGCCCTGTCTGGAGCAGGTCCTGGCAGGGAGGCTGTGACCCTGGGGGAGCCCTGTCTGGAGCAGGTCCTGGCAGGGAGGCTGTGACCCTGGGGGAGCCCTGTCTGGAGCAGGTCCTGGCAGGATCTGCAGACCCATAGAGAGAGGAGCCCATGCTGGATCAGGTGTCCTGGTAGGACTTGTGATGCCTTGGGGACCCATGTGGGAACAGCCTGTCCTTGAAGGACTGCATCCTGTGGGAGAGTGACCTGTGTTGGAGCAATTTGTGGAGAGCTGTTGCCTGTGAGGTGGATCCTGTTAGGAGTTCTTGGAGAACTGTCTCCTGTGGGAGGGACCCCACACTGGAGCAAGGGGACTCCTCCTCTCCTGAGAAGAGACAAGATGTGACAAACTGACCATAATCCCCATTCTCTGTCTTCTCTGTGCTGCTGGGGGAGGAGGTGGGGCTGGGAAGGAGGGAGGGATAGGACAGAAGGTGTTTTAAAGTTTTATTTCTCATTATCCTGCTCTGATTTTGTTCGTAATAAATTAAGTATTTCTAATTTGAGCTTGTTTTGCCTATGACAGTATTTGGTGAGTGATCTCTGTCTCTATCTCAACTCATGAAACCTTTGTTATATTTTCTCTCCCCTGTCCAGCTGTGGAGGGGAGTGGTAGAGAGGCTTTGGTGGGTGTCTGGCATCCAGCCAGGATCAACCTACTACAAAACACAACCAGGAAAAAGCATAGTGCTCTTTATAAATGCCCTGCTTCTGGTTGTCAGGAGAGTGTAGGATGTACCATGCCATAATGTAGAAATAGACATGGGTATACTCTTTAAAACGTCTGTACTGTTGGCAGCAGAGCTCTCTAGGTGTGTTTAATGTGAAAGCCTAATACATGACTGAATTGTAAGAATTGATCTTAATCACTTCAGAACGAATTCTTACAGTCAATTCACAGTAGAAATGCAAATGCCATTGTTTAGTCTAGCACCACCTCCTCTTTGGAAGAGGAAATTAATTAACACACAATATTGAGCTGGTTATGAAGAATCCTTTCTTTCACATCTGGAGGCTATTATCAGAGTATTTGCAAAACTTCATATTGAAATAGAAATTCCTTTGCTATGGGTAATAAGGTTTGAAGAATTTTTTGGTTTTGCCCCAGCCATATATAACACTTGCCATTAGACCTAGGGGAAGAGGACTTTGTAAGGAAATGCTTCTAACTGATGATATCTTGAATTATCATTAGAACATTTAAAAAATAGGCTCTTTTTTAGTCCTGCAGAACTCTTCTGTTACGTATCTATGTATGTGGAAGCAAAGTTTCTGAGAATTTAGGTGACTTTAGGAACCTTCTTATTAGTCTTTGGCAGAAAAATTGCGAAGAATACAATTACAAATCTTTCCAGTATTAAAGACTAGATACTACTGAGGACTGAACCACTTAAAAAAATAAAATTAAAATTGGTGCTGTGACACCACACTTAAATCATAGATGTGTATGAGAGAGGGAATAGTGTGAGTCTGAAAACATAGTGTGCTGATAAATATGAGCACTCATTATTATTTGAGAGGAAGTATACATACATTGGTAAAATGTGTGATTTGATTGTGACTAAAGTTTGTGTCATAGAAAAATTGTATGAACCAGTTTAAAACTGGGATAGCAAAATACCTTCAGGATTGTAGTATTGGTACACCTAAACCAGCAACATTTCTCAATGTTTCTTGCATTAAAATAACTTTAGAAGGTGTTGGATTGAGTAGCCAAGAATTGTCATGCATCCAAAGCTGCTCGTAAAGAAAAAGTAGATACCAAGAAATAAATTTTGTTGGTCACAAACCATACAGTGACCTAATGTCAGGTAGTACTTTGCACACTTGAAAAAACCTTTTAGCTGTTCGGGAAATGTGATGAGGTGAGTTGGTTTTGTTCATCACAGCAAAAAGAATTTGTATTAAGTCAAATAATTTGAGTGGAATTGACCCAGTGGGAGCTTTTAGGCTTAATGTTGATTAAAACATATTGAGGAATAATGAGAGAAAGTAAAACTATGACTTCATCAAGTTGTAAAGGACTAAATAAGGGAATTCTGATCCATCAGTTGAGGCTACTCAGTGAAATCTTTGCCCTGAACAGCTTCTGTTGAAAAACCTTATAGAATTTAGTGCTGGGTAAGGACGCAGATGGTGAATACTGTTTTATGCTTCCTTTATATGAATCAGATAGGTATGCTTATTTGCATACTGTGGGAATGTACTCTGTGCAATACTGAAGTTGTAGTGAGCCTTTACCTCCAAAGGTATGAGATTGAGGATAGGATGAAAATAAGAAGAATCTGGAAGGAAAAGAAAATGGTGGCCTGGAAAGGTAAAGGGGAAACCTCTGCTGTCTCTGATCATGATAAAATCCCGGGAAACAGATGATTAAATTAAAATGAAGACGTTAATTGACACATTGGATACAAGTTCTGAAAATCACTGTGGCAACACATTTCTGAGACCTTGAATTTAAAATAATTGGTGATCTTATGCCAGTTGTTACTAAATAGAAGTAAAAGTAAATTTTCGGGGGATCTAGTAGGATTCGGCTATCTGTAGCTGCCAGTTTCATGCTTCCTGTGCTTGCCACTAGTAAGGTTAGGAATTCGTGCCTCTATTGGGTTGGTTGTTAAGAGTTTATGCACTGGTAAGGCTTAAGCTCTTCCCTTCCTGGTCTTGGCCGTTGAAGTCTAACTACCGTCTTGCTACTGAAACATATCAGATCTGTCTAGGATCTAACTATGCCTGTCAGAAAACTGTCCAGGACTTTTCCCAAGGGGCTTTTCAGACAGATCAGTAAATTAAATTTAATCATGGAGTTGTTCAACAAGTGTGCTGGCACTGCATGGCCAGAAGCATGGCAGGGTGAGTAACAGGAAAGGGAGAAGGAGATGGTGGCTGCAAGTGGTTAAACGGGATCTCCATGTCACATGAAGCCAAAACCAGACAGAAATTCAGACCTGTTTGCCAACCAGTAATGTTAGCAGTACACAGTTCAAACCTGTCTGCAAACAGCTATGATTTTGGTTGCATGTGATTACTCAATAGTAATAATTTCAAAAGAAATGATAGATTATAAAGATTCTTTTTAATTGTATTGTTGCAATAGTGTGAATGTAATTGAACTTATGGGTTATTCTTACCTGAAACATAGTGGTACCTGTTGAAACACAAAAGAAATTGACTTGGGTTTAAAGTACGTTTACTTGGAGGAAAAAGCACATTGCTGTTGCACATAGTGGTGAAGGAACTGAAGGTGTACAAAAATAGTTTTAATCTTTAAAAATCTACTTTAGTAAAAACTTGAAATCAGTGATATTGTCTAAAATACTCAGTTCTGAGCAAAATATATTTTGACAACGTTGTGGTGATAAGAACAGGCATGTAGTATTTTCTTTGTTGCGCATCATGAATCTGATTTTTCCCATGGGCTTGTTCATGGCCAAAGAGTACAGGATTTATCACATGCAGAGATGACAGCATTAGGATTATTGTCTGCTGGGAAGGAAGGACAGACTTTTGCTTCCTTTTGCACCACTGTAATCTTGGGAAGCATACTTTCTTGGAACTTTTCCTTTCAGCAGTCCATATGAGGTGCTGTAACCAAGATGTCAATCTGATTGATTGTCAATACATGACTGGTTTTTGCAGAGCAAAATATTGAAGCACAATTTTAAAAGAATGTTCTAATTTGTGCCATGAAAAGTATTTTTGATTAGGGCATCTGATTTTTCTAATTTTATTTGTCTTGTTCCCCTCTTTTGTTGCGTTCATGTTACTGTGGGGATTCTTACAGCTTTAAAACAGAACTGGAATTCTACTGTGTGTTGATTACAAAGATATAATATGTAGGTAATTATACCATCCCTCTTCCAATTTAGTAACAATGCTTGTCCTATTTATGTGATATTTGAATTCATTTTGTAGTTACTTCAGAATGTGTATCAAGGCAGTTACTTCAAGTAATCCATGAACTAACTGCTCGATATACCTTTTTTTTTTTTTATAAGTAGTAGTCATAGAAGTTGGTCTTTCCCCTTTTTCATGTGTCAGATTGATTTAATAACTAGGTTCTTGGAAAATAGTCTGACTTACTTGATGCAAGTAAAATAATACTACAGAATATACTGTTTCACCAGTGAGAAGATAGTGGTAAATTACCATTCTGTGACTTCTTTGCTTATGATTGGTCAGTTGGCTGGAACTCCAAAAAAAGCCTGGTGTAGGTCAGTCCCCAGGGGAAGAATAGCCAGTTAAAGTGTTTGTGCAGTGAAGAGGGGTGTGTTGCTATGGCTACCACTGCTGGTTTTGCATCGACTTTACATCTCATATGATAAATTTGTAATCACATCTGGAAGCCCTGTTCATTGGCTTCACATGGTGAGCAGGAGATTTATATAAAGAAGAAAGCAAATAATCTTTGTCCCCCTATATATGCTTTAGATCGTTTTCTGTTCAACTTTTTGTTTCCTTTTTTCCCCTTCCACTGGTTATCCAAAGCCAGTTAAATGTGTTGTCAGAGAATATAGATTAAAGAATTTGTAGTGAAAATGGGGCATTGCCCTCCTCTGAACTTGCTCCAGCAGTTAAAAGTCTTTCCTGAACTTAAGGGCCCAGAACTGGAAACAGGACTGAGGGTGTGGTCTCACCAGTGCCAAATATAGAGGGTCAGTCACTGCCCTGGTCCTGCTGGCCATACTTTTGCAGACACAGGCCAGGATGCTGTTGGCCTCCTGGGCCACCTGGGCACACACTGGCTCATGGTCAGCAGCTGTTGACCAGCACTCCCAGGCCCTTTAGCACGAGGCAGCTTTCCAGCCACTCTGTGGCACTGCCTGGGCTTTCTGTGACCCAAGGTCAGGACCTGGCAGGGGCGTTATTGAGCCTCATAGCACTGGCCTTGGCCCACCAGTCTGTCCTGTCCAGGTCCTTCTGCAGAGCCTTCTGCCCTGCAGCAGACAGCTCTCCCACCCTACTTAGTGTCATCTGTGAATTTTCTGAGGGTGCACCCAATCCCTTAGTCCAGATCATTAGTGCAGTACTGGCCCCAAAGAGAGGTTTTTAGTTGTTGTTTTTAATTAGCACAGTCTGGTAAATGTCTCCTTACAAGAAAAGGCATTTGAGGCTCATTTAGCAGGTACCCTCTGTACCTGTGTAATTTTTAATTTTTTTTTTTTAATTAGTGAGGATAATCAGGACTAAGTAATGTGTTTCCAATCAGCATTTGGTATTTTTAGCATTTCATGAGTTGTATTGCTGATTTTGCCTTTCCTTCCTCTGTCATATCCTACAATTGCATTTTCATTGTTTTCATGTGCATAGCCTGTTGTTGGCTCATAAATTCTTTTACAATTGATTACTAAATGTTCATCTTTCTCCTCTTCTGTTGTTTACAGCAGATATGGTCTTAATAGCGTAAGTTCTTGGATTTAAGCACTAAGCATATAATTTACCAATGGTGATTTTTTGGTATTTCTGTTCTTCTCATAGAGTATCCTGTCCTCTACTGCCATTCTGTAACTGTGTCATCACCATCAGTTCCTACTTCTTGTACCACAGATTTTTTATGGAAATAGGGTCAGCTATAACATCGTTCTCCACCGATGAATTCATTCAGTTCCAAAATGTTCTTTTAGTTTATGACTTTAGGAAAGGGCTATTATGACAATATTGGCCTAATTTTCATCTCTTTCAAGCTCCTCAGTTTCCATGTGGCACAATGTGATGCTGTTCCTGATACTCAAACTAAGTTTCTTGTCATGGTCAGTCTTGTATAGAGTGTTGATTATCTTTATTAAAGGCATGAGCTGTTTTGAGATGAGGGTTATCAAAGTAATTTGCTTTTCGTGTTTTACCCTGTTTTTCTTGGCTTCTGGGTTTATTTGCCCCTTCCAGGTTTGGTTTGTATTATAAAATTCTCTTGGTGTCAACCTGTTGGATGTATTGGCAAGACGTCATTTCTTGATTATTACCTCAATATTTGGTGCTTTCTCTTTAGTTGATGTCTTCCTTGTTTGGGCATTAGCTTGGATGGTGTGTGTGTATAGTATATTGTTTGGGATAATTTTGCTTTTTTGTAGTTTAAAGCAAAGCCAACAAAACCTGTGTTACTACATTCGTGATTTAATTTGTCAGGAATTTAAAGATTTTGAAATAACAATCATCTAGTCATCCCGATTTGAGTATTTTTCTTTTCTTTTTCTTCACACTTTAATGTCTCTTTTTTCCATGTTTGTTTGGTGCTTCTGGCTGATATGTAGGACACTTATCTGAGGCTGATGAAGACTTCTAATCCTAAATCTCCACTGCTTAGAAGTATTTTTTTCAGAGACACCTGTCTGTGAAACATTTTGCTAGGTTTTACTGTGAGATCTGAGATAAAAATATAATTTATTGTTAATAGTTAATGGCAAGAATCACCTGTGGTACTGCTTAAATTGTGTGAGGAAAGATATAAAAACACTCTAATGACAGAGTTGCATTATTTGGGTCTGTTGTGATTTTGGCCTTTTCTTGGCATCTCTCCTTGAATTGTCCTAGCTCTTGAAGTGTCATGAGTTCACATCCATTTGGTTAAGTTTTACTTTCAAATATATTTTGTAATTTAATCCTAGTACTGAAGTTAATTTACAGTATCATCCCTGTTACAACAAATGATATCAAATTCTCTCAGTTGTTGAATTTCTTCTTTCAGAGATTGCAAAGGGTTTTTTAGAATACTGAGTATTTTTCCCTCGTCTTTTTACAAAGCCAAAGTTTGTTGGAACCCTGTGAATAAGCTGGTGTAAGAACAGTAAAACAAATGCAGCATGTACACACCTTCCCCCTGCTGTGATTGGCTTGGAGGTTTATGCTTGTCCTGCCAACTGCTGCAAGACTTTTTTAGATCGGCCTTCTTCCTCCCCTCTGCAGCTGCTGGTTTGGATCTTTTCTCTGTCTGTACTGATTACCCTGTCCTCTCTTGGTGTTTATATACCTCTGCCCCCTGTATTGCTGAGTCATCAGTATGTTTCAGCAGTAGATGGGCTTCCTGATCCAGCAAACTATTTTCCTAAATCCTACAGATAGGAACAGCAAAAGTATGCCTGTCTGAGGCATAGCTCTTGCACAAGAGCCACAGCTGAGTCACACACGGGCAAGCTACCATGCTGATTTCATCTTTGGAAACAGGCCACATGTAAGCTGCATGTGAGATGTGGGCAGTGTGAAGAGCCCTTTGGCAACCTCGTGTGTGTTTCAGTGCAGTCGAAAGGCTGACAGTCTCACAAGAAGCTGCAGGTGTTGTTCATTTTGCCTGGTTTCAGGCCTCTAGTCTCACTGAGCTGTTTTCATGGTTGGTGCAGAGTTCCAGGGCAAAACTGAGCCAACATCTGTAGATGTCATCATAGACATCTGTGCTTGAACTCAGGGTCTGTGTATTTCTCTCCAATGGGTGAAAGGGTAACAGTGACTGGCTTGCACACTACATGGTTGATGCAATCAGATTAACACCTTCCCAAAGGCTTTAACTTTTCAATTTTCGGTATGCTCATAACATGCTGAGAGTGACTTCATAAATTTTCATTTAGCTGTTCTTGCTAATTTGAGTGAAGGCATTTGCATTTCTTCAATGTTTTAATCTGATCATTTCACTTATTTGTAGAGTCTGGGAGAGTAAAATTTTGCTTTGATAATTAGAATTTCAGGGTACTGTGGTAAAAATGGCAATAATGTAAATTTCTAGAGAGGTTATAATGCTTTATTTTTTCAAGCTAACTAAAGTACCAGTATGTGACAAATTAATGGAGATGCATTCAATCAAAAGTGATGCAGAATGAGTGTAATCATAAATGTGCATACCTGTATTTTGTTTACATTTGCTAGAATTAGTGTTTAAATTGTCTACTCAGATATTTGGAAAGGAGTGGATGATGTTACATTAATATTATTAAATATATCATTCTGTCTCTTGTTTTTTCCACAGAGTACAGTAACAGATCTTTGTTATGAAAACTGCTAAGTCTGTATGCTTTTTTTATAACTGAATATTAGTTTTCTAAATAGTTTCAACTGTACAGCCAGACATCAATTAGACAGTGCTCCTGTAATCTGAAAAAGTAGTGAGTTCCTGTTACAGTTTGACCACATTTTTTGAGGAATAAAAACTCTTAGCATGGCAACGAGTGGTTTCCAGTTTGGGCATTCAAAACTTGAAATTATTTGGACTTTTGCCTTTTGTATCTATAGAGTTTATTTTAGGTTTTCAGTTTCATTATCAGATTATTTTAGCAGATCAGTTTCTGGCTACATCCAGGACTCCAGGTGAGGCTACCCGTGCAGAGCAGAGCAGGACAATCCCTTCCCTTGATCAGCTGGTGATGCTGTGCCTGATGCAGCCCAGGACACAGTGACAAATGGCCCTGTAACAAGGCAGAGCTGAGTTGTCAGTAGAAGAATGGTTTTTGTGTTTTCAGCTAGGGCTTTAAAACACAGCTTAAGAATATTTTTAAGGAAACAAACCAGTAAGATGTAATTTGTGCTTTTCTGGATTGTAGGTGTAAAGTTCTCTTTTTTCTGTTTGTTGTTGTGTAGTTTTTCTCATCTTTCGTCTCCTCTTTTTTGTCTTTGTGGCAAGTTGGATTATACTTACACATTTCCAGAAATGGAGAAGGATTTTTAAGTAATGTACTGTAGGAGAGGTTGCTGTCAACATTTATTTTAATTCATACGATCTGCATTTAAAGCTATATTTCCAAACTCGGGAAGGAAAGAATGCTGAAACATAGCACTTCCATATTGGAAACCTGGACATGCTTAATAATGGAGAAGCAACCCTAGAATCATTTGAATGACACCATAACAAAAAAATTCTGGTTAGAGTAAGAGATGTATTTGTTAGCTGTGTGAGCTCAGTCTTCTTTCATGTTTTACTGTTATTATTCTGGGGGTGAATTTGACCCATCAAGATTTATCATTCTGTGTTCTGTCTTGTATCTCTTCATTGTGTGCATTGTGTATACTATGTCTATAGTGGGCATACCAAATCCTATTGGTATGCAGTGTGCCTGTCCTTCACAGTTTTAACTCTAAGGATGCTCAAAGTGACATAGAGGAATGGAACACAGAGACTGATTTCACTAAGGTCATTCTAAGAGTCTCTGGCATGTCTGCTTGTTCTGTGCTGACATCCTAGAAGTCATTCTCATCCTTTAGCAAAAACTATTCCAAAAGTTAAATCTGCAACTTTTTATTTCTTCAAACTAAATTTTTAACTTCCAGTTTTGTTAAATCATTATGTTGAGAAGTTTCAATTAACTGGGATTGTATAGTAATGAAAAATAAACTATTTTGGTGGCATTTTGCAGGAATTAGTGGTTCTTAGCTGTGCTAGAAGTGAGGAAACCATGTGGTTAATTTTTTATATTATGTTAATAAGGCTAAAGACACAGCTCTAAATATGCAGAAAGAGAGATCTGCAGTGTTAAGACTTACTTTTCATGAGGGATTAAATTATCCAGTATCTAGTTTGTTTAAACTAGATAGAAGGATTGTGCGTATGTAAAGTACTTTTGAGGTCTGTGCCTCAGTAGAGGCAGAGTATTGAGTGTGGCCTCTTAGGCTCCTTTAGTCCTGGCACAGCTCTGAAGCAGCTGCATTGTATTGTAGCCATGTGTTAGGCCAGATGGTTTACAGCCCCTCTAACCATTCACACTGAGGTGATCCTCACTTGGAATTGCAATGGGACGCTTTGAGGAAGGGATGCTGCCATCTCCAACCTCATCTGTGCACAGCAGTTTCTGTGCTGTACCTCAGGTCAAGATTGACAAAATAACCAGAACGGCAACGTGGTTTTCAGTGTCTTAATCTGAAATACCAAGTTCAATAAACCAGTAAATTATCGGATTAACACTTCCCTTTTTCTGATACTTGTCCTAACGAAAAATTTCTAGCACTAATTGTGATTATGCAGCCGAACATGTATTGATAGCACTGCATCCTTTTAAAAAGTCTTGGTTAGTAATAAGGAATAAAAGCAGAAGGAGCTCAATTTTTTTCCCAATGTTTTTCAGATGGTGGTAAAAACCTTCATGGATATGGACCAGGACTCTGAAGATGAGAAGCAGCAGTATCTCCCATTAGCCTTGCACCTTGCATCTGAATTCTTCCTCAGGAATCCCAATAAAGATGTGCGCCTCCTTGTAGCATGTTGCTTGGCTGATATCTTTCGTATCTATGCTCCTGAAGCTCCATATACTTCCCATGACAAACTTAAGGTAAAAATACTTCATAAAATAAAGGATTTTCTCCTACCTTATTCTTACTGAGAAAATATAAACAGCCCCCCCCCCCAAAAAAAACCCAAAAAACAAAACCAACAGAAAAATGTTATCTGTATTGAGTTTTGGTTTTATTAAGAAGTTGCTTTTATCCTGTAAGTCAGTGTAATACTTCAAGGCCAGAGATGTGTAAAGGAATGCTAGATGGCCAGTGTCTCTGTTGGTGATACCTTTCTGTCAGTACCTAAAAAAGACAATTTAATGTTCCCACATTATGAGTTTGATAATGTGGGTAGATGTCAGTACTGAAGGATTATTTTTTCACTTTCTGCTGAATAAAGCTTGTAAACTTTGTTTTTTGACAGGACATATTCTTGTTTATTACAAGACAATTAAAAGGCTTGGAGGATACGAAGAGCCCTCAATTTAACAGATACTTTTACTTGTTAGAGGTAACACAGTAGTTGTAACTTTCAGTAGATGGTATTAGCTGTGTAAGCTTGAGAAGTGTAATCAATTGTTCTCATGATGTGCCAGTATGCCTGGCAAATATCGTTTACTGTGTGAATCACACCAGTCTCATGGAAGTTCAGTGAATTGCTTCTTTTAGTATTTATAATGCTGTTTGTGTTTAATAAAGTTTGTCAATCTGTAAAACAATTGGTATTTATTAAATTGTAGCCTTTATCTCACAATTCCATACGTACGAGGTTTTTCGTCAAGAGAGAAAGTTTCAAAGGCTGATTAAAATGCAGATGGGCCTATATTGGTGATGGGAGGAGAAATGTAAGATTTTTGCTTTAAAAGCATTGCAAAACCATACTCTTGACAAGAGCTAAGTGATGGGGTTCAGAGTGCTTTTAGAAATAGTATCTCATTTATAAACAAGATATTTAATTTTAAAACATGTTTGAAATTGTTTCATAGCATGAATCAAAAATAAGGTCTTATTATATTAAAAAGTTCTGTCAATCGACTTTTATAATTAAGAAATCAGATCATTCTGTATTTAGCTTTTTCTGAATATATTTTGCAAAGCCTCTCTGTGTTAGGAACTCTTTATATGCAAAGCAAATATCCAGTCTCTTTCCCTAAAGCATTTGCATTTATTGTATATTATTTTTTCCTTAAATAGAAAAAAGCCCATAGCTAACATGATTATATTTATGTTACTTGATGTGAAGTTGTACTAGCCTAAATATCCTAATTTTTCTTTTAGAATTTAGCTTGGGTCAAATCTTACAACATCTGCTTTGAGTTGGAAGATTGCAATGACATTTTTATTCAGCTTTTTAGGACTCTTTTTTCAGTTATCAAGTAAGTTGAATTGCTTCCATTGTATTAACTGTCAAAATACCATCAGGTTTGGGGGTAGACTGAATCATTGCATAGTCTACAGATAAATATGTTTGAACAGAAGTCTTTATTTCCCTAACTGAAGAGCTACCAGGAAAGCAGATGAGTGTGAACTACTGACATTATGTAGGGTGCGTGTCTGAAAGTAGATGTGTTTTAAAATTTGTTGACCATATTACAGCAGTATACTTCATTCTGATTAGTTTTTCTACTTTTTTGTGTTGGTTGTTATTGTCCTTTTATATTTTGATTCTCTTAAAGCAGAGCTAGGTTGCTCTAGATTTTTGAACCGTTATATAAGAGAGGAAAGGCACATAAAATACGTTTGAGATGTGGAGAGTGTAAGGCAGAGCAAACAGGACAGCATTAGATGTTGTTTCTTGATTGTACTGTTAGTATTTGCCAGAGTCTGAGAATTTAATATTGATAATATTCTTTATGATCTTAGTAATAGCCACAACCAGAAGGTACAAATGCATATGCTGGATTTGATGAGTTCTATCATCATGGAAGGCGATGGAGTAACTCAGGAGCTGCTGGACTCAATTTTGATTAACCTCATTCCTGCACACAAGGTCTGCCAATAGTATACTGTTATAATAACAATAATTCTAACTGCCTTTTGCATGTCATTTATCTCTTTATACACTTCAGCTCTCTTATTTTCTCACATTCATTTGGGAATTATCTGGTGCTGTTGATTAGCAGTGTCTAGATTATTCAATACCAGGAGATTGTACCACCTCAGCATCTCTGTACTGAAACATAAATTGAGTGTTTTCAAGCAAATATAATAGAAAAACCATCTTATCTTAAGGATTGTAGGTAGTTGCTTTTGGGATATGTTGAGGTTTTTAAATAGAGAAGATACTAAATATTTTCTAATTAAATAAAAGAGGGGTGGGGTAAGATATTAACAAGACTTATGTGGTATCTTGCTGTTCTCCCCAGCTTGCCTTTCTGGTTGTGCTTCCCACCCCATCCACTGACACAGAATACACATGCACACATTCCATTGCTAGAGGAATGTTATGTTCTTTGAAGAGGAGATAACTGGGTTCTGCGCATGAGCTTTTAAAGTACCTTCACTGAAATGCCATAATAAATTTAAAAGGAGAATTAATACAACTTTTTATCTGTGAAATAAGGGAAAATGAGGTGCAGGATGGTGATGCCTTACACTGACCAAGAAAATTGCCTTTTTAAAACACTTGTACTTATCAAAAATAGTATGGAGTACTGTAAGTTTCAGTTGCTAGTTACAGTAGATGAACTGTGCTCTGTTTACCAAGTATGTGTTTGTTTGTTCATTTGTCAATTTAAAATAATTACAAAAATTAAGGCAGGTCCGTCCATGACTACGCAATTAAATTAGTACATAAAAGCAAGGATTATTCATTTGATTGCATAAAGAGGGAGAATTCATGGAAATATGTAGCATGGGATTGACTAAGATGTGGCCATTGTCATTTACCTGTGAAATCTCATCAAGCTTATAAAAGTAGCTCTTGTCTGAGATGTTTGCTTTCCTTTTGTTGTAATCATGAGACAGTAATGCCATTCTATCAAATAATTTTTATCGACAGCAGTAGGATAATGTCTTATTGAAATGGGTAACACTCTTAATAACTAGAGTCCTTGTGAAAATACACTGTTATTTGTAAGTTGCTTCTGTTGAATTATAGGCAGTAGAATCAAGGAATGGAAGTAGAGAGTGGTGATCTGAGGTGATGCTAGTAACAATGATGGGCATTGCTCTGAGGCTACAAAAGCCCAGCAAAACCTTGTACAACTTTACAGTGTGGTGTAACTACTTGATTTAAGCAAAGTAAAAGTGAATGTGATTCTTTAACATTAACATTGTTATAGTTTTGCCTAATGAAGAAATAAGGCTATGATGAAGAGGGAGATAAACCTGGTATAAATACTGGGTTGTAATGCGTATTTAGTATCATTTAGAGGACTGGTGCCACTCTTACTGGCACTTGCTCATGACTGAGCAAATGTTATCTTGTAGTCAGTGCTCAGTATTGTAATTTGGTCAGTGTGTCGGTCTGTGTTACTTTGTTTCCTGTAACAACAGAATTTACACACTGCTTTACCATGGTAGCCAGAAAAAATAAAACTAACCAGAAAGTTCTTTTGTCTGATCTGCCTAGCAGAGTCTGATTGTTGTAATTAAGTTCTCCTTTCATGAACAGATCAAGAAAATTATGTGGTTATATTGTTTGTCTTTAGATATGTAAATCAGAAGCACAGTTGCCTTAAGAGCACAGTTGATTTTTCTTGTAGGATGAATGCAATAGCAAGCAATAGGTTTAGGTCTGTGCAAAGCAAATACCAGTCATTCTCTGCTATGACATAAGGAAAATATCAGTCTGACAAGACTTGATGGATGTTTGTCTTTGTAAAGAAGGTGAAATAATATGTTTTGGATAATGCAGTCTGTTTGGGTTTTGTTGTTTTTTTTAAATTAGGCATGATATACAGTCTACCTCTGAATCTAGAATATATTGATTTGTGCATCCATTCTTAGTAAAGTGATAGTGTGATGTACACTGTTCTCTGTGTGTGCTAATGTGATTCTCATCTAATAAATCCAAGTTTTCAATAGCAGTAGCATGTCACATTTTGCTCACATTTTGACCTGTGGCCTCCAATTGTAGTTCTTTTTATTAACTCCAAAAGTAGTGCTATTAAGTGAACATTTTTCTTCCCAGTCTTACGTAAGTTATTTCTTAAAAACATTTTAATGTGTTAAAAATTGGTTTTTTCTGCATGTTCTACACCATGAATAATCCAGATCCCACAGGGTTTCTTTTCCCCTAATAGTTGAAATAGTGATTATTTGTTTCATCAAGTTGTATACTACTTTTCTAGGATGTTGTGATGTTTGGTTCCTCGGTATTGTGGCGTTCTGTTTTTGTGTATTTGGGTTGTTGATTTGGTTGTGTGGAAGAAGCTGTGTTTAAGACCCATAGAAAGTTTATTTTAAAGTTTCAGATTGGCAGTCCTTTAGTTTAATACCAGCATAGCAGTGAACGAGATTTTACTCGTGGATGGGTTTGGGGAGAAAGTGTTGGGATATTTTTTGAGAAGAATTCATACAAATCTGTCTGTCTTCTCTAATGAGACATCAGTTTAGCGCTTTGGTGACTGGGGAGATATTTGTTTGAGCCTTTGGCCACTTAGTTCTCTTTACTATCTGTTGATGAGCTGTCTCTGTCACCTCATTAGTTAAAAGAACCTGAGGGAGTTGTTCTCAATGTAAACTTGCCAAATACTGTATTTCCAAGAATCAGTCATCCCTAGGCTTTACCTGCATTTTGTCTGCAGTGATTTGTAATTTTCAGGGCGATCAACTCATCCAAATCTATTTTTTTCCTTCAAGTTGCATTAATCCTTAGATGATCTGAGATTGTTCAAGTCACTGCAAATGGAATTTGTACAGTCAAATGCTTCAGATGTGCAGTTATGTTCTTTTTCTTGCTCAAGAGCAATATAAGCAGTATTCAGATTTGTCATGTTACAATCAAATGCTTACTTGGAAAGTTAACTGTTAACTTTGCCCAAGTGTAGGTGCTGTCTGTAGTCTCAATGTGGGCTGTCTCAGAGCACATGGTCTAGTCTGTGGAGAAGTGCACAATTTTACTCTCTAGACGAGGCTGAACTTGCAACAGAGTGTACCTTTAATGAGTATGTGAGGGGCAAACCAATATTAATTTAAATATTAATTTAAATTGGTTCATTTCTCAGTGCTGGATTGGGTTCATGTTAATTTCCAAAGTATGGAGGTATGATAATGTTTCTTCAAAACTTGTTATTGCATGGGAAAACTCTGTAAAATTTTATTATATTTTCTTTATTTCAGAACCTTAACAAACAAGCGTTTGATCTTGCAAAAGTCCTGTTGAAAAGGACCGTCCAGACCATTGAACCGTGTATTGCCAATGTATGTAAATTAATTAATCTGTGTTACCAAGTAACAAGTGTTCTTGTTACTGTCTTGATTTATTGGAGATTTGATGGGAATTTTTAGTCTTTTGGATTTTGTTTATAGAAGCTACTACAATTTTTCTAATAGGATATTGTTGACTTAGTTGTCAAGTGTGTGGAGTATTTCAAATAAGCAAAGAGGAAATTATTTTTTAATCCATCTCAGTCTAATGTTAAGCCTAAATCTAGGCTGTGAAAACAGATGACCACCAAAAATCCTGTTACAATAAAAGGAATTATTAGTACTTCATATGTCCAGCAACCAGACAGCCCCATTTCAAACCGAGCTTTAGGATGAAGCATTTCAAGCTACTGGCTCTTTGGTAGATTTTCTTTCCCTCCTAAACCTCCTGTGATTGTAGTCATAAAGAGTAAAAGAACTATGCTTTTTACAAGGCTTCCTTCAAATTACAATTCCTTCTGGTTGAATGTGTTGTATGTTCTGCCTCTTAATACAGCTACTACTGTCTTTGAGTGTGGTCTGATCCATTCTGTTACCTCTCCTTGGTGCTGTAGCAATAGAATTAATAAAATTCAGAGTAGTTTAAAAGTTAATTAGGCAGATTTGTAAAAGATTAATCAGTAAGTATTTAAAAGCTCGAGAAGTCTCACTAACAGTTACCACATTCTATTGTTTTTGGAATCCCTGTTTTTTTAAGCTTTCTAATTAGTCGTATCTGGAAACAGGATAGTATGTAAGGTAACTTTTGAGTTGATTTAATACTATTTTCCTTACTTTACTTTTCAAGTGTGCAATAGCTTTTTTTGCTCTTGCATTTGCACTGCTTAAATAATATTAACCCACAATAGTTAATAGGAAGTATTAAATTTTAATATATTTTATATAAATCCAAAAATAAGTAATTCATAATTTAGACTACTTCAGTTTGTTTCTGTTAGATCACTAATGACCTTGATACATTACCCAACAAATATTGCAAGACATAACATAAAGACAGCTGGCATTCTTTAAAAGGGATTTGAAGCAGAGAACCCTTATTTTCAGCATTTGATGATCTTCAGTTGGATTTGGTTTCAATTATAAGAACATTTTTAAAAAGTACTGATTTTTTTGGGTCAATGTTCTACTGGATGAACATGCATTTTAAGTTAACAGTTCTTTAATACCTGTTAATTTTGTTCGGGAGATAGTTTAATACATGACATTTTGATAATTTCAAATCTCAGTAACTATCTTTATAGAATTAATAGAATGAGAAAGGTGTTTGTAATTTGCTTGAGCCAAAATTGTAAGGGTGAAATGCTTTGATGTAAAGAAGAAATTGTGCTTTGAGTGCCTTTCATTAGTGTGAAACCATTACTGATACTACATTGAAATAATTTTAAAAAATAATGTTTGCATTAATAAAGGAAAATATACTACATAATATTGTTGATATTTTAGTTTTTTAACCAGGTTCTGGTACTGGGAAAGTCTTCAGTAAGTGACTTATCAGAACATGTGTTTGACTTGATACAAGAGCTTTTTGCCATAGATCCTCACTTACTGCTGTCTGTCATGCCACAGCTGGAATTCAAGCTGAAGGTGGGTTACAGTAGCTTTGGACAATCAGTAAAATTTGTGGGGTATTAAGAGCGCAGAACCGTAGATTAAATAAGTGTTCTACTAGGGGGATAAAAATTCTGTATTTATTGCTTTATTTTGAAAGCAAATATAGTATTAAAGAAGGGATACTAGAAATTTGTATGCAATTATATGCTTATTGTGCTTGCAAACATGTATTATGCACACAAAATATATATAATCATTATAATGATAAATTAATGCAGTCTAATGCAAAGGCTTTATGTACTTAATTTTTGGATTGCACCCAAAATTTATAAAGTAATTAGGTTGTGGTTGGCTTATCTTAGGAAATGCAAATGTGCTAGCTTCACTATTAATTTTCTTCTATGAAATAATGTTTTAATAATAGGGGAAGTATTTCCTAATATTTTATCAGATTTTTTATTGTCAGCTGACTGCTTTTGTATCCTTGGAAATAGTTAATTTATCCTGATTTGCAAGTCTGTGGGGGTTTTAATTAAAAAGCTGTTTGTCTTTCCTAGGATTGTAAGTGGATTGTATGTGGGCGATGTACATGTAGGCTATGGTTGCAACAAACAAAAGTAACCAAGAAATAGGCATTTAGTGAAATTACATATAGCTTTCATTAGTGCACATGTGTTTAAAACAACTTAATTGGTGTCTTTGCCACACACATAAAATAGTCTTTAAAAAATTAAAATTTAATAAAATAGTTTTAAAACAAATCATTAATTGTTTATATTGTCAAATGTATGTTGGAGTACTTTGTATGGGTTTTTATCCGTGAAGGAGAATGTCCTTTTAGAGCACAGACACCTATTCAATACTTGCAATGCATTATCTTAATAGGTGTTTGTATATTTTGCCTCATATTAATCCAATAAGATAATTAAAGTGAATGAGGCTTATCAGAAATATTTTTAAACTCATTTTCTAATCTAACCCTTCAGAAAGAGAACATTTTTACTAAGGCATTATGGATAATGGTTTACAGTTCCTTTTTCATGCTTTGATTTTTAGAGCAATGATGGAGAAGAACGTTTGGCTGTTGTTCGACTTCTGGCTAAACTCTTTGGCTCCAAAGATTCTGATCTGGCCACACAAAATCGACCTCTTTGGCAGTGCTTTCTTGGGCGGTAGGAGAAATGGGACAGAATTCTGAATTTCTGGGGGTTTTTGTTCTTTTTTCTATTTTATTACAGTGTTGCATTTTTCATTGGCTTTTTAGAGGATGTAACTGTTTGTATTTGAACAAGTTAGTTTATTAAATCTTCAAAGCAGAAAACTGCCTACAGTTACATTTTCTAGAAGGAAGAAGCCTGAAGGACTGCTGCAGCTATGGGCATATAAGTTCGATAGACAGCACATTATATGCATAGCAGAATTTACACAATAGGTATGCCAGCATTCTCTGAAATTTCGTACTGTTCAGCTGTATCTGCAACTCTTTTTTTGCTTGGCATTTACCTGAGCGAAGAAATACTTTCATTTACGTAAATGTAGAAGTTCGTAATTTTTTTAAAAGTGGAGGCTTTCACATTATTCCTGTTTGATGCCAGTTTGCATTTCTGTGATGGTGTGTGTGCATATATGCACACACAGAGTTGACATTGTATGGAGAACTGTGTTCAGAAGTCAGTAAGCAAAATCAATTGGGTCTACTTTTTATCCACACACACACCATATTCATTCTTTAATTTCAGTCCTGACTGAATTTCACAAGAAATAACAAATATTTGTATGAGGTACATTATGGAGATAAATTCAAAACATTTGTATTCTCTAATTTTGCCATATAAAACTATTCTGATAGTTAAGAGAATATATTATCAACACATGTTACTACATAGAGAATAGTACTGATTTGCAAAGCTAATGAAAAAATTAACATTCGTCATCTTCTATCCCTCTAGGTTCAATGATATCCATGTCCCTGTGAGATTAGAGAGTGTGAAATTCGCCAGTCATTGTTTAATGAACCATCCAGACTTAGCAAAAGACCTCACTGGTGAGATGCTCATACAGGGGTTTAGAATAATCCACAAAATGAGCAAGGAACTGTGTAACTATTTTGTACATAGCAGTGTAGTTCCGAAATATATCAAGTCGAGTGCTTGATGCTGGATGGCAGAAGTATCTGCTGAGTAATTGGTGTCTCTTCAAAGACAAGTGCTAGTTAATAGAAAGAGGAGTGTGTGATTTTGTGTGGACTTTGTCAGAGTGAGTTGGTAAGAAGCTACCCATTGCAGAATTAATTTTGAAGTAATTTCAAGTTCTAAAGAAACTTTGGGTGAGGCAAAGCAAATATTGGTGCAACATCCTTACTTATTTTCCAAGCCAGTCATTGAGTTCCCCGCTACTCTGTTCCACTGAGTTCAGAAAATACCTTTTTGCTAAACTATGAAGTTTCTTCTTTCTCTACAGTATCATTATAGCTGTGAGAAGATTTTCAGGCTTAACTGAAAATACTGTTGTTTTTTGATGCAAGCTATTTTAGAACAGTTGTCAGTATTTTTGATTTATTATTTACATTTTTCACTCTTTGGGAATGAAAGTTTCTTCTCTTTTTGTTTCTTCTTATTCCCTCAACTCCACTTACAATATATTCCAGTCACCTTTATTTCACTTTATTGCTTCTAGCAAATGAGGTTATCATAAAAGCTATCACACCATAATATACCATATCACTCCTATATTCTTCTGGTATTTATAGTTATCTAATTGTTTTATATTTAACATAGAAAACATCAGAACAGATATTTCATGTGGGTTGCTGTATATTTAATGGATTGCATGGTTGTGATATGACTGACATTTAATTGATTAAACATTATTAATAAATGAGAATACATCACACCTGCATAAAAAAGCCAAGCTTTTCCTTGTTTCTGCTCATAACAGAGTATTTGAAGGTTAGATCACATGACCCAGAAGAAGCCATTCGACATGATGTTATTGTTACAATTATTACTGCGGGCAAGAGAGATCTCTCTTTAGTCAATGACCAGCTGCTTGGCTTTGTAAGGGAAAGAACGCTGGACAAACGGGTAAGTGTTAGTATTGTATTTTCAGCAATTATCTGCTTCTAATATACTTTGGTCAAAGTGAAATAAAAAAAGCCACAGAATCAGAGAATCTTCAGAGTTGACTATTAACAGGAATACTGCCAGGAAAAAAATAATTTTTTTATGAGAATATGTTAATGAAAATTTCATATTATGGTGGCATCAGTCAAGTGTTGCCAAGCAGATAGGGTCATTGACTTGTGACAAACACAATTATGTTGTAAGAACATAATGGTCACATGTTAAAGCCAAAGGTTGCTATAACCCATTATAATTCTCACAGTGGTCAGTTTTGGCTTCTAACAATTTGTGATTTAAGGATTCAAGTCTGCTGGCACATGTTCATAATAACTTTCAACAGAACTTTATTCCATGTATTTATCAAGTTATTTCTTGAATGTATTTGTTCTTTAGAAGCCTCCATGCCATATGCATCAGTAAATTCAAGTTTAATGCATGTTTGGGAAAAGTAGCTTCACTTGTTTGCTTTTAAACTTGTCTGATGATTTGGCTGGATATCTCATAGTTCTTGGATTACATAAAAATAATGAATATTTTTTGACTCATTTATATTTAATAAATATTAATATCACATCTTCTCCAGTTCTTTGTTTTCCATTCTCAAGAATCACCTGATTAATTTTGACACAAATTGATTGTGTTGCATATTTCTGATCATTCTTGTTTGGATGTTCTCTGTCATGTTGGAACTAAGGTGGCCAGACTTAGGAACAAAGTGCCACTTATCAGAACATCTGATTTTGAATGGCATTC
The DNA here is from genome assembly GCA_034336665.1 of Luscinia megarhynchos. Lineage (NCBI taxonomy): Eukaryota > Metazoa > Chordata > Aves > Passeriformes > Muscicapidae > Luscinia > Luscinia megarhynchos. The sequence goes on along the minus strand of CM067566.1, from coordinate 22,688,566 downwards.
ACAGTTTGCACCGTGTTGTGTACATACTTCATGATAACTTTTATTCTGAAACATTCTGTCTTGTCTCTTCTGCTATTTTTGAGCACTGAGCTGAATGTTTAGAAAACATTCATGTTGTTGTCCATGTTTTTCTTGAATAACTTTAGATGGTACACTGCCAAATACTGTACATGCAGTTAGTGCTGGTGGGAAAACCTGTCCTTTATCAGAACTTCTTCCTTTTCATATCATAACAATTCAGTAGCATGACATTTTTCTGCAAGTCTCAATTATGATTTACATCTGACTACCTCAGTAAATTTTATGCACACTATTCAGTTCATTTTGCAATAATTTTTCATATGTTAAGCGTCAAAGATTCCTTTCTGACTTTGTTTGTAGGTTTCTTTTGTTCCCTTCATCATAAAAATCAGTCATTTATTTTCACTCATTTTCCCCTATGTTCTAGTTAATAATTAATTCTCAACAGAATTTTTATTTTAAAGGCCATCTAGTATGAGACTTTTTTGAAAGTTTTTTGAGATCCTAATGCATTTTACTGATGTACTTCTGGGTCTGCTAAAAGTTACTTTTTTTTAGGTATAACTTCCCATTATATAAAGTTCAATGACACATTTCCATAACTTATTTTTCAACTTCTTTTATTTTAGTGTGGGCTCTTTGTTGTCGTTACTGTTCTATTTCAACCTGTTTGCCCATTCAAAATCAGATGTTCTGATGAGTGGCACTTCGTTCCTTTTCAGACCCTTTGGTTCTTTTCACGTTTGCTATCTTTGATCTGTTTATGGATAGATTTCAATAATAGAATAATTAGTGTTTGTTATATAATGTCTGAATTCCTGTAAAAGTCATAGATGGGGTTATGACCTATGAAACTTTAAGAAACCTCTTCAGACCTCTCTCCTGGAATACATCTGTTTGTCTTACGTCATACAGAAAGGGTCTGGAAGGCTTCCTGCTTCTGGAACCTTTGGTGAAGATGTTTAGTTAGTGTGCTTTTAATAACTTCATTTTGAAACTATTGCTCATGCTTCATCAAGGATTTGCTTTCAATTTGCCAGAGCTTATACTGTTTCCTGTTTACATTTTTTTGGATGTGGCTCCATGCTCTTTGAAGGGTGATGCTTAATAGCAGACTTCTCCATGCTATGTGGCCATGTTGATTTTTTTTTCCTTATTATTGTTCTTTTTTGATAGGCTATAGAAAGGATAATCCCCTATGTCATTCTAGCTAGTTACTTTAATTATTTTTTTTTAATTTTACATTTTTTTGTTCCCCTTTTACATGAGAATGTTACTATAGTGGATTTTGAGCGAAGGATGTCATCTTTACACATTCAAATACTGATTTTGAGTATGTTCACTATTACAAAGCACCTCGTCAATTAGTTGTACTTGGATCTTGACATTGCTTGTTTCTCAGAAGTGATCAAGATCACCTTCCTTCTTCTTCAGCTGCTAAACATGTCCAAAAGGTCATACATGAGATCTAAAAACTTTTAGTATAGCCACCACTTCCCACTGGAACTTCCATCTAGTGAGAATGGGATGATTGTTACTGTGTCTCTGTTTTCCTTTATCATGCTGCTGTTAGTAAGAGACTGTCAGCAAGAGACTGTCAGCTATTGCTGCAAAGCTGTATTACTGATTTCTACACAGCTGGGTCTTTTTTGAGAGGTTTTAAATCGGTGTGGCAGCACCTCATGTTCCTCATATGTTTGACTAAGTCATGTCACACCAGTCATAGGTTTGATATGTTGCATTTCATGGTTAGGTTCTTTTTCTGGCAATCAGTGACTAATAACTTCATCTGTACATGATGTTTCTCTTATAAAAATCTCTGGAGAGAGCTTTAATGAAAATATATCCTGAGGAGAAAATAAAATTGAGCACTGATTAGAAATTGCTATAACAAATAGTTAGCATTTGAAGTAGACCTTAGCAATACAGGATGTGTTGGTAAATGTGATTAGTGCTGTAAAATGAAGATCAAGGACTTGTAAACTTTCATCTGTTTGTTTTTAGGATTTTTCTCCAATTTGGGAGAGGAGCGCTGATAATGTCCATGTAACTATCTTTATGTTTTCTATGTAGGATTTTCTCAATTCCAGGCTGATGGTGTTATACCGATTTAAATCATTATTTTTCTTTAAAAGAGCTGTGGATTTTGCTGGCTATTTACCCTTTGTATCTGGGTTTCTGTTGGACACATCTACAACAAACTCCTAAATGATCACTCATCAGTTTGACTTCATCTTTCTAGGCCTGCAGTCATGTATCAAATGAGTATCGCTATTGCTATGAAAATAATACTTTTCCAAGAGGCTGAAATAAAGTGCCAACCTGTAATATCAGTTCTGCCCCTTACCTTTATAAAGTAGGGAAAAAAATTAAATTGTGCTAACCGATATGCTGTTCAAGTGATCCGTTTTCTTTCTCCTGACCATATTCTAATTGACACAGTATTGGTAAAGATAGTCTAAACACTTTCTACATTAAAAGTTTCTGACTAAAAGACACCATGTATTTTTTTTAAGGAACATCCTTAGCAGATTTAATCTATATAGACATTTGTATGATGATTGTAACTATTTAGAAAACAACAACAATTTAAAAACAAACTAACAAACCCCACTTGCACCAGTAGTTTTCAAATCCATTTTTATTGCTCCAGATGGAAAACTAACTCTGGTAACAGTCTCTCTGTTCTTAGGAAAGCTCCATTGGACACTGTCTCAAGGGTCTTTCCAGCATCTTCGCTTTTCAGAATAATTGGGAGACATTTTAAAAACAAATAACTAAAAATATTCTTTTCCATTATACTGGAATAATCTTAGGAACGTGAGAAGTTGTGAGCGTATTGACAGCTGACTTCACTGGCATTTCTCCCAACAGTCTTCTTGGAGTAGAGACTCTGGCCTTTCATAAGAACTGACTTGCACATCATCAGCTTGAGGTCAAAGCTATAGAGTGAGGAGCCATAGAATCATACACCCGTTTTTGGTTCCTCTTTATGCTTTTTTCTGCATGTGTGTTAGTTTTACCTGTATTGAAAACCATTGCGGCTTTTTCCAGATGAAGGAGAACGATTGTAAGATGTTTGTGAAAGGAACTGGTTAGTTATTCTATTGGATAAGGGATTGTATTGAACTTTCAATAGCAATTTTTTTTCAAAACTCAGCCAAACAGTCATCAGTGGAGGAATTTAATTATGTTGATCAACCAAGGAAGCTAAGGTTATCAAAATTTTTCTGTTAATTCAATCAGGGTGGTAATTCTGTTACCTGTGTTTATTCATATGCTGCCTTTGGAACTGATTATTACATTCCTCTTTATGTTTATTTGCTGTTACAGCTTTAATTCTCAGAAGCATCTTATTCTTTTTTTCTGTTCAGTGACTTGCTTTCATGGTGTTCAAAGTATTGTCTAAGAGGGTTTGGTCCAGTGTCTCCTATTGTCAGTCTACAACTGCCTTTCTCCATGGTCTGAGATCTACTCTACAGCAATTTCATTAATCAGAATTCTATTGGCAATCTAAACATCTTTTCTTTTGTAGCCCCTTGTTACTCCTTCATTTTAGGCTTAAATTTTCTGGAATCATTTCTAGAAATCCTTTTTTGTTTTCTTCTGAGAAGCTTTGACATCCTTCTTGTCTCATATAGGAAATCTGATGAAGCTACCACCTGCATTAGAAGGGTACATCTGAATGCAGAAAAATATTAATACTCTGAAAATGTTTCCCTTTCAGGCTTTTATTTTCTTTAAAATGTGCTTTAGATTGCAACAGAAGCAAACAAATTCCTGCACAAAGGTTAAACAATAACATCTATTTATAGCTAAAGTTTTTCTCTTTCGTGGAAAACTAATTACTGTGTTATATTCTGGCAAAGTCATTACTATCTTGACCTGTCTCTTACGGTTTTAATACTTAAGAAATATGCAACAAAATACAAGTTTATTTTTTCCATCTTATTGTTACAACCTACTCAAACAGCTACTGGTGTCTTGTGATGACATGAGCCATATTATCTTGAAGATTTGTCTTTGCCCTTCAAGAAAAGGAAATCATTCAGTAAAACTATTAAGAAATTAAATGTACAGTACCTCAGTGGTATTGAGTCAAGCCTTCAGTTTAACAAGATTGAGGAAATTACACTATGAATAATAGTATCTACATTTATGTTTCATAGGCTGAAATGATCTGAGCATTGTTAGTCCTAGGGAGTTCAAGGCCAGAAGTGATACCTAGTGTATTCTGGAAGAAATTCTCTTTCAGTTTGAATTTCATGGATTTCTTCTAAATGATGTGGGAAAACAAGTGTCTTCTGAGGTTTACTGTGTAAATCATTCAGCATGAGACACTATGCTGCCTAAATTAATCCTCAAGTTGGCTCTGGTATGATTCTTTACACAAATCAGCACAGAATGGCTTATGGATCTTGTCTGTTAAGTTGTTTAATAATGGGATACTTGTTATTTGCCTGAGGGAATAAAATATGACCACCAAAAGCAAGACTGAGAACACATGAACTCCTCCTGTAGCTGTTACACTCCGGGTTTTTTTTTCCCCTTAATCCCTGCAGTTTTAGAGCGATTGCGTCAAGGCTTCAGCAGAATGGGCCTCTCCCACTGTCCTGGAAAGTGGCCTAAGAGTTCAAGCCTAGCAGGTTTGGTTTGGCCTCGGCTCCACATCTCCCGTGTCTAGGGGTGCTATGAGGTGGGGCAAGGCAGTGGGAAGAAAGAAGTCTGCCACTTCTGGTGCCTGTCTCTGAATAAATAAGCCTTCCAAATCCTGACTCAGTAATACACTTACTCAGGCGTACATGTTAAACTGTACTTAACTTTTCTGCTGGCTAGCTCCCAGATTTTCTTTGCTCAGCATGGAGAAGTATTGAAATCCTGGGTACTGACAATATTTAATCTGCATAGTACTGGCAAGAAAACTCTTGCACAGGCTTTGCAAATTCTCATCTAGACGCTTCAAACAGCATTTTTTAGCTTTTGAAGTATCTAAATTTAGGAAATTAGAAAGTGGTTATTTTATCTTTCATGCTTCTACAGCTTCACCATTTTTTGTTTTATTTATTTATTTTTTTACTTACCAAAACCAATTCCCCAAATTCTTTTAATTTCTTCCCTCTCTAGTGGCGAGTAAGAAAAGAAGCTATGATGGGTCTTGCCCAGCTGTACAAGAAGTATTGTCTTCATGCTGAGGCTGGAAAAGATGCTGCAGAGAAAGTGAGCTGGATAAAGGATAAACTTTTGCACATATATTATCAAAATAGCATTGATGACAAGTGAGTCAATCTTAAGTCTTCCTAATTTTAATTGTATAGTGATAAGAGATACTCTGAAAATATATGCTTATCCTGTGAAAGCTGTATTTATTTTTTTGTATTTATGGGTTGATGTATGATGTATTTAATTAATCATTAAGACATGTATGCATATTCAGGATTGTTGTGTTATCTGTTCGTGGATTCATTTTTATGTACTGATGGAAGTAGATCTGTGATGATAGCAGATTTTCATTAACTACTGTGTAGAAAAAAATGGTCAAATTTGGCATTTACTATGCCAGTTCTTGTTTGCCTTACACCTTTCCAGAGGCCAGGCTGTTAAAATCCATCATCTGTGAGTGTGATGTGTGTCCACACCCCACAGTACATGCACAGATCTCTCTTTTGGGTGGGGACGTTTAGGTAGACCAAAAGCTGAAGAAACATCAGAGGTGCTTTCACATTTGATTCGTCTCTGTTTTGTCACTCAGTCCCTTTGGTTTTTTGAAATACCGTTTTGGTGTTGAAAAAAGTATTTTGGCCAAAGTTTGTGGAAGATTATTATTAGTCTTTCAGAAAGAGAGAAGCTGTGAGATCACACAAAGGCAGAATTTCAGCCTAGATTTTTAATATGGTAGACTCAGAAAATTCTTTACAGTGTTTGAGTGCCATGCTTATGCAGCCTGCTACTTCAGTATGTTCTGTTATCTTGATGACTAGTCTGAATGGGCCAATAACCTCCTTCAGTTGCTGGTTCTGATACTAAATTTTAAGCACTGCAGTGGTGAAGGCTCTCACTTTGTTCATCTGGCTGATTGTAAGCAGGCCATAGTTACATATTTGATTAGTTGGCACCTCTTTTGAAAGTCTGGAAATCTTCACATAGTTTATACAAAGCTAATTCAGCATATCATAAAAATATAGTTTAGTTTGCATTGAGACGTTTCTGGTTTTTCTACCGTGTTTACATCTCATTTTCAGTACACAGGGTTTGATAGTGGACAGAGGATGAATCAAGAGTTGTGTAGTGAATGGGACAGATGTGCCCTGTTACCATCTATTGTGATGTTAGCCAGTCACTTTCTTAACAGGAGAAAAGTGTGTCTTGCAGTTACTCCCACTTTGTAAATCTTGACCCTTAACCAACTGTGACCAGGGAAGGGATGATGCAGTCTCTCCATTTGTATTGACAGCTTTTCTAGAGCACGTTTCTATAGGGACAGGGACTAGAGCGATGTTTGTAAATTGGTAAGAGCTCTGATGCCTCCTATCTCCTAGGGTGTTAAACAGATGGAATCCCTTGAGATTTGAAGATCCTGTTCCCCAAACAGTTTAGTTCATGGAGTCATGAGTAGGAAAGTGTACATTTAGAGAGACAAAGCCAAGTTTTTTTTAATACTAATGGGCTGTCTTGAGATAGTTGCATCCATATTCATGGTCATCCTTTTATTCCTCTGCCTTGCCCTCATGTCTCTTGGAATTTTCTTTCAACAAAATAAACTGTGTGAGCAAAAGTAAGGTATGTTTGAGCTGTGCTGCTGTGGTCTCTGTACAAGGCACTTGCAGAGTTCTTGCTAGTACTAGTGCACTACTAGTGCAAAACTAGAAAAAGTTTTAAAACTCAAACACACAATATTTGTCAATAAATATAAAATTCTATAGCTGAACATTGTGCACAGCTATTAGTATGAATTAAATTAACATTTGAATGTTCTTTCATGGGGGGCTATAATTAGATGAACTACTTGTATTTTGTCATTCAAAGTTGGTATTTAATGTAAAATTTCAAATGTATATTTTAAAAAGATAATTGGAGATGTTTTTTGCTGGTTTGGTTTGTTCTCACTTAGTTTCCCTTTTGCCCCTTTAATTGTGTATATTTTGGTGCTCCTTCATCTCCACCCTTCTACTGCTGATTTTTAGCTTGTGTATTAGAATGAATAGATTCTGCAGTACTACAGTTCAATTTTAACCATTCCCTCAAGGACACTTCAGATTTTTACTTTTCCTCCCCTTTGAGTTATATTCTTGTATTCTTTCTCATTTATTTGAGCTATTTACTGTCTGTGTTCCTTCCTTCTATATATTCGAATAAACAAAGGGAGATTCTCAGATCCTAAAGGCAAGGAGAATTTGTATGGTGACAAGTGACTCCCTCTTAGAGGTGAAAGTGAATGAACGTGGTAATGCTCTCAAGGAGCAGTTCTTGCTAATCTTTCTATCAATAGTAGAAGGAATCTTTACAGCTGAGAAAAAGGCCACTACTTTTTTATCTTCTTTCTTTGTAGAAAAATCTGGTTTTAATAACTGCCACTAGTTCTTGTTTTTTTCAGCTTGTCTGAAAGGTATGGTTGTTTGCCATGTACAGTCGTCATTTCTCTGTTTTTTTCTTCTATTACTGCAGATTACTGGTAGAGAAAATCTTTGCTCAGTATCTTGTTCCACACAACTTGGAAACAGAAGAGCGAATGAAGTGCTTGTACTATTTGTATGCTAGCTTGGATCCTAATGCTGTCAAGTAAGTATAGTGTGTATTCAACAAATACTTGCTTTGTTAGGCTTTTCTAACATCTCTGTTATCTTACTTGTATTATATAATAAAAATACAAATAATGGATGCTTGGCATTATTTGCAAGTAGCATAGTATTTGAAAACATGCATCCCTTTTACGTACAAACTCGACACGTCCATTAGATAAAAAGATCCCATGATGTTTGAGAACAGTGGGTTTATCCATTCATTTCCATCAAATGAGAACAATGCAGAAAGTGCACAGGTGATGACTTCTAGGTTTGCTCTGTATTAGGGACCATGATGAAGGTATCTGTAACTGAATTCTGATTGATGGTGGCCTGTTTTTTATTTGGGTGCTTGTAAGAAATGCTGTGGGTGTTCTGCATATGTTAAATTGTTCCAAGAAGAATAAATGAGATGATGTTCTGTAAAAGGACAAAATCAGTTCCATCTTGTTTTCAACAGTTATTTTTAATATTTGGTAGGTTTTGATTGTACCTAGCACTTCTAAGATAAATCTTGTTTAATAAAACATCCAGCATGTTCTTGTCATGAAGATTTTCTTTTCTGGTTTCTCATTTTTGCAGAGCACTGAATGAGATGTGGAAGTGCCAGAACATGCTAAGGAGTCATGTACGAGAATTGCTGGATTTGCATAAGCAGCCCACTGTACGGTTTTGAAAATATTTATAACTTATCCAGTGAATCTATGGGACTAATTTACCGGGGTGGGGGTTAATACTGTATTGTTAATTCAGTGTAACTTTGTTATTCGTTGATTTCTGTATGTAGATGACATTCCATTCTCCTGAAGTAAAGTTGCTTTCTGTAATGCTTGAAGGTATATGACCTCCTTCTGTTGATCATTCTTTCATAGTACTGCCCAAGAACTTTGGAACAAGTTATAAAAGTTTCAAAGGTTTTTGTTTGCTTTTGACAGACCTTTTTTCTTTCTTACTTTCTAAGAGATTTTGAAAATGGGATATGTTGTAACATAAAGCAGTGATTTCTTCGTTGGTTAGAAAAAATAAGTTTTTAAGTATTTGTACTGGAATTTTACTAGTAGAAATATTAAATAGAAGGGCATTGCTTTGAGGTTTTGGTGAGAGAGTGGTCTTGTGGGAATTTTCTGTTTTGGGGGGTACTAGGATCTTCTACTGATTTTGACATGTTTTGTGAATTAATGAATTTTTGCAGTTCTTCAGTGCTACATGAAGATTTTTCCCCTTTCTGTGTAGTAGCTGCTAATGATAGTCACACTATTCTAGTATCTATTCTTAAATAAAAACATAAGACATAAGATTCAGGAGTAGAAATGGTGCTGCAGAAGAACTAACAGATAAGGTTAAAGGTTTATTTAATAAAGGAGATATTGCTGATTTTTTGTCTTGTTTTTGCTTTTGTCCTCAGTCAGAAGCAAACAGTGCTGCCATGTTCGGAAAGCTGATGACCATAGCAAGTAAGTGTTAATAATTTTTAATAAACATTTTATAAACTACTACAGCATTCCTGGAAACTGTATTTCTGTGAATCTTGGCCTGCTGAAATTGCTAATTTATCTCATGGTAAATTGTTTTTAATCATACAGAAAATCTTCCAGATCCTGGAAAAGCACAAGATTTTGTGAAGAAATTCAATCAGGTTTTGGGCGATGATGAGAAACTTCGGTCCCAGCTTGAACTGTTAATTAGCCCTACATGTTCCTGTAAACAGGCAGATGTCTGTGTGGTAAGGAAATGGAAAGGCAGACTTTTATACCATAACTATTTGTTCTTAAAACGGCTACCTGGAATTAATTACCTAAACATGGTTTTTACATGTTCCCAATTTTCAAAAAATGCATTTTTGATTGACCTGTAGAGATTAGGAAAAAGATCATGACAATGATCATTCATCTTCTTAAGAAAACTTTAGTTTTATTCCTTCCTGGAATTATAAGCATCAAGCATAATGTCTAGAATACCAATTTATTTCTTCAAAATGCTTCATTTTAAGTGCTTGTTTTGTGGTAGGGTTACCAAACTGTCTTCTCACACTGGTTCAGCTTTCAAGTACCAGCAAGTCATCTATTAGCATCTGCATATTATTAATTTATTTCTCATCCTAGAATAATATTTTGAGATCACTTTCTTTTTCTCATGTTATTTAACCTCTTTGATGAAAATACATATCTTAATATTAAATTGCACTTTTCCAGATTCTGCCAACCCCCAGAGATTTTTTTTTATGGTCTAAGGCAAAATAAGCAATTTAATTGACAGAAATTAAAAGATCACAAGGAGCATCTACAAACAGACATAGACTTCTTGAGTTTTGTCTAATGGCTCAGAAATTTTACCGGGAAGGGAGCAGGACAATTTTTTCATTGTTGTGAAATCTCGTGTACTACAGGGTTACCCACAGTTTTCTGGATTACACTTGACAACAGACATATGTGTTCTTTGCACTGCACTTCACTCTTCCTTAAATCTCTTTTGAATCTGGGCTTCAATTCTTAAGAACCCCTGAAGAACTCAAATTAGAAACCTATTTAAATAGTTTTGTAAAGTGTGTCTGCTTTGAGTATAACATGATAAATTACATTTCACTGATTATACCACAAACTCTGTGATAAAAAGAAGTGACTATATTTAGCTTACTCAACTTGTTAAAGAAGTAAGTAAAATGAATGTAATTCTTGTTTGTATCTAACATTCTTGTAGAGGGAGATAGCCCGGAAACTTGCAAATCCTAAGCAGCCAACAAATCCTTTTCTGGAAATGGTCAAATTTCTTTTGGAAAGAATTGCCCCTGTACATATTGACTCAGAAGCCATTAGGTAAGTTTGAAAGATCGTGAACAATTGACTCATAAATTAGTAAAATGATGATAGAAATGGCAAAAGAAAAAATAATTTCTTGGGATTTAAATTGGTCTGTCCTAGCACTGAATGTGTGGATAGTTTTAGATGAAAATTATGTAGATGTATTCATTCCCAGCAACCTAGAGGATGCAACTTCTTTTGATGCTGCCTTACGGTGCTGTCTGCAAAATGATTTTTAAAATGTAGCAGTTCATGGTGAAAATTCTATTTGTGGGGCTTCAGGTGAAAACTGTGAACATAATGTTCACATAGTTAACTGCAGCACACTCTTCCATATAGCATCTGAATTAATTAGCTTTTGTGGGATTGTGTAAGAGTATGTTTTGATTCCTTTTGAGACTCGTCTGGCAACCTAATTACATTCTGAAACTTGTGCAAGTATGTGTTGATCTAATGCTGCCAGCATGGTGGGGTTTTTGGAGGGATTTTTCCCCCTAAAGAATTCGTCTTGCAGAAAGTGAAATTAGAAGGAAAAGGACTAATGTAATAACTTAAAAATAGCAAAAATCAAACAGCAATGCCAACACCACCCCCAAAGGACTGTTGCATTCCCTTTTTATGTTGTGAAAACCAACATTTAACATTGTCATACTTGTTCGTTCCTTTCTGTTTGTCTCATTTCAGTGCACTAGTAAAACTAATGAATAAATCCATAGAGGGGACAGCTGATGATGAAGAGGAGGGTGTAAGTCCTGATACTGCTATTCGTGCAGGACTTGAACTTCTCAAGGTAATCTACAGTAATACAGTTATAATCTGTAGTGGAAGGGGCAAAAGTGGCATGAGTAACAAATTAATGTTAGCATGACTATAATAGTTATTACTTAGATAATTACTTTTTTAATGTATGAAACTGGTTATTAATACTCTCTTGAAAGAAGAATAGTGGAAGAGATGGTTTATTGGGAGAAGTGTATTTTGAAAAGGATGCCGAGCATTGAAATGGACATGTTAAAGCAGAAATTTGTTTCTGCTTAGGGAAGTAGTAGAGAAGAAGGTGTAGAGGTAAAGTGTGAGAGGAAGAGAAACATGGAAAGTGGGAGAGACTCTCGGGGTGTGTATGACACTGGAAGGGAATGCAAGCAGTTAGCTCAAGAGCCACATTATGTAGAGAAAAAAGGGAACTTGTGTTCTCAGTGGTGCTGAGAAGTGGAAGGGGGAGAAAGAAGGATTTTAAATATCTGGAAAACAGTAGCCCAAGTTTTATTTGTAGCTATGGTTTCTTTTCTGCTCAGGGACCATAGATTCTGGAGAAATTAAAATTTCAGTTCAGTTAAATTAGGTTGAAAAGAAGTGTTCTTAAGTAGAGTGCACTATAAACGAATACTCTTAAGTGTTCATTTAAAGAAGTGTGGTTTTATATATTCAAATAATGTAGTATCTTACAAAATACTTGGAGGACAGGAGGATCTGAAAAACAAAACCTAGATGAATTTATTTGAAAATTTATGTATAATCTTCTCCACAATGTAGTTACTGAATGTAATAGTTTCATATGGGCATGTAACAGCTATTTATGTTAATGGTAATGCACATAAACAGCCATCATTTTGTTTTTCTGATTATTCATTTACTGTGAATAAATGTATCTTTGTTTTAACGTGGGTCTGCAGGTTCTGTCCTTTACACATCCTACCTCGTTCCACTCTGCAGAGACCTATGAGTCTCTACTGCAGTGCCTCAGGATGGAAGATGATAAGGTAGCTGAGGCAGCCATACAGATTTTCAGAAACACGGGTCACAAAATAGAAACAGACTTGCCACAGATAAGATCGTGAGTATTATGTGCTGCTTTTCATATCTGGAATTCTGCCTCTTAATAGTTTATTCAATATATTGCCCCTAATTAGACTTATTAATATGAACAGCTGCTCTTCCATGATTTTGATTTCCTTCAGTACCTTTCTGTCCCTGTCCCTTCATTTTTAAATTCTGTGCTCTCACAGTTTTACTTATTTATTGAACGTGTAGGTACTTCTTAAAAATCATCTTCATTATAATAGACACATTAAAATCAGTGCATAGCAAATCTTTTACGTTACAAAATAAACAACAGCAAAAATACAGCAAAGATACGATTCCTTGGCATAATTTCTACTCATATCTGTCCTTCACATGATTTTTCTGTCTTTGTAAGGAAAGCAAATACAAGCTCTGATATAGTTAACAGCTCTGTTTGTTACTAAACAAGATAGGAAACAAAATCTAAAAGCAGGCATGAATTTCTTGCAAAGAGCAATTAACTGTCTGTAAGTTGTCATGCAATTAATACTGTACTGCTGAATAAAGCTGAATAGTCTACTAGGTATTCAGAGATTATTAAATATCTTATGAGTAACATTTGAAACCTTAAAGTCACCCTGTCAGTAACTAACTCATCCAAATAATAAATCACAGGTTTCAAGTTCTCACATATTGAAATAACATGTAGGATATTGCCATGCTAAAATGCATACCAATGTGCACTTTTAAGTTTGCTGTAACCACAGCGATTCTTCTGAATGGGGATCAGATTTTGGACAAAAGAAAAATATTACAAATACAGGTATATGAGATGTTTTAAGACATTTGTAGGGATAAAGAGAAGGAAAAGCCCAGCAGTCCCCATTGTCAGTACACTTCCTAGTATAGTCCCAAGTGTCTTTGGTTCCCTACCAGAATTTAATCAACACTCTGTTGCTGGCCTGTATCATGTTCTCTCAAAGGATCTGGTACTGCTGACATTTCTTTTGATGTTGTGCCTTAGGCAGCTACTGGTGGAGTTTAGTCTGGGAGGTCTCAACTTTAAAATGTAACTGTCAAAATGGAGGTGGCATCTTTGGCATGGTTTCCAGGCAGATCAAGTTGGCATTCTGAAAAGCCATGTCAGTGTTTACAATTGACATAAAGAAAAAGAAGTCTCAGGAGCAGATATTCCAAATTTCATGTATTCAGAAATGTTTGTCATAAATGAATGACTTTCTACAATCAATAAGATAGTTTGTTTCAAGGGACCTGTTCGTGTTTTGGATTTTTTTTAAATGCTTCTGTGACAGGTTACTTGCTGTCCTTTGAAGCAGTGTTCACCAGCAGCAGCTCAAATTGTTCTCCTTTGTATAGGAAGTGAATAAAGATTTTTGTACCAGTTTATGGACAAAGACTACCATATGATTCAGGAGCTTGGTGGAAGCACTGGGCATGCTCCAACAGAGCCAGCAGACTATGTACAAACATGTAGATGTAAGCATGTGAAGGTGTATGTCAACATTTCAGGTTTCACCTTTTGCAGATTTGTGTCAGTTGAGGTGTGATGAGATGTGGTTTGTAACTGCTGCACCTAGGTTTGCTAGAGACGCTTAAATGTGCATGTGGTTAACATGTAGGTTATGTATTGAAGTTTATTTTAACTGTAAGTTTTACTGAATTATTTATTGTGTTGACTCTTAATCCAATGTGTGGAATCTTGGCAGATTTGAGAAGAGGTTTTCTACTTCAGGCTACTGTTAACATGCTTCTCAGGGTCTTTGGTTTGATGTTGGATTTTGAGGAAACTGTTTGAGGTTTGATTCTTTCAACCCAGCAATTTGCTCTTCAGCCTCCAATTGCTGATTTTAATTATGTAGAATGTGTCAGCGGGGTGCTGAATAATCCATGTACTGAATACTATATTGTTAAAGAGCTTTTCAAGACAGCAGGGAAATTTTTTGGGATGTTTCTGTGTCAGACTCTTTCTAGGTGGTTTTGTTTCTTCATGTCAATTGCTGGGTGAGTTGCAGAGTGAGGTGAGCCTCTCCCGTTGGTGTCTCAGCTGCTGAGCTCTGAGGGGCCAGGCCTGCCTTCCAGCACTGCCTGGGCAGTCTTACCAAGCTGGACCTGGTGTACATTGCAATTAAAAGTTCAGTTGTAAAAGCCTGTAAACACACTGACGTTTAGTGGTTATTCTCAGCTTTCACAGATTTTCTTCAGGCCCTGTCATTTCCAGGCTTAGATAAATAACTCCAGGAATTTACCCTAGCTGAAACTGTCATGTTCCCTTATATTTGTCTTCCTAAATAGCTGGTTTTTGATTATTATTTTCTATCATGTTTGATTTTTTTTTTTTTTCCTATGGGCTGTTTCCTTCTGGTATGTGTACAGCCAGATATTCAACAAGTATTGGTAAATACAATTCTGTCCTGATTTTTACTTTGTGATTGTGACCTTTCCTGAACAGACTTCAAAGGAATGCTAGATTTGTAAGACAGTGATGATAGATTTGTATGTGTGAAGATACTTATTTTTTTTGTAGATTGCAAATTGCATTTTAAAGTATTCTATTTAATGTTCACACAGAACACTAATTCCGATTTTGCATCAGAAAGCAAAAAGAGGCACTCCTCATCAGGCAAAACAAGCTGTTCACTGTATACATGCCATATTTTCGAATAAAGAAGTACAACTTGCACAGATCTTTGAGGTATGTGTTGCCTTTTTGTTTTACATGTTTGCTTATTAATTGATACTGGTAATTAAAATTAATTCCTACTGCTTATTAACAGATAACAGTTTATGCGGTCAGGAAGCCTACAGATGTATGGTACTTAAATTATTAATTTTACAATAGCAAGTTATTAATATTTGTGTTTTAAAGCCACAATTTACTAAAATTCTTATGTCTGACAGATGAAGGTTTTCTTTTTCATCTGCATGGGAGAAGTTTGGGGGAAGTAAGATAAATATGCTGGCCTGATCCACAGCAAATCCCATGGGGGACACATTTAGTAGATACTAAATGAGAGATAACATCCCCTGCTTTCAAGCTGTAATCAATTATGGAGCTTTAAGGTCTTTGCACATACAGCCTTGCCTCACTAAGGCAGTTAGTGCAGAATGACTTGACTGGAAGCTCAGACATCCACTTACCGCTTCCTTAGACAAGTTATTTAGCAAAAACACTTTCTATACAGAGCAGAGAGTTTATTACTTCTCACTCTAGTCTTTTAAATAATAACATTAATCTGCACTTGTAAATTATTTTAGGTTCTTAATCTTGGCGGTCTTTGAGCCTGTGCATAATTTATAAGTGTGAAAAGCTTTGAATTAAGCTTGCAGTGTTCGATCTCTGCTTAGACTTCTGTGAGAGTGCTTGTTCCCTCACTGATATCAGAATCTGATGCCATGGTGTGGGGTGATCCAGGAATTGTCCTGGTGATTCTTACCTGGAAGGTAAATACTGATGGCTAATAGAAATATCCCTGGTGGTTTCCAAGGTTTTGGCTGCTGTTTTCTACCACTGGCAGTTGGGATTCAGGCTTTGACAATTCTGAACAGAATTGAGTCAGAGTTTTTTCCCATGTCTCTCAGGTTTGAATGTGTTTCATGTTACAATAAGAAGAGAATATAGAATTGATTTTTGCCTTACCTTATGAGAGATTCTTGTTTACTCTGTTGAATAGGAAATTATATTCTTTATACCTCTACTAATTTTATTAATTGTTTTGGAAAAACAATGAAATGCATCAGCAGTTAAATAAACTGTTTTAAGACATGATAATTTATTACCTGAAGTTGAATTTTTAATTTTTTTTTTCCTTCCTCAGCCTCTTAGTAGAAGTTTGAATGCTGATGTACCAGAACAGCTTATAACTCCCTTGGTCTCTTTGGGTCATATTTCTATGTTGGCTCCAGACCAGTTTGCTTCTCCAATGAAATCTGTTGTTGCAAATTTCATTGTGAAAGATCTCTTAATGAATGACAGGGTAAGATTATCTTTTTTTTTCTTTTTGTAAGTTCTTATTATGCTGTTAACCTGTAATGAACTCTGTGGCAAATAGAGCTTTTTTTCTGTCAATCTAGTCCTTAAAGTAGTGTTCTGTGAGTGGTTAGTACAGTGATAATTGCATTATAAAAGGTTTTTTTGTAAAAGAAAGCCTAATCCATGACTTCTTTCTGGTTTTACTACTTCATTTTCTCTATGACTTGAACCAGTTTGTAAACTGACATGAACTTCTATAGTCAACAGGTGAGAAAAATGGAAAATTGTGGTCTCCAGATGAGGAAGTCTCTCCAGAAGTACTAGCAAAGGTGTGTTATCTGCTGACAGCTATAATGTGTATATCTGCAATTAAAAATTTACTTTTCTTCCGGTTGTGCTATAGGGAACGTTAGAATAAATCCCTTCAAGTTTTTTTGTATTAGTCCTATTAGAATGTTATTGGTTTTGTGGGTTATTCACAGAAATGATAAAACTGATAGAAACTATGCATTCAATTGTCTTCACTTACTGATATTAATTATTCAGAGCATTGAGAAAATAAAAAAATTTAAAAGTTTTAGTTTTCCTTCCAAGAAAGTTGACTTTACGTTGACTTTACTGACTTATAAACATACTTGAAATAAATTGAAACCCTGATGAATGTTAATCTATTTATGGCCATGTCTGGAATTTTTGTCTAGTTGCTCTTGCTTTTAATCTCTATCAAGTATCCTGCATCCTTTGCAGATGCAAATCTGCAAAGACAGTGGACCACAGTTGAAGTATTCTGAGGTCACCAATACTAACTACTACTTCCTTTTTCAGTCTAAATATTTACTGCTTCATTCTGTTCCTTTAAAAATGTATCAGCTTTAATTCACAGAAATCTATGGGAATTTCAATTTGACAGCAGTAGGTTTTAGTAACATACCAACTTTGGCAAGTAAGTTGATTGTTGATTTGTTTGTGTGTGATAGGTGCAGGCAATTAAACTTTTGGTACGCTGGTTGTTGGGTATGAAAAACAACCAGTCCAAATCCGCAAATTCCACACTCCGGTTATTGTCAGCCATGCTCGTCAGCGAGGGAGACTTGACAGAACAGAAGCGAATCAGGTTAGATTTTGTTCCTTGCAGGCTTCCATAAATTTTGTTTTAGAATTTCAAAGAATGTTGGTTCTTTTAGAGTGCTTGTGGAATGTTAAGCTCAGCACAATGTTGGCTGCAGATCTGATCAGAGCAGTGGTATTAGGAGTGGAGTGGCAGCATGAAATTGTTAGATACTCCCTTTCTGGCAATTTGCTAATACCTACACAGTTCCAAATTAGAGAAGTTTCCTAGTAAAAGACATTGTAGAGAGTAAAACACCTGCAGAAGGATCTTTGAAAACAATTGAGTCATAACCACTTCCCAAGCATGTTAGATTTTATCTTGGGTGGAGCTTCTTCATTCCAGCTGTGGGGTAACTGCACATCAACTTCATCTTGAGGGTGAAGGAAGGAAAGAGAAAAACTGGCAAAAAGTGTTGCTTTCGTTTAATCAGTGATAGGAAAGCAAGAAACTTGATTCGTCTAATTTCATTGTTTTACTGGCAGTAGAGTTTTTTGGTGGGGAAAGTAAAGCACTTTATTTTTCACAAATTTGTTATGGTAATTTAGCTTGATCTAGAGCTGTGTTACTGGGATTTCATTGATTGGTCATTGATCTTGTAAAAAGAAGAAATTGAGACATGCAGATAATTTAAGGATAGTTGTGGTGAGCTGTGATCAATTATTTGGATTTTTTTCTCTGCCATGTTTAGTAAATCAGACATGTCTCGACTGAGATTAGCTGCTGGTAGTGCAATAATGAAGCTTGCACAGGAACCCTGTTACCATGAAATAATTACCCCAGAACAGTTCCAGCTCTGTGCACTCGTCATTAATGTAAGTAATTGCATTAGAATTGAAGTCACCCTTAATTGAGTTCTGAGTCCTTGTGCCTGAGCTTTTGTTGCTGCTACACTGAGTATATTCTGTTCCTCACTGCAGCTTTCACAAGAGTTCTTGAAGTTTCAATTTCAAATGTTTATAGTGCTGCTCCTGTTCGTATTTTTAAAAGCCTCCTCATAATTCCGATTTTGAAGGCTTTCTTTTTTTTTTTTTTTTTTTTTTTTTTAAAGACCAGGATTTTAATGGTTGCACATGGTTTGTGTTGCTGTAGGATGAGTGCTACCAGGTGAGGCAGATATTTGCCCAGAAGCTGCATAAGGCACTTGTGAAATTACTGCTCCCTTTGGAATATATGGCAATCTTTGCTTTGTGTGCCAAAGACCCTGTGAAGGAGAGAAGAGCACATGCCAGACAGTGCTTGCTCAAAAACATCAGTATACGGAGAGAATACATTAAGCAGAATCCTATGGCTAACGGTTAGTATTAATAAAATTGTTAAGAATACTAAATACTAAGTAATACTAAACTGGAAGGAGTAATTATTAAACCCTAAGCAATTGGCTTTTCTAAAGAAACATTGGATAAAGTTTAATCTATTTATGTATCTTTATATTGGACACATTCAAATCCAAATTTACTTAGTTCCGTATTAGCAAAAACCAGAAAATGCTCCTCTGTACATTGCTGGGAATTACGGATGTACAATTCAGTGCTCTACCACTACAGTTGTAGTTGTTTTGCTCAAGAAATAAAATTTTGTGTCCTGATATTTTTAGGCTTTATGACCGTCTTCTTGAAGCAAGACCAAGTAGTTTTGTAGTAGTAAAACCTGTTAATTTTTCTTAATGATTCACTAGAAGTCAATTCTGTAGGAAGAAAATGCAAGTCAAAATTTTACATTTTGTGTTTGAAAAAGTCGTACTTTGAAAAAGTTTCTTATGATGCACATGTATGTGTGTAATTAGAGAAACAATTTTTTATTGTTGTTACTGTAGAAAAATTGCTGTCCTTGCTGCCTGAATATGTGGTACCGTATATGATTCACTTACTGGCACATGATCCAGATTTCACAAAACCTCAGGATGTTGATCAGCTTCGTGATGTCAAAGAGTAAGTGTCAAGTGATTCTAGAATTCTTATGCTGAGAATTGTTCTGCACTTGGAAAGAAACTGATTAGGAAGAGCAACAACTGCTTAGCAGTATATTCTGAAAGTCCCTATGGTAAACTCTAGGTCATACTGTAGTATATTAAATCAGTGAGTAGTGTATACTTCTTTTAAAGTAAGTAATGATTTTGGAGTCTTGTCTTTGTGCCTGGGAGTATTTACAGGACATCAAGTAATGTTAGTTCAAATATTTTGGAACTTAAAATAGAGTGCTTCTCCAAGACTTGAAAACACTGAGGCTGGATAAGCCCTGCCTGACTGGAAACTTATTAGTTTTAGTGTTTTGATTTTTTGTTGTATTAATTTTTGATTAATAAAAACTGAGCTTTGTTGGGTTTGTATTAGGCATGTATAACTACATATTAAAATCAATATACATTATCCGAAAAGCAGTTCTTTGGCACCAAAAGACTAGTTCAGGTCTTAATGCTTTCTGCGCCTTCACTTATTACAATCCAAGTCTGACTCTTTCTCTAAATGAAAAGCTTGGTGTATTCTGATTTCTGGGCTGCTTGATTCATACCTGGTCAGGCCTGAAGTCGGTGAAGATTTTTTTACCTTATCAACAAGTCTACATTTTGTCCCAGCTCTCCCTGTTCCTGGCAACATCTGAAAGCATCCTCCGGCATGTACTTTATCTAAACTGCATGGGAACAAGTTCTGATTTGCAGTCACTGAGTTAATACTTTCTTTGAAAAGCACTTTCTAGTGCACAGAGCTTTTTTTGGACTCTCCTTGTATAGCTTTTCTTTTTTGTCCAGTTTCCTCCCTCATGTTTGTCACAGACTGACTGAACTAGCCAGAAGGGACTGCTCCAAACAAAGAAATACTCTGTAGGGGAATTTTGGCAGGAATACTTCTCTGAAGAGTCTTCTGAGATATGAAAAAAATGTTTTCCATTTAATGTGATACAGTGTTTCTTTCAACAGTTCTGAGTGTCTTAGTGTTCATCTTAAAGTGTTAACATAGATGCTTGCAAAGTTGGAAAAGCAGACTTTACAGTGTATTTTGTCTCCCTAGTTCATCTTGGTTTACATGACCTAGATACAGTGATGTAAAGTAAATGCATGCTTAGCAGTTCCTGAACCATAATCTGTAGTAACTACTGATGAAGTTTTTAAAGTTTATCCTGCAGGGGTATTTTTTGAATTAGTTGGTTTTTATCTTTATACTGTCCCAAGTGTCTTTTTCTTCCTAATTCATATTCCAGAATTACTGAAATGGATACAAAGAATGACTTTATGTGACTGTGTTCCTCTAGGTGCATACTTTTTTACATAAAATCCCACTGGTATTTTGGAAAGGTCTTGTTCAAAGTTGATAATTATTTATGTAATTTGCTCATTTGTGAGAAAGTCAAGCTATTCAGTTTGACCTGAGTTAACTGGAATTACCAGAGTGTAATATGTTCTCAGTAGTAATCTTGGGGTGACAGATGTTGCAGAACCTGGATCAGGGTGATATGTTACTGGTTCTGTATTCATTCTATTCAAGTTCTTGAAAATAGTGGATAGATGTATGTAAAGCTCTCTAACAGACTGATTTACATAGCCTTTGTAGCTTAGGGATGCAAGTCAGACTAGAGACATCTTAGTTTCTTGAACATCAAATAGCTCTGTAAGTATCTTGATGGAGCTTAAGCTTCTGAGCTTTTGAGAGAAATATTTCTTCATCTCTTTCATTACAGTTTGTATCAGGTAAGAAGATGGGGGGTTTTGTGAGGGAATTCTAATCTTCAGTCATCTCTTTTTCTTGGGTTTTATTACCTCTTTCTGCAAAATAGTCTCTCTTCCAAGACTTCAGAATTAAATTAGCTGCTGACAAGCACTGCGTTTCTCAGAACCACCCATATGTCTGTCCCAACTAAGTATTATTTTACCATATTGTGACTGTAGATCCTTTAATCATATGCAGTGGTGGAGCTTGATAGCAAGTGACAGTATGGATGGACGAGTTGTGCTTTATATCATAATTGACAAAATTTTAAAACAAACTTCAGTCAAAATAAAGTGTAGTCTCATTAGAAGTAAACTAGATTTAAAGAAAGAAACCTAGGAAAGTTAACTCCATTAAGTCTTACTTGGGAGAACTTTCCTCACATCTGGAACATTAGTAAGAATCTGACCTGCTTTTTGGATCTCCTCTCCTATTTAAACTGCAATATTAATCCGTCTGTTGTGGATAACTGACTATCAACAGCATGATTTGTTTAAGCCTGCCTTGAGTGTGCTCATGGTACATTGTTGACAGGGACATGGTGCTCAAAGTAGTGATTACAGAATTTGATTTGGGTGATGATAGCACCAGAATTCCTGTTTCTATTCATATGTGGAAAAAAAAGTTGATTGGCTAGGCGGTATTTTTAGATGTAATAATAAGCACACTAATTTCGCAGGTATTCTCCCAGGAATACAGTTAAGACTGTGTGTGGTAAAGGCCTGGACTCTGTTTACATGATTATATGATACAATGTTGTTGTCTTCAAATTTATTTTGGTTTCTTAAGAAAAAAAGCTAGTACAGCTAATAAAATTTTGAAAAGCTTTGCTGTATGTAGGAGTGGTAGTATAAAAGCTGGAGTGTAATTGCTTGTGATTTTGTGGCTTTTTAGGTGCCTGTGGTTCATGCTTGAAGTTTTAATGACAAAGAATGAAAACAATAGCCATGCCTTCATGAAAAAAATGTCAGAAAACATCAAGCTTACCCGAGATGCTCAGTCTCCTGATGAGCCAAAGGCCAATGAAGTAAGAAATGTCATTGAGATTAGTGCTGGGTGGTGAGCTGAGGGTTTCACAAGCAGGATTTGCAGGAAGTCTGAAAGAACTAGCTCTGACATTTTTATGGTTTTTTAGAGACACTGGTAATTGCAAGCACTGTATATATGTTTCCAATCTCATTCTTGCAAGACCTTGCTGACCTCACACTGTACATAATACCTGCAGCTTTTAAAAATATTCCTGTTACTGCCTTCCTTATTTTAACAACTGCCTAGGTTCCTGACATAAGTATTTTCTGCTGTTGGGGGAGGAAATACTGTTATACAGCTACTGTTAAACCCATTAGTTTCTAGCAGAGATGAGAAACCATTTAAGGCGATTTGATTGAGCAGGAGCTTCAACTTCTACAGTATAGTCATGTAAGGTATTACTAGATTATATAAATAATACCATATGAAAAATGAGGACTTCTCCATGTGTTTTAAGACTCAGCAGTATGGTTAATGATATAAGTACAAAATATGCCCTTAGGGGTGGTTATTTAAACACATAGTATAAACTTTTAAAAGTACTGCATTCTTTCTACAAGTAAATAATTCCTAAAGCATGCTTTTCTTTTTTTTTCTTCAGAAACTTTACACAGTATGTGATGTAGCACTATGTGTAATCAACAGCAAAAGTGCTTTGTGCAATGCAGATTCACCGAAGGACCCTGTATTGCCAACCAAATTTTTTACACAGCCTGAAAAGGTAAATTTGTTAATTTAATTTCCAAAGCAATAGGGGGAAACATGTTTTTGTTGGGTTTTTTTGTGATTGAGAGCTGGTTATGTCCGTAAGATAATGAGTGGTAAAATGCATTTTTTATTATCAGCAATTAATTTTTTAATGTCAGCTCTATACTGCGCTGTCTATGTATTATGAAGAAGTGATAAAAGTATTTGTAACAGGTGAGAACTAATTGGAATTAATGCTGATATGTTGGCATGTATTGCTGAATCATTTCATTAATGTGTTTTACAAGTGCATCTTTATATATGAGAATATATGTATATTATGACTGTGTATCTGAATTAGAATGCAAATCAGACAAAAAACAGAACATTATTTTATGTTACCCATAGTATGTTTCTATCTGTCAGTAACTGTTGGGCTATTCTGCTTGCTGTATTAGTTGGCCCTCTTATTGCCTAGTAATAACTTTGGCAAGTACAGCTCTGCTGTCAGTAGTGGCACTACTGCCCTCCAAGAGACCTACTTCTGAAAAGTGTCAAGGGAGCGCAAGTAATTCTCTGGACCAGACCTAATGTTTTAGTTGTCCTGGAGAATGTACTGCCTGACATTTTTCAGTGCCCTAGACTATTAATTAAAAGCCTTTCCAGAGTCTTTTTAAGCAAAATTTGGTTTCCTGTGTAATTGAGAAGTGGCAAATGCCAAGTAACAGTGAGCTGGTGCCTTTATTCAATTACAGGATTTCAGTCTGTGTAAACTCTGATACTCAGAGTGATAAAGGTAACAACGTTCAACTCGTTTAGAGAAAATGGCACCTCTTTCCCTGTTTGGACTTCCCATTAAAAATGTACAAGTGAACAAATAGGGAGAGCAGTTTTGCATCATTTCAAACAATTCATGTCACTTTAGAAGGAAAAATGTTCATTCAAATTTAGGATATGGCATACTTCAGTCCTTCAGTAATGCTCGCTGTAAATATCCGTGAAAATACGAATTTGACCGATCTTTATTGGGTTGATTCATTGGTCAGCAGGTTGCATGGTGTAAAGTATGTGTAACACTTGATAGTTGGTATCTAATTTGAGAAGTCAGTCAAGTATATAAAAAATAAGTGAGATTTAGACATCAAACACAAAATAATTTTTATTTTTTATGCAGGATTTCTGCAATGACAGGAATTACATTTCAGAAGAGACAAGGGTTCTTCTTTTGACAGGAAAGGTACTGTATTTTGACAAGCTGCAAGTCTTTGAATATGACTTGTGATTTTTAAAATATTCTGGACTGCTGTAGTTTAAAATTATATTAAGAGTTCATGTACAGTAATTTGTGACTATTTTATTCAATGTCATGTAATTATTTTCTTGAACATACAACCTGATGAGTACACAATGCCAAGATTGTTATCTGTGCCCTGAGCTGCAGGTTCTTGATTACAGTTTCTTATATTATTGAAATAAGCTTGCTGTAAAGTTATGATGCATATAGAGAATTGTGATAGCACTAGCATTGGAGATGTTAAATTTTAAGTTGTAGTATTTTTAATACAGCTTTTAATGCTGTTAAATTCAGCTGCAAGTGTCTATGCACTTTCGAACATCTATTTCAGGGGGTCCCAGGTGGAGTTATTCTGTGGTTCTAACATTCTGTATTTGCAAAGCAAAGTACCTTTCCAAAATGTAATGCAGAATTAGGTTGAATGCAACAGTAGGAGATATTGCTGAATCATTAAGGTTGGAGAAGACCTCCAAAATCATTGGTTCCAGCCATTGACCAAACACCACCATATCTACTAACTACAGCACTAAATGCCATTTTGAGTATTTCTTGAGTACTTCCAGCGATGGTGACTCCACCACATCCTTAGCCAGTCTATTCCAATGCCTGACAGCCCTTCCTGTGAAGAAATTCTTCCTGATTTTCAAGCTCAACCTCCCCTGGAACAGCTTGTAGCTGTTGCCTCTTTGCTGTCCTTAGCTGCCTGAGAGAAGAGGCCCCTCCCCACCTGGCTACAGCCTCCTTTCAGGCAGTTGTAGAGAGTTTTAAACACCCCCAGCTCCCTCACCTGCTCATGATAAGATTTCCCAGCTCCATTGCCCTTTTCTGGACTCACTTCAGCAGCCCAGTGTCCTTGCAGTGAGGGACCCAGAATCAGAAAGTGTGGCCTCACCAGTGCTGAGTACAGAGGGACAATCACTGCCCTGGTTCTGCTGGCCATACTGTTGCTGACACAGGCCAGGATGCCATTGGCCTCCTTGGCCATCTGGGCATTCACTGGCTCAGCTGCTGTCAGCCAGCACTCCCACATCCTTTTCCACTGGGCAGCTTTCCAGCCACTCTGCCCCAAGCCTGTAGCACTGCCTGGGCTGCTTGTGGCCCAGGTGCAGGACTCAGCACTTCGTCATGTTGCACCCCATAGCACGGGCCTTGGCCCATTCATCCAGCCTGTCCAGGTCCTTCTGCAGAGCCTTCCTGCCCACCAGCACAGTACTGCCACTCACTTGATGTCATCTGTGAACTGACTGATGGGACACTCAATCCTCTTGTCCAGATCATCAGTAGAGATACCAAACAGGACTGGCCCTAACACTGGCCCTTGGGAGCACCAGTAGTGAACAGCCAGTGCTGCATGTAGCACCCTTTACTACCACTCTCTGGGCCTGACCACCCAGCTGGTTCTTAGCCCAGTGCAGAGTGCACCTGTCCAAACCATGTGCTGCCAGCTTCTCCAGGAGGGTGCCTTGGGAGACATTGAAGGCTTTAGTAAAAGTCCAGGTAGTCCACATCCACAGCCTTTCCTCATCTACTAGGTAGGTCATCTGGTCATAAAAGGACATCAGGTTGGTCAAACAGGACCGATCTTTGCTAAATCCATGCTGGCGGGGCCTGATCCCCTGGTTGTCCTTCACACACCATGTGATCACACTCAAGATAACCAACAGATTGTCCATAACCTTCCTGGCCACCAAGATCAGGCTGACAGCCCTGTAGATCTCCCAAGTCCTCCTTCTGGCCTTCTTGGAGATTGGCATCACAGTGGCCAACCTCCAGTCATGGGTCTGGAGACCTCTCTGGATCTCTGGAGAGGTCTGGGACCTCTCCAGTTAACCAGGAGTGATGAAAAATGGCGGAGTGCTTGGTGAGTTCTGCCAGCTCCCTCAGCACCCTCAGGGAGATCCTATCCAGCCCCATAGACTTGTGAGTGTCTGAGTGGCTCACCAGGCCACTAACTACTTCCTTCTGGATTGCAGGGGATTTGTTTTGCTCCCTGTCCCGGTCTACCTGTTCAGGGGCTGGGTAGCCTGAGTATAACTGACCTTTCTGTTAGAGAAGAGACAAAGAAGGCATTAAGTCTCTCTGCTTTTTCCTTGTCCTTAGTTACAATGTTCCCCTCCATGTCCAGTAAAGCACTGAGGTTTTCCTTGGCCTTCCTTTTGTTAATGTATTTGTGAAAACACTTCTTATCATCTTCCATTGCAATGGCCTGCTTCAATTTTAACTGAACTATTATATTTATGTATTGATGATATATTTTTACATTATAGTTATGTAATTATGCAGAAAGGTGATTAAGAGGTAAACACTGTCTCTTTTAGATCTTGCTGTGGCTGATGACTTGACCCATGTACTCAGGCTGAGTAGGCCACAGGAAGTTTTTTATTTTTTTCCCTGGGGAACAGTCAAGGAAGTTTTCATAACTGGCCATGCCACATTCTTCGTGTAATCTTACATTTCCTTAGAGGCCAAGTTAATAAATTAAGACATTCCCTAGAAGAAAAAATAACTCCCATGTGTGGAAGTTATGATGGAGCAGACAGGATAAAGATACTATAGATGCTGGAAAACATTGGCTAGGAAGAAAAGCAGTTATCTCTGTTGAAAAGGCTTGTTACTGGAAACATGTTCAGTGGATGCATCATCCTCGTGCTAATTCTGCACAGTATTTACTTATACATATTATTCTTTTAATAAAATAATTTATTTGCTCCATTTACTGAGTTTACTGCATATCCAAAGAAGGAAAACAAAATGAGTGAAGTGTCTGGAGCACAAGTCTTATGAGAAGCAGCTGAGGGAATTTGAGTTATCATTCCCCCCAGACACAGTGTTCTAACACAGGGCTCTGGGGGTCCCAGGGCCCATCACTGGTGTTGAAGACAGAGGCAATTATGAGGTTAAATGTTTCTGCTTTGCTACCTCCTGTTTGTGAGGTGACCAGCCTTATCAAGAAATGGCCCAGTCCCAGTGTTTTCTCTGATCTCCTTTTGCTTTTGACTTATCTTAAAAAGGCCTTTTTGTGGCCTTTGTAGTGCTGGCCTACTTGAACTGTAATCAAGCTTTGGCCACAGGAATTTTCTCCCTACAGTGGTGAGCAGCATTTCTGTAGTCCTGCCGTGTTGTCTGTCATTGCTTCCAAATACTGTATACTTCTGTTTTCTCCTGAAATTCCAGAAGATCCCTCCTCAGCCAGGCTGAACTTCTGCCTCCCTTGCTTGACATCTTACACTTTGCAATTGCCTTCTGTGCTTTTAAGAGATGGTTCCTAAAAAGTGACCAGCGTTCATGCATCACAGGACCCTCGAAAGCAGATTCCCAGAGCATCCAGAAGTCTTACAGCACCTAAAATCAGCTGTCCCCTATATACAGGGCCAAGCTTGTCCATAAGGCCAAGAGCAGTTGTTCCAGAAAGAATCTCCAATTCCTTGTAGATTTATCTCTTGCTATGTTCTGGCTGGGTGGTCAATAGTAGACTCCCACATCAATATCCACTTTATTTGCTTTTCCATTCATCCTTACTCAGAGGCTCTCAACTCTAATATTGCCTAACATTTTGGCTTTTGTTGAGCCTTCTTCAGCTGCTGTGCTTTCAAAGCGTGAGAGGGAGAAGGGCAGTTGATGAAATGTTCTTAAATTACAAGAAGTAAAAGGATAAATAGTCTTTTTGAAGTAAAGGTAAGGTTAATATCTCTAAACTGAGAGATTTCATTGTGATCAAGACTGTTAATCCAGTAAATATATTTTTAAATACCCAAGCAAATATTTGTAAAATCAAGTATGTATCTGCATTTTTAAAGATTTAAACATTTTTTCTAGCCAAAACCAACCGGTGTATTAGGTACAGTAAACAAACCATTATCTGCAACTGGAAGGAGACCATATATCAGGACTACAGGATCAGAGACTGGAAGCAGTGTAAACTCTGAGCTGAGCTCTTCTGCAGGAAACAGATCAAGGTACAGGAGTCCAAAATTTCTTTTATCAGCCCTTTACTTCATGTTTTCTACTGTGCTTGCAAGTTTTAGGACAGGAGATTGTTTGGTGTGTGTGTTTACATGTTTGAAGAGTGTCCTTATTTTGTCCAGTTTTAGAAAATGTGGTAGTTCTCAATAGGTAAAATCTTCATACTTGATTTTTGGTTCAGTTTGTGTGGTCGACGTTTTGATTAGGATTAATCCTGATTGGAAACAAGAAACTTTTTTGATATAGATGACATATTTCTGATGTATGTAAGATTAAAAATGATAAAAGCTTGTTAAGCAGACCAGGGTCTTAGTGGAAAGATGCAACATATATAATATTACAAATATCAAATATACAGTGTTTATCAAATACCACAAGTATCAAATATTACAAATACTCGGTGTTTCTTCTAGCAAGCATTATTTTTATATGGATGCAGAGCTTTAAAATCTGTTCTAAACCTGGAGAAACAGTTTACACTTTCAGATTTTAATATTGTGCCATTTGCTTTGGAATTGACTACCTGACTAAAATAAAGGGTTAAAGAAAGCAGAGAAAGTCAGCTCTAGTTGCTACATTTTGTAAGGCTAAAGGGAGGTATAACTATGTTCAGAATTTGTTCTGTAAGTGTGCATGATGTAAGTTGTAATAATCTTGTTTTTTCTTTGTTGTTCTTTTGTTTTCTATGAAGTTGGGGCATTATTGGTGTTTATTATTCTTCATTATATTTTCCAGTATCAGCTCGTTTTATCTGGGAAACAAACACAGCCTATTTTAGAGCTCTGGTCTTAAGTTTGCAAAAGTCATTATACAGTGGTGTGTCTGTAGTAAGGGAATTGGCTCAATGACCAGCCAATTCCTTTCAGACCTTTCCCAGTTCTGGGAAAGAAAATATAAGAGTATACTCTGGCAAATTCAATTGTTTTTAAACTACTTTAGCTGATGGCATTGATTTCCCCTCCCCCCACACCCTCTTTTTTTTTACCCCAAATAATTCCAAACATTTTTCTTCTTTCTTGTATATTTTTGTTTTGTCATGTCTTCCATGATGCTCCCAGGGAACAAAGTTCAGATATATCAGAAACCGGAGTCAGTGAAAATGATGAAAATCCTGTGAGAATTATTTCAGTCACACCAGCAAAGACAGAACCTGTGAAAAACAAGGTATGGTCCAGGGATTTTATGGACTGTATGTCCTGTAACAAGCTTGACATTTGGGGTTTTCTCAGTACATGTCAT
This sequence comes from Luscinia megarhynchos, assembly GCA_034336665.1. NCBI lineage: Eukaryota > Metazoa > Chordata > Aves > Passeriformes > Muscicapidae > Luscinia > Luscinia megarhynchos. The sequence goes on along the minus strand of CM067566.1, from coordinate 22,659,172 downwards.
CATTCCAGGTGGTCTCTGAGGAACTGGTAACATCCAGTTTCATTTAATATAGTTTTGTCAGTTTTCTAGCCTAACAGAAGACCCCTTATCTTCAAAACAGCCATTTATTTTATCTAGAGTAATTTATAGCCCTCATTTGAATGGACTTCATTCTTCTTTTCTAAAATTCCTAAGTATTCCCCCGTTTATTCCACTTTTTCCAATATAAGTAACAGTGAGCCTGGGATTCAGAGTGAAAGTTCACACCTGTAGTAACTTTAACTGAAATTACTGCCAAGAAAATGTCAAGTGGTCCTACAGCATGAAATAAACATCTAACTTCTGAATTTTGCCACAATTAAAATCTTAATGAAACTATTAAAAATATATTGTATGATTCACCCCCCCTTCCAATAAAGAGAGAAACACCATGTGTAAATCATAATGCTGTTTTAACTTATAAAACATACAATAGCAGTTTAGTCCTGCACCTGGGATAGATTAAACTCAAGCAGCTGTACAACATGCTGGGATCTGCATGGCTGGAGTGGAGGTTGGCTGGGAAACACCTAGGGGACCATCCCCAGTGAATGACCAACAGAGTGTGAGCTGGCTGTGTGCCATGGCTGCAGTGAAGGCAGCAAGCTGTGTCCTGAGTCATACCTGGAATACTGTGTCCTCCCCAGTTCAATGCAGATAGTGAAAAACTGGGAAGAGCCTTGCAGGGGGCACCAGGATGGAAAATTGTGTGAAGAAAGGTTTGAAGTATTGGGTTTGTTCAGCTTAGAGAAGAGAAGCCTTGGAGAGGATCAATCAGTTTTTCAATATCTAAAAGGTATTTATGGAAAAGATGGATGGAAATATTCTGAAGGCTGCTTGCTGAAAGGACAGAAGGCTACTGGAAGAAGTTGCCTCAGGGGAAATTCTGTCTGGATGCAAGCAGGAAAAAAAAATACAAAAAAAGAAATCTACATTGTGGAGAAATTTAAACACTGAAACCAGACTGTCCAGAAAAGTGGTGGATTATCAGTGTTCATGGGCCCTTGTCAAGGGCCTGGATAACCACTTAAGGCTACACTGTCAACCCGTTTGACAAGATGATTTTGGAAGATCACTTCCAACCTAGATGATTCTGTGATTTAAAACAGATTTTTGTAATAATGTAGGGATACATAGATGATTTAGGCTTTTTAAGAAGTTATATATCTGCTTAATCTCTTTTTATTAGATGAAGTCAGAGTAATAAGCAGGTGTTTTGGATTTGTATCATCACATAGAGAAGTTAAGGAAAGCACGTTTAAAGTAAATCTTTAACAATGCTTTCTCAGTTCTTGAAGTTGAAATTTCAGAGAATCTGTAAAGTTCATATGAATAGAAGTTGTGAATGTCTACTGTGAAGCTGCTGGAACAGTAGTGAAGATTACAGAGATTGCCTGACTCATTTGGACACATAAGAAATAATAGTAGAATATTTAACAAAAAAAGTCCTTGGTTCAGATACAGCACTTAGAGTAGTGACGTTGATTTGTTAAAACTTGCTAAATCATCCCAGCCATACTTCATCAGTATCTTTTTCTCTACCACTTCTCCCAAGTGGTTTGGAAGTCAGTGTTCAAATGAAGGCTTAGTATCCAATTCTTTCCTCTTTTCCATATGAATACTGCTCTGTGTAGAGAAGTACATTGCTATCCCTTTGTTTCACGTATACAGACACCTCTTCTTGGTATTTAATCACTTCATTACCCGGTTCAGTGTATTGAGAAGAACATGCATGTAGGCCATACCTATTCAGACATGACAAAGATTTAACAAACACAGCAAGTTTCATTTTTGGTGTGATCTTACTTCTTTATTCCCTACAAGTCTTGGGTTTTTCTTTACTGACGCTTAGATCTTCAGTAAACTGCACCTTTACTGAATGTCGGTCTCAAAATTTGCATGTGTGGAAGTAAATAAATAGTAAATACTGCTGTATTGGAATAATAATCTTTTGCTTCTCAGTTTTCTCCTGCCATTTGACAGAGAGACAGTTAAAGGAGCTTGTCCAGAAAAACATCATGGAGGAGCTCATAAAGATAATTACTGTAATCTTTCTCTCACACCACTAAAAGATACATTAGGTGCAGGTAATAGCGTTACACAGGATGTAGAAAATATTTTTGCAAGGATAAGGTCCAAAATCCCATTTAGTAAAACCTACTGCTAGGTCTAAGACCATATGATATGTTTTCATAACAATACTTAGTTTTAAAAACTCATATTTCTGTTGGAGGGAGGTAGCAATTTGGATTTGCCTTTGGAAATACTTTTTTGTGCACATTGATGATTTTTATTTTCTAGGAGATAAATTCTGATCAGACAACACAAGGAAATAGCACTGAACGTGGGAAAAAAAGAACAGCAACAGCATCTGGAACAGAGAATATTCATCAAAAAACAGAGGAAAAAAGTGTAGAAGAAACAGGCCCATCGCTCGCAGCAAAAACCAGGAGAGGGCGACCAACCAAACCGGAGCCTCAGGGTACCACTGCAAAAAACGAGGAGACAAATAAACCACCTGTCAGGGGAAGGAAGAGGGCAGCAGCCAACCAAGAAAGTCCAGGGAATTTAGAGGCAGGTAATGCCAAAGCACCAAAACAGCAAGACACAGCAAAAAAGCCAGCAGCAGCACAGAGACAAATTGATCTACAGAGGTAAAAATAAATAATTAAATACATGAGGGTGTGTGTGGGGGGGTGGGTGGTCCTTTCCTGTCTCAAGTCAGTAATTCCTGTCTAAATTCTAATTTACAATTAGAACAGATCTTAAAATAGTTAAGGGCACAGCTAAACCACAGGGGTACCATGGTCCAACATATGTTGCATTGAGTTCTGTTTTTCAAAGTACCTGGGCAGCTGGAACTGGAGAAATTAATTTGTTTGGTCAGAACAGGATAAACCTAACCTGTTTTCACCAAATGTTATTTTTAAGCATCCTGATTCCACTTCCTAGCATTGCTTTGTAAAGGAACTAAGAGTTGATGGTGTTTCAGTGCATTCTTTAATGCCAGGCACACAGGCATTTGGCTACTCTGCTATGCTGCCCTTCACTGATAGCAAAGGCTTGGAAACTGTCTTTAAAGCACAGGAAAATTTGTAATTCCAGCTGTAACTATTTCCTGATAAGTTGCGTCTGTGCTTGTTTTAACACTAGCAGTACTGTAATGTCTATTTTAATTAACTGAAAATTAACATTTGGAACTTTGTAAACTATGAAAGAGCTTTTGGATGATAACCTGGGCTACTTTAGTGTTTAAAGCTGTTGACTTGGTTTGCAATACAAGTAATTCATAATGTTCATAAACACAAGAATTCTGTTTTGCTGGATCTGGTACATAATTAATGCAAAAGTGTCCAAAGTGGTAGAGCAGCAATAAGGTCTGCAAACCACTGTGCTCTAAGAAATTAAATTAATCCAAAGGAAAAAAGAATAATTGGAATAGTTTCTTTCTAGAGATTTGTAAGTTGAAGATCTTGCAGAGAACCTTGAACAAAAATAGTTTTACCTTCTCAGAGTAAGCTTTATACACCTGTATAATGTACTGCCAAGAGTGTAATATTTGTGTACTGCCTTGCAATGCTTGTTTAATATGTCAAATTTTTTCAAGTCATTAGAACAAATTGCACTATCCATAGCCTTTAATAAGCTACTGTATCAGATAACATCTTTAAAATGTATAATATATCAGTGTTTTTTGGACAAAATACCAAAACATTGTTAACGTTTTTCAGAAGCCAGGTGCTTGGAAGTGATGGAGATTCACTGTTGGAGATAGACTCAAGTTCAGAATACTCTCAAAATGCAATGGATCTTTTTAAGGCCTGTGGGAGCAGCCAGGAAGATTCTGAGGATACAGAGATAGCAGAGGGAGGCTTCCTTAAGGTGTAGCAGGCATCTTATATAGGACAATTCTCTGTTTTTACTTCTTTATTGTAGTTTATACAGTATGAAATCAAAGAAATTTGTGTGTAAAAAGACTCTGTCTAATAGCTGTTCAGCTTTTAAGTAGACATATACAAGTTACTGTAAATACTTGGAAAACATCTGAAGTAGTGCCTATTCTCAAGTTAAATGGGCTATTTTTATAAACCTTGGTAATTACAGTTAATTAGATCAAGTTACTGTTCTTAATCTCTGATTCCAGTGAAAGCAGTGGATAACAGTTTATATTTATGCTGAAAAAACATTACTCCGTTATGGAATTATAAAATGCACAATGCAAGTTGTGTAGTTTCAAGTTTTATCAGGAAATTGTGCTATACAATAAGGAAATTTAGTTGTATTCAATTAATTATGTAATTGTTGAGGAGATACAAGATGAAGCTGGAAGAGTCATAGTATGAAGAGTGTAAAAGTTAAAATGTAAACAGTTTATGGTAGGATTTTGATTCAGAATCACTTGTCATTTCCATGTCCTTACAATTAACATTCATTTCCTTTTCTCCCCTTATAAAGGTAAAAAGAAAACTTGCTCGAAAAGGGAGGAAATGAAGGCCAAATAAAGGCATGCTCCAAGCTTCTGCAAAAACTAGGATTCAGAAATTTCCTGTACAGGAACTGAAATTACTTCAAAACACACAGCTTTCAGCTCTGAAACCAGAAGGAAAACTATGCTTCCCTTTCACATGAAATTAATCCTTCTCAATGGAAATGTAAAGCAGAAACTCTTGAGAAAGAGGCTAAAAGCATCTGTACTTATTTCCCCAGAGACTTTTTTTATGAAAAGTCAATAATTAAGCAAATTGCTTAACACTTGGTTCCAGTTCCTGCATTCTGGAGTTTAAAAGTGTATTTACACCATTAACTTTCATGCTGCATTTTTTTTAAAGAAGGTCAGAGAAGGTCCTTACACTGACATTGAAAATTCATGATCCTAGAGCCAGGTATTCCCATGTTTCACAGAAAAGGTAGAAGTCTACTGAATGGATTTTAAACAAGACTAGAGGGAAAAAAAAAACCACAAAATTTTTTTTTTTGCTTTACTTTTGGAGACTGTTTTATGTATAATTCTTTCTGCCTGCCTACTTTTCTGCAAAAATAAGATGTACAGATTTCAGTTCCCTGCTATGAAAAGTCATGTGGTGGCAATTTTATAAATGTTGCTTTCTGATTTTTATCAGAGTGGGAAAGTAATCACTTAAAATTATTATTAATTCGCAAGTAGACATTTCATTTTTTAATTTTCCCTCCATTTTAGTTTAATATAATTTGCAATAAATGTACATATTGATGTTTGTTTTATAAAAACATATATCACTTTTAAGTGTTTTTACTCCTGCGGTTCTGTTGGAATATTCTAAATTTTAAAGGAGTAAAGACAGTCCAGCATTTGATTTTATAATGTTTGTCACCAGATTTTTATTATTGATGTAAAGAAAAAAAAAATCAGTTTTTAAAAATAGTTGGACTTTGGCAGCTTTGTAAGGAAAGTTGGAAATGTTTAGGATTGCTCTCAATTTTAAGCATTGTGCTGATTGGAAGTAAGTCTGTTTTGCATTTTGTCTTCCTGTCCAGGCTCATTTTTTAATGTTTATTTTAGAAGATTGTTGCATCAATATTATGTTTCCTGGCATTGTTCAGCATAGATACAGTGTACACTTTTATGTACACATGATCATATTTAAGTTTGTTGCATAAAATAAACGCTTCTAGGTGTCACGTGGAGGTCTTTTTTAATTTTTTTTTTTCTTTCACAGAAAACTTAATTGCTGTGTCTGTGCATGGGCTTGGACATTCACAGAAGTACTGTACAGAGCGAAGGAGCTGTAATGCAGACAGTTAGGTAGTTAAAAAAATTAAGTTTTTTCACTGAAGTTACAGTCCTTGGTCTTGGGTTGGGTTGGTCTGCAGAGTGACAGTGAAGTTTTTCCTCCCACTGCCTCATTCCCCATTTCTCCTCTGCAAATTGTTTTGAAATTCCTTGATTCATATGGAAGAGCTGGATACTGCAGGTATTAGTTAGGAATTGCTGGTGCTCCTGAAATGGATAGGATGCAGTTGTGTGCTCTTCAACATGCCTTGAGTCTCTCTCAGCAAGTGTACAGCTGGTGTTGCTTTTCTTCTTTAACAGGAAATCACTGCATAAAGCAGTGTGTGCAGCTCTCCTTCTAAAGCAACCTGCAGTGCTTTGACCTGAAGGATTTGAAATGCTTTTGACAGAAGATTTTAAAATCATTTAATTACACATCAGTCAGGGGTTTATTTTCTGAAACTGAAATAATTTCACAAGGTGAATTTACTGATTGTAATGCAGTTTCTTTTTATGCTCTGGTCAAATATTTCCCTCTCACAAAAGTTAGAGTATTTTGGTTTAGACTAATTTTAAAATGTTTTAGTTCAAAGTTTTCTGGTTCTACCTGAAAAAGAAACTTGCTTTTTTTTTAGAAATTAGTTCTGTATCTAGTACAGAACTAGTGGTATGCCTTTAACACAGATCTGAAATCTGGACTTGATAAATCTTTCAAGTAATTCATATTTATTTCTGAAAGCTTTGGTTTTTTATTAAGTGGATAATTACTGGGTTTTTTCCTTTTTACTGTTTTTGTCAGTTTTCAATTAATTACAATGTCATGGTACTTAATGAGACATCATAGAATAATATAGGTTAAAAGAGGTTTCTGGAGGTTCACTGCCATGCTCAGAACATGGTTTTGAATTGTCTTTCTTTTTCCAGATGCAATTATGTTGAGTTTTTTCTGGGCTTTTTTTTTTTTAATGTGGACATTTGAGTAATTTTCCTATGTTGATTATCAGTAGAGTCAGAACTTATCAGTTGGTACATTCATGTAGCAAATTATGCTGGGCATAACTGGCTGAGCCAAAATGCAGCTTACAAGAACTATCAGAAAGGGCCCTCACTGACTCTTTCCAGAACTTGCCCCAGGCAAGGCTGTGCACAGAATTTCCCTGCCCCCATTCCCTTGTTGAAGTTCTTGGGGCAGCCATGGTGCTGTTGGGAGCTGCCCCAGTCGTGGGTGGACACCTTTGTGGCAGAGCTGCACCCCAGGCCAGACAGCATGCAGGAGGCAGCCTGGAGAACCAGGCATTCTTACACGGACAGAATTGATGCATTGCCAGTGCTGCTGAGGCCTTAAAATCAAGATTTATTAAAGAGTATAAAACTCTGGAATTGAAAGCAGAGTATTTCAAAGAAAAGGGGGATGGGGTGGAGTGTGTGTGTACTTGGCCGTGTATCAGTTTTCAAATACTGTACATAAGAGTGGGGATTCTCCCATTATAATAAGGAAACTGATGCTCAGAGTTCTTCACTTGTTAATGTGCAATTAATAGGAAGCCTGATAAAACCAGGCTTTATGGCTTTTTACCAGTGTAGGATTTAAAGCTGCTGAGGTTTCACATTCAGTTACATAGATAGAACTAAGTTCTTATCATCTTTTAAGTTCCCATTTTCATAAAAGTCTGGCTGTGTTTCTTTGCAGACATACATTTATTTCTGTTTCTTTCTGTCTTCTGATGCTTGGACTGCACACCTTTCATCACAGTAAGACAGGAAAGCTGTTTGCTCTACTACTCAGCAAAACTAAATAGTTTTGGATAAAAAAATAATGTTGTCTAGAGCAATCTTAAACAGAAGAAATATTATGCACTACAAACCTTTTCTGCACATGCTGACAAGCCCTGCAAGTTTTAGAACTGATAAATAACAAAATGCTATCTAAAATATGCTTCCAGCTGTTAGACACTTAGCTCATATTGTTGGACCAAGTTCAGCATCAGACTGGCTCTTGAATGTCAAGTTAACTGATGGGGCTGTAACAACTGAACTGTTTTCTCTAAAGATAAAGAAATATTTGTGATCTCCAAATATTTGCAATACAGAGGAGACTTGCTTCTTGAAGAAATCATCCATGTGGATCCTAGTTCTCTTGCCTGTGTGTTTTGTTACTGTCTTTATCAGCAGTAATAGTTCTCTTTGTGCCTGAAAATCAAATCTCAAATTGGTGCTCAGGGAAATGGCCCAAACTAAAGAAGCTGGGCTATGAAGTCTACTTGCCAGCCTGGCTGCAGGTGCACAGAGCTGATAACCAAGCATTAGTCTCAGAGTGGCTGGTCTAAGCCCAGGGCACTGTATAGCTGGGTGCAGGAACAGATTTGCACAGGGAGAAGCAAGGTGTTAAAAAGCAGGGAGCAAAGTCCTTCTGTACAGCAGTACTTCATGTGTCACTTGAAGGCTTCTCCTTGAATTTCTGACAGGAGGGAATTGTCATGCTGATGAGTACCTGGGTATTCAGGTAGCCAGAAGGAACCTCGAACAATACTATAAAATAAAACTTCAAAGACCAACAGTAGCTTCCATTCCTTAAGACTTTTTAATCCACACATTCTGTGGATTGAGTTGCCTCAGTTCCTCAAAGAAAACAAGACAGAACTTTCTCAGAAGCAGAAGTGGTTGCTGTCAACCTGTCCCTTCCTAGCTGCACAGCCTGAGTCAAGAGAGTGGATCCAGGATGTCCTTTTATTTCTTCTAAATGAGACCAAAGCCAGGTGAATGACCGACCCAGTACTCCCATCAGAGATTCCTTAGCACCAAGTCAGTGTGCTGACACACAGGATGACTGCTTCCACAAATTGCTCCCTTGCATATATTAGATCCAGAATGGGAACATATCTGAGCCCGGGGAACTTTACAGCCTTATTTTTTGCAGTCTGAAAGGAGATAAGCAAGTTCTTGGCATGTGCACCTGCTGGATGATTGGGACCACAGCCAAAGGTCTGCTGCAGCTCAGATCTCCTACTCACTCCACAAAAAAGCTGAAGGCACAGCCACAAGTACTCCAGCAGCTGGTAGGAGCAGCTCTGCAGCCGAACTCGGGCATTGCACGAGCTGGAAGATGCTGTGAATGTGTTCCTCAGAGCCCTGGTGTCATGTCAGGCAAAGGGCAGTTGTCATACCTTTGGAACAAATCCTCCTGTTCATCTGTTGGAAAGACCTTTCTGACTTGCAACAGAGCATGTTCTCTCAGCCTAGGGAAAATCCTGACACTTGTATCAGGACTGCTGGCCTGCAGTGGCTGCATGTTGCAAACCAACAGGAGGAAGTCAGGCCATGGTGACCCCTTCAGCTGTGGCAAGAAATTAGTTAAGGAGCCGTTCAGCTTTGAACCTGGTGGAGTCATCACCAACTGTGCATGGTCAGCAGAACCAGGACCTCCATGGGCAACACAAGTGGGTGATGCAGTTGAGTCTTGTGTTACTTGGTGAGGAGGGACAGCCATGAGGAGGCATCTGCTTTTCACTGGGAGCACAGAGGTTATCCAAGCCAGTTTGTGACTCACTTAGATCATGCTGGCAGCCATGTAGTGTCAGCCATGTGCCAGCTCAGGCAAAACGCTTGGCCAAATAGCTCTGGAATACTGTGCATCCTCCTACAGCCCTGCCAGCTACAGGAGCTCAGATATGTGTTCATAGTGGTGCAAGCTGAGCATGCTCCAGAACAAGAAATACATGTTCTGCTTCTTAGTTAGGTATTTAATTCTCAAATTGCCCTGGAAGCAGGAATTGATGTGTTGACTCTGCTGCACCAAAGCTCTTGAAGGGAGAGGTGGAAAATGGTTCTGGCTGTTTCTTTGGTATTAGGTCCAAGGGCTGTAAAGCAACTGAGTCACAACGTGCCCTAGGTGCCCCAGAAGCTGGGTTTATGCTGATGGCAGAGGTCTGAGCCATTGGTCTCAGGAGGTTTATGTGCTGTTTCCTGAGCAGGGTGCCTGCCCTGCACTGCTCCCTGCTGCCTGCACATAAGCTCTTCACTTCTTGTGGAATTAGGAGAGACTGTCAGCCCACATAATTCAAGCTATCACCTGCTTCCATCCCTGAGTGATTCCTGGAAAGGGGAATGTAATCTGGATAAATTATTCTGGATGATGGTAACAGCAACCACTGTTTGTTCTTCCTCATGCTGTTACACCAGGACAGGATTCAGGCTGGGATATAGACAAGGAAGCTGCTCTGCACACCCGGTGTGTGAGCATGACAGAAGAGCTTGGTGCCTTTCCCTAATGCCCTTTCCATTTCCTGTTTGCCAGCCTTGTAGTACATTGTTTCCAAAGAGCTGTTCTTCAAGGCCCTCTTTGCTTTATTAATGCCTTGGGTTTTAGCTTTTTTATTTTCAGATTCTGTGCTGCTTAATGTGTAACTCTGGAACTTCATACTACATATTAGTAAGTTCTCTTCACAGGGGAGTTAGACAAAATTGGAGCTGGGTGTTCCTCCAGTCCAGGGGTTCTCCAGATGCCTTGAAGTCCCATCTGGAGTGCCAGAACGGATGCCTGGAAAGGCTGACCTGGAAGAGAGACGAGACAGAGCAAAAGCAATAAAACAGGTATTTATTGAAAGGGATACACCTTGGGCAGTGCAAGAGCCCGGCCAGGGCTACACCCAAATCAAATCCAAGATGGATCCCAGTCACGAGTTTTTACACTTTTAAGTTTTGATTCATCTACATATGGGGGTCAATTGTCCAACCACAGCCCCAGGCTATGAAGTCTCAACCCCCTGCTTGTCCCCTGCCCTTAGCCATTGTTTATACGTTTTGGATAATGATTGTCCTTGATTCTCTGGCTGGGAAGGGATTGTTTTGTCTTAACTACCCTGTGAAGAAAACTTACTGACACCTAATACGAAGTTTCAGAGTTACACACTAAGCAGCAGAGAATCTGAAAAACATAAAAGCTAAAACCCAAGGCATCAGTATCCATCCATCCATACCTGTACATTGTGTCTTCTGCATTGCCTTCTCACTTTAATCTAAATTAGCTTAGCTTTGAGCATAAAAGGATTTGGGAAGAAAGCAGACTCTGCCTTGATTTTTTTCTGGGGCTTGTGGGGGGCCTGCATGTCACAGTTTATCAGGTTCTGCTTTAGTAACAAGCTTGTAAACTCTGGTTTTCCCAAAAGGACACCATCTCCAGTGCTGGTATCCTCTGTCCTCCCTAGGTCAGCAGCTGGTTCCTGCTGTTCTCACTCCGTTGTCAGGAGGGTTGTTACCCACAGTCACCTGCCATACAGGTTCTGGCTTATGTAACGTGTGTACCCAAGTGAGAGTCACAGTCACCTCTGGAGCTACCTCTGTCTGTCAAACTGTACTAAACGGCCACATCTCCAGTGCTTCAGGAAAGTTTTCTGGTCATCTGGACTGTTAGAAGACATGACAGGAGATCCAGCATCCCCCCATGCAGAAACAGGGTGTATTTTTCATCCTTTCTAGTTTCCATCCATGTAGGAAACACCAAACCCTCCCAGACTGCACATGAGAAGATCATAGAAGATCATGGTGGCATTCATAGCAGTCCTGGGGTGTTTGACCATGACGTAGATGTGGTTGTATCTCTTGCTCTGAGTGTAAACAAATAGAGCCAGAGTACATCCCTAGAGAAATGAATGGAAGTTGGAAAATTTTCCTATTTCCAGACCAAGCTTTTTCCCAACCAATTAATACCAGCCTGAAATCACATCCCTTGTAAGTGACTGGTCACGGCAAAATATCCATCACTGCATCCACTCTCTTGAGTCATCACCCCCCCAGGGGTGGCTGTAGGTTTCTTCTTTGTGGGGCTTTTCCTGTGCCTCTGGAGAGGGGGATGGGCCCTGCCAGTGCTGTGGCACCTCTTCTTCCCCACTGCCTCACTCCATCTCCTTACACATTTTCTCCAAGCATGTTGTGTCTGACCAACACACTATTTTCACACATAACCACTATCTATTTGGTGCTGTTTGGCCATTTTTGAGAGTACCTCTATCCCCAGAGCTACAATCAGAGGCATAAGGGTCTTCTGTTAAGTTTCCTCAGAAAGATGTGCCAGCTTCTTCAGCCTTGAAATGGTAACGAGTTTCTCTTCCAGGAGACCACTTACCCTGCTGTTTCCAAGTCCCTTCCTGCTGCCACATGGGAGCTGCACCACGGGTACTCATTGCCAGGGTTCCTGCTCTAAGCATTTCCCTTGCATGCATTCTTTCATGGGTGGTTTGGGAAGCTGCCCAAAGAAGTTGGCCGAGATGATAGCAGAATGTCATTTGATTCTGCATCACTGAACTGCTTTCTTTCCAAAACATACCTTTAAGCCAAAATATAGGTTGTTTCTTCTTTTGAGATGATGGTGGAGTTTTTTAACCTTTTTGCTATTAAGAGGGCTTTATCATTTCACACTTGCAGGATGTGGCCCCTTTTGTGTCTGTTTGCTTCTTTTGCAGTCCCATTGAACAGACCCAGGTCCTCTGAGTACACAATCTGGTGTGTGGGCAGCTGCCTCCCTCCAGCCCATCCGAGTTGAGCAGGGCCTGGCATTCCTGCTGGATGTGGCCTCAGCAGGGCTGTGCAGAGAGGCAGGATCAATCATCTCCCTCAGCCTGCTGCTGTGCAGCCCAGGATACAGTTTGCTGCCTTTGCCATGAGCACAGGTTGGTGGCTCACATTCAGCTTGGTCCAGATCCCAACCCCCCAGGTCATTTTCTGCCAAGCTGCTTTACAGTTGTCCCAGCTTGCACTGGTCCCTGGGTTTTTCCTCCCCAGGTTCAGGACTCTGCACTTCCCCTTTCTGAATTCCTCACAGATGAAACCATTCACAGGTGAAAAGAATGGCACACAAACAATACAAAGAATTACTTTCCCTCTTTGTTTTTAAGAAATGTTTGGGATTGGTTTGTGCTTTGTTTCTTTTTCCCTTCCACCTCATCATTGTCTGACCCACTGAACTTTGGTAACTACTTTGTTCATACATGTTTTCTTCCAAATAGTTCTCTCTCCTGATAAGCATGGCCTGGAGACACTTTATCCTGGTATTTTTGATGTGGTTCAGACCATTAAAGGACTGGAATGTGGAATAAGCTATAGTGGGCAACACGTATGCCAAGCAAAGAGTGAGCAAGCCCCCATCCCAGCAGGTTGTTCATACACAGGATTCATTTCTTGCCTATTTAACAGCACAAAGCCACAAACATCAGATGTTTTCATTCCATTTGCATGGACAGCTTTGGATCCTTTAAGCCACTTTCTACACAGATAAACCACTTCACACCCAGCTGTTTCTTGCAGTAAGGTGAAGATGTGATAGCCAACACTTCCAAAAACACCCAGGACCCACTTTGTTTGGTGTTTGTTCTCCAGCCTTGTGTAGATGGAAATTTAAAGCTTTGGCAATGACAGGATGTCCATGCCCACTCTTTATGTCTGACTGCAGTGTGAAAGGGGCAACCAGTTCTGCTTTTGAACCAAAATCCATCTTGGTGCATAACTGTCTCCTATTTTGGGAGGCTATAACCAGCAAAATGTTCCTCCTTCAAAAAAGGCACCCTTCCACCCACCTCTGCACCTGGGCAGCAGGTATAAGTATAAAAATGGGGATAGGCAGCTTTGCCCTGATACAGTAATGTGGCTGTGCTGCAGGGAAATTCCAAAAGCTCTCAGGGCCAGCAGAACTTTGACCATCATCAGTTTTTGAACTGCCAGTTTAGAGGTTTTGGGAAAGACAAAGGGAAGAAACCGTGGCACTGTCCCTCTCCCCAGCCACTACAGGAGCAGGGGGCCACAAGCCCATGCCCTGCAGCATTTGCAAGCAAAGGCAGCTGTACATGGACAGCTTGGGGTGCTAAAGGGGTCTGGTGGCTCAGGTATCATCAGCACAAAAAAGATTCTCTCCCACCTCCCTCTCCCCCCCATATTTTCCTCACCAGCCCAGCTTATTACCCTTTATTTTATACCAGGCTGTCATAAACCCACCTAAAGAATTAATGTATTTCAACACAAAGTAGCCACTAAGTGAAGCAATGTAATTTATTTGACATTATACCAGACACAGGTGCTCCAGATCCAGACTTGATCTTAAAAACAATTTAAAATCCTGGATTTGCTGTATTGGAGGTATCAGTTACCCATCTGAGAGCCAAATGTGTCAGTATTACAGCCACTGAAACAGAAAACTAAGTACAGGACGAGTCAAGCTAGCAAGCACCATCAGTCAATTTCAGCTGTGAACTCACTTCCAGTTTTGGGGTGCTGGAAGAAATGACAAGGCTGTTGGACAACTTCACAAGAATTTCAGTATAAAGCAGCTCTCAGTTACTCATGTCAGTGTCTAACTACACGAACTGGGGAAATTGGGCTTTTTTTTTTACTCTGAATTAATGTGAGACTAAGACCTGCAGGAAAGGGATTGGGGAGTGCTTCCTCCCCTCACCCCTCTTTTAAGAATGAGGTACCACCATATGACACAGCTCCTAATGACAGTAAAATTAAACAAAAAAACCCCAAACAACATCTTACACCATTAAACAGTGCAGCACTATCCCAGCTGGCAAAGCTTGCCCAGAAACCTGCTAAAACCTGCCCAGGGACAAACATGCACCTGAAGATGGGACGCAGATCTGAAACACAGAATTACAACCAGCTCCACAACAAACTCACTCTTTGTTGCTTCAGCTGTGCAGCCACTGTCTTCAACTTGCTTTACTTCATTTAACAAATGTTGACAAATGCCAAAAAAATGAAGTTTGTATTGGTAGTAAATCCATAGTCATCATCCCTCTAGATTCTTCTAGAGCAGCAGGGCAGTACCACGAGTCACGATGCTGTCACCTCCCTGTGCATGAACCAACCACAACTTGAGGTACACAGTTTAAAATGTACAAAGTTGACATGAACTTAAGTGGTGTAGAGATTCAGAGAGAACTTTTCCTCTGTGGTACTGGCTTTGTTTCTTCAGATGCAGCCTTTGAAAGGAGACAAGAGGTCAGGCCAACACGAGGCAGTCCTAGTTGAAATAACACATGCTTCCATTACGCAACTCCTATTTACAGTCTTCAAAAATTTTTAATGTGCACCATGAAAATGGTCATCCCTTTCTCTCTTCTAACTGACATGGAGGCAGCAAACCCTGTCATCTTAGAACAATCTGAATTGCCAGAAATAAAATGAAAACTGTTTTCAGGGAAACATGCATTTATTGTTAAGCATTCCCAGCGAAAAAGCAACATCTTTTAAACTGTGTGTTTATTTAAAAAATCATTTGTGTACAAAAGTGTTTGTGTATTTATTTTCAAGACAAAAAACACTGATGCTGCATTCCAGCCTCCCCACCCCTGTTCCACCTCTACAGGAAGTCTCGTGCTCAGGAACCAACCTCCTGCAGTACTAGAGGTAAATATTTATTTACTAGAAAAGTCAGAATTTAGGATGGAAAAGGTAAGTGAAAAGCAGGGCTCTTCAGCAGTTGACATCAGCATTCCTATGATGGCAGCCTTCTTCAGGCACCGCACCAGGGCAGCAGCAGTCGCTGCAGGTCGTACACCAGACAAGCACAGCATTGTCACAGGACATCTCCTCGTCTGTCAAGCCGTGATCTGAACTTACACTATCGATGAAGGCTCAGCACCGTGAGCCATCCCAGAGCCAGTTTGATGCCTACAAAGCAGGTAACAGCACAGATCCAACAGCACAGCACAGAACAGGGCAAATGATTCACAAGGGTTTGTCCAGTGAGAACAAATCCAAAGTCACGTTGCTGCCAACAGAGCACTGCAGCTGGAACAACCAAGCCAGAAGCCAAATATATTGACGACAGTTGGTCTTGTGAGTCTGATGATGAATCAGCTGATGACACAAACACCACAAGCAGGAAGAGCTACTGACATTATTCACAGATAGGTTTGGAACAGATCAGAAAACTAGCAAGAAAGAAGTGACTGCCCCTTTGCCTAGCTCTAGGAGAAAGCTGTGCTTGGAAAACAAGGATGGTAACACTGAAAACATTTATTTGGTCTTCCCAGAAGAGGCTTTAGGCACCCACAAGCATCTTGACTTTCATGCTTTAGTTCCACGATGCAACAGATGCTGATGAAATGCACTTTTGCTTTCATGTTGAGACAGCTGCTCATCAAAACCATACAAAACTAAGCACCTGGTCACAAATCAGTGCCCCTACTCATTAGCCCCATCAACAAAACAGCAGGAGAGGACACCTCATCTTCTCATTGCCTCTGCTCATCAGCATTTAAGTAAAACCAATTTATTTGCTAAATAATTTAACATTTCCCACTTCAGGCAAGCCTCCAAGTCTAAGCCAGCTTTTGGTGATGTTTCAGAAGGGAACAAGGGACATGCACAGTTGACTTCTGTGCTAAAAACGGAACTTCCCAACACAGTGCATGACCAATGCAGTAAACAAGAACTCTTACTTGAATCTGTGTTTTGATTTCCCCCCACTCCTCTTCTCCTTCACAAATGACATAAGCAATCCATAAGCTCTGAAGTGCCTAGTCTGAGTCACAGCTGTTAGGCTTAAATTTGCATAGTTTAAATGTTTCTGTTACCTACACCATGTAATGCAGATTTGGTGTTACAAGGTAAGATTCTTCTGGCTATTTAATTCCTCCTTTCAGACAACAACAAAAAAAGTTTCTATATTCCTTATGTCAGTGTTCCAATACTAATTTACATGGAAAACAGTTGAATACAGTGATAATTAGAAAAAAACTAAGACATATTCATACACCAGCAGTACCTAATTGCTCATAAATACTACCGAACCAATTATAGTCAAGGCCCCATGTACTCTGTTGCAAGCTTTAAACAAAATAATAATGAAAAAAAGATGCAGAATGCACTAAATGATGCATCTTTCCAGGATATGTTCCTAAGGTTTTTTGTCTCCAAACTGCACCAATTTGTCACACTGAGAACAGAGTTTGTTCACAGAAGGAATGGAAGCTGTGAATTTGGCAAGGGGGTGGAATACAGTCAGGGCTTTTAGTACTCATGGGAAAACAGAGACTTTTGGCAACAGGAAAGGGCATTTCTCTACCTCTGAACAAAGCTGGACTTTGCTCTTGGAGGAATTAGGTAAGATAGGATAAACAACTTTGCTGGATGCACATTAAAATGTTCAGCAGTGAAATGCAATGGATGCTCTGGTAATCTGTGTTACCAACTGTATTATCAAGTATTACCAATACCTTGTTGAGAAAAATGGGGCCATTTAGACTTCAAAAAGACTGTTTCAAGCCATCTTCTGGCACAGTACAGGAAGACAATGCATGATTTATTAGCCACTGTACTAATGTTTCATGTTCTTGTTGCAAGGGGTGGTAAATGTGCAGCCTGAGTCCATAGCTGGAGTGGGCTGCGCGGCAAGTCCACGACTGTGAATGCACAGGGCCCTGAATATAGCGATGTTCAGTGATACAGAAAACAGAACTACCATTTGTATGTACAATGTCTCACAATGATAAGCTGAACACTAACAGCAAAATTCCTAGGGCTCAGCCCTAGCTGCAGTTAAACTAACCTCATACAACATTATCCCTATATTCAACTCTGATAATTACCAAGAATACAAAAACATTCCTTATAAAGGAGTCACATGTCAAAATTCAGAGGGACTTCAGACCAAAGATGTCTCCTTAATGCTGGATTATGTTTCCTTCCCAGCTCACTTCTTGAGAAGCTTCCTGCCAGCACCTGAGCTAGCATTAAGCTACTGAGCACATGGATGGAGAGCAAAACCCAGAACCCAACATTTATACACAAGGGTGAAGGGGAAGACAAGTGTCTTGCAGTAGAGAAGAAAATGAGGTAACTTCATGAGAGAAGTAAAACTTAACAGGGTGTTCTTTCAGAGACGACTGTGCTCATCTAAGAACCTCTTTTCCCCCTCTCCCCTTTCCCTGGCTTTCTTTATCACTTTACATACTGTTGGAGAAGCCTGCTGTTCTTAGGAGACTGGTTTTATCAAAAGACACGTTCAGAAGCCCGTTACTGAGAAGTTCTATGTCCTCGATAATGATTTCCGAGTTCTTTCTTTTGATAAATAGCAGCGAAGAACAAGGGAAAGTAGTCAGCAATTCATATTTACCACCAGGGTAAAAAAAAAAAAAAAAAAAGGTGTTGATGTAATCAAAAAGTTCTTAGCCTGTATAACAGAAAAGACAGCAACTTGAGATTAACACAAGTAGCATTTTGCCAGTTTCCTACTGTCCCTGGTTTTCACTTAGCAAACCAGCTGAACAGTAGCAGCTTCATGTTAAAAAAATAAATAAATATAAGGAAAGTCAAAATAACTCATTTCCTTTGGCATCATTGCAAATGATTTACACTAACTCAAGAAACCCAAGAAAACTGATCACTGACTACACCTTAAAAAGCAGTAAGTATAAAGACTAAGCAAATGCATTTAGTATTGCACTGATATGAGTTCAAAGTATGTACTGTCTGTGCCCTGTTTTAAGTTTGGACACATCAGACAGAGCAGTACAGGGAACATGCCAGAACTAGCCAAGTCTTGACAGCTCCGTTTTCTGTTTTGTTCCCCTACGACTATGCTCCAGGTATTTAACAGATACCACAATGTTCCTGATTTCATCTAGTATGAGTTATAAACAGACCATGAAGTGTAAAACTATTTCAATTTGTACTTCACAGCTCTAGAAAAACCCCAAGAGGGCATATATTTCCCCACCCCATTAATCCACAGCCTAGGAGGAAAAAAAAAGACAAAAACAGAATAAAACAAAAGAGTCATAGAAAAGATGACTGATACAGTACTCCATTATCCACAATCCCCACTCTCCAGTCTCAGGATTTCTCTGAACTTCCTTGTCAGATATACTCTCAAAAGTTAGCATCATATTCATAAAGACATTACAGCTCTCTTTAAATAGATGTACTAGTGTTTGAAGTTGCAAGACTAATAATTTTCAAGCTTTTGCACTCAGGATGAAATGTCATTTTAATACAAATAAAAAGACTGACTGTATGTACAAGCCAAGGTAAGATTTCAGTTCTCATTTATCAGAAACATCAATCAAAAAAAAAGCTAAATTGAGAACACACTTCTACTTCTATGTGCATCTGAAGTATGTACAGTAAAAACACCAAAACAGCCTCCATGTGTTAACCAGAGAAAAATGCAAGCAAGGATGAATTCTAAAGTACCTGGTAAGCAATCCTTAAACTGAAGCCCAAAATAAAGCTAGAAAACTGCTGCAAAAAACAGCTGATTGCATCATATCAAGTACTCAAAATAGTATTTTTTTCATTTTCAGTACACTGGAGAATCAGCTTTGTCCTCCTTCAAACCCTGTGAAATCATATTATCCAGAGTGTACTGAAGAACACTTTACAGCTATTTAAGACAAAAAAAAAAAAGGAAATGAAACCAGCTCCATCTTTTTGTGCTGTATCGAGGCATACTCCTTACATGATTGTGTAGAAAATATAATGGATGAAAATTACTACTGATAATTCAAAATATATATTTTTTAAGGGGAGCCTAGACTACTGCAATGGCACACATAATAGCCACAGATGATGAAACATAATCAACAGTATGATGTAAGGGAGAGGAGAATCAGTTTTCCCAGTTAATAAGATAGAAAGAAAATGGCTCTGAATAGGTCACCATTTGGAACTTTGGGTAGGTCTTGAAAGTCTGTCAGGAAAAAAGTTACAAAAGCAATTGAGTATTTCAATGGTGCTCTCTTCAGCGACCCTACCTAATATGTCTATTAAGTACAAGCATGCAAATATAGGTCAATCCACAGGCACATAGGATCCATGTTAAAAACAGTAAGATAACTGTGATGAGTGGCACCAACAATTTTGATGACTAACACTCAAAATGTTGCTTTCTGAATTACTAAATCAAAATCCTGAAGCAAGTTCCTGCTAGTCTTTGTCACACTGCTAAACACTAAAGTAGGCATTGTTTTCTCCCATTATCTTAGCCGAGCTCAAAGAATTTTTACAATATTTAGTAAGAAAAAAAATTAAAGTATTTCCCCTTTTTAAATTTACACAGACGTTTAATTAGCTTTATTTACAGAGCGCTTTTTTCAGTCTCCAATAGTGCCTAGACAGCATCATCAGGCAAGAGTGCCAGTTTTGAAAGAGAATCTATATAGAATCCTAGGAATAACAGATGGTGATGCTCCTCCAGAAGGGGCAAGCTGGACTACAGAAGCAGCTCTCTCTATATGGCTCAGTTACTCAGGAGTAATTCTGTTGCAGTCTCTACATCCCATGATTTTGAAGACAAGGCCACTATTACTGCATTCTGCAATGAGAAAACAAAAGCAATAATATTTTCAGTGTGTGAACCTGCAGCTCCAGGAAGTGGAATGAAAAGTTCCCAGAAAATCAAAACACATTAGTTTACCATTTCTTAAATCCCAACTAATAATTGATAGAAAAATTGTTTCAGAAAAACAGGGGTAGCTCACAAGATTTATCTGTAATGTAGTATTTTAAAATTCCAATCCTTAAAAAAAAGCAGCAAATAGAATTAGACCTACACAACATCATGGAAGTAGAGAATCTACTTTAGTAGATTGATGATACTGATGACTCCCTGTATTTATACACATAAACTTGCCCTGCCCTTACTGAAAATATTTAAGTTATTTATACTTACCCTATCAAAGCCCATAGCACAAAGGTTTTCTATTTTTTTGGTGTATTCTGGACTAGAAACTGGTGCTCCAGCATACACATGTGCCCAAAGTCGAGCTGTCTGTTTAAACATTTCTGGATTTTGTTTGTACTACACAAAAAGAGAGAGGGGGGAAAAGCAGAAAGTTAAATCAACTCAGCAATCCAACCAAACAGCAAGACAATATGGCAGACTGCAACCCATCATTCTTCCTACTACATCTTCCACAATGTTTCATACTGATCATGCTGCTATTCTTGAAGTAAATTTAGAGGTGAGGATGACACAAAGAGCAAACCTATGCAAGCATTTGATATAATGAGTTTGCCTTCTGGTTAAATTATGCACTATCTGTATTTGATGTGTGCAACCAGGTACTGCTCTCAATCACACAGATCAAAGTGAAGTAGCTATATTTAGCACAGCTGCTGAAAATTTATATTCAGTGTGACAGAGTACAAATTATTGCTATGTTAACATCTCCTGAACATGGTGCTATGTACTACTCTAATGCATTTCTCTAATCACTTAAAAATATATATGGTTTGATGCACTGCAAGTAGGCCTGCAGTTTTCAGTCTGGGCTAATATTCTGCTACTAGGCTTCTTCTTGAGAATGAGGATCTTGATCACACAGGTGTCAGAGAAAGGGCTGAAAAATGGGTGAGCAAGTGCAAAAAGCTAGGGTGCTCCAACTCTTCATGCAAACTATTATTCACCAGGAAAAAAAATCATGGCAGTATGTAACTATATTATTTTTTTACCAATCTTGTCACTAACCAGTTTTCCAATAAACAACAGACTGGACCATATTGCAGAGAATTTTTAGCATGTGCCAAGAACTCAACTTCCAAGAAAGTGGGTCATCTGTCATAAACTGTACTCAGAAAAGTTAAATTATTTTCCCATTTTAACAACTTTTGTATGCAATATCAAGTTTTTTGCCTTAAAAAAACCCTCTTCCCTTAGATCATTACTTTAATAAGACAAGATAGTAGGAAGTACATTTTTCAAATATTTAGGTACATTTTAAGGACATAAATATGGCTAATTATCATTCTTAGACATTTCATTAATATATTAAAATAATAATTACATTTATAAATCTAATGTATATAGATCTATAGAAATCTGTGAGTTGTAAAATGCTATATATTTCATTTTCCCTCTCCTACAACAACCCACACCAACTACACTGGTTTGTGTGCCTTGCCCACTTCCCTCTAATTCTAATCCATATGTCATAATTTGTATATTTACTATCTGGCTGCATTAATGGCATTAAAACAATCAATCTTTTGTTGGAAGTAAATCACTGTTACAAATACAGTGGTCTATAATAAATTTCCTTTGATGTAATGATTAAAAAAGAAGAAGGATTAAGTTAAACACCAGTAGCATCCTGAAGTACTATTGTCTTCTGCTCTTAAGAGATCTTCCCCCAATTAATTTTTTAAAAATATTTTTGAGAACACTGCCAAGCCTAGAAAGCAACTAGCTGAAGTGCAAAGGATTAGTCATAATTGCATTTTACTCTGAACTAGCTTTCAGTGTTCTATTAATAGAATTCCTTTACTTAGATATCTGTAAATAATCCAGTTTCTCACTGAATTTAGAAAAGCCTAAAGGCAACTTTTGCTGATGTTTCAGTATCAGAAATCTGAGGCAGTTCATGTTGCTGTACCAAAAAAAAAAACCAGCAACCAAAGCAACTTATACACCAGACAGTTGGTATCTGAAAATACTGCTCTTACTCAAAACAGGAATTCTCCCTGGGATTCTCTCAAGATCCTACAGGACACTGCCATTTACCTGGACAACACACAGTTTGATAAAATAGCACAAGTGTGGAGAATAATTAATTCCCTGTGAAATTCTGTCACAGAAAAAGCAATTAACCTCAAACAAAGTAAGAGAGACTCCAAGACCAAACAAGCACATGAAGAAAGCAGATGTGTACCAACATCTCTCTCAAAACCATTATAATCACTTTGTACTTACATACAAATGCCTGTAACTCAAGGCCAAGCCCAGCATAGTTTTCATGCAGGAAACAGGATAAACTGAATCCTCCCCACATCAGCCATGCCAGTCCCACTGGACACACCCCCACAAGCATCTAAGGGGCAGCCTGGAAAATTACTCTTTGGAATCTACAAAGTTTCATGGAGTTTTTGCCTGAGAAAAAAACTCTTGCCAGCTCAAGTGCTTCTACTGTTTTAATTCCCACACAAAATTCTACCATCAGAGCCAGAACAGGAACACTATATTTGTTCTTTGTAAAATAGGTTATAGTGCTTTATTTGAATGAAGGAGTGTGACAGCAAGGGTATACATCCAGAAAAAAATCCAATCCAGGGACGTGCCTAGTGGCCTTTCTGGCCTTTGCAACACTTCTCCCTGGGCAGAGCAATTCAGCCTGGCAGAACTGTTCAAGAACATTTATTCAGCGCAGCCTTACTGCAGAATCCCATAAGCAAGCCTTCTTTACTTACTGAGTACAATGGTAGCAAACAGCTCTCAGCACCCAGGAGTGCAATGGGCTACCTCTAATCTCCATGTTCCCCCCCTGAATCCTGACAGGTTTGAAAAAATGCTTATCTATCATTCTACACTGAGTTTTAAAGGGAAGGAATGCACACCTTGTCACCCTATCCTGAAGAGTTCTGACTTACATAAGATACAGGTGAGATAGAAGGTTCTTCCAGCATCAACTTGCTTTGTTCTTCTGTTACTGAAATACATCCTTGCTGCCAGTCAGTGGCAAAGCCAGGCTGCCCTTCTCTTCCCCAGAGAGAAAAGGACAACACACACACACACACACACACACACACACACACACACACACACACGCACACGCTTGGGACTTTGTTGAGAACTGTCAGAGGAATGACTGTCTGTATCCTTCAGCCACACTTGAAACAGAACCATGCCAGTCCTGGTATGCCCTAAGATCCAACTGACTTTTTTTGGTATTAAAAGTTATCACTAATGTCTGAAAGGTAACAAACCTTGTTGATTATAAAATTTTACTGATAGCAATTCAATCAGTGATTAAAACAGTTATCCTCAAGTCATTATTCATAAAATGCTGATATTAAACAATTACAGTGCTCAATATTAATCTGGACAAGAAGCTACATGCCAAGCCAAATCCAATTACTACTACCAAGCTAAAACTCATTTAAAACCAATAGCATATTGCTTTTCTCATACTGGAAGCTTTAGATTGTAAAAGACGAGTTACACTGGAATTCACTTAACTATGCTGTTATCTCCTGACATTTCTCACAAGGTGATATAAATAAAGGACAAAATCTCCTGACACTGTAGAATAATACTCACTCTGGAATTCAAAAAGAGCATAAAACACTGTAGCAGCTCACATTTAGTATATGCAATTCTACAATAAATTGTTTAAAATCTTTTATCTCCTGTAAACCTTGGAACCTAACCTGAGTCAGCAAAGACTACAGAAGTGTTACAAAATCACAGGCAACTGAGTATCTTACCTGGTTTGCAACTACTGCATCTTGTGGATCATCTGGTTCTGCAGCTGCCAACAATGCTTGCAGGGATAACAACACTGTTCTTAGAGTCATTGCTGCTGCCCTAAAATTGAAAATTCAAAAAATCCTTTACCATATCCTGTGCCAGTATAGTTCACCTTTGGGGCTGTATTATCATAGAAGATATGAATTCATGTACAGATTTTAAGTCCAAGAAACATTATTTTAAACTGTTGCAGCTTACAGCTATTAAAATACTATTCTGTATATATATTTAAGTAAGGCTTTAAACGTCGACTTTCCTATTTACAATGCTTTCTGAAGTTTTGGAAAGTACCTTGATCTACATATTTCACGATGCTCATTTAATGCAATTCAATTCATCTGGGGAAAAAAAAATCCAACACAAAAAACCAAGGTCAAAACAGGTTGTGCCGTTCTCCCTCAGTGCCGGCAGCAGCACCTCTCTCCCGGGGGGGCGGGGCCGCAGCCCGGGGATGCTCCCTCTGCCGGCACTTCCCGTGCAGGAGCAGTGACCTACATTTTAAACATGCAGAGCAGGTAAGGAATTCTATACACTACATCTCTTTGCACCGGTTTTAACATTACATTTTTTCATTAAATTAAACCATTTACATAGTTAATTACTACTACAATAATAAAAGGGTTAGACTAATTATGGAACATGCACTCAAAATACTTCCTTGGCTTCCTCCTACTACAACCTGACAGGACTGCTGGCAGCAGGAAAACAGTCACAATGTAGTCACAATGGTCCTGTAAAGTCACTCTTTGCCCCTGTGAAAGAACTCTGTTGAAGATACCACAGTCCCACACTTGGAACTTCTAAGATTTTAGGTTCTTATCATTTATCTTGATCTCAAAGTGTATTTAGAGTAAGACACTTCAATAATTTAGTAAGAGAAAACCCAGTATGCTCAGAGAAGTCAATAAACCCTCAGAAGCAATCATATGAAATTATTACACACCAGAAGTCTGGGAAGTTGTAACATTTACACTGTTTCATTAGATTTTGATCATAACTAACATCTCTGAGCTACTATTTCAGTTAACATACACTGGAAACCAATTAAGAACCCCAAAGACTCTGTGAAAGTTGAGTATTTCTGATTTGAACAGTTAACTAGATTCTTAAAATCATTGTGGCAATGGCACAGACAGGTCTTCAAACCAATACACAAATCTGTTTATTCTGCTTAAGAACTAGTAGCAAGGTGAGTGGGGAAAATGCAGTATTCTGTATTTGAGCAAACTGATTATGACACATGAATGCCAGAGGAAAGTTGTGAAACAGAAGCATCCAGCTTCTTACAAACAAACCAATTTTCAATCAACAGAAAACTTGTCTTGTTTTCAGACAATTGCAAATAAATGCAAAGAGTTTGTTAGAATAAGTGGGGAACAGTTTTACCTGATGGTCCAGCTACAAAGGAAACAGTGTGCAAGTGCATTTCCAGGCTTAGTTTCAGAGATTTATTTATTTTCTCAGTACTGAGTCACTGTATTAAGGTACTCTAGCAGTACCTAGAATAGATGCTGGTAAAATGTCAAAGGTATACATTTGTGGTACCCAAATATTATCTTCCTAGATGCTTACATTCACAGCTTTCTTGCTATGTCACTAACCATTCAAACATGCCATTCTTCCCTAATTGTTTCTAATTCTAGAAGATTTTTCTCAGTGAGTTATTTTTTAGCTTGATAATTATTGCTGAGCTTTCACAGTGCAGTGTTCTACATCAAAATGCAAGTGAGAAACATCCCAAATGACAGAGATTTTAATTAGCACATAGTGTCTCATTCCAACTGCCATACCAGCTTGAAGCCCCTTAAGCTAAACGTAGTAGACTTAAATCTTAAAAAAACCCTTACACTTTTAAATCTGAATTCTGACAAATGACAAACCATCACAACATACAATTCTTCTCTTTCAAACCTATTCCTGAGTAATTGCCTTTTCTTTACGTGTACCTAATGCTATTTTGCTCTTATAATTTCCTTGGGCTTTTAATCTCTACTGGTTTACACTATCTTGAAATTAACCTATTTAATGTACACATTGATGATATAATTCACAATGTCATCTGCTACCATTACAGGAATGTAATGCAGCATATTTACTATTCCAGCATTCAGGTGGAATACTAAGTCTTTCAGGCTTTACTGTGCTCAAATGTATGTAATAATTTTTATTTTTATGCAGTCAATTTCAGGTACTATCATATCTACCATACCCACTGTAAAACTTAAAGTCTTTCTTCCAGTTAAGTAATTTTATTATGTTATTTACTCTAGTTTTAAAGACAGACGTAACATGAAATATCTTTCAACCATAGCTAATGCTATAGTTACTTTCTCCAAATAAAAGCTGTTCTGTCCTTTCCTTTGCAGAAATCCTTCTACTTTAGAGACATCTGAAAATGAAGAGAAGATGACATAAAAAGGATCACAGCCTTTTGTGCCACATTTATATGGAATTTACTTCCACTTACACTGTACTTACTAGGAGAGGAGGGTAAAATACACTTTGGGGAGTGGGGACATAGCTGAGAAACAAAGATGCCATGGACACCAGCTGTCTCTGGCTTTCAGTACTGCCAGGTCATTTCAACCCCGGTTCACCTGTCATATATGTAGATTTTTATACAAAGCATAGCCACACTTGAACATCTGACATTCCAAATTCAAAATAACAGTAAAAAGTAACAACTTATCCATTTATATATGGCTATATGATGGCTATATGATCAGAAAATTTAAACTCTGAAATACTAAGTTTCAGACAAGATTAGTTTAGCCATATTTATAAAAAGGTTTAAAAATGTAGCTTACAACTTATTTTCAAGTCTCATGTCTCAAAACAGCTTTCACATTTCATGCATAGTGTAAGACAGCCTTACTAGACATAAACATTGAAAGAAGCATCCTTAAATCATAAAAGAAAACCCATTACAGCTTCAGCTGCTGTTTGCATTAAACAAAAGAAGAAATTAAAGTTTGTAATTAATGTGAAGAAAAACTGACATATTTTTGGTAACTATTGCATAACCATCTAAAATCTTCTACCTTTACAACACCAATTAGCTTTCCTGATCAAAGAAAGTAAAAACAGCTTGTTATTTTCTACATAGATTAGTCTTAATTTTTCAGATATATATTAAGATTCACAGAAGAAACTGAAGGAACAGCTAAAAATAGATTCTGATTTCCCATGAACTTAAAAGCTCTTCTTTCTTCCCATTACCTTCTTTTGGGAAAATACAGTGAATGGAGATGACTGCCTAGAATTATATTTCCAAATACCAGTAAGGCAGGACCTGTTCCTCATGAGCAAAAAGCAAAAACAATTCCCATCTGCAGTTCTGAAAGAAAATCTATACTGATAGTGGCACAAAGCTAAAAACACACACACACACCCTCCCCAACATCTTCACAAGCCAAAGAATAATGTCCAGGGGAAGAACAAAAAAAAATGCTGCATTTTCCTTAAAACAAATTTCCAGTGCAAAGATACAGATCTTGTGAATTTTCCAATGCACCTCAAAGGTTTATTGACCTAGAATAGAACCTTGAAAAGATTAGGTATTGCCAACTCTTCTTACATTTGATGTTTACTTCTAGGCATGGATTTATGTGCAACAGATCATGGAGTTCAATCAATTCTCAAGCCAGCTGCATGGTTGCATTCTAGGTTTGTTCTCTTCTCCCTGCCAAAGGCAAGATTTGATATTGCTCCTGACAGACTTCCATCTGATCTGTGCTTAACTCAAGCCTCAGAAGGCTCTTGGAGTATCAACTTCAATTCTGCACCATGATTGATATTCTGCACTATGAGATGGCTTTCCAATCTTTCACTGTACATTGTTTTTGCTTAGACCATAATTCTTGTTACTTCAGTCTGGATTTTTCCTATGGTTCCCACCTTTCTTGCACAACAGCTCTCTAAGCAGGTACACTACTCCAATGGAAACCTGACTGAACACCAGCAACAAGCAGCCAGGTTGTATAATGAGTTTTACAGGTAAAATCTTCCATTTGCCTTGCACATGACCTTAGATTGCCTTTGTCCCATGACATCACTGGCTTCTGTTTGCTCCTACAGCTTACAATAACCCTTGACTTCCACTCCCATCCCAAAATGTTGCTTAGCTATCATGCAGGTTTTCCATCTGCAAAATGGGAGGAGGCCACTATCATGCACCAGTGAGCTGCAGAAAGCTCCTACAGGGATACACTGTCTCTCAGAGGACTTGAAACTAAAAGCCTCCACTCTGGACATCCAAACCAAAAGCTCAGCTTTCTATTGGCATTGCATTTGCTAAACCACAAGGAAAATCTGGATTGAATCAGAACAAAGAGAGCTGATATACATTTTGTTCACTTACACTTTTTTCCTCTTTTTTTTTTAGATAATATCTTAGAGGGGATTTCCATTAAAAAAGAGCACCCCTATTTTGGGTGACTATAGTGTTAACATTAAAAGGCACAGCAAGCCAGCTGTGCCCAGCATGCCTGAGGAAAGAAATCTCTTTTACCTTTTGATGAGAAGAGAGAGTCCTAAGAGGATTACAAAACACCACCAGGTTTTCTTTTTCTGATTCATTTTTAAAGGCTAAGTAATTCTCCATTTAGGAAGTTTTTACTTACGTTCTTTACATTCCTCTCTAGGAAACAATCTCTCTCATTATTCCAAGAGGGTAACCCAGCAGAATGCCAGGAACAGCTGCAGCCAGCAGATTTCTACTCCATCTTGTCAACCAAAAATGGCTACGGGAACATTTTTTCTAAATAATCGGCAATATTTGTTCCATTTGGGAAATAAATAAGCTTATTAATCCAAGAGAAAATCTCTGGGACCTTGTACCAACAGCTTATGGAATCTGGAAGGTAATGAATAAGGCCTTTGAGTAGAAGCCCGTTGCACAGTCACTATTTACAGGACAACTACAAGACCAGGCACCCATCAGAGAAAACTTTAAAAAAGAGTAATAGGATAGCTTTGACGTAGAGGGGGAAGACAACCTGCTTGCTGAAGGGCTCCCTAAAACCATGTTAATATTCTCTGCATTTTTCTCAAAGCTTTAAGAATCTTCAGTGCTCCCCAACAACAACAGCACTGGGTACCCAGGAAGATTACAAGCTGGCTACTGCTTATTTATCTATTAAAATTGTATTATCTCTTATAATGAATTCTGCACGTCAAGCAAAACCAAAGCACGAATCCTCCACTAGAGTCACTGTGACAAAAATATTTTTATTATTCATTGTTAACTGCCAAACCCACAAAAGCTGAAAGTTTTTGTAGCTATATATGCAGCCATGACACGCTCACTTAATAATCTCTGCTCAAGGGATTTATGTGGAACAGCTTTCAAGTAATTTAGTTCTCAGGTTTCAATGAACTGCATTAGATACGTTGTATATTTAAGATTAAAGCTTTGAGACAGAGTACTAGCCCAGAAGATAAATATAGGCCATAGTAAGTGAAACCACATAATGAAAATTATGTCAGATAAGCATAAACAGTATTCCTTTTACAAAATCATACCCCTATTTTAATTCTAGCAGTAAACAGTAGCTGCTTTGCAAACAAACTAGCATAACGGGTACTTAATCTAAACATGATGAAAATCCACAGCTGCAAAGAATTTCAGTATCAAGCAGGTAATGTGGAAAAAGAATTTGATAAAACTCATTAAAAATAATTTAAAGACATTACATTGTAAACTGACAAAACCTCCTGCCAATATGCAGAATATCATCTCAACTATGCTCATTAGAACAGAAATCATTACCACAGGATGGGAGAGCAGGGAAGAGACTTTCTAAAACTACACAAATACATTAAAATCTTTATATTTGCATTCACTACCTATAAATGAGTATTTTATCAGCTTACTAACTCTTTCAGAAATCCTGTTAAGGCCCACAGGCCAAACTTCTCCAGTCCTTTAATTCTCAAACCTCACTGAAAAACAGATATGCAGTGAAATTTGAGACTTAAACACAGCAACAAGAGGAGCATTATTGAAAAGCTTGTGGAACTAAATCAATTTTCTAGAATATTTCCACAGGAATATTTCAGAATTGCATTTATCCAATTTACTTTTGAATGCCTGATAAAATAAATATTAAATTATTAATCGAGGGGGAGGGAATTTGGATCGCTTATTTTTTGTTTATTTGTTTGCTTTCTAATGAAACTATTTTATTCAAACCACTTTTCAAGACACACAGAAAACTTATTTTTGGTGGTATGTGGTGGTACATCCTCCCCCTGGGTCCCTCCTTAGGCCAGCTGTGGTCTCAAGAATGCATGTTAGGTCTCAGCCTGTATTAATGACATCTGGACAGTTAGGTTTGAGCTTATCAAAACCACTGTCTGCTCCCAGAACTTCTGCTATCTAGCAAGCTCCTGTTTTCCAACAAATAGCCTTGAGTTCCTTCTTCGATCTGAACAAGAGACCAAGTGAAATAGTATTTTTTGTTCTTGGACTTTTCAAGGAATATTCCAGTAAATACCAACTCACTCTTGTAGCCAGGACGGAAATTTACTGATAATTTAAGTCAATCATCTTGTGTCCCCATGAATAGTGGCACTGAGACCCTTTGAGCTGTCCTGGACCACAGCAGGCTGTGACCAGCATTTCCCAGAGTGGGATGACTCTCAGAACCAGCGAACTCTCAAGTTTGTGAGGCTGAGGATTGTCATAGAAAGCCATACCCTCACCAATTCTCAAGGCTTAATCCTTTCCCACTGAGAAGATCCAAAGGCATTTGCAAGTATTTCACTGAACTCAAGGGTAACTGTTCTTTAGTATACCTTTGCATATATTTATTTTTGTCTGTGTGCACATACATCATGAATGTTACCACATCAGATTTAACCTGGTCTAGTGGAAGTTGATCCTCTCCATGGCAGGGGAGTTTGAACTAGATGATCTTTAAGGTCTCTTCCAATCCAAACATTCTATGATTTTATGCTGTGGGCATTTCTTAATTAACTAAAGCTGCATATATTGAAGAACAATAAGCAACTTATTTAAAGAATATTAACCATATTAACCATTCATATTGCTCAGTGACTTTTAGAAAGCTACTCAGGAAAAAAAAAAGTCTTATCTATCACAATACAGAAATGTTTTAAACAGTAAACAACAGAGGAAGCTATAAGTTTGTTCTTATCAAAGGATTAGAAGCTTTGACATGCACTTTAACAGTGCTCAAGTGATTTTCATATACCATTCTATGATTTGAAAAGAAACAAAACTTACAAATAGCACCACTAGAAAATGAAGGGATCACCCTACATAAGAATCATTTGAAGAAGGATTAATATTATACAGGAAATCTCCCACTGTCAGCACCAGATCCTGTGCAATTCTCTCCTTAGTGCTTCCAAATGAAAACACTGTTTCAAAGGAAGAATTTAGAACTATGTAACTGGCATAATACTGGTGTTTCTTGTGTCAGCTGGTTTAAATATACAGAAGTCAAATTCTTGTTCCAACACTCCTATTAAGTATATATATTGGAGAAGGAAGATATTAATGTTTGGGTGTTTTTCATTAAGCAGAAATAATAGAAATAAGACACAGATCTTTGTTATCTGTGCTAGATGTAACTCAAAGATTACAAGAACACAGGTCGACTCTTCTCTCCTGTTTGTCCTTCTCATATATCAAAGATTTTGACTAACAACTCCAAAAAGTACATAAATTACGTTGAAGCTCATGGGTTTTTTAGGTCTTTGTTTCCTTTCGATACTTAGAGACAACCTCATCCCCATTCATTAATCTGCTTCACAGTACAATCTCTCAGTTAGTCTCATTAATCTCCAGTAAAACTGTAGGGTGGTATGATCAATTAGATGCAGGTACAAAAGTGTACAGGCTTTACTGATAAGAAAAACTGTATCAGGTACCATGGCATGCATATTGAAACATTTGATTGCCTGAATGAACCCCAAGTGCTCTGAGATGGTAAGAAAGTACCTGCCATTCCAGAAGTTAGAAAGATAACAGTTTATGACCATTACAATTTCATTTCAGTAATTTACACTATACTGTGCCAGATGATTTCTATAATCTCATACAACTGTAAAAGATTAGTACCCTAGATGTATCACCTGCAAGACCTCAAGATTTCAGCATTCTCCTTTAAAGTTTCTGTTTCAAACTCAACTGATGTCTGCTTGGCCAAGAGCACTCTTGACAAAGTTTTTGACTTCACAAGCATTTGAAGTTAGTATGGATTAGATACGGTATGATCTGCTGGGGAATTACAGTCCTATTCTTTTGGGGCAGACATGGAGGAAAATAACCATCTGTATTAGGTATCATGTCTATCATACAACTGTTGTACACAATCTTCAAACCACATGAAATCAATTACTTTGTAAAACAAATGAACAATGAGCGCAGCTGTTAGTTTGGACACAAGTCTATTCCACAGGTTTTGGCTATTAAAACTTCTGCAGTAACATTAACTGACCAAAGAAGGCAATATGGAGTATTTGTTAACAGAAAAGAACTAACATAAAAATTAACTAATATAAAACCACCCATCCAAAATATCAACAATTCAATGTTCATTCTAGTGCAAAAAATTTTGGAAGAACTCTCTGTGTATATAATAGATACTTAGTGCTTTCCAAAATTACCAATCTTCTGCTTGCACCTCAGAATACTACACCAAAATGTGTGCTTTAAGGACATTTCAAATTATAAGCACAAGGTAAAAAGCAAGGTGAGCTGATGCCTCCTATCCAGGACACCAGTATACTTGATTTTGCATATTTAAATCCCCATGGAATCTTACCATTGATCTTTCAGAATATCCAAACAAATGGCCCCAGTGACTGAGCTAATATTAGGATGCCATATTTTGGTGATAAACCGCACCTAAAAAAGAAGACAATTTTTAAAAACAAAAACAGTAATTGAATGCAGTAAATGAAATAAACATTTTAAATCCACCATTTAAAATCATATTAGGAAGAAATACTAATTTAGAAAATGTAGTACTACAAATGGAAACTAAGACATGATACTGCTTGTTTCAGACAGCTTCAAGTTTGTAAGGCTGTTAGAGCCTCGCCTTGCTCAAAACTGACTGCTGCCCATTGCAGCTCCCCAAACTCATCCCTAACTCTTTCTCACGTGTCATGTGTTCACACCCCTGCATCACCTAAAGCTAGTTAGAAATACCCTCCAGTATACAAGTGTTTTGACAAGCAGATGCTCAAACACAGAGTTAAAATTACATTATTAAAAGTGGGCTTTCTAGACTTCACAAAATCCTGAACTCTTAACATAGGAACTGGATATCACTCACTGTTGAGCTAAACTGTTGGCAACAGAAGTATTAGAAAAATTTCTTTGGTGGATCCTACTTCATCTACAACCATCCTGCCTCATTACCTCATATGCAGAAAGCTGTTAACCAACCCAAAATGTAACTAGATTACTATTATTTTTATTTGCTATTGAAAAGATCTAGTCCCAGCATTCATTCGTTAATCATGTCTATATTTTTACACTATAATGTACTCATGTTCACAATGCAATACTGAAACCAGGTTTTGGTGGTTTGGGTTTTCTGGGCTTTTTTTAAGACACTGAGCAAGGTAAAAGAAGCACTTTCTCTTAAAAGTCTTGGAGACCAAAGCTGTCCTCAGAAAGGACATACGTGCTTTTGGAAATTCCCCTTTCATTTTCTTCATGTTTCTTTCTTGTACTTTAACTGCCTTCCAGTGATTTTGACCTGTTTCTTATCTCCTCCTCACCCCAAACTCCTGAAAAGCATATTATGTACAGCACAGATCTCTCAACTTTTGCCCCAGACCTGTAAGCAAATCAGTGAAGAGAATACATCATCTGTCAGGCACTACAGCAAAAGACCATACACACAAGGCTATAATAAAATCAGTGCAATCCTGGTGCCTAAATAGGCAAGACCAGAACAGTTCTGCTTTCCAGGACAAAAATAACCTATCATGTCAGCTGAAGCATTTATTAACTACCTCAACTCCATATAACACTTGGAAAATGTAAAAAGCAATGTAAATACTGGATAATTTCTCACAGTGAATGACTACTAACAATGGCTGTCAAAGCACACACTGAAGAAGCTAAAGAAATCTTTCAGATGAAAGGCAGGGCCAGACACAAGCAAAAAACCACTTCCAATTCAAGACTCCAGAATAAGCAGTACTATGCTACAACGCTGCCTATGAACTCTGAAAATGGAGACCACCAAGACATAAAGCAGCAACTAAATCATGGTATTCAGACTTATCTTTCAGCATCTACAACCTGTTTCAGCTCTCCTTTAGAGAGCTCCCATCAGAATGTGTGCAGATTGAAGAACTGAGACCAACAGATATTTCTTTAAGATTTTCTGTGTCTTTTGCTTCAGCCTCAAGGAAGCAATTCAAAGAACCTAAGAGCTACTGCCACCACTCTCTTTCTCCTCTTCCCCTGTTCCTTCCCAGTATTACACATTGGGGTGGAATTAATAAGAATCTAGGACATGTTCTTGGTTCAAAGACATCTTTCAGACAAACATAAAACCAATGAAGAAGTTGAGTCAGACAACTGAGGCATCTACTGATTGATGCCATTGAAGAGTGGACTAAATCAGGGCACAGGAATGTACAGCTGCAGCTGCACATGGCTGGGGAGAACATTATTCATAGTGGAATCACAAAACTGAAATTCTAGAAAGATGTAGTAAAGTTAAAAGGCCAGTAAGTTGTGAGAAATATTTGAGCAACGTTACCACAGCCATTTCTCATCTCTCATCCATGTGCATGTTATCTATTCCTTAAACAGAGAAGCAGTAAGACTATTCGTCTGTTGGTTCTTCAACACACACAGCTGTACATGTCACTACTTAATTATTACTAGAAACTTGGTAGGTTAGATTCAAGGACCCTTTAAGTACAACCTATAGAGACCAAAAAATTAAAAGAACCAATAATTTCCTATTATGACATTTCTTCAACAGTGCTGAGGGGGAGGGAAGACAGCTGTATTCTCTACATATTTAAACTACTTGAAAACTGTATTTATCTTGTCAGAAAAATATTACATTAGGGTCAATAATAAAGCCAAATTTCCTCCCCAGAATTTCCCACTTTGTACTTTTAGGAACAATCAGAGTGTACTTCTGATTGGATACAGTTTTGCATCCTGCTTTATTGCTATCTAAACATAACAATTCCAATCCTCGTCTAGAAGTGAATTTTTTAAAACAAACAAACAAAAACCAAACAAAAAACCCAAACAAACAAGCAAACACGTAAATAAGAATACTCAAACCCAACTTGTAAGCCACATTGTATTATCCAAAAATATGTGTTTGCAGTACCTTAGGAGGATTAAATGGATATGTTTCTGGGATTTTTATCTCTAGTTGATACCTCCCACCTGCAAAAGACAAGAACAAGTTGGAAATTACACCAAAAGAACATTTTGGTATAATTATATAACAGAATGTATATTTTATATATAACATATACTCAAACTTAAGTCTTTCATGACACAGAACTTATATTTCTAAATGAGCAGATTTTCAATAATTAAAATTTACCCATCAGTGTGAGTTAGGAGATACATTTAGATTTCATGTATTACATAAATAAATGTATATAAGGTCAGAAAAACTGTGTTTGCTTATGCAAATCAGTACATATACTTCTTAGGTATATTTTATGTGTAGATTCTCATTCCCAACCTCATCATTCCCATGCTTTATTTTAGTAAAATATATCAAGATATGAACCAAATATCTCTTAAACAGATGAAAAAAGAGGCCACAGGAATATCCAGAACATTGGATATTATATCATTTTAACTCTTTTCTGATACCCCACTACAAATTTTCTTCAAATAACACAATTGAAATTTCCTGTATTTCATGTTAAACTTTTTGGAATTCAAATACATTCAAATAACTCTCAGAAAACACACTTTGGGAAAAAAAATAAAAAGGAGGTATCAGTGTTTAAATTTTGTTATGTTCTACATTACCACCTGAAGTGTTACTTCTGTTTCAATTCTGCAAACACTTTAATACACCAGTACCATTAATATAACATGAAGGGCCAGAGCATATGATAAAGGGTAATAGGAGCTTGGAACACAGAACCCCCTCCTACTGCCCAATTTTAAATATTTCTCAGTTTTATCTCTTTGTCACAGTATCATTCCCTATCTTATTTCCATTATAGCTCTGTTAACTTTCAAGTTCACTACCAATACTTATGTCTTCTGGAGCAATCTCAAACTATCTCTGCCTGCCCAGTGAAGGC
The DNA here is from genome assembly GCA_034336665.1 of Luscinia megarhynchos. NCBI lineage: Eukaryota > Metazoa > Chordata > Aves > Passeriformes > Muscicapidae > Luscinia > Luscinia megarhynchos. Next base: position 22,622,873 of record CM067566.1, on the reverse strand, counting down.
CATTTGCCTAGCAGTTCAATGACAAAAAGAAGAGGGTATAAAGAAAACATACACACCAAATTAGGCATCTAGTTTTTATAAAAACTGAAAGCATTTATCCTCTCTTGCAAGTTTTTTCTTCAACCTGCTGCTCTTCTTTCAGAAACCTTTTGCCTCTATCAGTATAAGGTGTTACAATTTACACCATTTCTTGAATGAAAGCTGAATTATTTGCAATCTATTTTCCTTGAGATTTCCAGAGCGATTTACTCTGGAAATCAAGCTATACAAAACTAGCTCACAAGTAATTACAACACTTGGCAGCAAGATACACAGGGAAAAAAAGTATTCCTCTCAGCAGTTACAGTATAGGGCATCTTTTTATCTGTGCCAAAAAACACATTAGCAGCTTCTAACAGCTCTCACTTTTAAAATGTATTTCAGTCTAATACACTCCACCTGAAACTACTTAGTATCAGTTTGATATTTTACTATTGTCTACAGCTGTTCTTTTTCTCAACACTAAAGTAACTTGGGAAGTTTTTACAGAAAATACTATATAAGACCAATAAATCCAAAATTATAATAGTAATGTCTAAATTGATTGCTGGTCTGCTGCAGGACAGCACAGGAGAAAGAGTTTTGAAGACACATACATCAATAAGAGACCTTAAGGAAGTTTGGTTTTCCTTTTCTTTAAACTGAAGCATAATTCAGCAGCAACTGTTTTTAAGGAAAAAAACCAGCTACACTCTGCCTGGATTACAAAAATTTATCAGTCCTTCTATGATTTTGCTGACACAACATTTTGTAAGGTAATATGAAATCTATCCTTAGGTGTTACCATTTCTTCTGCTTACCACAATTACAGTCTTCTACCTAACAGAGTATTCAACCACCAATATTTTACACCAGATATTGATGAGTGGTACTATTATTTATATAGTATTGTTTGCACTAAACTTTGCAGTTAAAAATACAGGCTTAAAGACATAACCTAAACAAATCTGTGAATTTTTAAATATTAAATTTAAAATACAAATGACTAATATATTAACTTCTGCATGCCATTATTTCTGCTTTTTTTTTTTAAAGAGTATAAATGTGAATGGCTTTTTTTGTGGCTATTTAATGTCTGAAATTGAATTAAGAAGTAATGGCATACTATTCCTTCTGTAGTCCTAATGGAATAGGTCTCACAAGAGTTTGAGCAATTTTTAGCTATTTCCCTTGAAGAAACACCTTATTAAATTTTTTGCAGTTGCTATGGCTCACATGCAAGCTTGGCTTCAAATTAATACCAATATTACACAGGCTTTAAAAAAACACAATCCTCAAAAAATCCAAACCCACAGAACCCCAATCTATGTACTGAAAAGCTCTTGAATTAAGTAGAATCCAGCAGCCATTAATCAAGTCTCTCAAAAGTCCTCTCTCCAAATACATTTTAACATGGGATGTAAACACGTTTCAGTTAAAGTTGTGTCTTGCAATACTCTGATAATTGATTAATATGAGTTGACACTACTAACAGAAAAATAAAAGTTGTAAATTTTGTCAATAGACGGCATTCTTCCTCTCGGTCATTCTTAACTAATGTTCCAGCATTACCTATAAAAGGTTTTGCAGCAGCATTTTGGTTTCAGATACCTCACCAGCTATGGTCAACAACTGCTCTTTCACTTCACAATGGTTCTAGAATTCCCTCCTGTATCACAGAGACTGTCTGACCAGAACTACTGCATAAAACTTCTTCATAAAGCACTTCTTGCTGTGTCACTGTTCAGATTATAGATGACAAAACATCAGCCAGCAATTATGCAGTATGCATTACTGCTATAGTCATAAAAGGAAGATGACACACACTGGCACGCCCTTCATAATTATGTAAGGGAATAAATGCACATAACTATATTACAGAAAAATTAACATTCCACAGCAAATTATTCTAATGTCAGGAAACACCAGAAACTGGGCTGGCAGTAACTCTCATTTTGATCCTTGAAGCATATGACTTCTAGATTAAAGTAAGCATACAATCACATTACTCTTCCATGAGATCCCTGCCATAATCAGAATAAAAAGGGCTATTTACAATATTCTCATAATTAAATGTACTCAAAGGTATGTAAGTATGCATGCATTTCACATCAATTCTGCACTAAACATATTGCTGTGTTGCACTAGCAGGATGTGCTGAATATGTGAGCAGACAGTAGCCAGCTTTTGAAATTCTTGTCTACCTGAATCATTCAGCATCACACAGAACCCAGCTCTGCAGATAGACATTTCAATCTTTTTTCACCCTCTTCGTGACCTGCTATATAGTTTTTAACTTTTGTGACACATCTTTAATTTCAAATAACTCTCAATACATTCTCAAAAAAGGCCCATTTTATAAGCCAAGGTAATACTGACCTAGAGGGAGGGAAAAATGGCAATCTCTGACAAACTAACTCACCCAAGGAGGTTCAATTCTCTCAGGATGGAAAACAAACACCAAATCAACACCCTTCTACAACTATTCAGATGTTTCCTAGTTTCTGCTTATATACAGATGCTAAAGTTACTACAATGCTAAGTCTTAGATTTACAAGATTAACTATATTATTGCAAAACAACAATAGTACTAAATTCTAAATAGAATTATTCACTTCTAATCACCAGCACCAGTCTGTATTTTAGGTGAACAGTACTCCTTTTAAATTGAAGGCACGTACTACAATCAGAATAAACTGTTTCCAGACATTATCATCTGTCAAGTATACATCAGCAGCTGATGAGATGGAGACACATGGGAGAAGGGAGGGAGAGGGGAAAACCACCATTATTTACTAGACTGTTGAGGAACTCTGGAAATAAAGTTCTGTAGGGCACCCCTACCATTACAGCTGCTTCCACTTTTCTACTCTCTTTCTTCCAGACTAATTTCCCTTCTTGTCAACTTCTGATGTCTACCCCTGCTGAATATTCTTCCATGTCAACCACTGTTAGGCTATTTCCTCATGCTTTTCCTGTCCTGGGTCCCAAAGGTAGAAGAGGAGAAACTCTCCCTGCTCTCAAGTCCAATGCCACTGCACCAGCTTCTAGTCCAGAAAAGCAAATCACAAGGGATGTCCTCCATTAGGGAAGATGAGACAAACAGATTTTCATTAGCAGTCACTAATGCTTTCGAGTGCACGTACTTCTATAGCTACAAAACAATTTTCACGTATTTTCCCCACCTGATGAGAATTTATTTTTTCAAAATAATAACAATGGCATGTATCAGGGGAATACTGAATTCGCAGTCTTAGCTCAAAGGCAAAGAGCAACTAAAGCAACCGAAGAACTTGCAAAACTGTTTCATATTCCAACATAACAATTTATTTGCCTGAAGCACTCCTTGATACTTTTTTATTGAAAGTACAGATTCAAATCAAAGTAGATACCTGGCATGGGAAAGTCAAGTAAAACAATGTTTTAAAGCTATCCAAAAATTTTAAAAATAAATTTAAAAACCTTACTTATAATGAAAGAACTTTAAATAGAAAGTATGTCTGCCGGTTCCATATATATTATACAAAAAGTTTACAAGTACCAGCACTATTGAGTAATTTTGTAACTCTGAAGAAGCATATTATATTAACCTCTGTTAAAGCTTCTTTAAGGAAGTTACTTTGCTTTTAGCAGACTGTAAGAGATGCATAATCATTGGTATCAGCTTTAGTAAACTAGAAAGTCAGGTATAATTTTTGAAGACCGCTAAAGATACAAAGTTCTATTACAGAGTCCCCCCATCAGTATAAATTAAGTATTGGGACATCCAGATGCCCAAAATTAATCCAAATTTTAACTTGCAACAGCATCTCTGCTTGAGATAGGAGAAATGCAATGTTTACAAATAATCACCACTCTAGATCACAGAAACACATGTACAGTCTGAAGCTCAGTTTCTTAATGCTTCATGGTTAAGGACCTCAAACTGTCAAGACAGTAAACAAACTAAAAGTCAGAATTATACCAATTAAATCACACAGTTTATATTTGTAAATTAACCTTGATATGGGATAGTCTAACCTACTGCAGAACAGATCCCTCCAGGCAACACAGAAGCTGAACTGAAATAGTTTTCTAAGCTTAAAATTTTTATATATATCTAAAAAAATCAGACTATTTTAAAACACATACCTCTGCATTTTATGCTGTAATTATTTTTACAAACAAAGCATCTCAAGACACATGACTTGAAATGTACAATGATTGCATACACAAAAACTTTACTTGCCTTCATATGGTGTGTCCGGAGGTCCTGCTATTTCTCCTCTTAATTCTGTAAAATTCTCATCTACAAGATCTACTTTAATTTGATTTTTGCTCGTCTTAAAAATAAACAGAGAAACAAAGAATCATAAGTAAGCATTTTACATACAAATTTCCCCAAAAATATCTGTTTTAAATTTTTAAAACAGTACTTTAAAGTAAGTAAACATCCAAAAATATAGTAACCTAAAGTTAATAGCTATCTTCCAGTTGAAATTTTACTTCATTAAAAATAGACTACTTGTGAAGCATTAGAAACTCCAATATCATTTATACTATCACTAGAATAGGCAAAGCAATCCAGCAATATATCTAAAATTGTACTTCTAAGTTGACTATGTTCTGAAATGAACATGATCTTTCAATTCAGCCATTAATTCCCCATATCTAAGCTATAAAATTAAATTGACCAAATTACACATCAGTTTTTTTCATATTTACACCAATTTAAAAACAGACACGTGTCACTTGCAATGGAACACAGAAAGACTTCCCCCAATGGAATAGTATTTTTAACATTACAATGATCTAAACAGAATATTGTAAATATTAAGATCAGAATATTGTCATATCTTAAGACCATGTATACCTTAAGTATTTAAGCATAAGATACAATTTACTTTATGCACGTGAATTTCATTGTCACCTCCTCAACATTTTCACATCCCCATACCAACTTCCCTACAAAATAAAAACACTGTACTTGGATACTGGAGAAAACATGTTTTCCAGAAACAGATTCTCAGAAGTGTTCAGCCAGAGCTACTCATTCCGCTGAATTTACTTTCCAGGTCCAGAGAGCAGAATCAGTGAAAGTCATATAAATCTCCCAGCCAGTAACTTTTACTGGGGGGTTGCAAAGCAAAATATCCTTTTAAAAAGATGTACCATCAAGTTTTTAGATGTAAGTAATGACAAGTTTTTCCATTCTGCTGCTTCTGCATATTGTGCTCACTGACTGCAATACAGATTTCCTGATTGCTGTGTTACTTTTTGCAACAACTCTCAGCATCTTCTCAGATCTTTTAAAATTGTTCCAACTACTTCTACACAGCTGTGCTTCTTTTCACCCTCAAAGTAAAACTGACAGCTACTAGAGAAGGGTTAAGTCATATAAAGCTGATAGGTGCCATCAGCTGGTTCTTGACTCTATCAGTGATATGAACCATTAGCACACAGAATTCACTGGACAACAGCTGGGAAATTACTTCTGTTTCTTTCCTGCAAATGTTCCATTGATTCAGTCCCACCAAAACAAAGAGTGCTCTTCTGATCAGAGATGTTCACCGATATACAGAAAAATCAAAGATTAGGTAAAAGTTTCACCATGTAAAAAATCCTAATTCACTAAATTAATCCAATAGGGAACTGGGAGCTTTTAACATTTGTAGTTACATATATTTGTCTTTAGAACTTGAAATCCCTTCAACACACACAAATGAGGCAGCACCTGCAGCACTCCACAACAGCCAGGCACTCCAAGGAATTCCCTCTCTGAATTCGAATTCGATTTTACATGACATATCTTCTTGCAAGCTTTCCAACATCCTTTTTAATTTTTTTGCTCTCGTGCTTTCAACTGGCAGCTTGTTCCAACACCTCAATTTTTAAAAGCTTTCTTAAGTATAATTGGAAGTTACAATCTATTTATGTCCACTTGTGACAGCATTGTTTCCCAGCTTCAACAAGTTTTTTATATATCTAGTATTTATTCCCCTTGCAAAATACATGGCATTTACAGTGATTTTTCCAGCCTTAATTTTGCTTTAAATAAGCTAAAATTCTAATCTCACCATACTGGTTTTTTAAAAGAAAGGTTCTCTACTATGTCCCATGACCACCTACCCAGACTTGCATAAACAAGAATCCATACCTCAAGCACTCTGTTGCACTCACTAAAGATAACTCCAACCAGCATAACCTAAGAAAGATGAAATATGTCTTTTTCATGGCAGCATGACACAAAGCTCAGATCAAGTAACCAGAGTCCCAGCAAGGATTCCTGCAGAAGTTTTTGCCCTCTCCAGTGACTGCACAATGCTTTGTCAGAGGTACTGTGCATGGACTGTCCATGCCCAAAGCAGCACACTGGTTTAAATAAACAATACAGGTGAGTCACCGTCACTATCTGCACAGGTACTGCAGTCACTCAAACCTCAGCTGAGCTTCTCTTGCTCTCTCTCTGCCAACATCACCTGGCATCACCTTGATGGCAGGAGTTCTTGTTCTCTGCAAATAACTTTTCATTTAGAGGACTGTACTGAGAGCAAACAGGATGAATTTCAATGATACAATCTATGGTTAAACCATGCTGCAGCTTGCTTCATCTTCTACCTAGCATTCTACTTTTCTTCAGTGACCTGCACACTTGTAGTAGCAGCCTGGATGTTCTTCTTCATATTCAGTTTCAATTAGTACCACACTAGCTGGTTTTCAAAACAAATCCTTCCCAACTCCATGAATTTGTTTAAAAGAAATCAAACACACAGTCTGTCACTAAAATCAGTTTCATTCAAGAGTCAGTGATCGTGGTTCCCCACTTTGAGGTGACTGCTCATGTAACTGCAGCTCTAGCTGTCTCCACGCCCTTATTTGCCTTGCACAGCACCTTAAGGAAAACCAGCAGACAATACTGTACTGTTTTATTGCAGGGATTAACTTAATTTTGTATTTATGCTGAAATTCTACCACGTCCTCCATATACCAAATTAATTTTTTCTTTATATAGCTGAAGATCCTTTTTTTCTTGCTATTCTAACACTTTTCCAGGTTCAGCTCAGCTTCACCTTGACAAGTATTGCTTTATCCTTCATCCCTGGAGAAACAGCACCAAAGTGACTATTAATCAAAATAAATCTGGAGTGTTTTCCTACAATATTTCTCTTTCTTTAATAAGGATCATGTAGTATACATTTACTTAAATTTTAGCAGTTCTAACAGAACAAATCCCTGGCCTCCACCTCTATCAACAATAGTGGTCTTCAAAATTCTCTAACCCCAATAACCTTAACGCAGTGTTTAAGAATCAATTTGTGATCTCACACCCCAAGTTGATTTTCCAGAAGCAGTTCTAGAAAGGCCTCAATACATTTCCACACCAAGTCTAAAACAGCATCACCTCCTGTTGATCCAGTAACCATTTAGTGACTAAATCACTGGGCTAGCAATTCCTGAAATATGAGCCGTGCCATTACTCGCAGCATTTATTTCCCTAATTTCAGAGCTAAATTCTGTAACAATGCAATGCCCAAAAATCCATCAGCAAAATCCTTTTCTAGAAATCTACAAGTCCAACACTAGCAGAATTTTCCATTAGCACACCTGAAAATTATTTTGATCAAGACTTTTCAAAAAAATCCCAAACAACAAACAGAACACAAAACAGAGAGAAAGGAAAATTGATGCAACATACTATACAATGCATGATGCAATTCCCTCTTTTTTTCTTGATAGTCTAGATGGATTATGCATAGCCATCTTTTCTTTTTAAATGCATCCTTTAATTCGCATCAGGGTGTAGTCAAAAGATTTGCTGTCTTTAGACCAACTCAACTGCTAAGATTCTTTCTGCACTGCTATAGTCATTCTATTCTGCCTTGTGGAAACTAAACCCAAGCTTAAGAGATTAAACTAATTGGGGAAGATTATTACTATGTTCTTTTATTCACTACAAAAATCTTTATCTTTAAAAAGAAACCCAAATGAATCAATCCTTTAAGAAGTGTCATTCTGTGAGCATCTTCCAAAGACAGGATACTCAGTCACATTTATCACAGCAACCACTGATTGATAATATTTTGATCTGTCTTTACTTGCTTCCTCTTTAAAAAAAAATCCAGAAGTATACTGTCTAATTTCATATTTGAGTATCTTCCTTGCAAAGAACATGCAATCCGCTCCAGCAGAAAATTTGAAGAGTAAGTTCTGCCAGTGTGAAGACTTATACACACATCTTCACTTCTACTAAAATCATGTTAGAGAGCTGCTCTGGACTCTACAATATTATTCTCAGCATATAACAAGCTCTTCTGTTCTCTTTACTCACCACAGTCTACAGGCCTTAGTAATAAGGGCCTGCCCAATTTGAGGGCCTTTCTGTTTTCTGCAGTAAATCCAACCTTTTTCCTGAGCCTTCAATATCATTTCCTTCTCTCTTCTTCAATCTGCCTTTAAAAACCTCTTTCATTTCTTCCATGGCCTATTATCCTCTTCACTAGTTCAGTACCTCTACTCTTAAAAATCCAAAGTAAACAGACAAAACCATTACATATCAACACAAAAGAGCATACTAAGACAAGCTATTAAAAACTGCATTTTTCTTCTCAATTTTGTTTCTCACAAACAAAATACTATTTACTGTATTTACTAAAAGCAGAAGAAAATTATACTTCCAAAGTTTGATCTTGGGGTAAGTCTACTTCATGAAGACTGAAGTAGAGCAAATTGGTTTTTTTAGAAATAGGAATTATAAGTACATTAGAATTTCTTATGCCTTCTAAAAAAGCCACCAAATTCTTCAATTATTTTGATAAGGAGACTACTAGAGAATCAATCTCAAGCAATCAGCATAAAAATGCTTATTATCAAAGCTGGTGATGTGTGGACAGATGCTGGTAGGTTGAACTAAAAATGAAAGAATAGGATGTTTCTAATTAATTTTTCTTTAATTACATGCCAGCAGTCTCGACATGTGTTGAACTCTTTTGAGTAGAAGCAAAAAACCACAAACAAACCCAAACTTCAAATAAATCCCACACATTTCCATGTCAGCCATGGCTACCAAACATGATAAATTTAGTACTGGATGATGATGACATACAAGAAAAGTTTTGAGTGAAGCTTTCTAGAACCAACCAGCTGTACTTACTCCACCCATGACAATATCTTCACATTAGATCTTTAACCCCTGTACAATAAATTACAGAAACATAAATGCATTCATTAGCAAACATACTAGCTTTTTAACTATTAGTGTCAAAACTAAAACAAGAAATCATGTTTATTAATATTTATAACTTCAGCATGTCATTTTTAAAATAATAAAGCAGGGTCAAACTGAATTATTATTTACATGTTCTAGATCTGTCTGTCCCTTCTTACATATTCAGACCCATGTGCAAATTCCTGTCAAGTATCTTTGGGTATAAGGGCCAAGGTAGTAAATAGGATTTATAAAAACAAAAAACAACACACACAAAACCACCTTAAACAGAACTAGATCTGGAATTTAAAACCCAGTGGCTACTTCTGAATTACTTTGTACAGGGGAAAAAAACCCCTCCAACAATAACAACAAAAAGAACAAACAAACAAAACCAAACAAAATCACAAAACCCATACAGGAATCAATTACCTGCAGTCTGTGATTTTACTGGTCTTGTAAAATTATTTTCTTCAATATCAAGAGGAACATATTTATATTGGATCAAGTACTGTAATTTTTTTATTAATTTACTTTGTTTACTTTCTTTGTGGCAGAAGGGAACTCATAGGAAACTCTATAAACAAATGCATGTGTGTGTATATATATAATGCATATATATATATATATGTGTGTGTGTGTATATATATACGTATATAAACAAAACTAATCCAGAAAAAACTAACTTGAAAAGACATGTATATGTAACAAATTATGTATATAAACATTGCACTAAAATTAGCTATGTATTAAAACTCTGTAATCCTTCAGGGCTTTAAGACTAGTTCCTTACACATGAAGAAAGAGTCTGAAGCCATGCTAGCACAATTAAACTGTTATACTGTAAAGTTACTAGTGCCTTATAAACTCTTTTTACCCTCCCACTCATTTTATATTCTAACATAACAGTCTTATTCTACACCAAAATCTGGCACAAACATATCTCACCAGATTTACAGAAAAAGATCACCTGACTATCCCAGTGAAATCCATAATGTGATTTTTGCACAAGGCCACAACTACTCTGAGTCAACTTGTATTGAGCAAAAGACTCCATTATTTCAACAGCAATTTACTCCATCAAACAATTATTTAAACAAATTAAAAAACAAAACCAAGTTCATTCTTAAACTATTTACCAACTCTTTGCAAGTCTGTGGAAAATATTCAAAGGAATTTTGTTTTGCAATATTTATCTTGTTATTTTCTTACTATCTTCTGCTAAGATACCATTCTGAACTTAGTCCAAATGGTGCAGTCTCCCTTCTTCACTGATATGCCAGAAAGGAAGATTTTTAATTAAGGCTTGCTTCTTCAGCTGCTGTTTAAGAAGTCAATAACAGCCTCCTATCTCCTTTCTGAACCCCCATTGCTACCCCAGAGTAGGCCAGAAAAAGTACACTGCATCCATTAGGCTCCCTCTTTCACAAGAAATGGGAAAACACAAAAACAGAGGAGGTGTCACTCAACTAGGCAGCGAAGTGCAATGCACTGTCATGCAGCAACACAGCAAATTCAATTTACCAAAAAAAAAAAAAAAAAAAAAAAAAGTTTTATAATCCCACTGCCACCCCCTCAAAGAGCTACCAAAGCAAGAGGGAATAGTTCAATACTTCCAAAATATTTCTTCAGACTCAGTCCAGCTCAAAAGCCAAAATCAAGTGCATATCCTGAGCTTGATTATTAAGAGAAGCAGAAATGCCATATAATTACCACAGTGCTATGAAGTACACAAGCTGCACACCGCTGAGATCAGCAGATCACATCTGCATTCTAGAGCAAGCGCCTGCTGACCTTCAAAGCACAGAGCAACGCCAGAGTGAAACATTCCAGCGTCTAGGGCAGGGCAAAGAGAAGAGAGGAAACGCTTCCGTCTAAAGATCATGAAAGAGCACTTTTCTAGATAAGACAGGGTCAATAACAAAAATGCATTTCCTTAAAATGCTCCCATGTTCTTTAAACCTATCAACAATTTCAGTCATGGAAGTTCTACCAAATTTCACTTTCTATTTCACCCCCCCACATATATTTTCTAGGGTTACATCTGTTCTAGTAAAACTAGGTGACATTGTTTTTGCATACTATTTGTTTCATTTAATGATCAAAATACTATGTTACTAATAAGCAACTTGTATTTTAATGTATCTTAGAAGCTACAAGTATGAATACTGTGTGAGATCTGTATTACTGGTGGTTAGACAGCCTAGAATTTTCGTATTTATCACAATACAGAAGAACAATACTGAGGGATATTCTTTTTCTGTCAGAACACAAAATACCTCAAATATTAAAACCATCTTCATTTTGCAAGAATTAGATCTGGAGCCCCACAAAGTTTTAGTAGATTTTTTTTAAATTTAAGGTTGGTAAATACCCACTCCTGCTAATATTCAGCTGTTAAAACATCACTCTACCAAAACACATAAGAGACTGTACTTCCACAGCACCTTAATCCAGTCTAACAGTGGCCAAGGTCCTACTTCCTTTCTGACTGCAGAATTAATGTAAAGGAGAGGGTAAGATTTTGTGTACGCATTCACACAACTACAAACATCTGAAGTAAACAAGCAACTACAAACATCTGAAGTACAGCAAACATCTGAAATAAACACATATTAGCATGACAGCTCTTTCATTTTAACCCAACCCCTGATTTAATTCACTACAAACACTGCAAGTAAGAGAAGAAGCACAAAAGCAGGAAAAAGAGATGAGTCTGCAAGAAGAATGTAATGCTGCTTCTTGGAACTGCCTTAGGACAAGTTAAAAGAATTCTGAAACTTCAGTTCTAGTGTCTGTTTAAAGTATTTCTCACAAAGCAATCGCATTAGTCAGGGAGACCAGAGGTGTAACTGACACAGCTCTCATGGCATAAGCCCCAAGTGCAGTAGTTATATAGTCACTGCTTGTCTCACTAAGGGATAGTGTGGTTAAACTGGTAAAGTTGTGCCATGAAAGGTGTGTACATAACTGCGTATATACTCTCCTGTACTCCTCTAAGGGTCCCTGCAGAGGCTATGTCGAGCTATGCAAAATACTTACAGTCCCTCAAAGCATAAATCATGCGCAAGAGTTACCCACATGTGATCTGAGCCCACTAAGATACTCAACATCAGTGTGGGCATAGTGCAAAGGACTCTTGTTCCCTTCAGGAAAATAAGGGGAGAAAGAAAAGATGCTTTTTTCCCATATTTTTATGTATAATTCTGTTTTTTATGCAGAACTGAAATACCCTGAAGATAAAGTGTGCTTTAATAATCATTTTGAACCATCGTTTGAATTAGTCGTTTTATGAACATACAAAACCATTTGATGCAGACTCTGCAGTCAATTCTCTATATCTCCCCTGCTTCAGTTAGCAGGTCTACATATAAAGGAATCACAGGATTCAGTTCATTTTAAACTGATTATGCTAATTTGCTCTCAGTCTCAGAGCTTGAAGACTTGTGAAAATAGCTCAGAACAGTTTTTCTGTACTAGCTTCCCACATGGATACCCCTATTCCAAAGTGGAAGGGATTACCTAAACGCCATGAAAGCTCTAAGAGCTTCCAGGGAAGATACAACACAACTACCATGATTTCTATTCATGTAGGCTACCTTATTTCATCATAGCCTCCTGTACTTTAACACATCCTAACATAGCAAAAACTCAAAAATACTTTCTCATAGTTCCCTTACAGCTAAAAATAAAAAGTGAAATACTTCCAGCTTGAGCTAAAGTACCTGTTTAAGTAAAATATGGACTAATGTATCTGTGGGTTTGAGTTTTTCCTCCCTTCCTGAAACACACTATAGACATATTTAGAATCTGAAGGCATGCTACCTTAATCTTTTTTTTTAAAGTAACTAGACTTACAGTCTTTCATTAGTCTTTTCCCAATCTGAACTGTTGGTCATACTGACTAACAATGAATAAAAATTATTAAATAATGAACTTCAATCAGTTTCCTATGTGTTTTGTGACAAGGTAGATAGGACAGTCCCACTTAGCAATTCAACAGCAGAACGATACACAGGATAAGCCCAGCTCTCTCAGACATTGGCACAGCCAAACTGGAGCTATGCTGCAGGACTTTTAGTGTCCAATAAAGCATAACACTGAATGCAGCTTCTTTTGTAGCCATTGATATTCACAGTATCTCCTTCCTGTGCAGACACTTTGAAGGATAGACAGGAGCAATCCATAACTTTAGCATAATTCTGTTGCAATATACTAGATTAACACACACAGATCTGGTACTCAACAAACTTATTTTTGCAACTCACAGAGGAACTTTATTTATGATGCATATACTATTTTGTTAAATACTCAGAGCAAGAATATATCCAACTCAAATATTACAAAAATTAACACTGATATAATCTCAAGGGAAAATGCTGGATAAGTCAAGAGTGCAAAATTCCTGTTGGACTACATCCAACTCAAATATTTGGTGGTTCTGTGAAACATCCCTAGAGTACCATATAGAATATTATTTGCCAAAAATCCTATTCTTTGCCATAAAATAACTAAATTGATTCCTTTTCTATATCTAAATTGCAATAGTTTTACTTAGCTTGTCAAAGACAAAAAGACAGCCTGTATCTTAATGAGAAACTTTAACATAAAGCACTTTCTCAATTTAATACTAGCAGCACTTATTAGTATAAAAGTGATGAAGTATAATAATGACAATGGTCCTTATTAGGATTATGGAATTTAGGAATCTAAAAACCATTTAACAGGTAAATAATATAAGAACTATTCTAAGTACCTGCACTAGCTTAATGCAAAATAAAGATCATAGGATTGTTAACCAGCACTTTCTTGCAGTTTATACTTACACAAATTTACTATGAATAAATGTTAGCTTTATTTAAATCTCACACCACATAAACTGAACTAACCTTAGGACTCGTACACTTTCTTTTTATTAAAGCCAAACTCCTGGAAACAAGCACAGAAGAATGAATGCAAAACTGAAATTGGTAAAGGATTGGCTAATTTCTAGCACTGCTTTAGGTCCACAGAGAGTTGATATCAGAGGGTACCATCATCAGCTACAGCCTATCCCCTCATCCTAAACTGACTAATACACTCCTGCAACCACGGGACTGCTCTCTTTCCTCAGGTTTTTATGACGTTACCAAAGATAATCAAGTGAGTCTGCCTCCAATGCATACTTAAGCTTTTCTCTTTGTGTTTTCCACTTACTCCCAAGATCTTTAGGATTCTGCCAACTGATATGTAGACCACTCACTAGAAATCTGGATCCAACTGGATAAACATTAACACTAAAAAAGTCACCAACTGAACACAGGAAAAAGTAATAGATCTAGTCTTCTCTGCACAAATATTCCCATTACCAGTACTTGGCAAACTCATAGGTCTGGTCAAATGATCACTGACATTGTATATTTTAAATCACAGGTTTAAGTAGTATTTCTAATACTAGTACTGGTAAGTATCTACATAATACTGATCCTAAAACTGCACTGGTATTATATTCATAGAACTTGGGAAACAGCTATATGGCACAGGTAAAGAGGCGTTAACTATAAATAACCTAGTAATTCTGAAAGATCATCCCAGATATGAGAATAGCATGCAGTTTTCTCACCACTTATGGACAAACTTGTTTGATGGCAAAGACCTACAGAACCATTCTCCATTTTTCTCCGGTACAAACTAGAAGATATAACCAACACACCAAAGACTCCTGTCTTTATGAAAACCAAAGATGCACAGTAATGGCGTTTTACTATGCAATTACAGGAAACAGGTCTAAACCTTGTCTTGCCTAAAACTGTAGGCATGGCTAAAAACACAGCAGACAAAATTATTTTTGGCAATGTACAAAAGATCTCACAAACAATTTTAAAGTTAAGATGATCGCCACATTTCAGAGAAATGAAGCTTAAGAAGTAGTACTAATCTTGTATTTGTTCTACATTCAGTACTTCAAACCAGAAGTTGTTCAAAATAAAAATCCTGAAAGCTTTACATCTACCAGAAAAACGCAGCCTCCAATTTGAAAGGGAAGAGGATTCACTATTGTCATACAATAGTGACAACATTTAAACTTCAAAATTTTTCTATTTGTTTGCAGGGGAGGGTTTTACCAGATGTGGCAATAGACTTGGAACCCTTTTATGTTTTCTCTGGCAAACAGAAACAGTAATTAAAAACCAAACTTATACTAGAGATTCTGTAATCACGCAGGGAGAGACAGCTGGGTGGATTCTAGTCTCTACCTCCTGCTCAAAGCAGGTCCAATATGAGCAGATTGTTTAAGAATTTGTTGAGTTTTGAACAACTCCAAGGACAAAGATTCAGCAATCTTGCTGACCACGCTGCTTAAATGTTTTTTTCCCCAGTGTCTGGTCACAATTCCCCATGTTCCAGCTTGTGTCTGCCTCCTCTTACCATATCCCCATGCACTTTTGTGACAAGTCTGGCTCTTCTCAGCTTCTCATTAGGTATTAGGTAACAGGAAGATGTCCCTCTCAACAATTCTCTCAACAACATCAACTCTTTCACCTTCCTCTCACACATCTTGTGGTGGAGTCCCTTAATCACCTTGATAGTTTTCTGCTCAGTTCATTTGAGCATGTATCTGAACACAGAACACCATACATGTTCTCACAAGCACAGAACAGAAGTGAAGAACCACTTCTCACAATCCATTGACTATATTCTGGCTAATGCAACCCAATACATGGTGGGACTTCATTGCCACATCACATTCAACCTGCTCTTCACCAGGTCATGAAGTTCTTTTCCTGCTAGTCCGCTTCGTTTCCAGTCAGTCTCCCAACTGTACATAGGAATGGGTGGAATTGCTTCCTCCCAGGTGCAGGACTTGGCACCTACCTCAGCTAAGCTTCAAAAGGTTCCTGCCAGGACATTGACTTCTCCCGCCTACTAGGATCCCTTTTTGCATAGCAGCTCGAAGCTCCAGTGTGCTAAAACCCTCCTCACACACTTTTTAAATCATATGCAGGCCTTCTGAGAGTCTGAGGAGAGACTGGTACCAATATAATAATGACACTCAAAATGTTCTTATGTTTACACCTTTTTATACCTTTATGCCTTTTAATCGACAAGCACACTCAAGCTTTATTCACACAAACAGCTGTCCTGGTTTTAGCTGGGACAGAGTTAATTTTTTTCCTAGTAGCTGGTACAGGGCTGGGTTTTGGATTTAGTCTGAGAATAATGTTGATAACACAGTGATGTTGCTGGGTACAGTTTACTCTAAGTCAAGGACTTTTTAGGTTTCCCATGCTCTGCCAGCAAGCACATGCACAGGAAGCCAGGAGGGTGCAGGGCCAGGATAGCTGACCCAAACTGGCCAAAGGGATGTTCCATTCCATAGAATGTCATACTCAGTATAGAAACTGGGGGGATTGGGTGGGAGCTGCTGGAACAGATGAACAAGTGGTAAGCAATTGCACTGGGCATCCCTTGTCTTTCTCTGGTTTTATTCCTCTCTCTCTTTTTGTAATCTCCCTTTTCATTATTATTACTATATTTTACCTTATTTAAATTATTAAACTCCTCTTATCTTAACACATGGGTTTTAACTTTTTCCAGTTCTCCTTCCTAGCCCATTGTGGGGAGCAGGGCATCTGACTGAGCAGCAGCCCCCTGGGATTAAACAATGACAACAATTCCACCGCACTCATTAAACCTCTACTGACTTCTATGTGGCTATTCTTACAATTCAAAAGTTAAGCACATGTATCAGCATAAAATGGATACTGTTAAAAAAATGTTGCTGACTCAGCAAGCATAATAGAAGACATCTCATTGTTATAAATACCTGCATTGATTCTACATGATAAACAGGAAGAAAAACTAGAATCCTGCTAACACTAAAGCACAATTACAGCTAGAACTCTCCACATTAGTGAATTCAGTATCTACACCCAAAACTGCCCAAATACAAACAAACTAAAGCAACAAAGTTTTTCTGAGCCTAAAGATTAAATACCTATGGCTTTTCCAAACAGCAAGAAATTTTCAGAGATGCTACTTAGTATTTTGCTATATACTGACATAAACCAAAAGATCACTACAGTCAACGATAAAAGCCAACATGAGAGCTACTCACTAGGTCTCTACAAGTCAAAAAAGGTATGGCAGACCACAGATATTTTTCCCTTCCCTTTTGCCTGTAAATCACTGAAACACATAGCAGACTCCAAAACAAGCACTCATTTCCTTCTTGGAAATCAACTCCTTTAAGTTTTTGTTGTTAACCCACTATCTTCGCTTGAATGCTGTTTTGGTTTCAATCAATTTACAGATTTACACTGATACTTCGATATCTGTTCGTGAAGATACTCATATTCCATAACTGCAACTGAATTAAATTTACTCTCAGCTCTACCTGGATTTACCTGCCATAACTGTCTCTTCATATTTGTAAGAGAAGAATACTTCATGGTAGATATACCAGCAATTCTCTTCTTGCTAGAGGGAAGCTATGTTTCCCAACGTGTCACCTTCAATATCAGATTGGAGTTTTCACTGCAAAAGGTATCAATTAGTAGAAAACACCGTATATTTCCACATGATAAAGAAAGCGGATGGCCAAATTAAACATTGAATCCTTCACTGCTAGCATAGTAAATTTCTTCAAAGTAAACAGATGCTTTATTAAATTACAAGAACAAGTCACACATAATGTTTAACACACTGATCAATTACAACATGTCTCAGCATCAGTCTTTAAGTGACCACAAGATCTTTCAATATGTTTCTATTCATTATTAAATGCCAGGGAAATTCTCCCTCTCATAAGATAGCTGTTTATAAACAGAAAGCAGGTAAGCATTTGGCTACCCAATGCAGCATTCCAGTAATTTAATCCAAACATAATACCAGATAACCTTCACTAAAACTTTTTCCTACTTAGTAAAAGCGGGATATTATTCTCCTACCACCTCTTTATTGGTTTCTCCATCATGCTGCAGCTTCACACTTTTGTTCAAAATACATTTTGTAGTCTTAGAATTTCAGCCCACAAAACCAACAAGATAACACATTAATGAAATGACAGAACAAGAAGATAAACTGGAACATCTGACCCCTTGCCTACACATATTTAACCAGTCAAGTTACTACCCAGACTAACTTAACAACGTCATCTTTGTTACAAATGCAAAATACCTCACCTACATTAGAACTGTAAAGCTTTCTCCACACACAGAAGTAAAAAGTTGAAAAATCATACTTTAGAGAGTGCTCCTGACAAAGGAACTTTAGTTAGTTCTATCTATTTAATTCAAATATTTAAGAGATGTAAAGTTACAGGTATCTCTCTTAAATAACTTAACATAATGTTGTGTTTATAACAAAACTAGAAATAATAAAGCAAGTAGAGCAGAAGCATTTTTCTCTTCCTCAAGAGTGAACAGACTTTAAATACTTTTACACTACTAAACTACTAAAACACTCAAGAAGTCCCAGACTCAACTTAAAAATATTGAAGATCCTTCATCTCTTATCTGTAAGCCAGAGAGCAATGTAGTATTTCACATTTTAATTATTTCCCAGAAATTGCATTCAAGGAAACAGGAAGTGCTAAGTAATATGAAAAGTATATTTAGTCTTGAGTAGCAGGGATCCACAGATCCTTATCCATAGCAAGGATAAACATACTTTACAGAATTCTTTCTTCATTTGGAATTAGCACTTCCAACAAACACATACTTCAAATGCAGAAATAACTGCCATCCAGCTGCTCCCTTTCAAAAACATTTCTGGTTCCACCACTCTATTTCAGCACAAAGGTGAGTAGTGGAAGAAGACAGAGAAATTTCCTATATACTTTTCTCCCTGTGTGCTTACCCCCTTCCCAGGCATTTCTGCTCCTGTTACATCTATGAGGAAACAGGGGAGGAGGGGCTGCTCTTCAAGTAGTTCAAAGCATTAAATCAAGAATAATTTAAGAACAAATAATATGAGCCACTTTGCCTTCAGAAAGGGACTTACAAACTCCTAAACAACAAATCTAGCACCGCCATTCGTTAAAAGATTTATTTATTTTTGAAGAAACCAGGTTTAATAATAATTTCAGTAAACAGTAGGAAAACTGCTTTTTAATTTTTTTTTTATTTGTAGTATTTAGTTGGACCTTCATTCATCATCCCACTCCACACGTTTTCGCACCCAGTGATAATGACACCATGCCCTGGAATGTACAAACACTGGCAAAAAACTTTGCTTGCCACTTTGATAACCACTGAGTAATGCTGAAATTTTGCATTCAAGACATGGGAGTTAGTATAGTCTGTAAACAGCAATTTTATACATACTAATATATCAGCAAGACACTCTGGTAGCTTGCTAATGAAGAAGAAAAAGAACCACCAAGAGTCTGCTGTATTATAATTTTGAAATTCCATTAATTGAATTTCATTAGAATTATGACTTTTTACTAGCTAGCTTTAAACAGCTCAAAGGCTATTTTATAATATCAATTTCGAAAATTCTGTAACTGAGTCCTGCAGACTAAACAAACAGAAATAATAAAAAATGTGCACACTGGATCCAACCTTTACAGTAAGAAAATTTATTATGGACCTCCCCCAAAATCTATGTAAGTTAAGATTTCTTTTTTTTTTTCCTACATAAAGCAAAGGGAAAAGGTTTTGAAGCCTTTAGAAAGCACTTCCAAATAAGTTTCTTTGTTTCCAGAGTATCAGCTGGTTATACAGAGTATGAGGTCTGCATTCTCTAGCTTTGGTATAAAGGTATCCACCTAGAAATTTCTCTTGGTCTCCATACAATTCTGTATTTGCTGTGCAATAGCTTGGCAAAATCAGCCAGGACTCTAAAGGCAGCGGTAAAACAAGCCCCTTGTATTTTTCTAGTAAGTTCAAGCTGCAGAGAAACAATGTTGTTAGCACACAATTTAAAAGTACATCAACTACTGCAACCCTAAACGTGTTTTCCTTAAGCCATTATTACCTTTCAAAAACTATCCTCTCAATTTTTTCTCTGTGAATACGTCCAGATTTTTGAAACATCAGCCTTAAGAGTTACATATTCACATTAATATTTCACAAGGATGTAACCTGCAGCATCATCCCAAGTAGGACAATGACGACACAACCATTAAAACCTATCTGGCTGACGTCCACCAGCTGAGACATAGACACAGCTAAAGCTGTACTGATGCAACCCTGCAAACACTGCTATATATTCCCCAAAACTGATCAGAACTTCTTTACTGCTGCCCTGAAAGTAGTCAGCCTCTCTTACTGACCACCACATATCTCTGAACATACTGATCAGGAAACGAGGTAACATGACTGAAATGAGTGAGGCTTTAAAAGCATCCATCTGAAGCTGAGTAAGCCTGTAGTGGGATAAAGGAAGTTCTGTATACAGGGAAGCTAAACGGGGATTTAACAGCAACCACTCAAAACCCCCAAACATTAAACCCGCACCCTGCAGCCTCTGGCACTGGCGAGCCACAGGGTCAGCTGAAGGGGATGTGTGGGATCACGTACCCCCATCTCGCCCTCCCCAATCCGCCTCATCCATCCCCCCGGCCCTGCCGGTGCCGCGCGGGCGGACGCGGGAGGGCGCGTGCCGGGGCCCCGCGGAGGCCGGCCCGGCCGCACCCGCCCCGCCCCGTGGCCTCCGGCCTGGCGGCGCTCCCGAGCACCGAGCGCCGGGAGCCCTCGCCGGGGGCCGGCCCGCCCAGCCGCTTCGGGCCCTGCCGCCGCGCTGCCCGCGGCCCCCTCCTCCTCCTCCCAACGGCTGGCGGCCCCCGTCTCCCCAGGAATCGCCATTCCCCTCCCAGATGCCGTGGGACGGGCCCACCTCCAGCACGGGGAGGTGGGGCCGAGGGGGGTGCGCGGTCCCCGCGAAGGCCGGCGGGGCGCCCGCACCGTCCCCTGCTGCCCACGCTCACAGGGGGGAGGGTGGCGGCGGCGCGCAGAGGGAGGGGGGAGAGGCTCTGACCTCCTCGCTCTTCAGCACCTCCTTGAACTCCCGCTTGATCCTCTGCACCGCGATGTTGGCCATCTCCGCAGCGGGCACCCCTCGCCCCCTCCGCGCCGGGCCCAGCGAGCTCCGCCGCCGCTCCGCTGGAGAACTCCCGGCCCTACCAAAATGGCGCCCGCGCCGAGCATGCGCGCAAGAGCTGCTGCCGCTCCTCAGGAGGGGCCGCGGAGAGCGGCCGGAGCGGCAGCGGGACGGCGGCGGGGCCGTGGCTGGACGCTGCCGATGGGGCGGCTGCGGCGTGTGCGCTCCGGACCGTCTCCTCCCCGTGATCCCGAAGAAAGGGTGCGCTGCCCACCTGTGGAGGCGCAGGGGTTCTCCCCGCTGGCTGCCCACCCACCCGTCCCGGGAGACACCTGCCCGAGCCGCTCGCCCTGTCACGGGCCGGGCGGGTCCTCGGCGAGAGCGTGAGGAGGCACCGCCTCAGGCAGAGCCCCGCGGCGGGCCAGCCCCGGGCACAGTGGGGCCGTTGTACCGTCATGGCTCCCGGCCGGCCCTGCACCGGCGGCGGGGTGAGCCCTGAGGCGCCAGGCCGGCGAACGGCTGAAGGAGCGCCCTTGGGAGAGCTGGGCCGGGTCCGCTTTGGCAGGAGAAATGTCTGAGGTGTCGCTGAGGAAACAGCTGGCTCAAGGAGCAGCTGCTATGTCTGCTGGTGAAGCCCCCGAGCAAAAAGAACGAGGAGGCTCTCATGTAACTTGAGAATCTGCTCACCCGGGCCCATAACAGCGGTTCTCATCTAATTTTTTGCTATTTTGCTCGGCAGGGAAAACTGTTATTCCTCTCTCCCAGACCTGCTCCTCTTCCTCTTCACTCCCCATCCTGGAGACGCCGCAGCCTCCTCACACGGGACCAAGGGAACTTGCAGGCCCAGAAACAGGTTACTTAATGGGGACAGTGAAAGGAGCTGCTTGTTTTCACAGATTCCGCTACAATGTTTTAAAAGTAGAGTAAAAGGTCAGCCCTGTCCTATGGACATTTTATTGCAGACGCAAACAGGAGTACCCACGGATGCTGCTTCTGTTCTGAAATCTGTAATAGGGTAACAGTAACCATAACTTCTAATCTGAGATGTATAAAATAAAGTGTTATCCAAGAGCTTAGATTCTCAGACAACATGAGACTGGATTTTGAACTGTTGTTTATTCAGGAACTAGAGGCTATCAAGACATTAAGGTTAACAGAAGCATTTTATAGGACCCCCTTTTAACGGTGCAGTGCGGGACAACACAGACATTTATCTCCGCAAATGTTGACTTCTGGTAGAGTTGTTATCTGCAAGTGCTGTTCATTAATGCCCATTAGTATACACAGCATTTTGACTACATAAACACTATAAAATAAGTACAGGCCCAAGCAACAAAACCAAAAACAAACAAACAAAAAATTTAAAACCTGTCAGCTGTATACAGATGCATATAGTCCTTTTAATCTGTTTACTCTTCCCCTGTAGTTTGACTGAAAAAAGTTCATTTTTCTGCAAAAATGTCGTACATGTGATTCTGTTCATCAATTTTTTTTTCAGATGCAAATTTTAAAATGTATTATACAGTTTTTCAGCTGAGGTTTTCAATACCTTTATGAAAAGGACCATTTTGCAGTACGCCTGGCTTCTTTTTAATGACTTAATAGTGTGATCTTGGACCTTCATTTTCAGAATAATTTAGACATCTGAGTTCTACTGATATGTCTTAAATTCCTTTTGAGGAGGTAGGCCATGGCTTTTCTTTGCCCTCAGCTCTCACCAATAAAGAAATGATAACTGTTTTTTGCCTCTTAGGTGAAAGTTAGGTTTATAGTGTGCTGAGCAACTATGACTACTATAGACAAAAATAATAAAGGTAGTACATAAAATCTCCTGGTTAAATCCTTCATGTCTTTTCAGACAGCTCACAGAAAGAAGCTAAGCTTCCAATATCCAGATTTTGCTCTGTAGGGTGTGGAAAACATGACCTTTATCAAGTGTTAAAATCCTTTATGTTATAGGTGGTAGACATCCAGTAACAGCCACGGTAAAGGGCAATGATTTTGTCTGGTTTGTACCTAGGTTCATTTTCATGCACTCTTTTGGATTACAAATGTCAGAGTCTGTTACTGCAAAAATGAGATTAATATGAATTACTGTATCTCTTTTCCTTGATATACCCCATTCCTTTCCCTTGTCCTTAAAGAGACATTTTTCACTTACCTCACAACTGTTTCATATTCACCATATACTGTGTTAATTTTCTCTTTGCTGAAAGACAGATATAGAAAGGCTTTTGGCTGGTAGAACAGAGTAGTGGTGAGTTTTGCCAGGATCAAAATCTACATAAAAATCAGTACCTTATGTAATTAGCATGCTAGGAGTATAATTTTATATCTTCTATACTGTTTTATACTTTTTTTTAGTTTACTTTTTTACCGAAGACTCTACAAGATTTTAGGGTAGAACAGGACCACATATTTTGAATAAGTGTTTTGGGGTTTGGTTGTGGTTTTTTTTGTTGTTGTTTTATTTTTGCTTTTAAAAAAGATGCTGCTTAGACAAAAATTGAGAACATAGCTTCTTTGTATGATTTCAGTGACTTCCATATCTGACTCCCTAATATATTTTATGGTAAGTTGGTAATAAAGCCTTGAACTTAGCTCATTTTTTGGATTAAAAAGATGTGTAGTATATATGATGAGATTGTTCTTTCATTGATCCTATCATCATTTTAGTCTCCTACTGAACAATTCTTTCAACCACAGCTTTTACAAAACTGGCTGCAGATTGGTTTCTGCTTTTGCCTGTTGGTGTTGATCACAACTAATAGAGTGGGAGATACAATTCTGAGTATTTATGCATTGTTTATTATGCTTAGCATATTGTTATGAAAGACTTCTGGAAGTGGGAGCAGGAGATATAGTTGAAGTTCAAACTATGTAAGGTTATTGCAGGAGGAAAGTTGATAGCATCAGTGGTTGTAAGGCCTCAGCCCAAGCTCTCAATATGGAAAGGCTAACAATATCCATTAGCCAGTGCTAGGATAACTGAACATTCTAAGCACTATGTCGTTTCCCATGTAATGTGTGTGTACTGTTTATCATGCAACCTATATATAGGAAACAGTTCCTCACATTTTCATGGAAAAGTGGCTATGGCTCATGCAAAGTTTGTGCCCATTGGACTCACTTGCTGTACATCCAATATAGCCCCATGTGCACAGTTCTTCTCTCTCAGACTATGGATGCCCCCAGCCCCAGTGTACTGCCTGGGGACTCCAAGATGCTTATGACAGCACTAAGTATGATTTACTTTCTGTTCTTCAAGTTAAGATTCTCGGTGATCTTTTTCTCATTTCCATATTTTCCTAATTTTATTCTTTTCATATCAGTAGGACATGTTTCTAGTAGAATTACTCAGAGAAAATTTGGAAATCTTGAGATTGCCCCCTGTGATTAGAGGAAAATGAGATTTTTGAAACATAAACTTCACAGTACGCAACACTCTATTCCTCTTTTACTGTTTTATATCTTGCATACCAAACCTACCACCTCCTCATCTTGGCTTCTTTAGTTTAGAAAAGTCAAAAATGTCAGGCTCTATCTTCTCTCTTTGTTGCTGGAGGATTACTTATTGGAGAGGAAAGCTGTCTCAAGAGATGTGTACATTCACTTATATCCCTGTAGAAACAGGGGTTGAACCTGTAGCATTTTTAATTCTTATTTTGTTTATTTCATGAGGTATCCATATAAGGATTAACTTCACAGGCTGTGTTAGTATTAGATTATATGCACTTTGCATTTAAATGTTTGTATGCTCATTTATAATGGTGCTTTATTTTTTAAAAAGGCGACAATTAATATTAATATAGTAGGTAATTTTTAAATTTAACCTTCATTTTCTGTGGAAGGTGCACCTACAGCTCTCTTCCTATGATCCCAGCTTTTAACAAAGAAATGCAGAAATTGTCTTTTTTATCTGCATATCATTCTGCACATTTCAGAGAGTAAGAATAAATTTAGCCTGCACGTTTATTGTCTATCCTATTGTGTTCCTGTTGTGGCAGCGTCCAGATTATTCAATTTATCTGGGATTAGCGTTATCATCAAAATAACTAACTGGTCGTGCAAGTTGACCGAGTTTTAAGATGTCATCTTAACTTTCCTGTTCCTCCTATAGGTGTCCATGTCCGGTTGCGTGGCCAGGTGTAAGAGTGCCCTCTCCTGGGCAGAACAGGACAGTTTGCCTCCCTCGGCTGGCGGATCCCTCTGTCGGGAAGCTTTCCTAGCCTTACAAACAGCTCAAGGTACTGTCACTGTTTGTCTAGCTTTACCTGTAAAGGTGTTGACGAAGAACTTGTAGCAGTTCTGTAGACAGAAATGCCAAAACCAGTAGAACAGAAATTGTTCGGTGCTCAGGAAGACAGAGGAGGTATTCACTCCAGATGCCCGCGTTTACCGAGTCACACTTTTCATGTTGTTAACAGATTAAAGTTATATTCATTAAAAGGCAGAAAGGGTTCTAACTGAATATTAGAGTGATGTGAAATCGCTCAGGTTGAATCTGTATGATGCAATTAATCTGATTTAGTGGAGTTACATCAAAAATCAATGTATGGCATAGCAAAGTTTTCATTAAATAAAGAATGAGCAGAATTTTTTGGTAGTTTAATAACACCCTATTGTCCTTCACTTGTTAAGGGCTGTTATTAGAAATTGACAGGACACTCTGTCAATTAAATATTGACCCTGATAATTTAATATTGGTGTGCCAATATCTTCTAAATTAATGTTATATCTGAACCTGGTGTTTCTAGTAGGAAAACCTAGCTACAAAGACACTCAATGCTTTTGAGTCTGTTAGCAAAATTACTGGGGTTTTAAGTTTTCAGATTTTGTGGAGGAGTGATTTTCAACTGAGGGTACATACACCTTGGAGTCCACAGGCCAATTCTTGTGGCTTCATGAAGAAAAAAAAAAGGGGGGAAAAATTAGGTTCAGCTATTAAATAGTTCTCGTAATTTTGCAGGAGCACCGAAGTTGATTAATATTCTTAGTGATCAGGTATCTACCTTGAAAATTTGGCAACCACAGACTGTAAAGTTGATTACAGGGAACTAGAAGCACTTCTTATAAAGAAAAAGGTGTAAAACTGTGCTCCTTTCTTCCTATTACAAAAAGAAGATAGCAGTCTTTCTGAGGACCCTTTCAAAATGAAAGTAAGCTGTGAATATAGAAATAGATTTCACAACCTAATATGGCTTTATTAGTAGTTTTATGATTATTAGAGTTATAAGGGAAGAGAGGATTTGACCAATGGTATAAAGAACTTAGTCACCATGCTATGTTTCTGGTATATTGTCCACTCAAAAAACATTTTCTACCTTGAGTGAAGAATTTCTACCATTTTAAGAATTTTGTATTATCATCTATTAATGTAATGACTTTTAGTACATTATCAAATCTGTGTAACTTAATTAAATATTGTGATCTTTCTTTCATAGAAGGATACATAAAGGAAGTTAGAGCTGCCTTAAGAGGCCAGCTGGACAGCTTTTCCTGGCCAACTGGACATAATCTTCTCCTCATGGCCTTAGGATTTGTGACTGACTAACAATTGCTGCTATTTTAATGGTCTAGGGGCTAAAATCAGATCCAGGCTCCATAAACCTTCATTTCATAAAAGTCATCAGGACTGAAGTATATCAGACCTTTTAGCTAGAAGCTTAGATTCGTTGTTCAGTGCAGCAGTAGCCAAGGAAGTCCCTAGATGCAGCAAGTAAGTAAGAGAAAATATAAAATAGCAGTAATATCTTTGAAGTGATTGTTTGAGGGGTGGAGTCTCTCATTAGGAGATTTGCTTTTGGAATTAGACCTGGAGCAGCAAAAAGTTGTGAAGCAGTAATTGAATGAATATGGGAATCCTGAATAAATAAAAAATAAACTCACTTTCTTTGGTAGTGGTCTTTATTGCTAAAACATTTTCATATTCCTAATGGTATAGATAAGCTGACTGCTGGGAAGCTGACTGTATAAAGTGGTCCAACTGCCAGCATATATATCAAATTTGTGTCTCTGGGATGGTTCCACTTGGCTTTCTGTATTTTCCTTTGAGCAGATAGGCAACACTTACTTCAGGGAGTTTATGTTGCAAACTGATCTGCATCACTGCTGTGTTTTCTCTGGAGAAAAGGATGAGTGGACACCTTTCTTCTTGATGTACATAACCTGACACATAGAGCCATCAACACAGGCTGCAGAGATGGATTAAGCTCATGCAGGCAATATCTTATGAATAGTCTTATGAGATGGTCCCACCTCAAAAAAGATTTCCAGCTATTAGAGAATATGCATTAGAGATGTATGAATAACCACAGTATAATACAAGAATATGTGCAGTAAAATCAGAAAACCACTACAAGCCAAGCCACAGAGAAAACATATTCCAGTATACTTTGCATATCAATTGTCAAGAATTCCTTCAATGGTCTCTCTGTTTTGTAAAGCACAGGACTTTTTAGGGATCCGGAAAGGTAGGACTAATAATAAAAATGCAATCTGGAGCTCTTGAATTCAGTTGTATTGCTTGATTCAGCAACTTTTTGATTCTTTGGCTTTTAGAAAATTATATCTAGAATTTGAAGTTACTTCTAATGATGGCCATTTTGCTAAACCACAGTATAATCAGTAGTGATGGGCACCAAAGCCACAACCGATGGAGTTCTTTTGGAACTGTCTACAACAAAAATTTACAAAATAGTGAAGTTTGTCTGGATGTCCAAGATCGTCCAGAAGAAGCTCAGCTGTGACAGATGGGTAATTTAGATATGTTGGTACCATCCTAAAATAGCTGCATTTTGGAGACTCAAACAATTTTGTATTAGGAAAAAAATCCCAAGTTTTTCTATTGATCTTACTACAGTAGAATAATAATTTAGAGTTAAATTCTTAAGACTAAATCCGTAGTCAGTGTTTGCACCACAGTTCTGTAAAAAAAGTTAATTGAACAGGATTTCAAATCATACAAACCAGTAAGGATCAATTCAAGAATAGAAGTCAGGACAATCTGGTTTGTTGTTTTCCTAACCTGATTATCTTCAGTTTGTCCACGTTGCAAGCAAGAACACTGCACCTGGCCATTTTGAGGATAAAGTCAGGTTAAACAAACAAGGCTCAAATAGTGTCCTGTACTGAGTAATGTACAGTTTCCCTGAACACAGCAGATACAAGCCATTTCTCTGGTCTGTGGATTTCTGCCAGGCACACAGTGCTTCACAGAGCAGTATCTAGAAAATCCCTAGTATTCTATGTGTCTGTATTTTCAGTAAGAGCATTTGCCTTTGTTTAGGAGGAAGATCTAGTTTAGATGTAAGAAGTTTCTTGTCTTGAAGATTCTTCTCAAACAAAGTGGGTAGCAATTATAGCAGTTTCATTGAAGTATAACCCATCTCATAAAATTCCCTCTTACAGCTTTCCCATCTTTCTGACAGTGCAAAAAGATCACATGGTGAATTGGAACCAGCTTTTAAAGGCAGTGTTCTATACTTTATCTTTCTTTCCACAAACAGAGGTTAGTTATACTGGGAAGTATTCAATCATGCTGTATGATTGTCTCTTGATTTTGCAGATTCTACCTCTTAGTTCTAAGAATGTTGTGATATTACACATTGGTCCTTTCCCCAAACACAGAACAGACATATTTCTAGGTGCCATACTATCCCTGTATCTTAATATCACTCAGTCAAAATAATTTTACTCCCACAGAAATTTGCAGTAAAAATCTTTGCAGGTGTATCTACTCCTGGCCCCACTCTTGAGTGGCACCATATCACAGCAGAGTCAAGGCTGGAAGGGACCTCTTGAGATCATCTGGACCACCCTCCCTGTCAAAGTGGGGTCAGCCAGAGCAATTTGCCTTGCCAGGATCATGTCCATTTGAATATCTCTATGGATATGAGACACCACAGCCCTTCTGGGCAACCTCTACCAACATTCAGTTAGCATCAGAATAAAGAAATGTTTTCTTATGTTTAGCTCTTGTCCTGTCACTGGGCACCATTGTGAAGTGACTGTCTCCCTCAGTATTTTCTCTGCAAAGGAATTGAGCTTCTGCTATAGTACAGCTTAGGATTCCAATCTTTCCATTCTTTTTTTTCCAGTAATTTCCTTGAGTTTTAGAAACCTCATCTGTGTCTAATGATTACCTTAGTAGCCTAACAAAAGGTAACATAAAAACCTGTTTAAACACTGAAAGTGTAAATTCATACTTTCAAACACCAAAATGGTTTTCCTCAATCTGTGTGGCGTTTTTGCAAAATATGTGAATTGTGAAGTGTGAGTTGAATTGAATTACAGAACGGTTTGGGTTGGAAAGTACCCCAACGATCACCTATTTTCCAGCCCCCATGACTGACACCTTCCATTAGACCAGGTTACTCAGCGCCCTATTCAACCTGGCCTTAAGCACTTCCAGGAGTCTGGCATCCACAGCTTCTCTGGCAACCTGTTCCAGTGTCTTACCAGTCTCACAGTAAAAAAATTCATCTCAATAATGCCATTGTAAAAAGTCTCTCCAGCCTTCTTGTAGACCCCTTTTAGGTACTGGAAGAACACAATAAAGTCTCTCTAGAGCCTTCTCTTCTCCAAACTGAACAGCTCCCAGCTGTTCCTCATAGGAGAGGTGCTCCATCCTTCTCATCACCTTTGTGGCTCTCCTGTGGACTCATTCCAAGAGGTCCATGTCCTTTTTATGTTGCAGGACCCAAAGCTGGATACAGTGCTCCAGGTGGGGTCTCACAAGAGCACAGTAGAGGGGATGAATCGTGTCCCTTAACCTACAGACCATGCTTTTGATGCAGCCCAGGACACGTTTGGCTTTCTGGGCTGCAAGTGCACGTTGCTGGATCATGTCCAGCCCACAAGCATTTCCAAGTCCTTCTCAGCAGGGCTACTCTCAATCCATTCTCCTCCCAGCCTGTATTTCTCCTTGGGACTGCCTTAAGCCAGGTACAGGACCTTGTACTTGGCCTTGTTGAACTTCATGGGGTTCACATAGACTCACCTCTCACGTCTCTCATGGTGCCTCAGAATGACATCCCTTCCCTCCAGTGTGTTGTTCACACCACTCAGCTTGGTGTTTTCAGCAACTTGCTGAGGGTATACTACAGAAGAATCCTTTTTTCCTGACCAGACAGTGTTGCCAAGTTCTGTAAAGCCAAATTTTTACAGCTTCTCTTCAAAAGGTGTGACATACTACAGCAAACATCATACCAGCTGTATCATACAACATCCTCAAATAAAATTTGCTTAAAAGCAAATGTGCACAATGCATTATGTCTATAGAGATCTTGCCCTGCTGAGAGAGCAGTCATTTCTTGTGCACTTGTCAATGTTCTAATATGCAAAGTAAAAAGTATGGTTGAATGTGCTACAGAAATCAGAGTGTCGCTTACAGTGATAACAGATCAGATTTTTTCCAACAATGTGATTTAGTTCTCTGTAGTCCATACAGAGATTCTGTCACATTTTATGTGATAGAATACTGATCTTCAAGTGCTGAATGGCAGAGTTATGCCTTTTGACACATGAAATGTCTTCTCTTTTTGTCATCCCTTTTTTCTTAAATAATGCCTTGGCTTTTTAATGGATGGCACTCTTACATTTCAGCCATACATCAAGTACTTAATACTAACTGCAAACTGCATATATCCATTTCAGATCAGAGTAATTCTCAGTTCACAACCAGAAAATTTTAACTCATTGCTGCTTCTTAGTTATATGTAGTAAAGTGTTTTAAAAAATCCATTGAGATCTTGTTTTAATTTTCTCTTCTGACTTCTGCACCTAATATCAAATCTGCTTGCTTGCATTTTAGCTTGTGGTTTGTCTATCAGATATAGCTTCTTCTATTAGGCATTCACTTGGAAATGAACAGGGATTCATTTTTATCTCAAGTCTGTGAGAAGTGTAACAGTTGATGGCTCTGACTCATGTTCAGAGGCATTTTGAGACTAAATGCTGAAATGGCTCTGAACATAGAGGGTGACATGAGATGTGTTTTTCCCGAGTGGCAGCAGTTTTCAGATGAATATAACAACATTAGCTGCTAGTAAATTTATGGCTGCAGATAGCTTATGTGAACTACAGTTGCTTATGAAGCAGTTCACTCTGTTTTTCATCTTTTCTTTGCAAGAAAGCCACCACAATAGTGCAGCTGCTATTATGATTTCTGCTCCAGAGGAAAAACAATTTTTTAAGGTTATAGTAGTGTTGGTTCACTTAGACTACATTTTTAGAGGAGATTGCTCGAAGCAATTGCAAAATAATGCTCCCAATACTGATTGGATAATTATCAATGAAATTTAGTGGACTATTAACTTACATGGTTACTGAGAATACACTATTCTATTACTACAGAACCATTTCAGCCTAATTCAGATGGTGTATCTTTACCAGTGAGTATCATCATTAACAATTTGGTGGCTCAGAACTTAATCCTCTATTTTCAAATTGCTTTTTGCAAGCCTGACCTTGTGAGCATCCCAATTGGCCTGCTTGCATTTCACAGTTACTCTAAATTACTTGTCATTAGTCTAGTTAAGGGTAAAATAATCCTTGTCATCTCCTCAACTTCAGATTTCCTTCATCCATTTCCTAGTTTGGAAAACTTCACTGGGCAGCTGTGGCCTGGCAGCATTGCAGCAATCTTTTGTGGTCATTTTCCCTGGACTGTGGCTAGTTGATTACAAAATTCTGTGTTGGTGTGTTGATGCTTCAGGAGCACAAACGATCCTCCATAGGTCCTCTGACAATTTCAGTGGAGTTTCTTGTTTCCACTGAGCCTTATTTTTTCTGTGAGTTCTGGCTATTGTGGTTGAGTATTTGTTAAGTATTCTGCACATTGACAGAAAATCTGGCAGTATAAATTTGGTTCAGTGGTGATTACATGAGTAAATATCGGTTAAATTAACGTAAGTACACAATATAGTCTTTGTGCCAGCCAATTCACAGGCTTGCTGCCTAGTGTCCCAAAGTGCTTTTCAGTTCTCCAGAGCTTTGTGAGATGCCAGCCCAGCTGAATTCTAGGAATGCTTGCAGGCAACTTTTCTAAGGATTTGGCTTCCTTTTCCAAAATTACATTTCCCTTTCCAAAAATCCCAATGTTGCTGCCAAAAGGCGTCTCTTACCTTGATATTACAAGGATATTTAATAATATTTTCCTTTCTGTTTCCTAGGTGCCATTTTCAGACCATTTTGCAGGCCTCTTCCAAATGGCTCTTTGGTATCAATATTTGCAGCAGAGTTTCCTGCAGATTCCTTATAGGAATAGCATTATCTACTTATTATAACTGCATACAAGAGAAAGGTCATTTTTAGGTCATTTTTCAGATCTGATGAAACTGCATGAATTGCAGATGAACAATTTCCACTCCACAGAGTACCTGGATGTCAGCAATACAATGCCTAGTGGCATGAGTTATGCAGCAAAGATGAGAAGAACATTAGCAGAAGAAGAACTTGAGAATGGGAAAAGTAATGTTCTTGGGTGTCTGTAAATAAGCTCATTCATTATTTGGCAAGTTAGATCACCAACATGACTCCTTCTTTACCATTGCCTATGCGGAGAGAAAAATTGAAATTAACACTGTGATGTGGAATGTGACACATGCCTGTTGATTTACAAAATGCCCAACCCACACTACATTCAGATGATGGATGTAGAGAATGTCATAGTAAGCTTTGCTCAACTTCCACCCTCCTTCGTTGTACAGGGTTTTGGTAGAATGGCTATTACCATCCTCTGCTCTTTAATCAAAGTTGTCTCCATAGTTTTAGCTTGGCAATGGGCAGCACAATTCTTTTAGTGTGCCAAAATCAGTAGATTCACTATTCTGTCCTTGTTACTAGCTGATTTTGAATGCATCTCATGGCTTTGCTCATAAAGTAGTCTAAGTCATCACTGTTTTCATCATAGTTTGACTGCCAGAATGGAAACTTCATAGAGTGAGCCTGAAAATAGCCTCCATATCAGGATCTTGTTTTACTGCTGTATTGTGCACTAAATTTGTGAGTGTTAGGGGGAGCAGATGGCTGAAGCCTGGGAGTAGGAAGCTGAGATAGAATCAGTGCCTGCTGTGGCTTGTTCATTTGCCCGTGGGAACCAGGAGGGCCAAATTCTGAGGGATGCTCTGGCAGAATGTTTTATGTAAAATACCCAGCTACTTTCTGCTTATGTGTACATTCTTGCTGATTTGAAAGCAATAATCTTATGCATTGTTTCTCTTGCTCCTGGTCTCTACTTTCTGTGGTTCCTGTTGCCTGCCCCTCTTCCTTGACAGTTCACCCTCTGACGTTTAATACATGAGGATAATCCTTGGACAAATCCATCCTTCATTAGGCCCACCAGCTTCCTGTATTTCCAAGTATGCCAATGGAAACATATATGTTGAACAAAGAAAAATAATCAGGAAAACAGTTCCTATTTTTCTGTTAAAAGGTAGTGCAAATAATACAGGATATTGGAAAAAAAACTTCAGCTTTTTGCTGAGACCAGTTATGTAAAACTATTTTCATATATGCTGAGCTTTGCAGTAACAACGTGAGGTGAAGAAATGAGAGTAGGGAAGGGTAGCTTTTATCTCACCCAGCAGGGCTGGCTGGCCAGCTAGGTAGTGCTGCTTGCACACCTCTTCAAGGCACAATTTCAAGACATTACCAGACATAATACAAGTACCTGGATGGGGTGGTGAGAAATGAGCCAGAAAGATATGATGCACTGAGGTCTGAGGAGGCTGCATTTGATTCAAAGTGAGGAAGACATCTAAGCTCTAGCTGTGCCACCTTTGCATACTGCTTTCTTGTAGATCACTCAGTTGTCACCACTCTCAGTTCCTGCCTCTCCTATATAGACTCTTTGCAGGCTCATTATTTCTGACAAGGCATCTCATGCTTCTGGTCCAGCTCGCTTAGTCTTACCTTTCCAGTTCTAAGATTGTTCACACTCAGTTCTCTAAGAATAAATCACTGAGATTCTCTTATCAGTTTCAATGGTTCTTCCAAATATGCTTGCTATCATTTCAGCAACTGCTCTTTGAATTTGTCCAAGAGCTGTTTGGCAAGAAAATAGAAGTGTTCGGCATTCCTGCCTCAGCTTGGCAGGAGGAACCCTCCTCTCTGCTATTGTGCAGTTGGCATTTCTCTCCTCTCTTGTTCAGGACTAATGGTTTAGCTGTGTCTGTTTTGGGGATTTCAGCCTCTCAGATCCATTTTCTAGAACAACGGCTAGCGCTGTGTATGAGGTGTGGGAGACAGGAAATACTGCTTAATGGTGTTGAGAAGCTGTCTTTGCTTGTTTCAAGGGTGGCTTATTTCTAGTGAAGGGTTAGGAGAATGGCTGAGGGAGAGATGGAAGGAAGGATGCAGCTAACAGTTGATCATTCTTCCTATGACTAACCTCTGAAACCATTGTCTAGGTTAGCTTAGTGTTTGGCCAGGACAGCCAAAGAATACTTCAAGCCAAGTGTACTTTGATACTGCTGATGTTCATGTTCCTGTTGCTGTCCAAACTCCTGAACAGGCTGTCAAGAAACCTGTTCTCCCAGGAAACATTGTAGGTATACAGTTTCATACTTCCAAATTAAAGATAAGTTTTAGCATCTTTAGTGCCTTACTGTAGGCTTAGTTTCCTGGATTGAGGTAAACAGTATTATACAAGTTCTGCATAGTTTAGCTTTTTTGGGTGATGGCTTGGCCAGTGCCTTGCCTCCCTTTTCAGTATTGCCACTGCTTAGTTGGGTGCTAAGATATGAGAAAGGACTAAAACGTGGGAAAGAAGAGGCAAGAACCACAGCAAATCAGGACTGTGTGGCGTTGCTAGACAAAGGCAGCCTGCCTGCTGTCTCTCAGAAGTGGAATGAATATGTCCAGAGCCAGCCATAACTGAGCAGAGTTAATCTATCTGCATCTTTCAGAGAGAGGTGACTCCGTGCACCAGTGATGGTTGGACATGCAAGGCTGCCAACTGGCAGTGCATCCAAGACTTTGCAAAATTACATAGGCTAGACACCCAAAGTTAGGAAAAAACTGTCAGAAAAAAACTGTAGCCATGAAATGAGGCTTGAAAACCCCATGACAATTGCAAATAGTAATGAGAACACCATATGTGGGTCATATGAGATTATGCAGCACTGGTCAGAGGTACCAACCTGAGAGCACTTGCTACTTCTAACCAACCCTCCTTTCCCACTCTAATTGCAGTACTGTCCTTGTTTCCTGACTTGGGGGAGGTAATACAGCCTTGGAAATATTGGAGGACAAGATTTTATACTCTGTATAATCCCTACTGCATTATTCCATGGTACCAATGTCCCCAAGACAGGATGTGGTCCATCTTTCTGTACTTGGAGCATGACACTCCCTCTTCTTGGCTGACTGAGAAGCCACAATCTGATTTTCCTTTCTAACTTCATTTACAGCATCTAAATGCCTATTTTGATGGATGCTTTAATTGCTTAGAAGCCTGTGAGTCACGAGCTCCTGGACAGGCTTTAGATTTCAAGATAAGAAGCTACACTGTGAATTCTTTCGTACTTCGGTGGGGATGACCGTGTTCGTGACGGGGGCGAGGGGCGCTGGCGGCGGGGGCTGTGGCGGCCCCGCAGGCACACCTGCCCCCACAGCAGTCCTGTCCCTGCCTCCTCTCCTAGTGCGCTGACCTAGCGGAGCTCTATTTCATGGCGGCCGCGTCGCTCGGCACTGCGACACTCGGCACTGCCGGACAGCGCGGCCCGGGACGCGGCCGCCCCCGCCCGCAGCAGGGCTCGGCTCCCGCGCCGGGCGGAGCGGCGGGAGCGCGGGGCGGGAGCGCGCGGCGCCGCCCCGGCCCCGCCGCCGGCAGCCGGCAGATCCGGGTCTCGTGGCGCGGGCTGACGTGTGAGCCGGCCCGAGCCGCGGGGCCGAGCCGCGGGGCCGCCCCTGCCCGCCCGGCCGCCCTGCCCCTGCCCCCGCCCCCGCAGCCCTCCGCGACGGCGGCCGGAGCACGGTGAGCGGGGCCGCCGCGGCGGGGCCGGGAGGGGCGGGCTGGCGGCGGCCGAGGGCTGGCGGGGACACCCCCGACCCTCCGTCCGGCGGGCGCGGCGCGGGCCGGGGAGCGGCGGCGGAGCCCCGGTGGGGGCTGCGGGGGAACTTCCAGCCTGTTGAAGTGCAGAAACGTCCGCGCCGCCGGGCGCTTCGCCGGGTGCCGGGGAAGGTAAACATCGGGAGAGCCGGAGCCTCTCCGCTCGGTGTCAGGCAGCTCTCGTTTTTTTCCAAACCGGAGAAACGTCGTCTCATCTTTTTATCAGCTGGTCTGATTGTGGTTTTTCTGGTTGTTGGGGATTTGAGTGCCAAGTGGCACTCTTCTGTCGATTTTAGTTTTTTTTTTCTTAAAGGATCTCAGTCTCATACTTGGAGCCAAGGAGGTTTAGTTTTCTCTCTTTAAAGAAGCTGGCAGTGGCGTGCAGACACAGGGTATGTGCTCCCAGGCTGCTCCCCGCTTTACGAACAGGGTGCAACTGAAGTGGGAGAGATGAAACAATGTCACGTGAAATACAATCTCGAGAAAAGGACGATATCACACTGCTGTTAATTTGTTAAAGATAGGAATCCTGCCAGGAGCTCTTCATGTATGCTGAAATATGTGATTCCTATGGAATCAATGGAGAAGGGATTTATTGGCCTTGGAGACCACAAGATACGGTTATTTCTCTGCTGCTGTCACTGTGCTGGGCTCCCCAGCTGTCCTGCGTGCAGCTCAGCCGCTGCCTTCCATGGCAGTTCTGAGGCCTTGGCTAATCAGCACTTCTACGTGAATGTGGTGCAAGACCTACATCAAAAACTTTGGTTTCCTGACAAACACCTATTTGCCTAATCAAGTGTCTTCAGGCTTGCCTTTTAGATTGCAGACTGTGTTTTAATACTGAACATCCAGATCTGTGCAGATAGATAAGTCTTGAAAACCAACTCCAGGTTTTAGAGGCAAGGACATCTAACATTTGGGTCTTAATAGCATTTTACATTGATGTTGTTAGTGTGCCTACTGGGGAAGGTGTATGTCTTTAGTGAGTACTAGTGGGATATGTATTATAAGTCCTTAAATGCTTAGCTATTAGAGCGCTATCCACCTTTACTCATTTATGTTACATTCCAAAAGCAGACATAAGCTCAAAAAATCAGAAGTGTGGGAGATCAGTTTTACTTTTTTATTTTTTCCTATGTCCTTGATAATTTCATCCAATTCCTGTGACTCAATGAGATGAAAGAAATCAGTCTTTGATTCGAAAAAGTGACCCTGTCGCTGACAGTGAGGCTTGAAATGGTAGAAGCAGTTTGCAAAATGAAATTAATTGTAATGTTAGCAGTCCTTAGTTGGTTCGCTTCTAGCCACTGTTCCTTCCCCTGCCACTGTGGTGGGTGAGTCCAACGTCTTTGGTTCCTTTTGCCCTTTGTAAAAGACAAGATTTACAATGTTTGCCTAACTCTTGCACAGAGTTCTTTTAAGCATTTGTACTGAGTATTTTAAGTAATTTAAGATTGTTTTGTAGAAGGAGCTAAATAACAGCAAAGCTGTACTGGATGTGTTATTGGTAATTCCACACTGTGTTGTTGTGCGTGTTTCTCGGACCAGCAGGGATGTCCCTGACCCACTCAGGACCATAAGCCCCGAGGTCTGCTGTAGAACCAAGATGATGGTAGCAGCAGTTTTGTAGCTCTGGTTGGATCTTTTTTTAGCCTAGTTGGATATTATTTCGCTGACTGTAGAAATAAATATAATAGACAAGATTCTGTGAAATTCTTTATATTGTGCACATTGTGATGGTTTTGCAACACCTTACATAAACCACAGTCAAGTCCATTAAGTTCCAAACTGCATGGCCCAGTTACATGAGCAATATTCTGCAGTCCACGTTCTTTTGTTCTAAGGGAAAAATGAGAATAATACAGTTGTTATTAAAGAAATATTTTACATTTAAAACAATTCATTATGTTTCAATGATTTTTAAACTCTTTTACCTGCTTTCAAAAAGTTGGTATTTGATTTTGGAGAAAGTTAGTTTCTAACTGACTTCTGGTTTTGTTGTTAACTTCTCATTTCCGACTTTCATATATTTAAACTTCAGAATAAGTGGTGTGTGAATGTTATTTGCATAACAGATGTGTAATAAAACTACATTTGTACCTTTAGAATTTTCCCTCCTAGATATTAAGGGTACTTGACGTACATTGTTAAAGACCAAGTTTTGTCTCTGCTGAAAGTTCATACCAGAATTTGACCTAACAACATCATGAGACTTTACAGGGCCAGTACAATGAAAGTAGCAAGATCTTATCTTCTTATAGATGCGTATGAATGGCAAAGGGGTACAGTGCCCTGACAA
This sequence comes from Luscinia megarhynchos, assembly GCA_034336665.1. Lineage (NCBI taxonomy): Eukaryota > Metazoa > Chordata > Aves > Passeriformes > Muscicapidae > Luscinia > Luscinia megarhynchos. Next base: position 22,584,290 of record CM067566.1, on the reverse strand, counting down.
TACCAAGTATCAAATTCTTACTCTCTATGTTTTGAACATTTATTCAGCACATCAAATACAAAAATGTTTTGGCAGATGCATTTATGTATATAAAGCTTATTGTCATCTGGCCATATTCTGCTTGGACGCAGCTTGAAGAGCCTATGAGCCTACTTTGCAAACATGCTGTTACACACTCTGCATATTTGCACTTACATACCTGATCTTACACTTGATGTTAAACATGCTGTCTTAACTTCCTGGGTTAGAGAGTCAATTTACGAATCCAGTTGTTAATGAAGCACCTGATTCTGCGAAATGCTAATACTTCTTGGAAAATCCAAGTACTCTCAAACCCTCTGTAAGTACAGTGGAAGCTAAGAAAACTTCCTAAGGCTCTATCACAGAATCTTACAGTCCTTGTTCAGGTGGAAAGAAAAAGGAATTACTTTCCCAGAAGAGCTCCTTCGTTTGTGTGCCTTGGCTCATCAACAGCTGGCTTCCCTAGTTCCCAATGAGCCTAATTTGAAGTAAGACTCCTTAGCTCCTCATTATGAAGGAATACAGACATGAGAAGGATCAGTGTGTGTTAGCTGTATTAGTCTTACTTCTACTGACAGAACAGTGGTTCTGCTAGCAGTATAGTGAAGAAATATGTTTCTATCCTCTTCCCTATTCCCACCACCTATTTCACACTATTAGCTGAGGCTGGAGCAAGAATGTGATGATTGATAGGACTTTTCATGAAAGATTTGAGGATGCTTGGGGGAGCAGCCCCTGGCATGATTGAGTGATTGTGCATTTGCATTGCTATTAATTGAACAGATATGCTTCAGAAGCTTTGGTTTGAGTGTCTAACTGGTATTTTTACAGATAATTGAGCAAATTAGTCCCATTTGGGTGGGAGCAGATAGAATTACACTTGATAAAAGTTTTCCTCATTAAGATTAGCTCTGATTCTTCTGCAGCTTTGCATTAAAAAGCATGGCTTTCTGGAGCTAAATATAGTTTCATTCTTACTTTATAAAGCTTCTAGACAAATGTCAGATCCAAACCACTGAGCGCTCCTCAGAAAGAAAAGATTTTATCAGAAAAAAAAACCAGGAAAGCTGGACAAAAATGTAGCAGCAACCATTATATAAGCAGCTGCAATGCTCATTTACTTTGTTGAATCTTTTTCAAATACAGATCTCCAGTATTAGAGCTTTGGTCTTCTTTGTTCATATGTTCACATGTGTATGTTCATGTATTTCCCGTTAGTTAATAATAAAATCTTTATTTTTAGCTGGGCAATATTTTTAGACAACTTGATAAAATAATTTGTCTTTTTTCACACATTAAAAAGTTATTTAGGGGAAAAAAGCAGCTGTCTGAAGGAAATTACATGAAGGTGTGAAGAAAAGTTGGGGTTAGCCCTTCAAACAGTTGAACTAAATCAACTGTGAAAGAAAGCTTCCTGATGTGACCAGCCTTAGTTTAACAAGAATTCCAGTGCAAGTTATTACAGTGTTGTTAGGGGTTCCTCACCCTGGTATCTAGGTGAGACTGATCAGATGTGACCCACAATTAAGAATCTCTATTTGAAAATACTAGGTAAACATTTTATCAGAGAGCTCTGTGAAATGTAGAACTATTCTGATTATATTATTATATTTCTTATATAAAAGAGACATTTTTGAGCCATGGGGATTGTCAGATAGTTTAGCTTCAAATTAATACGCAGAATAAAGGTGTCTAAAGATGAAAGATACGTTATTTTCTATGTGAAAATGGTGGAGCCAAAGGTAAAATGTGTGTTGCAAACTAATCTTGGTCTTGTGAAACAGTACCATAGATTTTTGTTGTGCAAATTAATATAATGGATTTAAAAATCTGTTGCTAATAGGTGTAAGGGAGAGTTGTGTAATTTGCATAACACTTTCCTTTTGATAATCTAAACTAGTCTGTGAGTCTGCTGAATTAGATGGATGATATTCTCTGGTAAAAACTGGGTCATCTGTTAGCTAAATATATGTAAATAACCAAGTCCAGAAATCCTGTTAATTGCTACAGATTCCCTCTGGTATAAGTACTGATTAAAAAAATTCTAATTGATAAGCTTCAAATTGTTTACTGCAGGTATGTAAAAAACCTGATTCAACTTCCATTGAAGTTGAAGACAGGCACCAGCTAGCCGCAGATAAAATTTCATCTGGCCTAAAGGGGTTAGGAGTAGGGCTGCCAGGGAATAGAGCTGCTTTCATCTGAAAATTGAAAATCCTGCTATCTTTCTCAGCATGCTGCTACCCTGTTAAATCTGTTTGCTCAGTGGAAAGTTATTAGAAACATATGTCATCCCTGGAGAAAAAAATAATGAAAGTATTCCAAAGAATTTCAGTATAATTTTGTGTTTGTATGTGATTGGAGTAACATTAAGGAATAGTGTATTTTTACAATGTTAAGGATTTAGTAAGGTATTTTGTAATGTAAACAACTGTACTCTTAATATACTAGTATAAAAAAGCTTCTTAGCTCATGGTTTAGGGCTGCATTTGCTGCCTCAAATGGTGGAAAAAGTTTCATGTTTTGAAACTGTTTTTTGTAAAGGAGTGAATAAGAGACGTTATTCACATATAATTTTGAAAAGAGACAAAATGTCTAAAAATTTCTGAATGGTTTAACACTTTAAAAAACCGAATTTGAAATAATGAGTTACTGCAGGCCACCTGAGCTGTGGTAACTGCCTGGCTGCTCATGGTTAGCTCAGGACCACTCTGGAGTGTCTCAGTGTAACCTTTTTCTCTTGCAGACTGAGCAAAGTCTCAACCAGCACAATAGGTTATATAGCTTCTTATAGGAGCATACTTTTTAAATACTTTTAAAAGTAAATTATTAGTTTTGTATTATGAAGCCCAAAAGTTAAGCCCAAAATACCTTTCGGGTGGGGTAATAAACAGCAAAGTCAGGTTCCCTGTCCTGCTTTAATGGGGGGCTGGTATGAGATCCTCACCTCTGCCATTTTCCATTTGCAAGGGTACTCTTTATTCTTGCTTCCCTGCAAAAGCAGGCCTGCCCCCTGGAAGGTCTGCTCCTCCTGCATGTGTAGCCACTTTGTCAGAATGTGGTCTGCCAAAGCAGTACAAGCCTTTGGCCCTGGCTGGCGTGGCACAGCATGGGGATCCTTGCAGGGCTGGTGTAGAAGTGCTTCCAGCAGGGTTTTTGGATTTAGTATGTGTTACTTCCTGCAGCAGTGCATCACTTGTACAGCTGCAGGAGTGCTGAATTTGGGAGATTGGCAGATGTTTGGGAATGGGAAGCGGAATGTCAGCAAGCAGTGAGGCAGTCTGTAATGCTGGAGACACTAACCAAAAGCAGGAGAGCGAGTTAATATGCCCAGGTTTTCTACTTAATTTTGAAGTGGAAGAACCATGAAAGTTAGTGAGAGTTCTTGCCTTTCTGAAGACCACAGGAGAGGACTCCCAGTTTGCTTTGTAAACTGGTTGAAATACTATGTGTTAGTAATTTTACAGAGGGTAGCTCACCTTTTTGCGTTAGTATATGTGAAATGAAATTATTAATAGCTATTATAACACAGTGCAATAGGAATAACTTTGTTGTCCTAGACCATTGTCAGTCTCCTACACTAGAAGAAACTGAAACATTTACTTAGCAGAAAGAGGGTATTATTCTTGAACAATGTTCTGTGTCATTGGCATCTTCTCTTAATTAATTTTCATATTCTGAGAGCTTTCTTTGAGAAAAATGTCATCATTTTAACAAAAGGATGACCAAAGCTGACAGCTGGAGTTTGGTAATAACATTCTCTATCAAATGTCAGTAAATGAATTCTAAAATAGCTGGACTGCTTTTTTGGTCCATGACTGTATGTGCATAATTAGCACCCTTTTCAAGTGTTGCCCAGAGGAAATGTTGAGCCACCTGCATGAGAATAAGTAAACAGCTTTTTTTCATCTTGGTGGATCTTATTTAGCTCCCTTAGGGAGTTCAGTTTTGGTCACTGACATCAGTCTTCTTGCCTTTAAAGCCTGAAATCTCTTTGTCCTGGCATGCTGGGGTCTGACCATGACAGAAAAGGGGGGAAACAGCACTGTAACAGTGTGGGTTCTTGTCCTCTGAGAGTTGTACTTGACACTGACAAGACTTAACTAAGATGAAAGAAGCATCTGTATAATCTTCTGTATTTCCCTGATATGCCATTCTGTGTTGAACTGATGTTCCTCAGTGTACCTGTAACCTTGGTTAGCCCAGCCCAAAAATAGTAAGTTTCCTGCCAGGTTCTTATTAGATCCTGCTGCTCTTTGAAGGGTGTGAACATTTTAACATACTTCAGTTTGAGAAGGGTTGTGATGCTTGGCTGTGAAAGGGCTTTGACCATAATTATAAGTAGTTGAAGTAGTTGAAGTTTTTATGCTCTGATTCCTGCCTCACTGCTCTAGGTGCTAGCACTGTTGTTGGCAGATTGGCTCAGAAGAGTATTCTGTCCTACTCAGAGCAACTCCAAATGTCCACTTCAGGGTGAAAATGTTAGCAACCCAGCAATGCTCAGAATATTGTGGTGGTCGCACAGTAGTGGAGTTGCGCTGTGGAGACAAGGGATGTTTCAGTGCTCTAGTTGTCCTGCAAGACCACCAGAAAAAAAAAAAAAAACAACTCAGAGAGACCTTTACCACTTACTTCTCAGCTTCAAGTCTGTCCCTGCTCAAAAGCTCCTTCCCTGATTTCAGATGTCACTGTAGTATCCTTCAGTGGCTGGCCCAGCATTTCTTTCTTTGGCTTTGTCCTATTTTTAAGGAGTTGTTTTGTATTATGTTTGCATCTTTAGGAAACACCAGATGAATGACACTGGAAAATTAATTCATTGTTTACTTACGAGGTGATTTGTGGGACAGTAGCAAAATTACCTGACCTAGTATGCCTTGAGCAGGATGTGGCTGGGTGAGCATTTCTCTTGGGGAGCTCCTGCTGGAGTCTCTAGCTCCTATTTGATCAGCATCAGTCAACTTGGTTGAATCCAACAAGAACTCCACCAGTTGCCTCCATCTGTGTGTGTGGGTAAGCACTGACTTTCCGTGAGGAAGGGAACTGGCTTAGCTCAATCTGCATTGTAGAGTTCATCTTAGATCTTGTTAATTATCCTGAGAAAAGTTGAAGTGCAAAAAAATACTTGCCAACTCATTAGGCTACAGCTGGAAGTCCAGGGAGACATACTGATGCTTTCAAGTACAAAACCACTCTCCCCCCACCCCCCTGGAATTATAAGGAGAGTGGAGACGGTTGCTTTATACTGTGAAAGTGTAGCTATGCCTGGGAACCCGTTTTGGAACCAGCCGTCAAAATTGTTGCAGCTGTTTTCCGTAGAAAAGCTAAATGGGTGATCTGAGCAGGGACAATTAGTTGAAGAAAGCTGTAATTGGAGCCACGCTTGACTGTGGCAGCTCTCCTTCTGGCAGGACCCACATTCATATCCTGCTGTCTTGCTTTTGCTGCCCAGTTAGCCAGTTGGGTTCCTTTTGTCTTGAAAATTCAGTTTTACGCCCAGGAGGAGGCCTGGTAGAAAAACATTGTCAACAGTTCGCTAGAGATCCTGCAGATCTACTACTGCATGTGGTCATGGAGAACTACTAGATCCTTGTGCACTAAATCTGATGAGAGTGATAGGATTTGTTCCAGTAAAAATAGGGTGCAGCTGTAAGTATGAAAATGATGATGAGAGAGAGCTTTTCTTGGGTTATTAATAAAAGGGATTAAAAATCAACATTATAAAAAAGCCAAATATAATGTTGCCATGTTTCAGACTTCAGTTCTCTGAGAGAATATTTACTTGAACTATCTAAATTACAGTAATAGAGGAGAACGGATCCTTGGAATGTTTTAATTAGTGTCTATTTGTATACAAGATTCTTTACACAACCTATTTTTAGCCTTGTTTGAACAGAGGAAGTTGCTTTGTAGAGGAAGTTTTCCTAGAAAACTTCAAGCTTATTTTTGCAAGTTTTATAACCCCAACAGTTAAAAGCTTTTTTTAAAAATATGAGGACCACCTCCACTGGTTACTTATGCCAGGCCCTTGGCTTCTGGATTAATTTTGATTTAGTGTGGTGTCTTTGTCTTTAGTGTGGGTTCTGGATTAATTTTGATTTAGTGTAGTGTCTTTGTCTTTAGTGCGGGTTCTTTTGCCTTAGAATCATGCCGCTGCTAACTTCAGACAGAATAGCATTTATTTATTTTAAAGTACTGCTTATTTTTCTCTTTAGTTTTCTCCCTATTCTTATAGGTCCTTTTGTGAAGTTTCTTCTCTATTCAACTACTGCTTCCTTTGTTTCCTTACACTGTCCTGTAGTTTTATCCAGTGTTTAGTTTGCGTTCCTTTGCTTCTTTTAATGGCTCTCCTAGCATTTCTGCTTTGTTCTTCCTTTATACTGCTCTGGTGATAGGAAATGTGTTGAATTTCTGGTAGTAGCAAGAACTAGAATTTCACAAAGCTGTATGCTGGTAAAATCAGCCAGTCCTATATACACATACATCTGTTTGGCTTTTAAAAAAGAAAACCCCAAAATTCAAACATATTACTATCCCACTCTATGCTGCAATCCAGTCTGAAGAAACATATGATGCAGAAATCCGTGGATAAAATTCCCTGCCCTGTCTTATGAAGTTTAGCTGTATAGCTGAAATAATGGGAAGTCAAATAGTAGGGTAATGATTCGGATGTAGGTAGTTCATCAGAAGAGCAGCAAAACACTCAGGATTCTGTGGGAGGGTGAGATGTACATGAAGTACAAATACTATAAAAGATGGAAATTGACAGGAAAATGCATTATATAACAAATGCAAAAAAGTCTGAGTTTGTCTGGGATTCGCTGTTTTGGAATATATTGGCTTCACTTGGTTGGTCACTAGTAAACACTGTTGCCCTGCTGCATATGCCTTTATTTGTTACTTTACTGTACAACTAAGAGATGTTGAATTTGGACTCTGTAGGTCTAGGCGGGGTTCAGTGGGTCCACTCCCTAGAAGAGGCAGGATTAGACACAAATTTTGGAGTAACCAGTTGTACCCAGAGGCATTTGGAAATGCTCAGTAATGAGTCGTCTGGGGTGCTTGAAGTACCTAGGGGGCAGAGTGGCCAAGGAGGAGAAGAGATTCCTATAAAAGCGGTGACCAAGAGTTTTAGGAGGAGCTTATCACATCAGTTTTTTCCTACTTGAAGCAGATTTTCACTCCCTGAATTAATGAGTACTATGGTCGCACAGTCCCAGTGCCTGGTAGTTTCTCTGGGACAGGACTTGATGTGCAGGATTGCAAGGGTGTTATGTTATGCTATATGAGGCCAATGTACAGGATATTTTAGATTCTAGGAGAAAATATTTGGAGGTTGTTTGGAGATGGGAAAGATTATACAAAAGAACCAAACTTGGAGCATGCATGAATAGAAGAATTACAAAAAGGGATCAGTTTTTGAAGAAGAAGACATGGATACTACTATGGCTTAGATGCAGGTAAAAAGGCAAGGGGACACTTAATTTTTAAGGCAACCTGTATACTTTAGTAGGTAATGAATGAGTACAAGAGGGAGGGTTTCGGTCTTTGACAGTAAGATAAAAATGAGCATTTTGCTTTTGGGGCAGTGGATCATTCATGTGTATTCAAGCTTTGTGTATGGCTTTTACTATTTTAATAATTTACAATTTTTCAGAATGCCTGTAAGAGGCAGAGCAATTAATTTGCTTTTTTCTTTTCCTGTAATTTTATTTTAAATTTGATATATGTTTTCATTTGTTCTGCTACACTTCTCCCAAAATGAACTCAGAAGCAAAATTAACTCTATGGCTTCTTAGAGGTGTTTGACAATTGTGTTCCAAGTTATTGCAGTTGGCTGAAAAACAGTATCAAGGATCTGAATAGGATTTTGTTTCTCTTTAAAATAATGTGGCAAGCTTCTGTTACTCGCCTGCTGTGCTAGGAGATATTTTTGCTCCCAAGGATTTCTTACCTTCAGTCTTCAGGAAAATAGCAACACAGTGAAAATAGTTCTTAGCAGGGGAATCTTCAGCCATTGTATTTTTCATGTTTGTGATAGTCTACATTTTAAGTGCCGGAATCCGGGAAAGAAAAGAGTTAATGAGCTTAATGTTTTGATGCTGAAAATGCTTGGTTTAGTCTGTGATAAATCTGTAGTAACTCTGATTTATATATTATTTAAAGTGAGTGTTTCTTCAAATACTGAAGTGATAAATGTTTTTACACAGTCTTTTTATACTGTGTATAAGGAGTAGAGGTGACTCTACTCTCTAAGGAGTAGAGATGACCAGTGTGTACACTTAGACCATCTTGCTAATCAGCATCATATTAGAATCACATTGGAGGGCATCTGGCACATGGAAAATGGGCAAAAATTCTTGTTTGCCTTCATGATAGGAAGGAGTCCACTTTTGTAATTATTACAGCAGAGCAAGGCAGAGTATAATTTCTGTCTCCCAGAGCTCACCAGCTGCATGCTATTTACACAGGAGCGGTGTTGCAGAATTGGGAAATAATGTATAGTCATTGCAATAATTCAAAATACAGAACAGTCTCCAGGGACAACCACCTCCCCTGCCAGATTGTAGCCATAAAGATTGTGGGTTTGATTGTAGGATGTATAAAATATAACACACTGCTGTAGGGCTGGGAGTGGGAAAGATAATAAAAGAAACAATTTACAATAGTTCTATAATTGAGAATGCTATTTTTTAAATCATGAGAGACTAGAAATATTTTCCATATGGCTTCACTGGCTACAATTTCAAATAGATACTCAAATCAAAAAGTAATGAGGGGCTTTTATTTCTGACTTAAATCATCAGAGACCATCCTCTGCTCTACTCCTAATTATAGTAATTCAAACTCCAACCACAGTATTTTAATTTCAGCAGTTCTATTTATGATTACCTCTGTGGGCCTCTTTACACTGGAATGGTCATATTGGCTCTCTGATAGTACATCATATTTGTCCATGTTTACTAATTCTCTCCTTTATTATGCTATCAGTTTGCTAGTCTGGAGGCCATAATACATGTCTTCTCAGCTGTTATCATAGCAAGCTTTGGCATATTTACTCACCATGTCTTTCAGCTGTTTGTAAACCCTGTGATTTAAATACTGTTCTAGCAATAATATGGCCAACCCAAAATATGGTCATTTTGAGTTGAGTAAAAGACACTGCCAGTCAGAGGACTTGGAGGTATTTGACATCATAGCCCTACCGATTGACATAAACCAACTCTATCGACTCCAAGGAAAACAAGGTGACGGTAAATAGAAAAACATACAGGAAAAAATAAGTAAAGAAAAAATACAAGCATTGTATTTCTTTCTCCAAGTCAGGAGGAAAAGAGTAGAGCATGTACTCCTCTTTTCTGTGATAGATTGTATGTAGAACGACTGTATTTGCCAAAGGTGGAGGGCTTATGTGACTCACAGCAAACAGGTCAGAGCTGAGCAGAACAAGTTAGCTGCTGACGTGAGATCAGACAATTGCAAGTACCGGGAGGCAGGCAGGAAGCACACTGCAATTCTGGAACAGGATTTTGATACAAACAGGCTGTGTAAGGAGCCAAGAAATCCTGCTTTGTGGTGTATAAAAATATTAGTCTCTTCTCCTTAGACAAGGTTGCAAAATGCCAATAAACCTTAAGATCTGATTACATGGCTTAGTACGTTTTGCATTCAAAGTGTGTTACAAAGAACACAGTTAAGTCAAGAATATTTTAAAGAGAAATAAAGTCACGAGAGTGTCATTTTGCAAGTGAAAATCATCATATAGTATAGAGTGTGTTTTATCTTCTTTGTAATTGAACAGACGTATAAAATCTCAGTTTCTTTCAGTTCTATCAAAATATAATTGCATCAATGGGGAATTATTTACTTGGATTTTAAGCATATTTTAAAAACCCTATTTTAGCATCTTTTTTTAGGGGAAAACTTGGTGCTGTTCCTAAAATACATGGTCAATCTTTGGTTCTTTGCCAATGAAACAGTTTGTGATAGGCTTGGAGGAAGGAAAGGATGATTCGTTTCAGCATCATGTGAAGGTGGGAGAGCTTGTAAGAGATCTTTTGTTCAAAGCTTGGATGGCATTTTGCTGGTGATGTGTCTTGTGCTTTCTTTAGGTCATTGAGGTAACTTGTCGTGTACAGGTGCCTTGGGGTAAATTCCTTCTAGTTCACCTCCGCTTAACTTTATGATGTTATATGACAGATTAACTTTTACCATTTATTGTTTGTTTGGGGTTTTTTTTTTGCTTGTATTCTCTATAGAGGATGTTAGCCTGGTTTTATCAGTGGTGGCTCTTACTTGGTGTTTGGTTTTTGTTCAGTCCCCTGTAATATAAACACTCATCTGTGAATTGCTGTGATATTATTATGTGTTACTGACCCTTAAATTATTTCAAGTTACACTGAAATACTTTTTTGCAACTTCACTTGTTCAAATACCTTCTTGTGGATGTCAGCATTATATCCAGATAAGCTATTTTGCACTGTTTAGTCATCAGTGCTTTTGTCTGTTCCTTATCCTAAGATAGTTTTAGAAAGCTCCTCTGCTTGGTGTGGTATATTATTCAGGGAGACTGTTTAGTTAAAAAATTTCTTCCATTGCTATGATGTGGTTCTAGTGGTTCTGAAATAATTTCATAAAAGTTAGTGTAGTAGCCTTATAATTCTCAAAAAGAGAATCCTCTTTCTTCTAATGACACTGAAACATTAAAATGCTCATGTGTGATCAAGGCTGTAAGTTTTTATAGGCAATGACTGCAGAGCAATGTTGATTCAGCACAACCTTATCAAATGGCTGGTACCTTCATGAAGTACTTGTTTTAGGAATTGAGAGGCTGTATCTGCTCTGTGCTGCTGTGTTTGTTAAGCTTGCCAATTGTGTTCACATTAGAGCCTGAGTGCATGCAACACTAACACATTCTAAATACAGCTTTACTGATGGCAAGTGAAAAATATTTCTTAAGTATGGTTTTGCAGAACTACCTAATATATCCTGAGTCCTCATTTGAGAGAAATCAATCCCAGATTTGGGCCACAAGGGTAGAAATGCCTTGTAGTCTGCTGCACAGTCTGACCCTCAATTAGATCACTGAAAAGTTATGGATAAATAGTAAACATACATTTGAACATGCCTGACATGTCTGGTATAAGTGGTTTTAGCAGATGAATAATCTAGAATTGATTTCCTACCATGTCTATTACAGTTTCTTTTAACACTCTGTATTGCTAAGTGATTATTGTACTACTTTGATCTAAAATTAGTGTGCATAAATCCATTTTTAAAGTGTTTCCAAGTACATTCACTTTTGTACCCCTGCTGCTTGCTTTCATTATCAACAAAGATGATTGTTTTCTTTAGCAAAAAACTTACTGAGTTTTAAATTATTTTCCTGTACATTGATCTGGAGGGAGAATGCCAGCAATTTATTAAGGTTTTGGAGTAAAAGTTCCCCTGACCTTTCAATTTATATATGTACACTTAAGAGTCCCACTGTGCAGATGAGAGACAAGAATTTAATCTTTGTGCTTTGTGTTTGTTAGGATGTATTTCATTTTGGTATGTGAGAAAACCCAGGGGAGATACACACAGTCTTGAAAAAAATGTGTGAGACAGTGTTTTCAGCAGCATCAAAATGTAATGGCACATACCAGACTTCTTCATTCATACTGCCAAAGGAATAATAGGATTACTCTGCTTTGTTTTGCTTTTTCACCCTGGCATTAAATGATTGAAACTTGATGTGTGAGTCTCTGGAAAATAAGGTCAGTTGAAAAAAGAGTTCATTATCCTTTTATTCTTATTCTTCTTAGGTGTTCACAGACAAGTTCAGGTTTATCCAGAGAGCCATGGCAGAAGGTGGATTTGATCCCTGTGAATGCATTTGCTCACATGAACATGCAATGAGAAGACTGATTAATCTGGTAAGGATAACATGAGGATATTCAGAAGAGTGATTATTCAGACATTACCAGCTCTTGCAGATTTGCAGTTACTGGTGCTTTTGATTCTGCTTATTCAGTAGCATGTACAGTTAGAATCTGTGTATCCAACTTTCTGATGAGCTTTTCAAGAGTCAATGCAAATTATAGCTTTTTGTTTACTTCCCAGAGCTGCATTTTGACACCATTGACACTGTTTCTGTTGAAATGTTTCTTTTATATGCCTTTTTTCTCAGTCTGCATAAAACCAGAGAAACTACCCAGCAAAGTCTTTGTGGTCAAGGTAATTCCACACATATGAAATTGCACATACTCATATGTCAAGATAATGATGTCTAAAATTTTAAAACTACTCTCTAAGAAGTTCTGAAGTTGAGACTCCAGTGATTCTGAGTTTTGAATTCTGTTTCTTGCCAAGTCATTGATAGGTTGAGCAACTTCAAGGAAGTTACGTACATTGCTCTAAGTGTAACCTATAAAATAGCTATATTTCTTTCTTTATTGAACTTAGTTAAATGTCTATTGCAAAATAAGCTACAAAGTGCTTCTTTTTTTCCCTAAGTAAAAGTGTATATTTTTAAAATAGCATTAACAATTATAAACTGTGAGCAATTAGATAAACTTGGTTACAACTCTAATTTAGTTAAATTCTTTTTAAGATTACGATATACATCAGCTTCATTTGATGTACTTCCCCTTTTTGATTTTCATATAGTTGTTTTTAACACATTTTCTTTCTTAGGGCCTAAATTAATATCATTTTAAGTTACTGAGTACATCAGCTGTTCAAGGCAGTTATTCTTCAAGAGGCTTCTTAACACTATTTTGGAAAGGTGCAGAAAATTTAAGCTTCTGTGGAGAATGATTGTGCTTTCTGTGGAGCTTTTACATCAGGCCAAGCTATCCTACCTCATGTTTCCCAGTTAGAGGCACAATTTCAAAATCTTCTATGTTCTTTCCCAAGAAGGATTTTCTTTTTGTCCTCAACATGATATTTGTGCCATATCCCACAGTTGTGTTGATTCTGAACCTTGAAGCTTCTGAACACATGCTAAAATGGTGAGAAAGGAGCCCCCAGGACAAAGTTCAAAAGCTGGGAGGAAGAAAAGGAGGGTACATGTTTGCTGCCCTTTTTCCTCAGGCTTGTCAGATGCAAATCTAAACTAGCACTGTTCAGAATTTTGACCCCCATTCAGCATTTTTTTATCTTCTTGTTTTTTTGCTAGAAGATACTGACAGGCAATGGTCAGCCAGTTCTCTTTGTTGTGGCTGCAGGGTTCTAGTTATGAGCAATGTAGGTGTCATGTATGTGTCTAAAGTTAGAAGAAATGCCACAAATATCTGTGAGATTTTGTTCCTGGGATGGTCCATGCAGTGTGAGGTGGGTACAAATGGATCATTTGGAGAAACACTACTTCCTGTGTTATGGATGTGGGTGAGCACATAATAGGTGCACGCTCTTGGGCAGTCACTAGGAGCAGTCTAAAAATGTTCTGTGTAGTTGCAAGAATGGAGTTTATTGCTCAGTATCCACCTTCCAAAAAGATCATACCAATTAGCACTTGAAACTGTGAGGAGTAGATGGAAATTCCAGGTTTCATCTCTCCTAAAAAAAGGAAAGCAGATGCTCCTAAATATTTATAAGACCAAATCACTAGCTAGGATAATTTAGCTGAATCTAGAAAAGTCTCAGAAGTCTCAGTCAGCAGCCAGACTATCCTCAAGTAACCTGTTGTATGATCTCAGCAGGAGACTTGCTAAGCCATTTTCGCATCTGTAACTTTTATGCTTCAGTAAAAGTTTGCCATCTAAGTTGCTGTTTTGTCTCTCAGTCTTACACAACATAAGCAAACAGAAGTTTTACTATTTGTGCTAAAAAGCACACCTCCTTCCACTATTATAACCCTGCCAAACTCATCATTCTGTTGCTCTTTAGCTATTAGATGATACATTTGCAGCTAATTTGGTTTTTCAAGAACTAAAGGAGGGAGTTTGGACTTTGGTTCTCAAAATTGCTGAACCCCACAAGTCTCAATGGAGACTGGGTACACAGTACCTCTAAAAGTTGGATCCCCAAAACACTAACTTCAAAATCATTGTGATGAACAAAGCTAGGTAATCTCTTCAGACTCTGGATGAGAAAAAGATATCCAACCATGCTATGTACCCAGAATGGTTCCCTATATGTATTTAATTTTTTATTCTTTTTGACTTAGGTAGGTATAAAACACACCAGAGTATATTTGAATGGTATTATAGCTGGCTGTACTCAACAGGATTTTGGTGCAGATTGCATAACATGGTGTTTGCAATTGCCTCCAGACTGAGCATTGTAAATGCAGAAGTTCAGCAATAAGATTTAACAGAATCAAATTTAACAGAATTATAATGTAATTATAGGAGATGCCCAAGTGTGAAAATGTTACCTTTAGGATCTTTCAATCCAGTAATGACATTGTGCAAAACCCCCATGATTGACTGTAGATTTTTTAAACTTACATTTGAGGTAAAGTAAATTAGTTTTTACAGACTAATTTGTTTATACCTATCTAAGCCAACACTGATAAGAATTCCAACACTGATAAGAATTAAGACTTCTGCTAATAAAGAAGTTATGATATATTCAGTCACGACTATTATGTGAAGAGTTAGCATAGTAAAATACACAGGATTTCTGTTAGAATTAACTGTACAGGAGATTTGAATGACACTGCTATTCCAAAATCCAGAGGAGGTCAAAAAGTCTGCCTCTAGAACCTGAAGGTCTTGTTTTAATTTCCAATATGATGATTTTAACTTCTAGTTTAATTGGTATATTTACCTCAAAACTCTTAGAAAATGTATGTGGTTTAATTTGTGGTTGAATACATTACTTTGGGGGTTTTATACAGCATACAGTTTAAATCTCTATTTGAAATGCCAACTTCAGTTCAGCTTATAGTACAATTAAAGTGTATGCAATGAAAAAAGAAAAGCTATTGGCATTTAAACTCTTCCTCCACTATGTTCTTAGCAACACCACAGAAGATTACAAACAGGAAAGCTGGTGGACAAAAAAGTCCACCTCTTACTTACTTAGTTATGTGGATTGGTTATTTATATGTCTTTCATTTTCCTTAACTAAGCAGGGCTTTGTTTTGTTGGGTTTTTTCCTTCTTAATTCATAATGCCATGAAGATTTTATGGTCAGTGAACTGTGTATCCTTGTGCATAATATTTTAAAAGATATTTTGCTTATTAGATTAACTTGGAGATATGTTCATACACAGAGTTCCTACAATGGATATATACATGCTTAAGTGGCATTGAATTATTTTATGCTGAATGTTCTGTCATTTTCCTGAAGTGGATTTGTTAAGGTTCTTGGTGTCAACATATGAACATTTCACATGTGTAAATTTCTTTAGTATGGCGCCACTGTAAATAATAAGCAGATTTTATGATCTCCAGATATTCCTAGGAAACACTAGAAATCTAAAATTTTTGGCTGATAAATAACATTTCTAGTATGTAATACCCACAGCACCATCAGTTATGATTTGGTGATGTTGTGTAATATCAATTTGGCTATTGTATGTTGGGTTCACTATTTACTCTATGGATATAGCAGTTAATTGGGAACTTCCATAAGAGGAAGTAAGCATAGAAGAAAAATATCACAGGACTTTCCATCCTCTGCAGATGCACAAGAGTTGTCAAAAGACAATGACAGGTTTGTTAACTTTCATGACTTTATCTCCTGTTCAGTCTCCTCCATCTGCAAAATTTATTTTGATAAGAAGAGCCAAAGTTGAAGAATGAGGAACAACAAATGACAGCAAGTGGTTTTATTGGGGGGGAATCTCTCAGACAAGGGGATAGTTGTTTGAAAGAATCGGGATGAAGGACATTCTGTGTACCTAGAGGAAATGGCTCCTGACTTAATTTTGGCAAAACACAGCAAATCCCTAGATAAGAATAATGTTGTATTTAAACCTTTTTTTTTTTCTTCTTTTTTCACTTATTTTGTAGTACAGAAATCTGATTCCCTTATGTTACTCCTCGGGGTATTGATGCTCTCTGAGTAGGCATGGCTGATCTATGCCCAAGGGTCAGTTCAAGTTTGAAAACTAGACTGAAAACACAGTTTATGCAGTAGTGAGGAATAATCATACATAGAGTATCTTCTATGAAGACTGAAACCTGCTTATGACTGCTTAGAGTGGCCAGAAATGTCCAAGCAAGCCAGTAACACACATGACTTTGTGTCAAGTCAACATCCGTTTTCTGTCTCCTGGTACAGTATTATTTGCTTTACAAAAACTGTGTTCAGAATTCTCTCACTAGTTTTTACAAAAATGAGCAGTATGTTTTTTAACCCAAAACATTTCTAATTCTACAATGTAAAAGGACCCATTTTGATAAACTGCCAACAGTTCTACTTACAAACCACTGTGGGAATTGGAACCTTGTGTTTTGTCCTTCAGTAGCTAGCTGCAAAGTAATGATCCATGCTGAGTTATGTTGCTATATCAAAATTTCGGGGGATACGGAGCAAATAATTATTTATTTTAATCTCTCTTGTATTTTGATTTGTCACTAGATTTTTATAGCAAAAATTGCACATTTTCAAATTATTTCAACATAATTGGTCCAAACACTCTTTTGTCAATCAATCAAGTTTCTGCATAATTCTCTGGACCAGGTCATTTTAGAGACTTACTGTTTCAAACTGGCATAGTCTAAAATAGTATCCAGCATAGCCACAAGTCTTGGCTGAAGGAGACTTCATGTAAACAGCACAAAATAAATACAGATGACTAAAATAGATAAGTGCTGCAAATGATTGAAAAGCTCTCAAGATGTTAGCTAAGCCCAACTTAAATAGTCAGCAAAAGCAGCTTTCCCTACTGATGCAGGCTTTTACTGAAAGCACACCAGAGCTATACCAAATACATTTTTTATCATTTAAAACGTCCTTTAAATGTGAAGGTTGCTCTGGAGACTTCTTCCATGGTGTTTTCCTTCTATATTTTTTAGATAGCAGGTGCAACTTCTTCTAGTCTATAGTTTTAGCCAAGCATCGCAAGAGCAGGAAACTGCATTTTGCTCTCACTTGCCCCTTTTTCCTCTGCATTCAAGCTGATTCAAAGAAAGCCTTTCCCAACAGTTGAACTTTAGGTTGTTCATTAGGACAGAGAAGCTGTCATTCTTCAGAGGTTCAGGGGAAAAGGCTTGATGCACCTGCTTAGACACCAGCCCAAAAGAATAAGACACAGGGCTGGAGTGGCAGAGGGTAAGACTGTACCTGAGTGCTCTTGCTGCACTGGCTTCCATTTTCCTGCCTTTCACTGAGTGCTCAAGGTACTGGTGTTGCACAGGCTAAGGCCACAAAACTGTATTAGAGAATTCATGTACTGCCTATGCATGTCATAACCTGGAATCTAATTCTACATCAAACAGTGCAAATGGAGACTATACATGTTAAAAAAGAAAAAACTGTGAAAATTGGTGTCCACTTGGGTATATAAGGGATTAGGAATTGGGACTTTTTGAACATGTCTGTCATTCTTTATATTTCCCATTCATGAGCTTTGTAGTATGCTTGAAACTGCTCCTTCTTAACCAATATGTATTTAGAAAAAAATCAAAAGGAAAATCTCAGTCACACCTCATGATCATCTCAATGCATGCATAGTGTATTGCAAGTAGTGTAAAAAATCATGCATTGAAAATTCTTTCATCTTCATAGTCCAAAAATAATTAATAGGTATAATTGGTACTATGAATGGCTGAATTCTGATTATCAGAGATGTGTTGCAGCCATCTCTTTTAAAGAAAAAGGAGAAAATTGTGCTTTTTCTCTCAGGCCTCATGTAATCAGCGCTTAGAGAAAACTAGATATTTTTTGGAACTTCAAGTTCTAAGCCTTTTCCTCTTTTGCTAATATGCATCATTTTGCAGAAGATACTCAACTGTTTGGCCAAAAAGTCTATATGTATTTTGGTTTTACATTTTAGATATAAGTTTGCAAATGCCCTCTGGGGAGATATGTATGTTGTTTGTACACATTTCAGGTGCCTCTGTTTAATATCCTGCCTCGTATATTTGTTGTCTGGTATTTCACATGGTCAGAGATGCTGTGAGCTCCTTGTAATGATCCTGATCATCACTGTTTCATCTTCTTTTCACTGCTAATTCATTCAGCTTTGCATTCAGTAAAAAGAGGATGTCATTGATATCATAGGTCAACAAAATTATAAAATGAAGTACCACCAAGTCAGGCACTTGTGGAAAAGGAAGATCTATATGACACCAAGGTGAAGCAGCAATCCCAGAACAAATGAAAAAATGAAGAGAAGAATGTGTCCAGATCAGGGCTCCAGATTGCAGTGGTCCCTGGGACTTCCGATGCATCTTCCTCCTTAAAATGTTGTGTCTTTCAATATGAAAGCTAATGTTCTCCTTCTTTCACAACCTGGCTGCTGACTCTGGGTCTTAAAAGTTGGTTTGTAATCTAGGAATATTATTTTGAAATGTAGCAACCATCGTTCTCTCTCACTTGGAATTGGAGAGAAAATTACTTACCACCTCACAGAACCAGGCTCTATATTTTTATTGCAGACTGTTATTCTGGCCTTGTATGAAAAATCATTTATTCTAATTCTGCATGTACACAGAGAAGATGAAGGAGTGGGGAAAGCAGTGTTCATTTTTTCCTTGCTTGTTCCTCTAAGAGAAGCTAACATAGTTTGAGACAATTAAATTCCATCTGTATGCCATTCTTACCCTCTTATTTCTCTTTGCCAGCTTGTAGCAGAAATAATGCATGTATGTGTCATTTTTTGCATCTTTAACTCTGAACTCTTACAGATAATGCTGCAATTCAATTTACAACCTGGCATGTATTCAGGTCTGGCATATCCTACCATAGCAATTTATTTATCATGTTGTTTACTAGATTGTTTATATAGTTTGGAGAGAACAGACGTGGCTGCCAACAAAGCTTAAACAATGATTTCATTACCCAGAAGCATGATAGTGCAATCAGGAGTATGCCATTGTGTTGTCATCTTCTGGCATTGTTGGAGAGCAAAAGCAGAGCTTCCAGCTGGTCTAAATAGCAAAGATGTATTTTCCCAAGGGATGATACTTTGCCCTCGTTACCACATAAAATTTTCTATCAACAGTCTTTTTGATTCCATTTTAAATTTACTTGTATTCGTAGAATAAGTGACCATATCAATTTAGTTATTTGTCCTTGCTTTCCTACCTAACTATTCTTTTCATTCCCACCATTATCCATTTTGCTGTCTTATCTTGTACCTGTACCTGTTTCATCTATTTCTTCTACACATCTCTCTGGGCTTTCATCCATCACAATTTCTTGTATGGAGGTCTTTTCCTGACCTATCTCATGAACTTAATAATTTTTCATTATTGTTTTTTCTGAGGACTTATTTCTCCTTTAAGCAGACTCAAAAGTTATTCTAAAATGTAATTATTTTATATATTCCTAGATAAATAATATACTAATAATATACTAATAATATACTTTCACCTTATCTGGCATTCACACTAGACTGCATTGCTGGTTGCACTTTGTTCCTGCCTTTAGTCCTGTTGTTCTTCAGTACACCATTTCTAAAGTTGGAAAGTGCTTTTGGATAGGCATTATGCTTCTGTTTCTCCTGAAAAATTACAAACTGCTGAGCTGTCTGATCATTGGTATTTTCCTGATATTTGTAAACTGTCCTTTTTTTTAAACTCTTAAATAATACATTTAACTTTAAAGAAGTGTTCACACTAGATAGGAACCCTGAGTCTTTTTTCAGGTAATGTGCTATTGATTTAAATTTAAAAATAAAAAAATTGTCTAGCAGAGATTGCAGGAGCAGTCCCAGAGATCGCGAGACTGTTGAACTCTGGCATAGCAAACTCTGAAAATTCACCTGAAGAGTTTCACTAAACTCCTCTGAAGAGGAAGCAGAGGGATTGAAGCAAGAATGAGTTACTGTAGAGGTGGACAAAGTGTGCATTTCCTTCTCCACAGCAGGTATCTGTGATGAGCGGTGCAAATTAACTTCTTTCAAGGAAGACTGAAATTGTGCTGGTGGCTGAGGTCCCTGTGTTGGAAAAACAAGTTCTCTGTTTAGCTAGATGATGCTATTTTCACTGGGCTTACTATTTCACTTGGAATTCAGTGATTTTGTGCAGCAGCTAAAATGCAGTAAAAGTTCACACCCTGTTTTCACCACACAGTGGCATGTTCATGTGCACATGAAAAAAACCAAAACAAACTTTACTTAATATAGTGTCTTCACAAAAGAGTTTTCAGAAGCCAATAGCAGTGTCCCTTTACTGAGGCTGTTGACATTTTGCTCACAGCTGGAGATTGTAAAAAGTGGAGGCTCTCATTGCTAAAAACTGTGCAGGGTCCTACCATAACATGGCATCTGTTGAAAGTGGAGCAGCAGCACAGGTTTCAGGTGTGCTTGATGGGTGGATGCTATTGATCCACAAGATGGCATGTTAAAACTGTCCTGATCTCAAAGGAGCAGGATTTAAACACTATTGTGTTTGTGTGAACTGAGGCTAAAAGCTGTATATTTTGGAAATGAAAGAGAAAGGAAGAAGAGTTTCATATTGGAACTAGGAGCCATTTGAAATTTGCCCTTTTTATTTTTGCAATGCAAAATTTGAGTGTCATGAGGAAAGAGTGAGGAAGAGCCCTTTTCTCTTACTACTGAAAGTCACTTGGTTTCTTCTTTTTTCTTGGTATTGTGTTGAGTTTACATTCACAATATGTCGGTAAGTGGGCACTGATTTGCTCTGATTCAGCCACTGCTGCCTTTTTCAGGAACTTATCAGGAGTTGCATAGAAACCAAATATTCGTATTGACCAAGAGTTCTTGTGGTTTGGGGATTATTAATTTAATTTACTTTAACTTAGGCTATTCAAGACTTTAAATGTACTTGGAGGAAATGAAAGTTCGCAGTTGTATTTTAAATAATATACATTTGTAATTAGTACTTTTACTTTTATTTTTTCAAGTTTGTTCTGCACTAAAATTAAATTTTTGGTTCTTTTTAGGTCTCTTCTAGCTTTCATGCTATTTACAATTCGTGTTTACTTCATTTCAGACAATAAAAAATAAAGTAGCTCATTGTATGGCTTACATGCACTAAGCAATTTATTATATTTGAATGACAAACAGCACAGAGAATGTTAAAATTCAGATATAATCCTTTTTATTTAAATGGAATAAAGTAGTATAAATATTTAGTTTTGTCACATTTTTCACTCTCTTCTTTTGTTGAATATGCCTGATTTTTGTGTTCTTCTTAAGGATCTGTTTTAGAGTATATGGAAAAATATGAAACGGCTGTTGCTGACTTAAGTAGATGTTAGATCAGACAATCAGTTATTAATCTTCCACTAAATTCCTACTTTCAGCCACAAAAGGATCTCTGAAGTATTAATAAAATCAAAATAATTGTTAATAATATTGTCCTAAAGTATCTAGGAGTTAACGTATTTGAAGAATTACTTGTCTGTTCAGATTTTTCTCATCAGCTCTGTAGTGTTCCCAGTATGAAAAACATTGAGTATATCTGAAGTCTTTTTGAGAGTTTTGTTGAGAACAGGTGAAGTCTGTTTCAACTTTTTACCATTATTCCACAAACCTTCATTGAAACTCCGCCTTCATATCGGATTAGAAAAGTCTTAATACAAAGGACTATTTATTTCCAATCCCTAATAATTGCTCTTCTTTCAATGGCCTTACTATTGAGATGTTGCACATTCAGTTTTTCCCAACAGTTGCTGTATTCCTTAAAGAGTGTCATTGTCAAAAGAGAGCTCATTGGTAGAAGGAAGATTCTTGTTTCAGCAAAAGGCATTACCTTTCCCAGCCATTCAATTTACGTAAGCGTTTCATACATGTGCCAGAATAGTTTCTTGTCTTTTGACTAAATGAGTGACCACAAGGAATCAGATTCATATTGGGTTACACTGTAAGGGACTTGTTGACCCGAGTGAATTAAGAAAAACCTCTTTTTACTGCTGCTCTTCTTTCATGATCTGCTGAGTTTCATCCCACGATGACAATATGCCGCCTCTTGCCAAGCTGTTAAAAACAGATTTGTTACCTAGCTCAGAGAGCCATCCTAACACTTAAAAAAAGTTGTAATTGGACAGAGTGTGACACTTGGAATGGGAGATAACTGATATTGTGGCTAGAACACCCCAAGGCAGTGTGCTCTATCTAGGCAAGCTAGATAAGCTGTATGAGGACTTGCCATCATGGGAACAGAGTGGGATAATGAGATGCTTGTACAATGTTTCTGAACCATGTATTTGTTGCCCATTTTAATTCTGGTCATCCTTCTGTGTTGAGTATCTATAAATGGGTTTTAAGTCGGGATTATAAATTAAGCCACTCTCATAGTTAAACTCTTATACAAACAGAAGATAATTATGTTGCTGAGCTCTTTAAAATATGGGTATAGGAATATCCAGTTTTCCCAGTTTGGAAATCTTTTGAATATTTAAAATGGGTGCTATTGCTAAGATAAAACCTTCCCTTTGTAAATTACTTCCAAAGTTTTAAAATAAAATGAAATTTTATATAAGATGGACAGGAAATGCATAGTTTGATAGATTTTGCCTTTAGTAAGAAAGACAAATATTCTGCCTGAATTTCCTCGACGCTGTTTTCAGCTATAGAAATAGCTGAAGGTTAAATCCAGCCTTCTAAATTCCTTCAAAGAGACTTCTTTGTAGTCTCAGCAAATGTACTAGTAGATCTTAATATATTAATGAAAGAATTAATGTGATCGAACTCCAGTTACATTTTTCCCCCTTTCACATGTGTCAGTCATGGACAATTTTCATGATTAAAGGAGGAACTTATTCTTTCCCAGATGTCTTCCTTCTTCAGTACTTCATCTGTTTCCTTGATGTGTTTTGCATAATATGACTACATACATTAAATCAGTTATGCCAATACAAGGGTAAATGGGTTTTGTGGAAAATGATTCATGTTTTTCTTACATAAAGAACACCAGGTTTTCTTCTCTTTAATATTAATATATTTATACTGATAATAAACAGATTAGCCTGTTGTGACAAAAAATGTTGGAATTTGCGACACAACTGTGTCATAAAACCTGTGAAAAAGCAAATGTCATTTCTAACCAAGAGAGTGTAACAATTCTGTACTTTTAAATACTTTTACTAATAATCCATGTAGTTTACCTAAGCAGAGGATAGAATATATTTCCATAGTGCTGTGCATTAAATCCCATCCATTTAGCATCTCTAATAAAGAATGTGATATTTGTATTCCTTTTTTGGCTTTGTCATCTGTAAAATAGCTGTACTGATTTGCAGGCTAGCCAGTGTTGACTTTTCTTGCAGTTGGTAAGCTTACCTAGTCTATAAATCAAATAGTTATTACAGTCACTAAAAATGCTTTAAATTTTACCCATCAGTAAAGAGAAAAAACAGTAAAATATTTTTTTTAAATTTTTTTTTAAAACCTGCTTTTAAAAAAAATGGTCTTGGGGGGGAAAAATAGTAAGTACTAAGTTTAAATGTGAAATATTTATTCAACTTCTCTGTGAATAACCATTATCATAATCTGATCATTTATTGTGATGTAATCACAGGGTATTTTAATGTTACTTCATCTAGATAATAAGAAAAACACCTGTCCGTTATAAATCCCAAAATATTTGTAGAGAGTATATCTGTATATAATAGCTCCTATATCACTACAGATTTTTTTAACTTGAATTTTGAAAGGTATTCAATGGCTGAATTGGAAGCAGTAACACTGTAGCCAGGTGATCTAAAGGTATTATGTAAATAGTGTTCAGAAACTATCTCCATACCTGGGATTCTTGACGTACCATAAGCCAAGTGTGATCCAGTAAAGGATCAGTTATACTTGAACTTTACTCTGACAATATATTAAATCCTGATTTCAGTAAAAGCCGGTCAAGACTTAATGTTAAGTGTCATGCTTTTCTTTTTCTCTGTTTCAGCTGAGACAATCCCAGTCGTACTGCACAGACACAGAATGCCTTCAGGAATGTGAGTATCTGTTTATGTCAGGTTCATGGAAATAAAATGAACAGCAGTAATTAAAACACAGTCTGACTGTTCTTTAAAATGCAGCAGTTGATTTAGTGTTATAGGAACATATTACATTAAATCAAATACTACAGTAATAAAATTGATGTGCTGGGGAAGTAATCT
The DNA here is from genome assembly GCA_034336665.1 of Luscinia megarhynchos. Lineage (NCBI taxonomy): Eukaryota > Metazoa > Chordata > Aves > Passeriformes > Muscicapidae > Luscinia > Luscinia megarhynchos. The sequence goes on along the minus strand of CM067566.1, from coordinate 22,560,092 downwards.
CTGAGAATCTGTGATGAGCATTTGTACATTAGAAGCAGCATTGATGAGGTATCAATAAGTGAGCATAACCATTAATCAGACCCCAAGCACTACTGAATCTTATTGTTAGCCTACAAATAGGATGATTTGGGGAATTAGAGGGAAAAATTGGCTTTATTTGTCCTCCTCAGATTCAGAGCAGCCTAACCAATGAAGACTAGATACTGAGTATAGACACACACAGACACACACACATGTTCACAGCTGGGGCTGGGTGATGCACTGTCAGTACTGTGACCCCTCTACTCCACTGGGAGGAGGAGGAGGCTCTGACTCATAAGCTGACATGCACCATGACTGCATCTCTGTTGGTTTGGCGTCTGTGTAGTTAACGAAGCAGACGCCTGATGTGTACACTTCCTTGGAATTTGCTGTGAAATGCATCAAAAAAACTCTCCTAATCAACAGTACTAGGTCAGTCAAACATTACCAGAATCGGCAGTGAAGCATAGCTGTGTGGAGGTTATGCAGTAATGTGAGCATTGAGACACTCCCTGAGACACTTTCTGTGAGCTAGAGGGAATATTGTCAAATGTTTATAAATAAAAGTGAAGTGGATCTGTTTTTCCTGTATCACTTTACCAATTGAGCATGGGAATTCAATCAGCTTGCATCAGGACTGCTGTAGTTCTTGGAGGCAGCAGTGAGAGCACCTGAGCAGTGTTCTTGTAAGCAAGAGCTGCTGGTGCCTGTATCTTTTACAGGCCTAGGAGTAGTGCAGGCAGGGTTTCCCACATCTTGGAGGGAGTGCATGCCTTCGTTCACCCTCATGTTCCTCTCTCTTCACTCCCCTGTAAAACCTGTTTAGAGATGGGCAGCCAGCTCAGACTTGTACTGGGCTCTGCCAGTGTGAAACAATCTCAGATTCAGTGCCATGTTGAGCTGAAGGGGGAAAGCTGGGCTGTCCCACATAACCCTCTGAGGAAAAGATGGTGTGGTGCACATATGCAGTATGGTGCTGCTGGTTTACTCTTCTTTATGGACTTTGCAAGTTACGCTGTCAGTGAGTTCCATCCTCCTCTTCCAAATACACCTGTCCAAGGGCAGACTTTGTAGTCTCCCACACCTTAGACTTTTATATATTTTTTTTCAATCACAAGCATATAGGAGAGGGAAAGAGGCAGATGATGGGAGACAGAATATTTTCTATATTAGAAGGAGGCACAGACAGTGTGTGGAGCTTTCTGAGCTTTAGTCCACAGTCAAAACCAAGCAATGGTATGTCATTCTCACTCATGCCTTGGGAGTCTTGAGTCATCAGTATTTATAAAGCTTTTAGACTAAAGACTGTATAAATGAGTAAGTTCTGATACGTGTGGCACAAAGCTTGTGGGATAGCTTTAATGTTACTAAGCCATAGTACAGTGGGGATTCGAATGGTTTGCAACAAATAGCTTTCCATTCTGAGATTCTTGCAATAACTGTCTGTGCAGATGCAAGCAATTTGGCAACAATTGTTCCAAACCAGTGGTTTGTTTCAAAAACCAGAGCAAAAATTACAGAGTAGATCTTTTCCTATGTTATTATATTGCCTTAAATTTAGTTCTAGCAAAGGTATTTTTCTGCTGATGCAGTGACACGGCCTGCATATTTGTCATATTATTTTGTGGTGCTTCTGTGATGCTGTGCTGTGCTTGTCTGTAAGACCCTGGGAGTCAAAGGCAAAAATAAACAGATTGAGCCTGGAGAAGCTTCTAAAGATGTTTTTCAGAAACATGTTAAAATTATTCTGGGCCAGTCTTCTGTCCATTGCTTCATCCTGTTTTTATGGGCTGTATAGTGATGAGCTTACATTTGAGGTGGGTCTCCTCTTCCCTAGGTCCCACAGCTCCATTTCCTGTAACTTGTTGACTTTGATTCTTCATTTCAGAATCTCAGTATGAACGAGTTTGTTTCACTCTCACCAATTTGCTCATTCCCAGAATTCAGTCTTTCTTCTGGAAGCACAGCTGGGAATGTTGTCATACACAGATTCTTAAGTTGGAAGGTTGTGGAATAACTGATGAGATGTACGTGGTTTTGTTTTGGGAGATGTCAGGGCTGGGAATCAGCCAATGTCACAGCAGCATCATGTGCTGTGCTGCTGCTACCAGATGGAAATTTTCAGAAACACTCTCTGTTGATTCTTCCTGAGCATGCTTTGTTTTTTCAACCCTTTATTTCGGTTTTTTGGGGTTGGTTTTTTTTTGTTTGTTTGTTTGTTTGTTTTTTGGAGCCATATAAAGGCAGTAGTACCAGGTCTCCCTCATTCCCTTTTTGGTGTTATTATCTATAAATTCTTACTTACAGTTGTTGGCACCCATTATGTCATAGTGACTTCCCTGCAGAGTTTCCTGCCAGGGTCAGTGCTTTTGGATTTAGGTACAGGAAGATATGAGCACCACTTCAACAAGCATTTGGGCGCTCTGCTTGATGGCTGTTTGTCTGCTGGTTCTCCATCAGAGTGTCTGCCATGACATTAAGCATGTGTCAGAGTCTGGTTACTGTTCCCTCAGTTTCAGTGGGTGCCTTGCAGAAAAGAAAAGGCTGTAAGTTTTGGATAGGCAACACATTTAATATTCTGTTGGGATTGTTAATGCTCAGCAAATCAGAAGATCTTAGAGTTTCCCTTGAAATGAGGAATAAGAGCGATAATTCTTTTCTGAATTCTGTCTAATGCAAGTGGAGCATGGAAGTTTTCTGACGAGTGCAGTTGCAACATCAGCGGTTCATCCAGCCTAGGGAGGATCCCAGCTGGTACTGATCTGCTCTGATGCCTCATGGCCCTTCACAGTCAGCCTTCCGTGTCAGAGGAAATGAGGAGCTACTGCCTCAGTTTTTTCTCTGTGTTCTAGCAATTCCCAGATGCTGTGACCTCAATTTACCACATTTATATTTTCAGCACCATTCTCAGTGCTCTGCTAGGTTGTAATGTGGTCAGAGATGACTGTCTCAAATGTTGTCTACTCTACTTCCAAATTTTTATGCAATTTAAAATGAATATGCATCTGTGATTCATCTTGATTTGTATTCACGTAGGGCAGTCACAGCAGCCTAACCTAACAGCTTGAAATGTCTGCCAACTCTTCCCTCCCTTTTCTGGGAATTCCCTTCTCCCTTCCTCTGCTCAAGTCAAAGTTTTGGCTTTCTTTACAGGCATTATGTGATGAAGGTCCCATGGGCTCTGTGTCCTCCCTGACGATTCACTTCTAAAATACTTTCTAAAATACAGTTTTATGCCTTTCCTTCACAGAACAAGCAAGGCTTAAAGCACTGTGAAAAGAAGACACAAGTCAATGCTTTTGCTTTCCTAAATGCAGATGTTTAACAGTTTTTACCAGGGTTGATCTGTCTGTACTCCAGAAGAAGATATTTCTACCATGAGAGGGCAGACAAAAAGCAGCACATAGAATACACTTGTAGAGTAAAAGAAGTTAAATTTCTCCTCTTTTTTTAGAGCCTCACTTTGAAGAAAAAACTGCAGTTTAAGAGGAGAAGTAAGTTCACGTAAGGGTATTTAACACGGGCACTTAGTAGTTTTAATATTGTATTCTTGAGATTTTAGTTGCACAATCAGGAATTGGTTGACCTTTAATCTTTAAAAACTGCTTTTATCAAACTCATAATTTTAGTAGCTTTGACTGCCTTCTAGAGCCTCAAATCAATCTTCAAACATCTGTCACAAAGGATTTTTTTTTCTACTTCCCATTTCTTTCTGAGAGAAGACTAGTTTGCATGGCCTAGTCTCTGCTTCTGTTGGAAAAAGCAAGTCCAGAAACTGTATCTCATACATGGGACAACAGATAAGATTCACCATAGTCACTAACTCCCATGGCTGTTAATCCCACAATCTCAGACCAGCTCCTCATAAAAGTTTCTCCTGCAGAGGGATAATTCAGCCATGCTGTAAAAGAAATGAATTCCAGGTAACCACAGGGCCAGAACTGCTCACAGGCATCATTCCGAAGTGTGTGGATATATGTGTGCCAAACCCAGAGGACCAGATACTCTGAAAATAAAGACCTTGGGCTAGATTCAGTATTGCGTGGAAGGGCAGGTTATAGACTGTCCGTCATGTTTCAGTGACACGGGAATAGGTACTGTTAAATTCTGTACTAGTTGGTGTCTCTGGAACACTGGAGATAAATAACCAGATCCATCCATCAAAATGGGTGGTGGCAGGAACATTCATCTCAGACCAGGACAATCTTCCATCCATCTGAAAATATTAGAAAATACCATTCACAGGTGCTCTTAGAGGATAACTTTTATTCTTCAAGGAATCAAAACATCATTTCTAAATTACTTGAAAAAAATACCAGTTATAGATAAAGGCACTGTGGCTGCAAACTCTTAAAAACAAGATTTTTTTTTTTTCTACTGCCCATCCATTCTGTTTTGTTTCACCTTCTTCATTCAGCTGTTCTTTATCCATAAACTGGTTTTATCTGATTATTCTGTGATCTCAGGGATGGAGGTCTTTGTAGCAAGATTGTTGTCTCCTACATATAACTGCTTCCAGTAGCTGAAATAGCTTCCTGTCTGTTCTCTCGATGTGTGATTCAAAGCTTTGAAAAGCTTTGGGCTGGATTGAACCCCAGCTGTGTGAAATTCTGCTTATCCTCTTCCTGGTAAGAGATTAAAGTAACTGATTCTAAAATATCTCACATCCTTGCACATGGTCATTAGTGAGAGATGTGGGTTTAATGGTTCTTGGAAAGTGTTAACATTGTTGTGTCTGGCATGCCTTGAATAGGTGGTGAAGGGCCAGTTAGTTCAGGACATGTTTCAGCACGTTTGGTTCCATCTGAACTCTATTACAACACAGGCTGGAAAGAACTGTGTCTTGCTATGAAGGCCTGTGTTTTCCCTCTGTGGTCCCTACTGCTCCCTTCCCTGGCCTGTAGCATGACCTGATCTGGCATCTTTGTTTACCCCAACTTTTGCTTGGCCACCACAGATCCTAAGTGCACTAATGTTCAGCAAAAATTCCAGAAGGCAGTTGAACTACTCTGTTTCTCTGCATTGTAAGCAGAATCCTGACTAACAAGTCATCTCAATTTTCAGTCTTCTACCAGAAATATTTGCCAAAGCAGGTACCTAAGGCCTTCTTACTTGTTGCTGAAGGTAATCTCAGAGTGGCTATTAATGGTGTCTGGAAATCTCAAAATACAGCCGTTGTTCTTTTCATGCCAAATTATATTCTAGTCTCCTGGACTGCATATATAAAGATTTTCCAAGATTTAAAATATCTATATATGCTGCTGATAATAATAATATTTTGGTCAACAAAACTGAAGGTCTAAACTCTTACCTTCACAATTCCATATGCTTTCAAAATCAATGTGTAAGAGTTTTGTAGCATTCTTATTTATTTTCTGTGCATGATGACATCTCCTCATATACAAAGCCCTTTATTTTCTCAGATTTTCAAAATAATTCTTAGCTGTAATTGCATAAAATTCTAATCATAAAATTCATCTACATTAGCAACTTCTTGAGTTTTGCAATGTCTATATTTTGGACATATAAAAGGCAAAAGCAGTTTCATTTGCTCATACATGTTAATGATGGTGTTTGTGCTGTGAGAAGCATGAACTTCTTTAATGCGTGGGTTTTCTTCTTCTTTTACATTTTTGAGTGCATATGATGTCTGTAAAGGACATCAGTCCAACAGCCCCAAGTCATGAAATCTTATTCCCAGAGCAGCAGTGTGGAGAATGGCATGGCTGTAAGCTTCTCTGCAGGGCCCCTCTGCTGTGTTTCCCTAGAAGAGCCTCTGTTTGCAATGCTAGCCAGGATAATGGTGATGAGGGTGTTTCTGTGGTATCAGCATTAACCTTCAAGGAAATTATTCCAGCAGGGTATAGGTTATCAATTAAATGTTAAATAAGAACAATCCAACCATTACTGAATCCAGACTTGACTCTGTAATCAGGTGATCCATGTAAGACAACTTGAAAATACGACAGCTTTGAGTATCTCTGTGGAGTTTTCTTGATGTTAAAATTTTCATCTTGAGCAATAAAATAGAATAGCTCTTACCTTTCTGAAGGTTCTTCATTATAGCTTTGAATTAATTGCTCTGTATCAATTGATCATCTAGATCATTAATGAAGATGTTAGGCCTTTAGATACTATGATAAATGGATTCATGTAAGTACCATAGGTAATTATCTATACATGAGTTTACACTTCAGCTGACAAGATTAGTTACTGTTTAATTATTTGAAGTTATGCTTCAGAGGAGAAAAGTCGTTTTAAAATGTATAGAGTTTCTTGATCCAAACAGATCAACCAGCCATTCCCAGCCTTAAAGGTATTTTCTTAAATTTATTTCCATGTGTTGATGTTTCAGGTATTCTGTATGGAAATTTGGTGTAAAATTTTTGTATTGTGTTCCTGGGCTTCATATATCTGCAGCATTTTTTTTTTGCATCCTGCCAGATACATTGCTAGTAGAAATACCACATGACCTGGATGATCAGTCATGGATATCTGGGATATTGACACTGAAATATCCTCAAACAAGCTCTCAAGAAATAACTTAGAGTCGAGAAATTGATTACCATTACTTTGCTCCCTTCTTGCTAGAATTACCTAGAATTAGCATGTTCTCTGTGTAGGGCCTAACAATGGACCCTAAGCTTTCATCAATTTAGTCTTATTGTTTTATTTGTTTTAGGCAAAAAAACAAAGACAAACATACATATGGGGAGATTTTTCCACATAAATATATTTTCCATCAAGTTTGATTTCTTAAAGAATTGAGTTTGATTTCCTAAATGTGAAGAGTGTGTTTATCATCTCCAGTACACTAGGAGTTAATTTGAACTAAGAAATATTCGTGATAATTCTGTGAATGCCAGTGAAATATTGTGAAATAGATAATTCTCCTTTCAAATGGATAAGAAATGTGATTTTAAAAAACAGTATTAGTGTCTCAAATCCAAAATGAGGGACTGATCAGAACACTTAATTGAAAAATATTTCAGGGATTTTTTTCCTGAGACTGCATTTTTGTTTTCACTTGGGGAAAAGAACTCTGCTGTTGCTCTGTTATAACTTCAGTTTTCCTCGTCTGTAGTGCCAGGACCAAACTCCTCCAGTGACAATGGCATCAGCTTTGCCATGATAATGATGGCCTGGGTGGTGATTGCACTTGTCTTGTTCTTACTGAGACCTAGTAATCTAAGAGGATCAAACACAGCCGGAAAGCCAACCAGCCAACACAATGTAAGTGCATCTTCAAGTGCCCTAAAGGGAGATTCTGTAATAACTTACATCTATTTTGGTTTAATACATGCTATCTCAAAGTAATTTTTTCCCATTTTTTCCCTGTATTTTCTTGGAACTCCATCAAAAATTAAAATGAGTTAAACCAAAGTGGAAAGGAATCATGAAGGCTAAGAGTGAGGCCTGCTGTGGGGAAGAGCAGGTGCAGTGTCCTCTGGACACTGTCTGTCCCTGACTGAAACTGCCTCCTGTCTTCTTGGGTGAAAGAAGACAAGCACAGCTTTAAGAGAAGTCAGTAAACAAAATTACAGCATGGTACTTTGAGAAGGATGATCTTTGTCCTAGATGTGAGATCATGAAATAACTCTATTTAATACAGGAAAAAGTATAGTTTTTTGATGCTCATTTACTCTAGTAACTTTAAGGGATAATGAAAAACCATGAAAGAAAACACAATGCAACACTTCTGAATTCTTCTTTTGCTAAATCGTCCTATGTGAAGCACTGTTTCTAATTCTATACCTGCTTTTTTTTTTCCTTTCCTCCTTTCTTCTCCCAAGGGACAAGAACCACCAGCCCCACCAGTGGACTAGAGCATTCAGAATTGGAAAAGTTCAGCAGCTAAAACCTTGCACGACCAAATGAACGAAGTGACCAGATTACTCCTAAACCCCACTCAATATGGTTTTCTTTTCTCATTTATATAGAGCAGAGTTATCATTCACCAGTAATCTTCATGAACTGCTTTTAGCAACTTCAATTTTAAGTTAATTTTTGCTTTGTATGATACTGCAATTCCTGTAAGATTGTAATTTGAATAATGGTAAGGCATTGCAGGGGTTTTTTGGTTGTTACTGTTACTGTGGACATTCCACTCAGTCTCTTTCTGTTACAGTGATCCTAATTTCTTTGCTGTGATTTCTGATATGCATTGAAGGAAAAAGAAAATCCCAGTCTATCTAGAAGAAAGGAAGGTTACTGATCTCAGATTAATTAATTAATATTTCTTCTTCAATATGCTTTTGAGAGTTACATTATGGTTGGGAGTACCTAGTTATGAGCTGAAAAATATAAATTGTTTTATATTTGCCCTGGTTTCAGAGCAGCTTTTATTCTGGTCTTTGGACCACTAACACAGTTTTCAGGGTTGCTGGCAAAAGCATGGATTGTCCACTAGAATTATACTCTGTGTGTGTGCACACACGTAAGTGAATGTGACGATTGCCACTGAAAAAGCTTTGATCTATATATTGGGAACTTTACACAAAAGATTATACCACCAAAAAAGTTAATTTAGCCATTTTCATTAATAAATTGTATGTCTTACTCAATATGTTGTCAAAAAATGTACTTTAAACCCAGAGGTGTTTACTTACAGATTTTATCAAATGAGAAATTTAGTAGGAACTTGGTAGAATTTTCTGTCCTGGCATAGTCTTTTTGTAATTGGTATCTTAGCAAGTTTTTAGCCATGATGTAATGCATATTGGACAGGATGAAATCATACCAAGAAGTTACTACAGTTACCAACTTTTGGTATACATGTACTGGATTATTCAGGTTTTTTCACCTCTATGTTAACAGCAATTCTTAACATTTCATCCTTATCTACTAGTTGTAATTGTAGAATTACAAACTTGCAGGTGACTACATATGGCATGTCTCTTCCCTCTAATATTTGTGTGTATGTGTGGTATGTTTAAGTGTGTGTGTGTGGCTGTGCACACACCTGTGCACCTCTCCCATTATGGCAAATGGGAATTACTTTTTTATGTACATTAATTTAAGAACATTTTAAAGATGTACAGAAAAACAACACTGTATATTTTTCTTGTTCAATTTGAAAAATTGATCAGAATAATGTAAAGAACATTTACAAGAATTTTTATGTTACCAACATGATACTTATTTCCTTAAAGGTCAGTAGAACAGACATATGGAAATTCTAAGTCTTAGTCTACAAACCTTTATTTCATGAGGACTTTAGTTATGGAGCTGAAGGAGCTAACTCTTAAAGTTCAAAAACGTTTGTATAAATGGGCTCTAACAGAAATTTCACATCACATCCCATTGTTGACAGATGCAAGGTTTTGCTCTTCGGGTTAAATGATGAGCCAGCTAAGCCTCCTTGTAAAGGTACAGTGTAGACCTGAAGAAGGGCTTCTGTAATTTGATGTAATTGACCTTTGAATTTCTATCGGAATAGTGTGCTCCCAAGCATAGGAGCATGTTAAAAACAAAAAAAAGAAGATTGGGTTAGGTGCTCTCAGTGACATCAGTGCATGTAAAGCAATGAAACTGCAGGAGAGAAGCTGAGAGAATTTGTCCCATTATGTCTAATAATGTACAGGCCACAAACACTGTGTAAAGATGTCACTGGGACAAGCATTCTGCCAGTGCTTGCTTTTTGCCTTCCATGTACATTTATGTTTGGGATACTGTTCAGAACAAGTAATACAGCATCATTTTGTTGAACCCACAAGGAAACATACAATCTCCCACACTGACCTTTTTTCTCCAAGGATTTTTGGCCAGAATATTGGAGGCATAAAACAAGCTTCCAATTGATTAAAAAGCCAACTGAAAAAGGCTTCTATTCAGACACAGCACTACTCCTCATCCTGTTAGGAGTTGGTGAGATTTACAGGAGATACTCCTCACTCATAAGAATCAGTCTCCCTGAAATGTCTGTTTATGTATTTATAAAACTTACCATGTGCACCCAGCTCTAAGAGTCTTGGCAAATGAACTTTTTGTTCAGAGGAATGTTGTGGTTTACTTTTAAATGAAATGTTTTTGCTTGAAATTCCTCTAATTGTCCCAGTGATTTTATACATGTATGCTTTCCTCATGTAAATTGCTATTTTAAATTTTCTATGTAAAAGAAAAAAACAAAACATTGGAAATATTTTATTGTAAAATGTTTTACTAAAGAGCCAGGCCATGTTTTACTAAAGAGCCAGGCCACTATCCCACATCAAAATGTATGCCTTTTAAATTCAGATACTCTCTCCAAGATATAAACTTCAGATCAGCACTCGTAATTAAAATAAAAGTAAGTAATCACAGGACTGTATTATGCCACTCTTATTTGTGTTAAATAGTGCCTTACTCATCAAGTAGTTGCACTGAAGTTTGTGGAACTACTCTGAGATAATGTACTAGTAGCAGCTTTAGTAAGGGTGGCAGAAATCTGTCCTTTAGTGATGTAATTTGTGATTAAATAATTGTATCATGGTTACAGATATGGTAAATGGTAAATTTTGGGAAGTGTAGAAGAGATTAGTGGTGCACAAAGCTCCAGGATATGATCAGTACTGTAATGATGGTTTTAAGCTTGGTTAGTAAGAGGTGCAAGTTGTAGCAACTTGGGAAATATGGAAGGAAAATTACAATTATACCTTAACTCTGTTAAAACAATAATATTTTTAGAGTCTGCTTAACACAATTACTATACTCTGAAATGAGAAATCTTATGTATTCATGCACTGTCTGCAGATCACTTAGCCTTGTAACATTCATGATTGAAAAAGGAAGAGTGATGATGTCATGTACTTAATGTAAATCGGTGGTTTAAAATATCTGAATTATGCCAAACAAAAAATCATCTGTGCCATTTGCAGTTTCCTAGTAATCTTTTACTGAGTACTTGGATTGGGATAAAGGGCTTGTACTATGCACTTTTTATTGACTTAACAAAATAAATAGCAATCATTAGTAAACTTTTGTCTTTGTCTTTTAGTTTTTATATAAGATCTAGGACTGCACCAACCTATCAATTTCTAAGGTAATTTCAAATCATTTAAAAATAAGAAGCAGTAAAACTAGTGTGTCACCTGTGTAACTTTTAAAATGTAAATTCTAACTTTTCTAATGGACACTTGTCTACTGTATGTATCCCAAGCAAGTCAGAACAAATAAAAAGCAGTTTCCACGTTTATTGGTCTTTGATGACCAATATGGATACCTCTGACTTTTGGTCTTTGAAGCAGTTATGCAACCTAGGAAGTTAGAAATAATACAGGAAGAAAAGTAATGACAAATATACTGACTGTGTTACTTTATTTTAGATCAAATCCTACTATTTTGGGATTTGTAATCTATTTTCTACTTCTAGATCTTGGCAGTGTTGGACCCAGAGCTGCCCTGAGGAAGGAAGATGCTGCAATGGCTCTAAGACAGTGTGTAGGAGTAGTAGAGACAAGCTGCTTCCTCACTATTCCCATGAAGTGCAGCACTCTTCTCTGGAAGCAGAGCACAAAATTCTGAGCACTGCCTCAACAGCAACTCAGATCTCTCATTAGGGATTCCTGTGTTAATCTGAGGATGAAAAAGAGAACCAGGGGAGCATTAAGGTTTAAAATAATACACAGCTTTCCAGAGATAGTGGCAATAAATACCAGATAATCAGAAACAAAATCAGAATAATATAATAATAACAACAACAAATACGAAATGTTTTAGGCATTTGAGTCGATCTAGAAAGTACAAGATCTTACTCAAATATCATTAATGTCTGCTCATCAAAATTTACCTTTTATCAAACAAGAGATTATAAATAACCCCCTAAACTAAAGCTGAACTTCTAAGCACACTTTTTAAAATGTTTGCTAAGGATGCAGATGCCAGCATTGAGAAAAGTGAGGCAGAAAGGAAATTGCCACAAATCTAAATTCACATTGTTGAATGGATCTGTACAAGGCCTAGCTTTTCAAGATCACCAGCTAATTTGAAATTACTCTGCCCTAAAGCCTGGAAAAAATTACCCTATCTAGGATATTTGGGAAAAATACACCAAATCATAGTAGAAAAATATTCCACTAAGTGGATTCCTTGCAAAAATGGACTACTTATATCCTTTTCTCCTTACCAGATAATGTCCTATAGTGTCATTCACTGCAATGATCTGGACCTTGGGGTGGGGAAAGAAGCAGAAAATTCTGTGCTGAACCACATCCTCACTTGTGAAACAACACAACTCTTACCAATTTCCAGGCAACATCAGCTGAAGATTTTTTTTTCATATAAGAAAAATAACTGAACACTTGTGTCAAAACTGCCAATTCCCATAGCAGACACTTTGTAGTTGAATATAATAGCTAGAAGAATCTGGCTTTCACACTACCTTTTTAACATCTGCAGGTCAGAGAATTGGCCAGAGAGGGGTCTGAAACAAATGTGCTTCATAATTGGCAATATATAGTAATTCACCATATATATACAGCTTTTTAAAGGTTTCACTCTTTTTGCTTTTATGGAAAGTGTTACTGTAAAATACTTTCTGAAAATAAAGCAGTAATTTGTAATCAAAGATCACACGTAGCAAAGTTTAAGAAAAGTCCTTTGCATTTATAAGTTTTGTTGTTACATCTTCCAAGCTATAAATGATGAAACAGAGGAATAATTTTTGTGACTGCGTAGTTTCCAGACTTATAGCTGGTTTTAAAATTAATTTCTTCTGCTGCAAAAACTATCCTTAAAATGTAGAGATGAGAAAATATGTTTCCTTTAGCAGACCAGTGAAAAACCCCACCACTGTACAACATTCTGAAGGTCACAGCCATTGGTTTGATATAAAAAGCAAATCTTAAAAAAGGTCTTCAGTTTAGGGCAGAACTTGAAATGATTAATGATGAAATGAAAATTATTAGCAAGAAAACAACGCAAAGAAGCCTCCACAGGACTTGCACTACACCAAACTGTGCAGGTAATGCATCAAAATTTGCTTTCTTGGGATGACGAGTAAAAATTGTGCTTCTGCAACTCCCTCAGTGATTTCATGCCTTGTCTGAAATAGAAAATCCAAATAATCATTCCCCCCATCATCAAATATTAGCTTGCAATTTAAATCACAAATGCATCTTGTCTCTGACACCCCCTCCTGCTGTATGCTTGTGCTGGGCTTCAGTATGTAAGGGGAAGATATTAAGCCAAATTAGCTTTTAGCTATACTGTGAGGGTAGGGCAAACCTTCACCTTATTTTATGCAAACAACTGTTATGGTAAATGGAACAGTTCAGCTGAGTAAAACCCTTTAAAGAAGGGATGCTACAAGATGATTTCTCTCCAATGGGGCAGTGATGATAAAGCAGTGCCTTATCTGGCTGTTCTTACTTCCATTGCATTAGTTTTAGCATTTAATATTTCCTTACTGTTTCATTGAGATGGCTGTTAGCCTGAAATTGTTCTCCTGGTGGGAGCTGCAGTGTACCCTGTGTTCAGAAAAGCAATGCTGCTGCCCACAGTGCTGCTTCTGGAAGAACAGCTTTGATGTCTGGTATGAAGTGTATGGTTTCCAGAAAAACATCAGAAGAGAATGAAAAAAAGAGGCACTCACAAAACAACAGATAAGCCACCAAACGTAATTATGCCTGGAAGGAAGTGTGAATAACTTCTGTGTATACTGAGAGCTTTAAATAATATAATTAGAGGAAGGTCATGTACTGGGAAACAAAATATTGTACAGTAACCTAAAAAATTTAAGGGGTTTGACAGGATATTTTCATCAGAGTCCTCAGGGTGCCCTTCCTCCAACTTTCAAAAGTTTTAATCCTGCATGGCTTTGGGGGTTTCATTTACATGGCAGTATTGTACATGAGACCTGATGAAGTTATTGTCCAGATGTTCCATGCCCTATGTAAACAGGCATGTTGAACCTGACCAGAAATTCACTGCACTTTGCAACAAATTTTACCAATAATTGCAGTTTGAGAGGCTGGTTGTCACCAGCAAAGAAAGTACTGTATTAGATGTTTGGGCAAACTGTCAGACTGTTTAGCAGTGTCAAAGTTCTGGTGAACCAGAGTGGTGGAGATGAGGAGAGGGTTTATGTAAGTAGGGACATGCCAGGCAGAAAATGTCTCTTGTAGCAAGACAGTGTTGGCTCTGAGCACACGTAGAGCTCAGGCTCTTGTCTGCCTGTGTCAAAAATGGCACATGGCTGCTTTATGCAGCTGTTGGAGCCTTTTCAACATGCCCAGTCCCACAGTCCTGAATAATCTCTTTAGCTGCATCTCCTTCCTTCCTCTAAGCATTGTAAAATACAAAGCATGGATTCAAATACTGATCCAACTGGTCTTCTGGGCACTTTTGTGCCTCAGCCTGGGCCTGCTGCCGAGTACCTCAGATTTCCTGGTTACAGGTGGGGTTACCTCCCAGTCGTGCTTTGTCAAAAATAAAGAAAGGCTTGACACAACGGTGGTTGTTGAATCTGTGTCAAATGTTAGTGTCAGAAACTGATCACACAAACTCAGTTGCCTTTAGTTAATGATCAGCTAAATTTTGTTGGTGATCAGTCTGACATTAAACACTAAACAGACAGGGTTCAAAACTTCTTTAATATCCAGAGCTCTTTGCTGACTTTTCCTCCCACCTCCAACATCAGGATGCCAGCCAGGAGATTATGCAATCATGCACTCACTTGCTCTTTGTCTTCCCTCTCCTTCCCCTCATCCCCCAAATCCTTCACAAATCATGATTTCTCCCTTGCGTAATGGAACAGCTTGTACACAGGAGCTGAAAAGTGGCCCCTCCACCCACCTTTGGCATTCGGATCACTCTTTGCTCAGTGGTTTCTGGAAAAGCAGAGGTGTGGCCTCAAACCCACTCCCCAATACACCGGAAGAGGGATTACCTGACCTAGTCAATTGCCAATGCTAAAGAAAAACATACACCTGAAATCCCATTCCTACTGTTATTTAGTATACTTACCCTGCACTGCAAAACTATTCACAGTCTATACTGAGCCTTCAAAAAACCACGGCAGAATTCACAACTTTTATTTTTAAAAATGGCCAACAGTGGATCCGCCTCATCTGCTTTGCAGCAGCCTTACATAAGCTTTCTTGCCTCTGCATGCTGTTGCAAAAAATTCTACATCCTGGTAAATTATGGGTCTGCCTGAATGGAAAAACCAAGAAGATCTCATCCAATAATTCAGTATTTTTTCTGTAAGAGGGGAGACTTAAATTTCACACCATTTTTATTGCAATGCCTTTGAGCCCTGCATTTTTTAATCTGCCCACAATGCCCTCACCACGGGAGTGTAGGCTATAGGAAAACAAAAGCAGCCCTCATCACCCTTTTACAGAATCATTTAGGCTGGGAAAGACCTCCAAGATCATGCAGTCCAACCTTTCAGGTTAAGCTGTGCTTTTTGCAAGAGAGAATGTGAGATCAACATCCCTGGCAGGGGTGTGACTGAAGGTCCTTTGCTATGAGAAAAGGGACTGGGATCCATTGCCTGTTCCAAGGGCTCTTCAGACATTTTAAGCAGCTCTCAAATAATAGACAGCAACCCAGACCTTTCTCCTCCAGGAAATTATGATTACCAGATACAAAAAATATCCCTTTTGAAGCTCCTTGGCAAGTAGCATAGACGCAGATGGAGAGCTAGATCCACAGGTTTCTTTGTAATCCTTAGAACACAGCACTCTCCTGAGGCAAGTATGCCTGAACCCTCCCCAGCCGAGGAAGCTCTTGCCCTCTTCTTAATAAGCTCAGTAATTGGGAAGTATTAGCTGACTCTAATGAACTACTAACTACCCACATATACTCCAGCAGGCAGAGGGAAGCTCTCCTCACACACACCCGGCCTTGCACACAACCACTGTACCTTTCCTGTTCCAAGAAAATCCACTCCTTGTGTGCCAGGCACACACTGAGCACACTTACCAATGTCCTCAGGGGACCACTTAAAGGACCTGAAGCAGTTTTGGCTCTGGCTGGTACAGAGGGACCAGATAACATTCTCGCAGTACAAATGTATGCATTCATGGCTATTCTGAGACCTAAGGAGACAGATGGGGGTTTGAAGAGGATGGTATAGGTGAGACTGGCTTCTGAGTCACTCAGTGAGCTTCTAGTTGCTTTGCTTAGGTTTCCCTGGGGAAAAAAACCAACCTAGATGTGTTTAAAACAGACATCTGTGCCAGTAAGCAGTGAGAAAAGGTATGACTTGTTTTTACTTCAGAATAAACACAGTGAACCCTGTGCCTTTGCCAGGCTAACCACGCTGAATCTGCCAGGATCCTGCACTGACTGCAAACCTCAGTAGGCTCTTTCAGTAGAAACACACGTATTTTACAGGCATTTCTAAAGGACCTGTGATTACAGTATGCACTCACTCAAATAGGTAGAGATTCTTCTAGGGCAAGACCAGATCCTCCAAAGTAGTAACGGGATAAAATATAAATAAATAATGATTCAAATTTTTTAAATCTATTTTAAGAACTATGGATGAAAATGTCATGTAAGAACAAGGCAATTCTTTAGTCACTTTGATAAGATGTGCATGTATTATCCACCTAGTCTGTCAATATTTAACATAGAAATTGTAATCTGTTTAAAGATTCTAAATCACTATGATAATACAGACGGAGCAAAATCCCACACCCAGCTTCTAGCAGAGGTAGTATAAGTGAACTTAAATGTGCTGGAGAAGAAAAGGCAGCAGATTTCTCACAATCTTTCTGCTCCCACAGTCAGATGTGGTACACTAACACCATACCATGTTTACATAAAAGAGCAGTATCTGAGAACTTTATTACTGCTAGGCAAGAGGTCCCTGGACGGTGCCCAGGTCACATGGGCAAGAGTGCAATCTCGCTTTATTTCCTTCTTCTGGGCAATGTTCACCACCTCGACTTTAAACACTGAACATCACTGTAACCTACCCACGTTTCCCTTCCCTTATCTTTGTTGAGACGGTGCTACGGTACAGGAGAGAGAATGAACACCGCCTTCTTTCCTCACAGTAACCATAGCTGAAGGACAAAAAATTATCCAACCGCTCCAACTACTCTCCCTTACAGAACTACCCTGAGGCCGAAGGCAGGAGCAGCCGGGCGGCCGGGGCCCGGAGCTCCCAGCCGCGCCCGGGGCCCCTGCGGCCCCTCACGGCCGCGCCGGGCGGGGCCGGGCCGAGCGGGCCGAGCTGTCCCGCGGCCATTCGCGGCACCGCCGGGGCGGTGCGGGGCGGGCCCGCCGCTTCTCCGCCCCCGGGGGAAGGAGGAGCGGGCCGGCCCCGCTCGGCGTCCTCGCCATGAAGCGGCCGCCTCGGGCCCGCCGCGGCCCTTTAAATAGCGGCGGCCGCCGCTGCCGCTCCCTTCGCAGCAGCGCGTCGCGTTGAGCTCGGCGCGCATCCTCCCGAGCATCCCCGCCCGCATCCTCGCCGCAGCGCTCCCGCCGGGGCCGGACCGCGCCCGCCTGCCCGCGGTGAGTGTCCGTGCTGTCCGAGTCCCGCTGCCGCCCCGCCGCTGGGCCGCTCCCTTCCCGCTGCTCCCGGCGATGGAGCCGCGGGGTCGGCCCGACCCGCGCCCTTCCTCGGGCAGGAGGCGGGAGCTGCGGCCTCCCTCTCCCGGCCGAGGGGCTGCGGGGCGCGGCTGTGGCCGCAGCCCGTGCCCGGTGCCGCGCCAGCAGCGATCCCGCGGCCCGAGGGGCTGGCCGGGGTGTCTGGCTCAAAGCGGGCACAGAAACGCTGCCTTGGTGGCCTGTGGATGCTGCCGCTGCGGGGAGGGCAGGCTCCAAAACCTTCCCGGGTTGGAGAGAGGAGTAGCAGTTCATTTCGAGACATCAGCCGTAAGGAAACGCTTCTGTGGGCCGCAGCATAAAAATCTGAAACTGCTAATACTCTTTGTTTTCCTTGAACTGTTGGCCGGTATTTTAATTTGTAACTCCTGATTTTCCATTTCACCCTCCTCTTACTAGAGCAATCATGTTTGAAATTAAGAAGATTTGCTGCATTGGTGCTGGTTATGTCGGTGGGCCAACCTGTAGTGTTATTGCACAAATGTGCCCCAGTATCAAAGTTACTGTTGTGGATGTCAACGAGGCCAGAATCAACGCCTGGAATTCAGACACACTCCCAATCTACGAGGTAAGCATCACTGTTGTCTCTCCTTCCAGCCAGTGTTGCCTTTGCTTGTCACCTACTACATGGAAATACTATTTCCCCATAGCCCATTTCTGAAGCTTGTCAAGCACATCAGTGATGTCCTTCAAAAAGGATGTTCTGGAACAGCTGCTTGTCACTACTGCTCATTAAACCAGATTTTGGAAATAGCTTAATGCAGCTAGTGCAGATGTGTATTGGGCCAAATAAGGAAAATGTAATTCTATATATAGTGAATTGTGCTAAATCATGCTGACTTTCTTTAGGACCTGATTTGGCCATGACCTTGTCCTCTTGCTCAATTACAGATACTACCTGCTGTGTTGTAGTACACTATAAATGTATCATACTGAGCTGTAAGCTTTGTTTGCATTCTGAATACTGCCACAATCCAATCTGTGCTGCCCAACTTGAACTATGTGGAACGATGGGAACAGTCATATTTCTGATTCAGTTGTACCATAAATCTTTAATATGGCCTGGGAAGACTAGGCCAAATAAATGTACCACACTGTCATTCCTTTATTACAGAATTACTTTAATTTGAAAATGCATAAATCATTTCCTATTTTGCTTCTCTTAGCATTTGTTGTTTTCCACTCTTTTTCATCATAAAAGAATAGGTCTCTCTTTCATTCTTTCATGAAATGCAGTTTTTATAGATTTAAGTTCTTTAATAGGCATGATAAATTGTTTTCACTCTACTCCCAAAGACAAGGCAACTGACTGGTGCTAACAGTTGCTCTTTTGCTATAAGAAGTCTTCCCTCTTAAAACCAGAGCTATACTGTGACTAAGTCAAGATGAATAGACCTCCTTTGTTATGTAAATTGAAAAGAAACTGTATATAATGTTCAGATTAATAGGTGAGACATGAATAAAGTTGAAAGCAAGTACTTTGTTTTCTCTTAACACCTAGACTGAATGAGCTAAAGTAGAGCTCGCCTTGGCATGTTTTTTTTTTAAAAAAACACCAAACTTGTAACATCTGTTTCCTGGAATGGTGTCGTTTGCTTGCAAAGAATGTGCAAAAACTGCCAAGAGTTAGTTCAGACAGTTGTAAAATTGAGTCATTGCACAGTGAGTTTTTTGTGGGTTTTTGGGTTGGATTTTTTTCTTTTCAGTGTCAGAAATTGTGTAGTGGGCTGCCTTTCTATTTACATCCCATTGTAAGACCATAGTTGGAATATTCAATGGGATGTAAGGCATGTTATTTTGCCTGTTCTGACCTTTGTTTTTCTTCTAAGTGGCTGGTATTTAATATAAAATGAGACAGTAAAAATGTCTTGCATGAGAAGGCTTCTGCTTGTTTTCTCCTCTCCATCCAGTGAACCCTTGCCTTTTTGGCATTTAATTAAATATCTTATGTCATGATAGGTGTCTCAAGTTGGAGATATGATTGCCACGTGAAAGTGTGTGACTGACTATTCAAACAAAAAGTAAAAGCTTTTTTTAATCTGTGACAGTTTTATCTGTGACAACTATTTCTGGGTTAAAATTCCTGAGGAGACCATTCTAATACAGAGAATTGCTCATTTATATGTGACCTCTTGCCTCTTTTTTCTGAGTGGAAGTGTTAAGAGAAGGGAAAGTGTTACAGCACCATATGTATCTCTGGAAAGAATGTCATCATATTATGGCTGTTGTGATTCTTCCACACTGTAGGAGTGGTGCCATGATAAGTTTAATCTGGCCCAAAGATGGGTGATTGCTGAAAGGAGTAGTCTTGATTTCCTGTGTGTCTCTGCTGCCTATCTTTCACTGGGTGTGGGCTTGCTTACTTGGTGGAAGACTTTGTGGGGTGTTTTTTGTGCTGAAGCAATTTTAGATCTGATATTGAGGGCATCATGGGAAGAGGGAGAAGGAGAATTGGGATCACCTCTTTTGTTTGCAGTCTAGGAAATGCTGTAAGACTTCTTGAATCTACTTAACATCACTCTACAGGTGTTTCTTTCATTGCTTCTCATGTTAGCAGAACTGAGTATGGGAATAACTGAAAGCTAAAATCTGTGCAAATAAGCAATTCAGTGTGGCTGAAAGTATCAGGACAGCATTGTGAGTCTTTTGAATAAGAAAGAGCTTAATTTTTTTTACTGTGTAAATCTTCAGAAGTTTTTACTTGAAAACATGCTGCACTGGCAGGGGAAAAAATAAAATCTTTCTGTATCTGAAATTATATTCTGTTTGGGCATAGAGTTTGCTGTTCTTCTAACTGCATTAATCTTAACTGGTTTTTTTCTGCTTCTTTTTCAGCCAGGGTTACAAGAAGTAGTAGAATCCTGTCGAGGAAAAAACCTCTTCTTTTCCACCAGTATTGATGATGCCATTAGAGAAGCTGATCTTGTATTTATTTCTGTAAGTTTTGGAGAAGAAGGTGGCTGTGTTTATTGTTTTGTTTGTTTTTTTTTTCTTTCTTATCAAATCATTGTTTCTTTTCTTTTAGGAAGTTGCCTTTGTTTTTTCATGTAGATTCAGTTAGCAGTGTCGTGTCATTGAGTCAACAGATTTCTCCTTGTCTTTCTGTGTACTGTGGGAAAGTATTAAGTAAGATTTTTGTTTGTTTTTCTTATAGCCAGTAGCACCTTTGATGAATGAACAGGTTCTAAGTCAAAATGGTAATGTTGATGTTTAACTTGGTTAAGTGTATGGAGTCAGAGCAGAATGTAGCACAGCTCTGTCATTGCAGTGTGCTGGTGAAATCTGTGGGACCTTGATAGTAATGATAGAATTCCTAGACAGATATGCAAAATCACATGCTGGTTATTTGGTTACAAAGATGACATATTTTGAGAAGCTTTTCAAAATAGTGTATTAATGGAAGCAGGGTGGCTTTAATATTTCATAGCTATCGACACCACTAGAAAGAGGTTTCAAAGATGAAGCTTTTTGTAGTTTTGAGGTTGTTACTAATGCAGAATCCAAAAGAACTGATTGCTATTTGCCTTGGTAGGTCACAATTAAGTTTTTTGTTAAGGAGGTCCTTTTTTTCTTGAGGTCTTCTCCCCTTGTTAGGGCACTGTAGTATGGAGCTCCCTTTCTGACAGTAGTTTTTCTTCATTCATTAAGTCTAAAATGAATGCTGTGTGGCTGGATGACAGCCACTAATACAGCCCATATATTGCCACCTGTCCTTAGTTCAAAACAAGCTGTTGTGTTTTACATGCAGTTGTTATTCCTTCTTTCCATTTCTAATGAAAAGGACCCTCTGTCTTAGTCTAAACTACGTGTTTTCCCTCATGTTGCCTTTTCTGTGTACATCAGTGTGCTAATTTTCATCAGCCCTACACTTAGGTTTCATTGCAAAGTGAGTTTAAGCTATAGCTGCCTCACTGGCCACAAGATTCTTACATGAGTCCTTGCACTCCTGGTGTGGGTCAGGTAACAAAAAGTGGCTGGCCATAATCAAGAAGAAATTACTGGTGTTGCCAGAATAAGGATTGTTTCACCAAAGCCTGCAGATTTGCTGTGAATTGCTCTTGTTTAAACCCTATTTGAATAGAGACCAGTGAGCTTTCTGTAGAAAACAAAATGGGTAATTGAGACAGATAATACCTCTTCATCTGATGTGGTAGCCAGAATAATTATGGGGTAGAAGCATTTTCCTTCCTCTGAGAAGGAAAATGTCCATCAATCTTAACAATTTCACCCTGTCTCTTAACACAAGACGTACTGACCTATAACATTTCTTTCCCTTTCATATATTTCTAATTAGGTTAATACACCAACAAAGACCTATGGAATGGGAAAGGGCCGAGCAGCTGATCTGAAATACATTGAAGCTTGTGCTAGAAGAATTGTGCAGAATTCAAATGGCTATAAGATTGTCACTGAGAAAAGCACAGTTCCAGTACGAGCTGCAGAAAGTATTCGTCGAATATTTGATGCTAATACTAAGCCTAACTTGGATTTGCAGGTAAACCTAATCTTTGAGTTGTGTATTTAAAGGTTGGGTGTTGCTTTTGGTTTTTACCAATTGTTGTTTTCTTCCTGTGTGTGTAGGTGCTGTCTAACCCAGAGTTCCTTGCTGAAGGAACAGCCATCAAGGACCTGAAGAACCCGGACAGAGTGCTTATCGGTGGAGATGACTCTCCAGAGGGACAGAAAGCTGTCCGTGCTCTGTGTGCTGTTTATGAGCACTGGGTGCCCAAAGAAAAAATCATCACAACCAATACCTGGTCATCAGAACTTTCTAAACTGGTTAGTGTTGCTCCCTGCTGTGGTCTGCAGTGAGCAAGGGGTGTGAGACAAAGCTCAGAAGCAAAATTTTGACACTGAGTGATGCAGCTAGGAAAGACAGGTGAGGTTGGGAGGACCTAATGCATATGTCGAAGGTTATTCATCTTTTCCAGTTCTCAGCTGACCTAGTTAATAGATTATTTTGACTTTATGAAGTCCTTTTCTCCCTTTTATTGCTATTAGTTATTACTAAGAGCAAACCTCCAATGCTGCAGAAATTGATTACTGTCATAAAACAGTTCAAACTCCGCAAGTTAAGTGTTATCTTATTTTGCTTAAATCCAATTAACTGGCTTCTATATATTGAACTTATGTTACCCTTTTGTATGTCAATGGAGTTCATAGATACTAAAGTAATCCTTTCAGTAGCAACTCCCTTTGGTCTGTGGACATCCTGGCTTCTGGAAAAATGAAGTTCTTTACTATGCTTTTTATTTGCAGGCAGCTAACGCTTTCCTTGCCCAAAGAATCAGCAGCATTAACTCAATCAGTGCTCTCTGTGAAGCTACCGGAGCAGATGTTGAAGAAGTAGCAAGAGCTATTGGAACAGACCAAAGAATTGGAAATAAATTTCTCAAAGCCAGTGTTGGTAAATGAAAAATTCCTCCTTTCTTTTTTCTCGCTGGGCTTCTGTTTAATAGTGCAGTAGTGTTTTGAAATAAGTAATCTGATTCTCCACAATTTTCTACATCATTAGAAGTGTTTAATATATGAAAGTATTACTGTGTTATACAGTATAAATGCATTTTTTCTGTTAAAATATGTAGAATTGAGGTTGCTCCAGACCCAACAACCTAAAACTGGAGAGTTCAGAGTCATGGTTTACCCTGCCTGTAACACTGGAAAGAAAAGCTGTGACTTAATTTTTCTGGAGCATCACTGATGACAGTGCTCTCTAAGATGTCTTCCCAATTGCAACTGTTGCACTTTTGTTTGGGAATTGCTGCCAGTGGCCTGAGAGAGAGAATACCTCTAGCTCAGAATGTGTGATGACAACTTCTAATCTGTAGGATGAATTCATAGGATCGTAAGGTTGGAAAAGACCTCCAAGATTGAGTCCAGCCTTTGACCAATCACCACCTTGTCAACTGTGTCATGGCACTAAATACCATGTACAGTCGTTTCTGGATTAGATTTATGAGATAGTAAAAGGTGATGAAGTGATTGGTGCATCAAACTTCAGAACAAAACTAAAGCCTCTCTGTATGGTGTCATACTAGACAGTGTGACATTAAAATAACTTTATTATATATGACCTATCCTAGAGTGAAAATAGACAGCAAATGCATTACAAAAAACTGCTGTTATAATTCCTTCTACAGTGTGGTGTTTCTGGGACTCTGCTTGCTGAGCAAAGTTCTAGGTTCAAGGATCTCTCTGTCTCGGTTCTCCCTTGGTCGGCTGTGGTGATCTTTGGCTCTTGGCAGTGGTTAGTTATCCATTGGGGGGTGCAAGAGGAAGGAACTTAATCCTAACAGACTTGTTTTGAGAAATATTAGTCTAAATCTTATGGTGAGGGGAGAACAGGCCCAGGAGCTTGTCTACCTGCTTTTAGTAATAGTCCATAGTTGCTTTTTCTCATATAGGTTCAGGTTTCTGTGTAAAAACTCCCATTGATTTCAGTGGAACCTGAAGCATAATTAAGCCTTCTGTAACTGACAGAGTAAGTAGGTCCAGGAATTGGATTTTAATAGTTTAAGGGTTTTTCATTTGATAGCAGTGAAATACCGGGAAAAATTATAGTACTGACTATGTCAGTGATTGCCAGAACGTATTTGGTTCCACAGATTGGCTTGGGTCAGTACCTTAGTAACTTGTAAAACAACTGCTTTCTCTTTCAGGGTTTGGAGGCAGCTGTTTTCAGAAGGATGTCTTGAATTTAGTGTACCTCTGTGAGGCACTGAACTTACCTGAGGTAGCTCGCTACTGGCAGCAGGTACGAGTTCCTCACCAATTGTTTCAGAGGGTGGTGTTTCTTTAGCACTCAGCTTTCAGGTGTTGAGCTTTTAAGCATTATCCACACAAACATTGTTTCAGCTCCTAGGAGCAGATACCTCAGAGCTGTCCACCTTTACATTTCAGGGCCCTCGGCCTAACACTGGCATTTGATACTTGTGGGTGCTCAGGGTTTTTTGGGGTGAATTAAGTTACTCAGATCAAATGGATTGCGAAGATGTCTAGCAGCAGTAGAAAATGTGAAATACAAGCATTGTGTTTCCTGTCTTTCTTTACAGTTGGGTATCTGTCCACTTTGCATTCAGATCTTGTCATCTTTTCCTCAGGGTCTACTTTTACAGTTTTGAAAGAACTCAGTAGATCTTAGTATTTTTTAAAACAAACATGGTTTCTGTTGTTCCTGGGTTTAATGTTAGGAATGGTTGGGAAAATATGGATGCTGTCAGGCCTGGCTCCAATGCAGCAATGACACCCAGTATGTACTAGCAAGCATTTCCCTATTAACCAGTGAAAGCACCTCACCTTTCTTCCTAGTCCTGACTGAGAAGCTTTGAGATGTGTGGTGTGGTCAGAAAACCCCTTTGGTTTATTTTCCTGATTTGTCTGTGGTGGTCAAGTATAAGGCTGCCTAGCAGATTACCCCCGAGAATACCTAGTACATGATTTGCCCACCTTTTATTAGCAGCTTTGCTTTTTTTGGTCTTCATTTTGGTTAGCCTTTTTCCCCTTCACTCTTCTCTGTCCCAAGGAACAATTGGAACACTTGCATGTAATAACAAAATAGCAAAAGCAAGGTTGAATTATACAGGTTTTGTGTATTGGCATCTGTTAGTGTGGATTAAAAAGACTAAAAATATTATCACAGTTGTTACATATGGCATGTAAAAAAGTGTAGGTCTAGCAATGGGATGTCCATGTGACTGCAAGTACCCTAATACTGAAATTATGTTCTAGGCAGAGACATGGAAAGCAGTAAGTTTTAATTTTTTTAAAAAACAATGTGAAAAAAATCCTAGCCTTTAAACTAGATAACACATGTGAAGATGTGTATATGTGCATCAATATTCACTCATTATATTTTTCTCAGAATTTGATAAACTAAGTAAATTTATCTTCAGATTGCTTATGATACTGAGTAAAAATGCTTAGCTTTCTCTTTTAAGACTCTATTAAATTTGTGTGGGTAGTTTGACTTAATTGTTAATAGAATCTGTTTATAGTTTAAAATGGCTCCGTTCTCTACTCTCATGGCTTGTATAATTTCAGGTAATAGACATGAATGATTATCAGAGAAGAAGATTCGCTTCCCGCATTATTGACAGTTTGTTTAATACTGTCACTGACAAGAAGATTGCTATTTTAGGGTTTGCTTTCAAAAAGGATACTGGGGACACAAGGTAAGCAAGCAAGCTTAGTTCACCAGCATGGATTCCCTACAGCTGTCACCAGCCATCCAGCTAATGCTCACCACTAAATTTAAAGATTAGTAGCTGGATATGGGACTCTTGTTTTTTAATTGTGACTGAATTTGTTTGTAACAAGGATTAATCTTTCTTAAATGGGTGAGAACAGATTCTTGACCTGTACCATAGACCTGAATCATGCAGAAATTGCAGATAATTCTAGTCCTTATTAACTTGCACAAGCAAAGATAGATTTTGACAAACTTCTTTCATTCTCCACAGAAAAGAGTGCAAACACTTTTGCAGCTGGTTCTAAGTTGCTTTGTGAAATCAAAGTTTCAGCTTGATTTCCTGAGTGTTTAATTCTGCTCTTCTGTAAAGGTCAAACTTGATACAACTTTTCAACTGCAGTTTGTGGGGAAAGCTTATAAACTCTAGGCCTTTATAAGGAGTTACTAGGAGTTACTTGGACGATTCAAAAGAGAGACAAACCTTTTAGATATTATTCTCTTTGGTGTCCATCAAGATTACAGGTTTCCTGCTTGCATGGTTGCCACTAAGATATTTACGTAAAAATGATATAAAAGCTCTGGCATCACATATCATGATACTTGAAAACTTTCCTTACCTGGAGCGTGCCACCTGGTTCTTTAACTTACTGATTCTCTTCCATAGAGAGTCATCCAGTATCTACATTAGCAAGTATTTAATGGATGAAGGAGCAAAGCTGCATATCTATGACCCTAAAGTACCTAAGGAGCAAATCATCTTTGATCTCTCACATCTGGGTGTCTCAGAAGATAACCAAGGTAAGAATTCTCATACAAAGTTTATTCCCCTCTTATCACCCTATTCTCAATATACACATATATTCATTTTCAGCATGACATCATTGTGCTCTTGGTTGCACTTAACTAGAAAGTTGTTACAGCTCAGAGGATTACTCTCATTCTTCTTCCTTTCCCTGTAGCTTTTTGTAGATAAATGCTAATCTCAACTACTGTATATTTTTCTTTCAATAAACACTCATTTGAATAGATGCCTAGAATTTTATCTCTGAATAATTAAAAGGAAGAGAAAGAACAATGTCCAGGAGGACAGACTGGTTCTGACAGCTACTTCATGCCCAGAGCTCTAACTTAGTTCTTTCTTATGTGTCTAAAATAGAAATAAAGAAGTGATTCTGGAATGCACTATTGAGCATTCTCCCTTTCCTCATATGACTTTCAAATTACTTTGTTCCATTACATTTAAGAAAACTTTAAAATAATCACCTATGATTACAGAGGTAAGGGGTATTTGGAACTTCTGTTTTCTTACTGGGGAGAGGGAGAAATGGAGCTGATGGATAGGGAGAATAGTTGAGGCTTCTAGAGGTGAAGACAATGGAGCAAAATTGAGCTGTGATAAAGGAATGAAGGGTGTATGTTATTAGACATGCCCTTGAATTAGAGGGAAAGGGAAGGCTTTCCTCTAGGCAGCTGCTTAGGCAGTCCCTGGGGAGCCACGTGTGTCTCTTCTCTGGTGTGAAATAAACTGTGATGTGCTACTGTTGTACAGGCAATGGCCTTTGTGAGAGTTGGCATTTGAGCATTCCATAGTACCTTCAAATTCTAGAGATGTGTGTGATGCTTGACTGTGTACATCAAATCTGAATGCTTGACTTCAAACATTTAAGTGCTCTTACTACTCAGATGCCAAGTATTATATGCTTCAATTTAAATAAGTAAAATCAAAATTGGCAGAAAAGTGAGTGACTTGAAACCACTTGCTTGTGAAAGGCAAGGAAAGAGACATTTGCCAGAGAAGTGCCTGATTGATGCTAAAGACATGCAGAATAAAATTCCCTTCCTTCTGTTACAGTGTCTCGGTTGGTCACTATCAGTAAAGATCCCTATGAAGCCTGTGATGGAGCCCATGCCCTTGTGATTTGCACTGAATGGGACATGTTTAAGGTAAATGTTATCTTCAATTTAAACTAAAACAAAAAGAGAGTGTTATGCTACTTATTTATTCTCTCCTTTAATTACTTGTTACAGGAATTGGATTATGAACGTATTCATAAGAAAATGCTCAAGCCTGCATTTATCTTTGATGGCAGGAGAGTTCTAGATGATCTTCACAATGAGCTACAAGTCATTGGCTTCCAGGTAATCATCTGGGTGATGCTTCTTATGTTTCTTTCCTTCTGCTCCCTTCTCTATTGCTCTCCCTCTTCAGTGACTGAGTAGCAAAGGAAAAAACACCTCTGGAGGTAAGGATTTAAATGTAAACCTGTCTGTTCTTAAGTGTCCATTAGTACTGTCTTCCTCCACTGTCCTACTACTTTCACAGATTGATGTGGCTTTTAAAGTTGAGGCTATGCCACCAATATTCTGCAGTATAAGCCTGCCCTAGAATCATTCAGGATAGAAAAGACAACTGAGTGCAACCATAAATCTAACATCTGAATGCTGCTCTGCTCTTCTTGCAGCAGAGAAATAATAGACAGTTAGGAGATAATGCTAAATCTCATGCCTGATTTTATTCTAGGCATAATATTTGACTGCAGCTGCTTCACTGTTTCTTCCAGACCTGCAGTCTTTACTGCTACTACCCAGCTGAAGGGCTGAGTTTGTATGTTACAATCTATGCCATGGGCCCTACTTGGAATCTTATTTTAATATCACCATTAAAAAAAAACCATAGCAAAACACAGTTCTTGCAGAAGTAAATGTAGGCTGTAAGTACCATTTTTGCTCCTCACGAAAGACAAGCAGGTTTACTGGACATGAGAGTTCAACACTGGACAAGATATAATGCAGGTAATAAATGTTTATCAGCCAGTGAGATCTTCACTTGGGCAAACTATTAAAGAAAGTTTTGGACTCTTCTCCCTGAGGTTTGCATAACAAAGCTGGCTGATACTGGAGGTGAAAGCAGTGAATGCAAAGATGTATCTGAAGATAGTCAGTGAAATGCTCAAGTATTACATGAGAGGCTGGAGGAGATGACTGATTAGTCCTTTTAATCCTTTGTATTTAAGATCAGCCAGAAGATCCAAACAATGGTGTTTGTTTATACCAGAGAGAGGACCCAAAAGCTTAACTTTAGCTAAGCTAATAGCAAATTCTATAGCAAATTCTTATCTGTGTGATATTTCTCCTAGGAATTTCTCTTCTGAAATCTTCTGTGGCTTCAAGACTTTATAGATCTGTATACAGATAAAGTCTCTGTTTACAGAGACTGTACTTTTGTGTTTCTTCTATTAAATTCTAGTTGAATTTTTAACCAGTTTGTTAGTTTGCCATCCAGAGTGCAATTAGTCATCCAGGTTTATTATCCAGATTTTTTTATCCAGAATATCATTGCAAAAGGCATTTAACAATTGACCTATATTTTCTGCATTAAATAATAAAAAGGATTTTGTCGTAAATGGGCACTCCCAAAATTTAACATTTTAGGGCCCTAGTGTTTTAACTTCCCTTGTTAAAAGCTGTTGCATTAGACAGCCTGATGCTAATAGCAATTCCATTATATACAATGCAAACCTATGAATTTGAGTAGTTTTAATTTTTTTTCTCAAATTGGAGTTTAAATAACTTTAAACACACTTACCATTTCAATTATAACCTGTTTCCATAGTTAAAGCTTAATTCAGGAAATATGAATGGGAAGCTTTCTGATTCTCGGCAGAGTAATTTTTAATTTGAGAAAAAAGTCTGCTCAGGTTTCAGGCAGGGAAAGCAGATTGAAAGGGTTGAAGCACTTTCAGCATAGATGGAATTTGACTAATACTAAAATCACCAAATCCCAGAATAATCTGATAAAAGCATCTCGGCCAGACACCATAAGAACAAAATCTCCAAACCAGATCAGATGCTTGTTTCAGTCATTTTTCATTCTCTGTACTCCTGAGTACTGTGCTTACTCTCATAATGGCCATGGGATTTCTCTCTTGATGTTTTCCCTGTTTAAGCTAAAGTGAGCCAGCTTGTATAAATCCATTTAACAAGGCAGTTGGAAGAAGTTAAAGGACAAATAGGGTACCTACAGCTCTCTTGACTGTTCAAACAATGCTCTTCAGCATTGCCTAGATGTCTGCCTAGAATATAGTCATCAAAATTTTGTTGAAATA
Source organism: Luscinia megarhynchos (assembly GCA_034336665.1). Classification (NCBI taxonomy): domain Eukaryota; kingdom Metazoa; phylum Chordata; class Aves; order Passeriformes; family Muscicapidae; genus Luscinia; species Luscinia megarhynchos. The sequence continues at coordinate 22,530,236 of CM067566.1, read as the reverse complement.
GAATAGTTGAAGTATTTTGTCTTTTGGAGCTTTGCATTTGACCTGCATTACTTAAGAGGAAAGCTACAGTTCTGCTTATTAACTGAGTGTCAGAACTGTCTTACCTAGTTGGTGTTTTGTCTTCTACAAGATCTGTCCTTGGTGATTCACATTATTCTGACCTAGAAATTAGGGTAATTTGCCTTGCTCTTTGAATTATGCCATACCTGGCTTGTGTGTGTTGGTTTTGTTACAGGATTTCACTTGTCATCTTGGCTGCCTTTAGCCTTTTCAGAGTTGTGTTGCTTCAAAAGCAGCCTACTGCATTATGGAGGGAAAAAGCTTTTTCTGTGCTAATTTAGTATATATTTCTGGGAAAAGTAATCTGAACCCCCATTTTATGAACACCCAGAAACATTTTATGGTGTTTGTATTTATAGTCCTATAGAAGATGAGGCAGCTGAATGTTCAGATTGTCAAGATGCAGCTTTAAGTAGGTAAAGCAGGCACTTGTAAAAGGCTGGTTGTTTTGGTTTTTAAACAAACTCTGCAGCTCCAGTCACAGAAACTGTCCTTGGGCTTGTTGCTTATGCTTTGTGGCTTGTTTTATGCTAATGTTCATAAAATGTGTTCTTTGTAGATTCCTCAGGTTTACATGATTGTTAGCTTGCCACACTCACTTGTTAAATGTGTTTGGTTTTTTTCAGATTGAAACAATTGGGAAGAAGGTGTCAGCCAAAAGAATTCCTTTTGCTTCTTCATGTGAAATTCCTAAATTCAGCCTGCAGGATCCACCTGTCAAAAAGCCTAGAGTATAATGTTTAATAGATACCGAAGGAATTCTGTGGATCTCCTTAGTGATAATACTGTAATCCTATGCTTTTTTTTAAGGAAATATATTTTTCATAAACTAAACCAATTTTACACTAGAAATGGTACCTGGTACATGTGAATTCAGTCTATTTTCAAATCTCTATTTTTATAGCAATTTTTTTTGATTACTCAAGATGGTACAAACCTGTTTTTAATGATCATCTTTTAAGTGAAAAACTTACCTTCAAACTGCAGATTTCTGTTTCCAGAAATGTTCCTAAACAGCACTTTAAATATTTCAAATTATAAGAAAACAAAAGAAATAGAGTGTCTTTTTACCTTAGTCCAGTTATAGACTGTAATCAGTCTACAGACTGGAACTATAGTCTGGAACTTTGGTATAGACTGGAACTTTGGTCTCACCAATTTTTTTCTTTTGGGGGGATTCTTTGCCCAGTGAAATGCGTGCTCTAACTGGCATTGAAGTCAAAGATCATTTCTAAGTAAATTGGTAAGGTTTAGGTCCAGCCCTAAGATAGAATTGACTTCAACAATAGTGTTCCAGTCCTGGTTGGGATCCATTGGCTGATGCAGTCTAAACTGCATCTGTTGGGAAACCAGATGGTTCTGCAGCCATCAGCTGTGTAATTAGTGCCAGTGGACAGCAGTTACAAACTGATCCACTGGCAGATCTTCAGTTTTCATTCTTTGGTTGTCTTGCCTACATTCCATGTGCAGCCTCACATTTTTGATTTAGTCAGATTCCTGGGGCAAGTGTTCCCTAAGTTACAGCAACATAACCTGTCTTCAGCAGAGGAGCATTCTATTTGTTTCAACATTGAATTTAAGAAGAATTACCTTAATTTGGTATCAGCCCAAGTAGAAGTTACCTGATAGTTACCTTTTCCTTCATTACATACTCCATCTGAAAGCAGCCTTTTTAATGAATCTGCAAAAAACTAATCTCTGCTGGGATGAAATTATTAAAAATAAATTCAGCCCCATAAATTCAGCCCCATAAATCAGCTTCCTACCTCATTTGGCTAGCAGGAATGAATAGTTCCAATGTTCTCTTGATATTTTTGCCTTTGCTGTTACTTTGTTTCTACTTGTTTTTATTATTCTCAATTGGCCAGTGCTATTAAAATCCTTGAGATGACAGTGTTTGTCAGTGTTTGGCTTGTTGCATGCAGTTGTGAAATAGAGGGAAGATAGAAAAGGATGACCATGAAGAGGTATCAGACTAGAAGGTATAGAGACATCTTAATTGAATAATAGTGTTGGGATAGTAGAGAATTATCCTGCAACTGGTCAAAAAATACCCTCTGAATTGTTCAACTGGTGTGCCTTCAAGCATGGTGTATCAATAGTTAAACAGGAGGTAAGATGTCAAAGTGTCTTGGTAATGAGTGCTATTACTGTAACTGCTTACCCACAGAAATGTAGATACAGTTTAAGCTTTAGGACAGTTACTTGAAGATTGAAGGAATTTGTAACAATTTGGAAAAACAATACAAGACACTGTTATCTGACTGAAATAGCTGTGTCCTTGAACCAGATGCTTCCAGATTCTACATATTAATGGTTTCCACATAGGGACTTATTCTGCAGGAATCAGCTGGCACTTTGGGCATATATGCCTGAGGCTTTTTGCCCTAGTGTTAGATTTTTTGCACATCAAAAGCCATTTAAAGTGAGTGGGAATTATGGGGGCTTAAAATCAAACTGTCATCTTTCATCATGCCATTTCTTCCTCCCTACTGACTAGTGCTGCTTTCAGCCCTGGGATGCAGCAAGGATTGCAGTGCAGCCCCTTGTAAGCATTATGATCCAAGGGGCAGATCACCCTGGTTTTGCAGGTGTGTCCTCTTGGCTACCTCTGGCCCTGTAGCACCTGACAGGGTAGGCTGGTCACTGCTCCTATGGGATTAAGAAGATGGTGCTGACAAGTTGTACTCCAAGGATCTCTTGGAGTACAGAGTACTACTGTACTGTTCAGGTTAGCACAGCACTGCTTCAGGGCCCATCTTAACCAGGAGGGTGAGTAGAGGGGTCAGAAAATCAGGATGTCTTTCTGAAACTTGGACACACCTCTAATAGTAGTGTCTCTGTATGGAATCTGTCTTCATCAATTTGAAGGCAATGATGAACTGTTACTCGTGTGAAGTATTGCTCATTTTAGGAATGTGCAAGTGTTCCTGAGATTCCAGTGGCTTTTCACAAGCCATCCCAAAGAGATGGAAAAATAGTGTCATTGCCTCTACTGCTACCCTGTTTCTCCTGCAGAATTAGTCAAAGCCTGAATAGTGACTTGTGGGTTAGTCATAAAGATATTAAAGAATGGCCAAGTTCATTACAGTGGCATCACTATCACTTCCCTCTCTTAATAAGCAGGAAGCAGCAGATCCTTTCTCAAGAGTACTAAGAGGTAAAACTAGTACTGGCATTTCCCTTGCTTTCTTAGAGTCAACTTTAGTTTCTTGGTGGCTGCATTCCTTCAGTGGGAGAACTGGGACTGGGGGATGAATCCAGTGGGGCAGTCCTTGAGGATACAGCAATACATGCCTTGCATATATGCCAGAGAACCTTACCACAGGCCAAAAGGAAGAGCTTCAGAAGCTTGTGCAGCACTGTGAATCATAAGCCATCATCTTCAGAGTACAGTTGTCTGGGAAATAAAAACTGGAGATCCATCTGTGTTCCTGCTGTGAAGGCTTGAGTAGTGCACGTAAGAGATGGGTCTTTGTTTAATTGAGTATTTCTGTATAGATATTATAACATGTCATTCAGGATGAGAATTGTGTAATGTGACCAACAGACTCCTGTTCTCTGACATTTTTTATGGGGTTCTTAAAATGTAATCCCATGGTAACACTGCTTTACGCTTCAAAAATGTGAATACAACAGCTGAAGAAAATCAGGATTTAATACAAGTCTAGAAGTAGTATGATGCAGAATGCATAAATTGGGTCTTACCCAAGATGTACACAGACAAAATGTGCTAGGCAAGATGTAATGTTTTTGTTCTGAGTATGTGTGTTCCTGTTTTTGTGAAGCTAAAACTAGTCTGTTTCCAGGAATACAACAGCCAAGAATATTCCAAATGAATAGAACACACATTTTTGACCAGAACTAGTTATAGGAGCAGTTAGGGGTGAGATTTTTGTTCTGGCCAAAAAGTTTACTCTTCTCAATTGAGGTTCTTGTAATGCTATATTCTTGTTCAACAGCTAAACTTGAAATTTTATTGCTGAGCAATGTAGGAAGGCATAATGGAGATCAGATTTAGGAATGCTGGAATAGAGCTAAAATTTCTGCTCCAAGCTGAACACCTGCAATAAGTTACCACATGTTGTAGTAAAGAAGCATAAATGCTTGACACTTTTTTAATGGAGGTGACACCAATATTAATTATTCATCAGGTAGGAAAAAATTTAAAACTGTTTTTAAATTGGCAAAGCCAGTGTTCAGTTCACCTAAGGACTTGAAGTTACTGGAAGATGCAACAATTCTCTATGAATAACATTTAATTACCTTTCAGACAATGTAGTAGATTGATGTGATGATGCCAAAAAGACTATTCATTCTTTTAAAGTGTCTGTATGAACTCTAAATCTTATTCCCAAAACTCAGTTTAATGTCTTCCTTGTTTGCAAGGATGATTAGTTTCTTAAAATATTTTATAGCTGCTTTGTGAAACTGACAGAATGATGTGATTGACATACAAAACAAAAATGTCATCAAACATGAAACTTCAACTAAACAGAGTCGTGAAACCTGTTCTGAATTACAAAAAGCATGTTTGTGAGAGTTTGCTGCTTTAACATATAGTTATGGAAAAACTGAATGGGCAATAGGGGAAGTCAGATGCCTATACAAGCAGGAATTTGTAACTAGGAAAAGACCTTCAGGGCTTGTCCCCAAACATTGTTAAAAAAAAAAACCAGACAAAGACAGTCTCCAATCTATGAAGTTGAAATATGACTTTCACTAGCATCCACAGTAAAACATGCAGTTAGAAAAGCTTGTGTAGCTTCTGACACTGGGTACTAGACAGTTGGCAGACAGTTGTGTAAGAGCATGAGATCATCTTCTGAACCACCCAGCAGCAACTCACAAGAAAATTTTAACATGATGCAATATTGGACTGTGTTTCAAGAAGCATTCTTTTTCTTGCTGTAAAGAAGTCCCTGTGCAATGTTCTCGTTTCAGTTTGATAATAGCTGAATGGCTCAGAGCTCCTTTTTTCTGTGTTTCTGGTGTTGATATGCTGAAAGAGCAGTAACTTGGCAGTCATGTTCTGTTAAATCTGGTCTGTAGGCAAGTCAAAACCATTCTTTGCAGTAGGACGTCTAATAAAGGCTGGTAGCTGTCAAATGTGGGTATCCTGGAGGTAATGTTGCAACCTTCTCTGTCTGCTGCAGTGAAGGGAGTGCTGAATTTCCTTGCAATGGTTTATAACCTTCCTCTGCTCTAGTACTCAAGTATACTTGAGCAGGGCATTTTTGGCTCAAAATATACCTGGGCTTTCCATGACTAACAGACCTTTTAATCTAATTTTTAAAATTTATTAATAATATTGTTTATTAGAAAAAAAACCGAAACAGCCTTGCCTGTCTCTCTGTTCTTACAAAGTACAGCTGTTCTTTTGTTTATCCCTTTTCCCCCTTTGTCCCTCATGGTTCACATTTCTCTTCCCCTTACACTGGTGAATTAGTACATTCCTTCTTGGTTAACATTTTGTCTTCATAATGCTTTAATATTACTGTACTTCATTTTGTGAAGTGTAACCTGTGCATCAGTGGCCTCAGTGGTATAATATTATGTTCATACAAGTTACTCCTATATATTATCTTGCTAGGTAGCTGTCTTCCTTCTGTCATCTTGCTGAGTTGGTGGGTGTGCAGGGTCCACTCTCTTTCTACAGACTCCAGGAGTTTAGAATACTACAGCCCGTAATAGAATTAGCTGCATGATGAGAGTTTGGGACCAGACAGCAAAGTCCTGGGATGTTTCCCAAAAAACTTCACAAAGATACAGGTGATGTTAGTTCAGAGATGGTATTTAATGTCCATAGCTGAGCATTAGGGAGAGACAATCATTGGTATTATTGCTGTAAAGAGAGGCAAGTAGAGCTGTTAATGTACCATATGCCATGTTTTTATTTCTGCTTGAGCTTAATGCGATATGCAGTGGATTTCATGTTTCACCCACAATGTGGTTCATTTCTCTGCATTCAGATTTAGCAGCCAGACCAAGCCTCAAGGGGCAGGTAACCAGACCCACCAAGCACAACCACTGGGGTTTTGACTTTCCTTTAATGACAAGACAATAGCCATGCAAGAGGAGCACAGTACTGAATAGCAGCAGTTCTGCATATTCAGTATTAAGCATCTGTACAGCTCAGTGAGGTTTGTAGCAGTCATGTAGATAAATTAGGGGTAGTTCCATTTATGCTCCTACACCAACTCTGATTTTCCAAATGGTTTAAATTAATGGTATCTACATAAGGTTAATTGTCTTGCCAGAAAGGACATTTTGTTTTCTTTAGCGTGATACCTTGTATATACCAAGGCTCACAGGTGCTCACACACATCCAAGCTCTGGAAAAGCTTTAGCTATCAGAATGGTACAGCTCAATTTCTCTGATGCAGGTAAGAGATACCATCTTTTGAAGAAGTATCACTATACTTGCTCTGGTGCAGTTCAAGAAAGCCCTAATTATCATGTACAGAGTCTTTCTTTAGAACTCCTATAGTTCCCAGAGTCCCTGTAAGCTTATGTTACATAATAGTAAGAGACACCAAAGTATCAGTACCTTTCAAATTACTATCAGCACCTTCACAGGTATTAACTGCAGCAACGCTGACTGATGTAGCAGACCTATAAATCTGCCCAATCTTTGTATCCCAGCTTACATTAATTTCTTCCACCTCAGTTCCATCATTCCTCCAAAATCGGTTCTATCTTCTGTCTTTTTATTGAACACTAAAAGTACTCTGTTGTTGTAGCCTTGCCAGGAGAAATGAGGTAAAATAATCTCTTTTGATGAGAAAAATTGTTCTGGAAAGATAGTAAGCTTATTCATATAGCCACCACCTGTTCCTCTCCATTTCTGGAACTGCGTATAATTATGCACTGAAAAAAGGATTCTTAAAACTGGCTGCTTTAAATAGGTTCACTCTCATTTTCAGATGGCCTTCGTCTTTCTTTTTTCTACTAAGTTCTTCAAGAAGAATTCACCTAATTAAAAGGAAAAAAACACCAAAATGATTTTTAGGTATTTCAGTAAAATAAGGCAAAAGAATACAGTCTTATTTAACATGAGTGTTTATATTATACAGTTGTTTTCTCCTGTTATTTTTTAGGAATTAAATTCTATATAACAGCATTTCCAATACATGCAGCAGGGATCTAAAAAACCCTCAAAACTATAACCCAATACCCAACCCCTCCACTCCCAAAATGCCGATTTTCCTCCTGTCCAGTTTTATGAAATAGCTCTGTTGCTTTGTGCATTACAATAGGCAAAAGTGAATTGATTTAATTTAAATTTAATTCCTATTTCATAAAGTATCAGCAAGTTATAGTGAAACTTGCTCTAAATCTTGTTTCAGCTGGCATTAAAGCAGACTGAGCAGCACAGTACCCCGATGATTCTTTTCTGCTCCTTCCTTAGGAAAAAGCAGGATGTTGTACCTGTGCCTACACACCACTTCATTAATACCAGCTCCTATTTCTACCCAGTGCTTTAAACAGCACAGCCATAAGTGTCTCTAATTATTTTTAAAGCACTGTAAATAAATTCTGCATAAAGCAACAAATTTGCATCTCAAACACCCAAGGATGTCGTTGAGCCCAGAAGACAGAATATGAAGAAAAACTTGAAAATTTGGTACCTTTATCCTGCCTCACACATTAAGTATAGTACAGAATAAGTTTGGAAATCAGGTTAAGCAGTACTGCAATTGTACAAACACTAATTACTGTCATGCTGATGCATTTGGATGACCTATAGGAAATAGTATAAATAATTTTTGAAATCCAGGTAACTATATGAGGTGTCCTTGAGATAATAAGGTGAGCTTTGTTGCACATTACTCCACTGTTTTAGTTTTGTATAATAAAATGTTACATGCTAAATAATCCAATACCATTCAGTAATTTACCTGCTTTATAGGAAGAACGCACTAAAGGCCCACTAGCAGTGTAATGGAATCCAAGATCATTTCCTACTTTTTCCCAGTACTTAAACTTCTCAGGAGTTATGTACTCCTCGACCTGGGGGAAAAGAATTAATTTTGCTCAGGTATTAATGCAAAGGAAATTGTTATAGCTAGCATACAGTGAAATTAAATACAGTTATATTGCAAGTTCAAAATTTTTCACTCCAAGGCTTTCATCAGTTAAGTCAAAAACTGCATTTTTGCTCTGCTTTCCTCCAAACAAATGTATTTTACTTGCTTTACATATTTAGCTAAAAACTTCAGAATTTAATTTCTAGTTGTCACTTTATCATTTTCTTTATTCTGTTTTTGAATGGTCCTTTTCAGCAAATTAGTGAAAAATCACAATAGTCCTATAAATCTCTTCCCTAACAGTTAATTCAGTGAAACACAGGAACAGAACAGAGAGCAAATTTCTGACAGATTGCAGCAGCAGAAAATGGTAAATTTCCCAGCTGAAGTGGCACCATTAAGGGAGAGCCTGTAAGACAGTGAAGGGGTGCTGGCTTGAGCAACTATGTTTTGAGACATACACTGAAGCTCTTGTTTTCCAGAATCATGCCTCAGCTCCAGCTGTTTCCCTGGCTAACAGCAGAAACTAGCACTGGGAAGTCTGCAGAAGATGGAAGGGGTTAGATGGCTGAGATCATTTTTAGTGAAGAGCCCCTAACAGATAATCATTGTCAGGAAGGAAATTTTTCCCAACATCTGCAGTTAGAGTAAGGATGGCTGTGCAAGGTACAGACCATAATTCTGCCTGTAAATTAAAGGCACTTTTACCTTTAGGTGACGTTTTGTTGGTTGCATATACTGTCCTAGGGTCAAACAATCTACATCTGCTTCCCGCAATACTGTAAAAACAAAATTCCTTGTTAGTGGCAGAAGGATCACAGGGAAATCATAGATTTACCTGTCAAATTGAATCTGTAAGCTATAAGAAAACAAAATATTTCAGAAATTCAGTCTTTTTTTAACCAAACTTTTATTTTTCAATGAACTTGTAAAACATTTCCTCACCAGCAAACTGATTTGCATGTAGAGGCAAAGACTGTTTTCCAGTCAGTAAAATTCACACCTGTGAATTCTGGCATCTATTTCAACACCAACTTACATTTCATTGTGGAATATATTTGTTCATCCGTCTCGCCTAGCCCCAGCATAATGGAGGTTTTGGAAATGACGCCGGGCTGCACCTCTTTGGCGTGTTTCAGCACACGGACTGACTGGTCAAAGTTGGCTCGGGGGTCGCGGACCTTCCTTCGCACATTTCCAGCACAAGGGGGGAAAACACGTGGAAGGGCACATAGAAATTAGAGACACCAGGACAGGCGCGTTATGCAAGTTCTGCCAAGCGGCAGAGCCGAGTTTTTTGGCCGCCCAGCCGGACACCGGCGAGGGGCCGGGCCCTCCTCAGGCGCTGTGGCCGGGCCGGGGCGCTGCGCGCGCCCCCTGCCGGCGGCGGCGGGCTCGGCGGCGGCGCGCGCGGGGCACGCTGGGAAAGGCTCCACGCCCGGAAAGGCTCCACGCCCGGCCCCGCAGCTCCGCTCCGCGCTCGTCTCCCGCTCCGCGCCCGGCCCCGCAGCTCCGCTCCGCGCTCGGCCCCGCTCCGCGCCCGGCCCCGCAGCTCCGCTCCGCGCTCGGCCCCGCTCCGCGCCCGGCCCCGCAGCTCCGCTCCGCGCTCGTCTCCGCTCCGCGCCCGGCCCCGCAGCTCCGCTCCGCGCTCGTCTCCGCTCCGCGCCCGGCCCCGCAGCTCCGCTCCGCGCTCGGCCCCGCTCCGCGCCCGGCCCCGCAGCTCCGCTCCGCGCTCGGCCCCGCTCCGCGCCCGGCCCCGCAGCTCCGCTCCGCGCTCGTCTCCGCTCCGCGCCCGGCCCCGCAGCTCCGCTCCGCGCTCGGCCCCGCTCCGCGCCCGGCCCCGCAGCTCCGCTCCGCGCTCGTCTCCGCTCCGCGCCCGGCCCCGCAGCTCCGCTCCGCGCTCGGCCCCGCTCCGCGCCCGGCCCCGCAGCTCCGCTCCGCGCTCGGCCCCGCTCCGCGCCCGGCCCCGCAGCTCCGCTCCGCGCTCGTCTCCGCTCCGCTCCCGGCCCCGCAGCTCCGCTCCGCGCTCGGCCCCGCTCCGCGCCCGGCCCCGCAGCTCCGCTCCGCGCTCGTCTCCGCTCCGCGCCCGGCCCCGCAGCTCCGCTCCGCGCTCGTCTCCGCTCCGCTCCCGGCCCCGCAGCTCCGCTCCGCGCTCGTCTCCGCTCCGCGCCCGGCCCCGCAGCTCCGCTCCGCGCTCGTCTCCGCTCCGCGCCCGGCCCCGCAGCTCCGCTCCGCGCTCGTCTCCGCTCCGCGCCCGGCCCCGCAGCTCCGCTCCGCGCTCGTCTCCGCTCCGCGCCCGGCCCCGCAGCTCCGCTCTGCGCTCGGCCCCGCTCCGCGCCCCGGCCCAGCAGCTCCGCTCCGCGCTCGGCCCCGCTCCGCGCCCCGGCCCAGCAGCTCCGCTCCGCGCTCGGCCCCGCTCCGCGCCCCAGCCCCTAATCCCGCACACCCAGGGCCGTTGCTCACCTCTGCAGTGCCGGCACCGTCTCCACGTTGTGGGCATACACATCCAGCCCCGACAAGGCGACTTTCTCCACTGCTTTAAGGTCCCCTCGGAAATCGGGAGTTAGGCATTCCACCAGGATTTTTGGATTCCTGAAAATGAGAGACAAAAGGAACACACCTGTGGCATTTTGTGTCACTGTTGCTAAACAACTCAAGATAGCAAAAAAACCCCAAACCCTCCATAATTGAAAACACGACACTCGAATAAGCAAAACAAAGTTAATTCAGGATAATTCTAAAGCAATGGGTTTCTGCAAATACTTTATAACAAACTCCTGTTAACCTGCAACAAAGACACATTAAAAACTAATATATAAACAGTGGATGTGAATGTTTGAGACACTGTTGGAATTGCTTTTATATGTATTATTTCGCTTTTGCTGTATTTCAGCTCACATTAGTAAAACCAGGAATTGAACACATGATGTTTTGTTTAAGATCATAGCTCCAAAATACAAAGGAGCTACTGCCACTGGAAATAAGAAGACTCTGAGTCTACAATCTAGTCTTGGTTCAGGAGCTGAAATCAGGAGCCTGATTTCAGCTCAAAAAGGCAGGTGGGGAAAACTGTAGGAACCCTTCAAGCCCCAAGATACACTGGATAAAGACTTAAATGAGGTTATACAAATGAATTCTGCAGGCAGAGAAGTGTGCTGTGAAATAGCATACAGGGCAGCAAGGGTGCAGGCAGCACAGCCAGGGAAAGCAAGGAAGGTACAATCACAGACTTGGAAATGGCCACTGAGGCAAAATGAAAAACAATTTGATCACTGTGAATAAGAAACCAGACTCCTTCAGTCACATGTGACAGTGTTACCTAACTGCTGTGTTTGAGCCCCAAGCTTCAGGAATGAACATACTTTAGAAGAATGTATTCATTTCCTGGTAAACCAGCTGTCTGCTCAAAGAAAAAAATCCAGTACTTAGCTTTAAATAGGCCTGGGGTGAATTGGAAATGCATCCAAATTCAAAACAGTTTGGGGCCATTCTATGAGAAAGATGCAGAAAGGGAAAAACAGGGGGCACAGACAGGCTAGAGGTAGACTTTTGTATTTGCATGGCCCCTGGAATAACCCAGCTAAAGGAGCTTTGAGCTACATGCAGTACCACATTATAAAGTTTTAACAATAACAGTAATGCATCAATGACATACCTTTCTTTCAGATGCAAGACTGTCTTTGCAAAGTGTTCTGCTCCACCATCAGGCATATCTAGAAGCATTCCAATTATTCAGTTAATCTTTCTGTTCAAGAAATGTATTTACTTATTAGCAAGGCCAAAAACCCATCAGATTCAAACCTTAAATGCAAAATAATAAAGCAGTCAAACCCCAGTCTTATCTCACCACTTATGCCAAGGGCTTACAAAAAATATCCTACCAAGCCTCTACACAAAGTCTAGCTGTGATTGTCTAACACAGAGTTCACATTTACCTGTGTCTAGCTTCCCTGTTTCCCTGAGCACAGACTGGCTTTACCTATTTATGGTTCTGGTCTGAAAAACAGTTGTACAAGAGTTGAGAAGTTTACATTAGTGCTCTTTTAAGCCCCTTTGAAGCTACTGGACTTTCTATCACACTGAACAGTTTTTACAATGGTTTTCCTCATCTATATGGTGTCAACACAAGGGAGCTATCCCCTATTTCCTTAGGAAAACACAACTTTCAGTTTTGCTACATATAGTGTATTCTAGATTTAGTGTTTGGAAGGAAGTTCTGTAATGGTATTGGATATGAATGTTTGTCTTTTGCTATCCAAGTAATAGAACATAATGTATGTGCATGCATTCTACTAAAAATTAGTTATAAAATATTTAGTGATGTAGTATTTATTGATGCTTATTAACAGTGTAATTTCTGTTGTACTTCACCAGACATGGCGAAATCCTAAGACTACGTAGGAGCTGTGCAAAGTTTCAGCACTGTTGTCCCCTTTAAAAGAGTGCTGCTGGGCAGCTGAGCAGACAGAAGTTTCTGGGGCCTGTGTGTAGCCAGGGAACACCCGTGAGAGCTGTGAGTGAGTGAGCAGAGCAGGGCACGCACCGTCTCTGTCCACGGAGGTCAGCACCACGTAGTCCAAGCCCCACTCGGCGATAGCCTGGGCTGTGTTGTAGGGCTCCTGCGGATCCAGTGGAGGGGGGTTTCTTGCAGTCTTTACTGAACAAAATCTGCAGCCTCTGGTGCACGTGTCACCCATCAGCTGGAACATGAAAGACATTCCTACCTTTACACAGTACGTATCACTATTGCTCAGCTGGGAAACAGCTGCATAAGCTACATCAGATAAATCCTAACAGTAAGCAAAAAAATACTAGGACAGTGCTGTACTCTAAATTTATTGTAATAAACTCACTCCACTACAGTAGAGATCCAACAATAGAGTACAAACACTCAAGAAATGGTTAATGACTTACCATAATAGTAGCTGTCGCTGTGGCATATTCCCCACCTCCCCAGCATTCTCCAATGTTGGGACAACGTGCTTCTTCACATACCTGAAGGTGAAAGGCTGTACTGTACTTGGATTTTTCCATATTATTTTTGAAAATAACTAGTATATTATTGATGGATTTTAACAGTAGCCTACAAACAAAACATAATTCCTTCTGTGATAAATGAACTTAACAGTTCCCTGCTGTTTTTAACAAGTCAGTTGAACAGATAGGAAGATAACTGCTTCCTGATATGCATTACTATTATTTTCTCTACAGGAAAACTGCAAAAACTGCTCAGCCACATAAATGTCTTATTAATTAGCACAGACTATCATTAACATTAATATTTTAAATTTAAGAACAGATAAAACGTTCACAAAGTATGTGATTAATTAAAGTATGAACTTAGTCTGAAAAAAAAAGGAAAAAAATCCCATCCACGCATTCCCACTGCTTTTTACTATCTGGAAAGTACAATTAATGAAATCTATACAGATCCTTTTCATGAAAATCAAGTATGTAACTCTGAAATTGTGTGTGTTTCCATTAAAAACAATTGCATATAGCATCTTCTAATCTCTGGTGATGTAAGTAGTAAACCCTAGTATTTAAAAATCACAGTAGGAAAAACACTAAATCTGTTGGATTTCCCCTTATTCTTTAGCAACAAAATCCACTGTTAGCAAAAAGGATCAGCACTAGGCTTGGTTTTTCAGCACTGAAGATCATGCTAGACATGACTCCTACCTGTTCTCACAGAGAAAAATGTAAAATCTGCCTTATTTCTACTGGAACACTTTGTTGGTGCCAGACTTACCGTATGAAGATTTAAACTTCTCAAGGTATTCTTTAGTTTATTGTAGTTCTTTCCCATGGGTATCTTTGTTTTCAGCCATGGAGGAAGATGCAGTCTGAATAACACCAAGCAAACATAAAGATTAATAAACTATTTACAGGGTAAGTTTCATTAACAGATGGGTTTTCATTTGTTACAGATTCAAACAAGGAAAGGTCCCTTGAAAACTGATGCAACTCAGCAATTAATGCTAACATCATTCATGGCCAGACCAGATTTCTCTTCCCTGTTCATCATCATTCCAAGACTCAAGCATGGGATTTGTTGTCATTGAAATGTTTAAAACTGTTCACTGTTCTAGAGGGATTGAACAGTGCCACGCTGGAGACTGCAATTAATGGCAGTGGATATCGCACAGCTGTCACAAAGGCTGACCAATTTACAACTGAAAATATGGGGGTTTAAACATTTTTTAAACTTAAGTCTTCCTTTTTTGTTTTCTCTATCAGTAGTACTTTTTCAACACATTCACCTACTGATGAATATTTGTAATTTAATTATTGGCACTCAAGAAAATACCACCACATCTCCACATTGTGTTATGGATTTTAAGTTAATGACACTTGTTCTCTCTTGAGTAATCATTAACACAGTAGGGGAGAATGTAATAAAGATACATCGTATACATTTTGTAGTTATTACTAAACGTGCAAGTTTGTGCTGGGAAGCAACTAAAGTTGTTTAAAATCACTATTACCTTTCTCCTTTCTCTCGCTTTAAATTGCCTTTATACTCAGCCCATGTGCTCTTGTCTGACAGATCTCCAGAGACAAAGTCCTGTAAGTCTGGTCCATTTTGCAGGAACTCTTTTTTTTCCCCTGGCAAAGAACCTGATGTTCCATACTGGTTACACAAATGGCTCCCTGACACCTAAAACAAGCAAAATTGTAATTTAACAACCAACATGCTGGTATCATATACTAAACAACAATTTGCACTTCTGCTGGCTAACACATGCTTTATGTAAGCATCTTCCCAATGGCTTTTAAGTTATATGTATAATTATATTTTTATTTTAAATCACATGAAACAGACTTATGTATCATAACACCACACTAAGTTATACAGTGTAACATAAAATTCCACTGTATCAGCACCGGTGAGGCCACACCTCAAATCCTGTGTCCAGTTCTGGGGCCGTCACTACAAGAAAGATGTTGAGCTGCTGGAGTGTGTCTAGAGAAGGCCACTGGAGCTGGGGAAGGGTCTGGAGCACAAAGCTTATAAGGGGGAGCTGGGGGTGTTTATCCTGGAGAAAAGGAGGCTCAGGGGGAACTGACTGATCTCTGCAATTGCCTGAAAAGAGGCTGTAGCCAGGAGGGAATGAGCTTCTTCTACCAGGTAACCAGCAACAGGATGAGAGGCCGTGGTCTTAAGCTGCACCACGGGAGGCTTAGTTTGGACATCAGGAGGGATTTCTGCCCAGAAAGGGTGATTAGACAGTGGAATGGGCTGCCCAGTTGAGGTGGTGGCATCACCGTCCCTGGAGGTGTTTAAGGAAAGGCTGGATGAGGTGTGGCTGCCAGGTGGTGTTGGGCCACAGGCTGGACTCGATGATACAGCCCAACAGATTCTGTGAAATAACACTGTGTGCTGCTCCGGGCCGCAGGGAGCGGCGTTGCCATGGCTCCGGTGGCTGCCGGGCGCTGTCCCGTGGGAGCAGAGCCGCATCTCGGTGTCCTGGGGGTGCTGTGCCCGTGCGGGGCTGGGACGCGCCCTCCCGGGCTCTGCCCGCGGCCACCCCGCGCTGTCCCGCGCCACCACCACACACCCGCTGGGCACCGGCACCGCGGCGCGCCCCGCAGGGGCTGCTCCTGCCCTGCCGTACCGCGCCCCCCGCCCCCCGGCCCGTCCTGCTGCCGGCGGCTCCGGGGCACACGGCGCGACTCACCCGGGCCCGGCCCCGCGGCACCAGCAGCCCCCGGGCGGCGGCGGCCCCGCAGCGGCCCCGCGGCAACAGCAGCGACATGGCGGCACGCAGCTCGATCGACGCGCTCGGCCCGCTCGGCTACTCTTGTCTATCGGCCGGCTCCGCGGCGCGATGACGTCACGGGGCGGGCGGCTACAAGTACGTGATGACGTCACGCGCTGTCTTTTTGGCGCTGCGCGCTGCGAGGTGAGGCTGGGTGGCGGCGCTGGGATCTCCCGGGATCACCGGGAAAATCCAGGATCATCCGCGGCGCGCGGCCCCCCAGCGTCCCCCCGCCCGCGCGCGGGCAGCTCCCCGCGGCGGCGCCGGGTCCCGTCGGCGCCTCCTGTCCCGCACCTCGCGCGAGAGGCCCCGGGAGAGCGCCTTCCCGGCAAGGCCCCATTGAGGCCGCCGCGCTCCGGGCCCGGGCGGGGAGCGCCGGTGCGGGGAGCGGAGCCCGGCGGTGGCGGCGCGGGGGGAGGCGGCGGGTCGCGCCGGGGAGGAGCGGGCGGGGACCCCGCGGGCACAAGGCCGAGGGAGCTTCCAGCGTTTCTCGTTGTCTCCCGCAGGATGAAGACCATCCTCAGCAACCAGACGGTGGACATCCCCGAGCAAGGTCAGTCCGCGCCGCTTCGGGAGGCGCCGGGCGGTGCCGCCCGCGCAGCTCGTAACGCGTGTCCGCCTTTGGTTCGCAGTGGGAGTTTCGCTGAAGGGCCGGACGGTCATTGTGAAGGGGCCCCGAGGAACCTTGCGGAGGGACTTTAACCACATCAATGTGGAGCTGTCCCTCCTAGGAAAGAAGCACAAGAAGGTGAGTGTTGCTCAGGCCGTTTGGCTGCCCGGAGACAGAGGCGAGCTTTACAGTTGGCGTAAAAAATTTTGGGTGGTCGAGGAGAGCGACCAAAAATGTTCAGCTGCGAACGTGTTGTTTGGTAATGTTGGTTGTGTTGTTGTTTTGCTTATTCCTGTGTTTTCTAAGAGAGATTGGTCTAATGGAGGCATGGGGCCTTCTCGGGCAGCGTGGGAGTGAATATGTTGGTTGCATTCTTCTGTAGTGACAGTCGGTTATAGGCAAAGGGGTTGACCATGGTATGCTGTTCTACAAACTGGTTCTTTTAGAGGATAAAAGTCAGTTTATTGGATTTCCAGAAACTGTAAGTTACATTAGGAGAGTAGACGTTCTGTAAGTAAATGCACGTATAAGAAAATATCAAGAGTGACTGATTTCAGCTTCCGTTTCACAAACACGGAGTTTCATTAAAACAGTGGATACACACACACAGTGTTTCATTTATGTTGATTATGTATAGAAAGTGGACTTTAAAACAATATGCTTAGCAGTTGCTATACATTCTTTAGCTCAAGATTCTATATTTATCTACCCCAGCTCTTTTGAAGACTTGTTAGTGGCAATACCTGAAGAAAACAAACATTTGTCACGTATGAAGGGTTGGGATTTAAAAAACAAGAGCCAGGTGGGCCTTTAGTAGTCTGTTAGAGAAACAGAATCATTCTGTGGGTTTGTTTGGTGGGCTATAAGTCGTTTATCTGAAAATTTTTGCTCCCCTCATTTGTCACAAAATTATTTTGTTGCTGGTTTTGAAGTGTAGCTGAAAGCTTTGTTAATGTGTTTTTTGATGCAGCTGCGTGTTGACAAGTGGTGGGGTAACAGAAAGGAGCTGGCAACAGTTCGCACAATTTGCAGCCATGTACAGAACATGATCAAGGGAGTCACTCTGGTAAGTTGTGTTTGGAACAGGATAACTGCCGCCCTTTTTGTTACTTGCAGTGAGAGCCTTTTACTTCATGGAGGCAGAGCTTTTCTAAGCATCCAAGATGCACCTTTTTTCTTCTTTTGTTTTTGTCTTGCCTTCGTTGTCCAGCAAGTTCTGCAGGTGGAGGAAAGCAAGAATGTCTCTTGGCTCAACCCTGCCCTTTTTCAGAAGTTGTTGGTACACCTTGGCTTTAGTTTCTCCTGTAAGCTTCATGCATGTGTTGTGCCTTCTGGATGTATTCTGCCTTCAGTATCCATTATGTTCTGTATCCCAGGGCTTTCGCTACAAGATGAGGTCGGTGTACGCTCACTTCCCAATCAATGTAGTCATACAGGACAATGGCTCACTCGTGGAGATCAGGAACTTCTTGGGAGAGAAGTACATTCGCAGAGTGCGGATGAGGCCAGGTGAGCATTTCTGGAGACATATTCTTCTGGTTTTAACTAGGTTTTCCAAGCTGTTTCCTTTCTGCTCTGCCACTGAGAACGAGAGATGATGAATAATTGTTGGAGCAGCGTATGCTTGTCTGAATTTATGTAATCTTCTTATGATACCATTCCCACTCTTTAGTTTCATTATTAATAATGCCTCTGTAATTTATCTTTACTTGTAAAAACTAGCCAATAACCAGTCTGGACTTGGTTACTGTAATACAAGGAGTCCAGGATTTACTTTAATTGCTGGGTGATCTTAGCAGTGTTTATAGGTGGTATCCTGCAGCTGCTTAGTGTTAGATTTGCTTTTGTGTTTTAAAACATTATATGTGAACGGTTTCATACCATATGATAGTTTTGGGCTTTAAGGTCTTCTAGTTTGAATTTGCTGATTATATAGGAGCATGCACAATAAACTTAGAAATTATCACCTTATTAGCTGTTTTTACATCTTGCACACTTTGCGTTTCAGTAAAATGTCCAACAGAAAAGCAGGCACTTCATGGAGCTTGTTAAACTTCTGAAAGGAGGCAACAAAACAGAGTGCATACTCTGTCAAAAACAGTTACATAAAGACTGTAGGAAAGACTTCCTTTATCCGTTTGTCTTTTTCTAATTCCACCTGGTGAGGGTATGGGTAAGGACATTTAACATGACTGATGATGTTTTGGGATGACAGTAGAGGAATGTATTAGACTTGTCCCAAAACACTGGTAGGTAACAGTGCAGAGTAACAGGATTTTTGATTTACTGTGAGACATTCAGGGTGAGTTTGATTGTTGTATTAGATTTTTTTTTTAAGTCAGAACGTACTGTTTGTAAAGGGTTGGCTAAAAATCCGATGCCTGTTGATTAAATAGATCAAACTGTAAAAACTTCTGTTGCTCTCCTTACAAATTCAAGTTTCCCATTTGATGCTCAAATGCTGTCGTGTTTACTCCTTGTGAGTATTTGCAGCATTGCTAGTACAAACAAATGACATGGGGCAGGTGGTTTTTATTGGGGTGACTTTGGTTTTGTCTTAGTGAGCACAAGCCTGTGGGAAATGGCACCACCTGGCTGACAGAGCCATGCTGGCAAAAGCACTGGTTTGTACACAGTGTTGGTTGATTGATGCTCTAATGTTACAATGGGTAAGCAGGAGTATCACTTTAGTAGCTTTTACTCCAGAGCATGACTTGCACTAATCTTTACATTTTGAAACTGTGTGAGGGAGGACAATCCTGGAATGGATTTGAGGGACTCGCTTTACCAAAGTCGTAGAAGTTAATTATTGTCTTGAATACTAGTGTCTAGGTACAAAAGTTGGGATAGGACGTTAATATTGTTTCTTTAATACACTAAACACCTTCAACAGTGTGGATTATGTGTTTGCCTTTCTATAGGTGTTACCTGTGCAGTATCTCAAGCCCAGAAAGATGAGCTGATCCTTGAAGGGAATGACATTGAGTTGGTCTCCAATTCAGGTTTGTGAAAGTAGATGTGTGGAAGATTATACGGAAATTTTTATCTCAAGATGTCAGCATAGCAAACTCTTTACCTCAAACCCTGAGGTAAACAGCAGCCCAGGTTTTTTGGGGTTTTTTTTCTCTAGTCACTGTAATTGCTTTTCATAATTCCTTACTCTGTTTCTAAGCTTAAAAATGTTTTTACAAGTCTGCAGAACCTTCTTCTTTTTCTTCTTTGAGTAGTACTTATGGCCTTTTTGGCACCAAACTTTTCAGCTTTTCAGTTGTACATGTGTGTTGTAATGAAGTGCCACTGCCCTGATGAGCTCAGTGAAATGCATCCTATTTTCATTAGACCTTACAGGATTTAAAGTTGGTAATTCCTGTCTCTAGATGACAGTCCTGTTTGTTAGTTGAAATACTGGAGTATAAAGAAAGGCTAGAAGTTGACTTGGACCTTTAGTTTTTGTGCTAATGGTCTCACTTTGTCTGCAGCTGCCTTGATCCAGCAAGCCACCACAGTGAAGAACAAGGATATCAGGAAATTCTTGGATGGTATCTATGTCTCTGAGAAAGGAACAGTGCAGCAGGCAGATGAGTAAAACTCATAGGTTGGTATCATCTTAATACACATTGAACATCTTCTCTGTAGTGATGGGAACGTGACAAGGTTTATCTGCTTCAACACAGCCATGGTTAAACAGGTTCCCAGCAGAGATGAAATTGTGTTTATAAAAGGTGTCATAAGGTGCATCATAAGACTTGCATTTTGCTAGGTCTTTCAACACCAGTTTTCCATCTTTCATCAAATTGGCATTTTGGCTACTGTATGGAGAAAACCTATCTCTCCAGTGCTGATCTCTGCACTGTGAATGCAAGCTGCAGTGCTGGCTGAGACCTCAGATCAATGTTCCTAATGGTTGGACACTGCCCTCCCTAAAATAGTGGACAGCACCCAATTTATATATGAAGGTCTTGGGAGCAGTTAGTATGTAAATGCTGGTAAACAGGTCAGTTTAACAAGGACAACCATTTACATTATCTGTGGGCATTTGTTAGTGAAGTTGAGTGCAAGGATTTGGGAGATAATTTAGGAATTTTAACTGCTAAAGGAATTTGATGTATTCCAGTATACTACTATACATAGTACAAAACACCTTTGCAGTATGGTACAGTCTGACTTGCAAATAAATTCTGTGTTGTGTGCCTTCAGAACCTAAGCTTGAGGCAGGATGTAGATGAAGTTAGTTTCAGAAACCCGTTTTTTTAAAATCATCCTCCAGATCCCAAACATTTGCAAGCCTCCAAAAAAAAACTTCTGCGGCTGTTCTAAGTGCCTTGAGAGATGGAACAACTTACTACTTTGTTGAACAGTTGAGCTGTTGTGTTTGAAGGCATCTTTCAGTAATCTTGTCTGTGTAAAATTAAGGAAATTCTTTGAGCTATTAATGTCTGTCATGCATTAAAATCAGGTGAATTGACATCAAATGGTTATAAACTTTCAGTTTCACATTTGCACTGCTAAAACCTTTCTAAAACTCTTAATATTTTATTTACAGTTGCCTGGATCCTGATAGAAGCTACCATGAGACATTATACCAGCAATGCCAGCTGGTACAAAACCTAAACACCACAAGAGGTTTAATAAAATAAACTATATTTCATATCTTGGGTTTGTTTTTTTTTGTTTTGTTTTGTTCTTTTTTTGTTTGTTTGTTTTCTTGGTTTTTTTTTATAATGAACTAAATGTGATTGATGAACCTGATGCTTTTGGAGAAGCAGAGTGCACACTGGTTCTACACTACCAAAGTGTTTTCAGATCATCAGACTTCAGATTCAGATTGAATGAATGTGCTCAGAGACTGGGGGCAATGTGTAGGCCATGCTACCATGATCTTTCCATGACAAAGTAATGAAGTGGCATTTTTCAGTCGTAGCATTAATAAATACTAAAAGCAGGGGGGATACCAGTGTTCTTTCATATCTTTTCTCAAGCCTCAGACTTGTAATGACAGAATCTGTAGTAGCTGAAAAAACTGAAATCAGTAGAACTAGATTTGTAAGACCATTTAAACTAAATACATAGATAGAAGCAGAAGTCTGGAAATATGATGCTTTATTTTTATTGCTCAATTAAGAAAACGAAGGCCTTGACCTCAAAGCTCAGAGTGTATTGCTGAGTTTCACCAGCAGTGATTTGTGTTATCTGGGGATACAGCTTTGTTTCTTCACTACTAATCTTGCCATGTAGCAACATCTAACTGGGAGGTTGTACTAGTTCTAGTACAGTAGTAGTAAAATCCACATTGTCACTTGCTCCATTGGATTTGGAAAAAATACATTAAATACTGGGATAGCGCAGAAAATACTTGGCAACAGGTTGGTGACATCCCACAAATTGAGAAATTCCAAAAACTTCCCGAAGAGCCACTTGTTTAATGACAAGTGCAGTTTATATTCATCACTATTGAGTGGGTTAATGGTAAGTGTTTATTTAGATGTTCTCTGCTAGTGAAAGTTGTTATGGCTGCCCCATTTTGGAGATGAAAGACAGTGACTGTATATGGTTTTGTCTCCAATTGTATTTGCTTAAAACTACTTCACCAAATCTGTAAGGGATGTCTGTTGGTCAATAATGGAGTTAACTTGGTTTTGTTCTTTTAGGGGTATCTTCAGAAGCTGGCCCGGCATATTTCAGTCCTGGTGTTGTACTTAGTTGGAGGTTTGTGGGGTTTGATAACACTTTCTAAACCCTAACAGCTGCAGTTTCATGCTCAACAACACTCATAACATGAAAACACATCACAAGACACATTTATTAATACAAAAGTGCGTATCAGTTCTCAAAAATTGCTCTTTGCAAGTAAAGCTGTTTTAAAGGTTATTCCGAGGCACAGGAGAGTCTTTTTTTTTTTTTAATATATGAAGTTGTCTTCTACGTACAGTAGGTGGATAAAAGAAATTTCACCAGAAACAAGTGCCATGGCTCTTCTTCCTGTGAATGTGATTACTGTGTTTTTGAATGAAATGCTTGGTGTGTTGGACTGGAGTGACTCAGTGCTTTTCCACAGTTGTCTGGGTGGCATTATCCACTGTAGAGTGCAGTGAAGGATCTCAGTGAAAGTGGGCTTATACCCCCTTTTAAAATGAGACACAAATGCACTTGATGCTTTTTGCCTTAAAACGTTTCCTTCTTTTTCTTTTGTGAAAAAAAATTAAAGCTAAAAGCAAAATGAGGGTAAAGAAAAGGCAGCAGGCAAAGAATATTAACGGCTTCTTCTGAGAAATAAACAAGCAGAAGCTACACTGTTTTTCATTGGTAGAGGGGCCACAGACTGAGGAGTCAGCAGGAAAGCCATTGTTGCTTATCAGGCTATTGTAAAATTTTATTGAAGGCTTTCCTTTTGAATCTGAAGTGAAGAATCCAAATCTCGGTTTAGCTTTTTCTTCAGTCAGTTTAAACGCATAGTATCCTTTAATCTTGACCTTGTCAATGTGGTAGGCTGAGAAGGAAAGGAAACCAAAACGAAGTGTTAATAGAAACTTATATTTTCTAGTAAACAGTTCTGATTCCAAATTGTTATCAATTTAAAAAGTGTACTTACATCATAAAATATTTACTGCTTCTAATACTCAGTTGTCTCAATTATGTAGGAACAGTGCTTTACTGTTTTTAAAAAATCCATATGATTTGGGAATTTTTGGACCTACCCCATGAAAACTGGATTTGAATAGGGTTGGAGCTGGGAATTTGTTTTCCTGGGAAAAGCCATATGCTGCTCTTAACTGAAGCTGCAATGACTTGGGAGCAGCTGCCCGTTGGTGCCATGAGAGTAGCTTCCAAGAATTCCTGTCCTGCTCCAAACTCGTCTTTTAGTCCCTGTAGCATGCATGGCTCTGTGTTACATTTGCACACAAGTGCTGGGTGAAAATATTTAACAAATAGCAGGCCTTGAAGTCATGTGCAAGCAGTGAGCATAGTTGGGCATGTGACCCAGATTAAGAACATGTAAACTGGGGGGGTCTTTTTGTGAGTACTGTAAAGTGTCATGCTCTCTGAAAATTAAAATGGGAATACTATAATGAAGTGCCCTTTAAACAACCCTTTCATTTAATAACTTACTTCCTCTAATAATATATTGTTCTTTTGCTTCCAGTATGAAATTAGCGTGGGAAATAAATCAGCAAATACTCATTAGTCCAGTAGTACCTGAGAAAGCTAAGCACTGGAGAGAGAACACTTTGTTTCTTGGTGTGTACAAGTAATGTGAAACCATGCTTAGCCATAGATTTTTCTCCTTTTTTATTAACTCGTAGAGAGGGGAAACCAAGATACCTAGACTGTGTTTGATGTCAGTTGCCTCAGGAAAGCTTTTGAACTCCATGTGCTGATCAGGATCTCTCTAATGTTCACCAGCAGGGAACAGTGAGGGCAGGGGTGTATTGCACATCTCGTTTTGCCTATATGGTTCAGGTACCAAGGCCTTGCTGGTGTCTGTATCTCACTGCTTTTCTTTAATGACTGGTTGGAGGAAGAGGGAGGGGAGGGGTGAGATCCCTGTAGCATTTCTAATGCAATGAGCTGTTGCTGAAGATCATTGCCTTGAATGTTTTTGTTCTCTATCTCCACAACTCTTACTAGTTTTTCTTTAAAGTGAGGAAGTAGATTTCCATATGCACCCAGGAGAAAACAAGAACTAGAGTTGGACTCTCCCTTCAACAGCAGCTGGTGCTGCTGGTGCCCTACTGTATTTCTGCTGTGTCCCTCCACATCTCTGTGGACTTGCTTGCACTTTCCTATCCAATGACTAGTTCAGCAGACAAGGAGGCTCTTTCCTTTCTTTGGAGAGTAGACATTTTAATTGTCTTTTGGGAGTTGTTGGGCTGCCATCTCCTAATAACTTCTGAGTAATTACCCTGCTGTATATGCATGCCCAGAGAGCTTCTCACATGGTTTAAACTCGAAGCAGCTGTAGCTGTGTTTTTGTGCAAGGCACTTGATGCCATTCCTTTGTGTTGTAGCTGCCCTGAGTGTGACTGCAGAGTCAGGCCCCTCAGGGGGCTCAGTGCTGCTGGCTCCTGTATCTGAACCAGGACTGCTTGCTCTGTCCAGGGCAAGATTTAGCTGTGCCTGGGTCTGAGCCATGGGAATGGCTCTGGGGAACTTGAATCTGTCACGTACTCACCTTTTAAAACCTCTTGTACATATTTGCCCAGGTAATAATTTCGAAGTTCATCATTGTCTAAGGACGGGTCATCTATTCCATTTGCTGTGATGTAAATGTCAATGTCACCATAAGTGTTTTTGATCCACCTGAGAACTCTGCGCATTCCCCACGGCACCACCGTCAAACGAGAAGGGGAGCTCAGGCAGGTGATATCCTGCAGAAATTGAATGTCACGATCAAAGTCATACTGGCTTCCATTCTGAGGTTCATGAATCACAAATCTGGTGGTGAAATGATTCAGTGCATAAAAGTCAGCTGCACCTTTGACAAGCTGCTTTTCCTCACTTGTGAAAGATGGCAGCAAAGTATGTGAGAGGCCTTTTCTGTTTTTAAATGTGATGTAGTCTCTCATAGTAGCTGGATAGTCCCCAGTCTTAAATATGGGATTGGCAAACCAACCTATTTCAAACTGAAGAAACCTGTTGGCGGCTTTTGAATGAGATTCAAAGAAGGGGTTGGCAGGCTCAGCCCAGTCTGAATGCAGGGACAGGGACACTTTGCCATACTGAGAGGACCGGTACTGCTCGTCGTATATTCTCCAGGCCATGGCGTGTGCTATTAATAAATTGTGTGCTGCCCGATAGGTGTCATTGCTGCTCCTGTTGTAGACATTGCTTAGCTGGTTAGGCTCATTTATTGTAATCCAAAGTTTAACCAAATCACCAAGTTCCCTATAACATAAAGCTGCGTAGTCTTGGAAAGCATAGGCAGTGGATTGGTTCAGCCATCCTCCTGTCTGCAGCAAAGGACCTGGCAGGCCCAGGTAGGTGTGAGTTGGATAATACAAGGTGACCATGGATTGAATGTTGAGTTTCAGGACTTCACTAATCACACATCTGTAGTACCTAAGAACTTGCCTGTTGACCACTGACAAATCTCCATTGGGTAAAATTAGTGACCAGTCAAGTGCAAATCTGTAATGGGTGACTTTCATTTTTTCCAGGAGATCCAGTTGCTTTTTAATACTGACAAAATCTGTGCACTGTGCTGGTCGGGTTTTTAGCTTTACCCCTTCAACTTTGTGCAGAAGCCCATCTCCTGTGACATTCCAGAGGTACAAGCTGGAATCGCAGAACTGTGGTGAGGAAGCTGCCAACTCTGCCTGTGAAAATAAAAATATGTTACAATGGGTTTTAATTAAATGAACGTAGTAAGTACAATATAGTGGAGTTTAAAAATTTTGATTGCTTTTTTTAAAAGAAAATGCACTTTTTTTCCTGCGTATTAACAAGATATATAGAAGCTTAACATTTTTCTCCCACTATGGTTGTCAGTGAATACATTAAACTATGGGATTTTGTTGTTATTTTTGGAGGCTGATATTTGTCGTGGGACTGTCTGTGTGTGATGACGAGAAGGGTATCCTAACACTGGCCATGCATACAGTTAGCTTATTTACTAAGTTTAAAGCAGAAATAGAAGAAAAATAAAGTATAAATAGGTCCTGTAGGAACCAGTTTGAACAAAAGGTCATATGATCTGTTTTCTAGTGTGAAAACAGATAATAAAACCTCAAGGTTGGTTACCTTCGCCTCTGCTATGTGTCTTTTAAAAGAATGGCTTCTTACCCACCTGTATAAGTGGCACTTAGAGCCAGGCCTAACCCAGGAATGTGTTTCTCTGCTGCCACCAGCGTAATCACCTTGTCCCTGCCCTTTGTCACTCTCCATCAGGCCATCACAAGCATCCCTATGGCCACACTGCAAACTGGATTTGGAAACCTCTGGTTGAAAAATAACCCAGTAACAATTGGTTGGATCAACTTCTTGGTCTGAAATTTCCTCATCCTATCTGGCACATGGAGACACGAGCAGAGGGAGGGCTGCGCCTGGAAGGGCTCCTACAGCACGGTCTGTTGGCAGTGTGCATTGAAATTCTTGAATGGAAGGTAATTTTTTCACAAAGCTGAAGTTGCTGATCACTCTGTTTCCAGTGATCCTTTTAATATTTTATGCTTACCTTGAGAACAGACTCGGTGATACCCCAGGAGAAGTCACAGGAGAACTGAGCTTGCAAGTTTGGGGTAGAATCCTTTGGGAAGAAGCCATTTTCTCGTATGATTTGTTTATAATAAAGAGCAGATGACTTTGGGGATCCTTTCCTTCTTTTTGCTTTTGAAATCTACATAAAATAATCCACGCCTGATGTTATAAGCATGTTGCCATTCAAAGCCATCAAGGAGGGACCAAGCTGTGTAACCAAACACATCTATGTTGTCGTATTTAATAGCTGCATAAGAGAAGGTAACATCCATGAGTCTCATATTTAGTACTCTAACATATATAAGGGATATTTATGAGAAAAGGCTATTTGCTTCTTGAGTGTCTTCTCAACATTTGTAGGGTTATTGAGCCACTGTAATTCATTGCAAAACTGACATATATATCTTAAGTCTTTATTTACTGAAAAAAAAAGTGTCACTAATTCCTTAAATTAAATTACTGTAGGATGCTTTATTTCTGCTCTGAGCAAACAAGAAATATTATACCACATCCAAGTTTGAAGTTGCATTTGACAATTTGCCAGTAAAATATCAGTAAAATTAGAGAATGATGAGTCAAACTAAAGGAAGAAGCGGTTGATTGGGTTTGTAATTTGTCATGAAGCTAAAACTCTATTTGTGAATGTCTACTTAGCTTGTATATTGAAAATTTTATTTTGCTGGCATGGGACTGTTAGTGACTTTAGGGAAATTGGATTAACCAGCCTAGAGACTGATTTAGTTACATAATGGGTACAGTGCATGCTGATGTCTTCAGGCAATCTTAATGTCCCTCTTATGAAGGAGTCTAGATATGATCTTTTACATATAATATATGAGAAAAATGGCAACACAACTGCTTTCTCAGATTCTTCAGGAAGGGTAGCAGAGCCTGCAAAGCAGCTTCTCAGCAGACACCAACTAACCACAATGTTTTTTACCTGTGCAGGCTCGTGCCAGCTGGCAGTCTGGAAGAAAGAGTCCAAACTCCACGGTCAGTCATGTTCAATGCCTGTTGCCAGCTTTAAGCTGGAAATAACATGAGATAACTCTTCACATTAACCTTATAAGGGCTGGAATATCCAAGGCAAAGCAGTGACCAAGTAGGGTTGCTGAGGATTTTGACACAGGTGGATAAGCCATATTTTTCCTGTAGTCCAACACAGCAGTAAGCCAAGTAATAAAGATGAACTTTTCTGGTTTTTTCTCTCCCAGTATTGTTTAGCATCATTTTCTCAGGACATTTCATTTTGCATAGTTTTGTATTTCCACTGAACTTTCTTGCCCTAGTCACACCAGGCTGCAACTTGAGCAGAAAGCAGTTTTGCACGGTGCATATATTGATGCAGCAGAGTTTCAAGGTACCCAGCAACATGGGCATAGTCCATGAATGAATGTTTTCCATAGTGGATGTTTTCCTAGTTGCCACATGAAATCAGAAAGCCCAAGAGCTTGCAATGTGAGTGTATGAGAAGCTGATAGACAAGGCCAGAATATTGGAAAGGAGGTGAGGAAATGTAACAAAGTAATACAGTGGCATGTATTTTCAAATAAAGCAACTTTAAATTAGGGAAACCACAGAAGAAAGTACAAAAATGTCTGAAAATACCCACTACAAGATGCAGAGGCAGAGAATGATGTAAAGGATAAAGAGAGAGGCTAGAATGGCCTTGCAAGTAAAGATGAGTACTTGATGCCTGCAGTGAGGAAGGTTGAAGCAGACATCTAGGGACAGAGTAAGTGACAACTGTTTTTAGAACTGAAAGAAGTGAAAACGTTTTTAGTTTGTAGAAGCATGTGGAATAGCTGAGGTAAGTTTAATTGTCAGAGCAAAAGATGCTGTGGCACTTGAGATGGTGCATGGTGAGATTTTGTGGCAGTTTAAATGGGTAGTAGAAAAAGTACTATTTTACGTATGCTTTATGGTAAAGAAAACAGGTGATAGGTAGAGATCTGGCAGATCAGAGTGAGAGTATATTTGTAGCACTGTCTGCAGGGACAGTGAAAGGAGAGGGCAGAAACAAGTCAGGACCCTGATTGAGTGTTAGAGTGAGGATGAGAAAAGCCTCCTGAAAAACAAGAGGAAGGTTTGGGGCAGAAACAAGGGGCTGAAGGTAGGAAAGGTCAGGAGCTAGCTAAGCTTGCCGTGTCACCAGAGGTGACATTCACAGAAGAAGATCTCAAGGCTTTTTTATGCCTACTATAGGTGGAGTCTTGCTGTCCTGCAGGGGTAGTAGTTTCAGTATGGAAACCCTAACCCTAACCAACCCTAACCCAATGCAGATGTTGGACTTTAGCTTTCTGGGACAGGGTTTTTCTGTTTGTACAACACCTAGCACCGGGAGATCCTGATCATGACTATACTCATGCAGTATAAATAATTAATGATTAACTTTGTTGCCATTATCTCTTAAAAAGAAGATTAAATTATTACAGAGCTAAATATCAAATTATCAAAAGCTCTCTCTGCGAAACCCAACAAGTAATTTCTGTACAAACCTTGTAAAACCTTATTAATGAAGTTTTTCATCATGTAGATGGCTGTGGTGTCATCTGTTTTCACATGACTGTCAGTGAACCAGCCATTCTCTGCAATCAAGATTCGAGGACTGTTGTATTCCAGTTTAATCCAGTTCAGTACTTCCCTCAAATTGAGTGACAAATTTTGTCCCATTTTTGGTAGAGTATTTGGAGGTTTAAAGTTGCTAGGACCAAAGGAAAACGCGAAGAAGTCAGCTGTTCCCTTTATGTAGTTTTTTTCATCTTCGGTAAAGTGTGGCAAAAACAAAAATTCATTTTTCAGTTCTTCTGGATAATCCCCGTCCCCGTGGATAGGTTTAGCAAACCACCCAAGTACTCTCTCCATAGACTTCTGACATTTAGAAATGTCCAACTCATCTTCCAATTTGTTTGGTTCAATCCAGTGGGATCCCAATACAATGGATATCATCCCCTTCTGAAAGGGTTCAAAGTGTTCTTTGTATGTATGCCAAACTTTTGCATGAGCCTAATGAGAGAAAAATAGCATTAGACTGTAACTGTAACAAGTCTCTTCGTGCCTTGGCAGCTAGAGAGGCAGGTAGCTCCCTCTGAGTCACTGCAGGCTTATGCGGAAGTCGCAGTTAAGGCACATGAATTACCCTGCACAGCTGAATGGGCAATCGCTGTTACCCT
Source organism: Luscinia megarhynchos (assembly GCA_034336665.1). Lineage (NCBI taxonomy): Eukaryota > Metazoa > Chordata > Aves > Passeriformes > Muscicapidae > Luscinia > Luscinia megarhynchos. The sequence goes on along the minus strand of CM067566.1, from coordinate 22,500,406 downwards.
GCGAGGTTCCTTGGCATGAGGGCAGTGCTCAGTGACTCGTGTGCTGCTCCCATGGCACCCTAGGGCTGTTGCTTTTTGCCTTTTAACATAGGTCTAGATTTCAGGAGAGATCCCAGCAGGGATGAGAACAGCTGTTACATGGACTCTTTGGAACAGCTCTAACAGTGGGATTTGAACCCTGTGATCTGGCCAGTTCCATCTGAGTCTTTCTCTGTCGAACGGTGACTCCTGATATGGTTAAAATTTCAAGGCATCTTTACAATTATTCCATCAATTATGCATCTCATATGATATTTCTTTTGTCAGTGGTGACTCCGTGCTACTAACTGCTCTGTGCTCCAGGGGTTACCTGGACTTACTCTGATCAAACCACATCCACCCCATCCCTCTTCCTGGGATTTAGTTGTTTTATTTTCGCCTAGGCATAAGAGCAAGTGTTCAAGTTTTGATATTTGCACAATCCCTAAATGTAAAAACTTGGGCAAAGGACCCAGCTGTAAAGTTTGAAGTCAAATATCAACTTTGACACTTCTGAGTGAGAATTTTTTTCAGAATTTTAATTATTTCTTCTTTGAAATGGCCACTGCACTGTATCACATCTTAATACCACTTTTCTGATTATTATCATGTTTTAGAAAGTGTAGCATTATCACACATCACAATTAGCTTCAAATGTCGCATCATTAATTACTTAAATAAGGGCATATAGCAGACAAAACCTACACAAAACCAGAAATACATGGGAGACTGAGGAACCACTAGCATTGTCAAAGTCCTATAAGGAAATAGGACAGGTAGGTCAGAGAAAAGTGACTCCACACTGCAGTGTGAATCACATCAGGTGATCTGATACTGACACGGGAGGGAAGCTGACCTCTCCCAGCTGAAGAGTTGTCAAGTAACTCAGAGTTTACCTTATGCCTGTAGTGTGGCTTTATACTCTTAAGCTGGAAAGAAAATAATAGTTTGCACCCAGAAAAAAACATTAGGAGCATTGTGAAACACTGAGTGCTGAGTTAGATTGCCATCATTACTAAGCCAAACAGCATTGCTTGCCTCTGACAATAATTTCAGTTAATTTATCTAGAAACACACAACCTTGACAGTTTAAAAAATCTCCAAAAGGCCTTATGTCAGGCAGGTATTTGTTTAAACTGGGGAGTACCAAAGAATTACAGTTTGTGAAATTTTGTGTATCAGTTGTTTATGGTTTCTAAGGTCATGCTCGTAACATTTGTTCAAGGTCTGTCTTTGAAAATACTGATAAAGTGGCACTAACCTTTGAAATGCAGGTTCTGTAGCTGAAGAGCGAAGACAGCAAAAATGGACTCATGAGGCAAAATGCAAGATAGAATTAAAGTATTATACAATTGATTTCTTAGCAGAAAATTTAAGTGGCCAGTGCCATCTCCTCAGTTGTCCTCACTCTCCTCTCCTGAAAGTCCCTCCAGCGTGGCTGCTGGGGCCAGGCTTTCTCTGTGCTCTGCCTCTAGTGTTTTCTCACCTGGTTTGTACACCTTTTCTCCAGACACAGCCCACGAACACCACTGTTGAATAAGAGGCATATGGCTGCATTGGCTTAACCAGAAACCCCCCACTGCACTCAGCTGTATAATACACAGTGCCAAGTACCATGACAATAGCACCAGGAAAATCATAGCAAGCACACTTTTCTAGGTGAAGTGAAGAACGACGGCTTTGCAAAAAAACCAGCTAATTAGAATATGATATTGACATGTAAAAGCCAGTCAGGGATAACTTATATTCACCCACATCTTCAGGAGGTGATTAGAAGAAAATAAAGTTACTATTAAAAAGAACATGTACAGTAGAGAATACCACAGGTATAATTCTAGAGGAGTAGACCTCAAGTATAAATAAGTACATTTAATGTGAGTCAAGACAGAATCCTCATATACAAATATACAATTATTTTTGAGGATTAACTCACTGTGAAGAGCTTGTCACTGTCTATAGTAAGGGTTTTGTAGACATAGTAGACCAAATATAATTTGCTTGCCTATAATTCTGTTTTGAGTTGTTAATTATCTGTAAAAAAGTTTAACATTCTCAGATAGAGGGTGTTTGCTAAATGCAAACTATTGTTGATGGAATTATCTGATTTATATAATTTGTTCTTTAAGACTATATGAAACAAACATAAATTTAAAAGCCATATCGTACATCAAATTGGGTATTTTCAGTAAGTTTTGACTAATCTTTTTTCAGTTAGAGTTTAATCCCTAATCTTTTACTTTCCTTGTCAGAGCAAGGACAAATGTCAAGGCTAAATACACAGTTGAAGTAGAATCAATATTGGGTATTTATTCTAGATATGTATGACTCATTAATTTCAGCATATTTTCCTGGTATTAATGTAGAAAATATTCTTCAGTCTTGAAAGTCACAGAGAGTGCTATGTCAGTTAGTACTAATCCAGTGAAAAGGCTAGAAAAAAAAAAACTTAATAAACTGAAGACAACAGTATTGTTCTTCTCTCTTTTTGAAATATTCTCATACTCCCTCAGATTCTGATCCTGTAACTTAAAATATGCGTATGCAAAGAGCTTTCAATAGAAAGGGCAATACTTTCAAATTCTTAACATACTTTAGTCAATTTTTCTGTGAACAGCAATGAGTATACAAAACAATGTCAGGGGTATATGGAGTTATTTTACTATGCTGGAAATCAAGAACAGTTAGGAAAACGAATTAAAAAAATGCTACTAAAATTATTTGGGCTTTTTGTTTACTTATGTGGTACTTAAACCATGAAGAATTAGAATATAGAGTCTGATGATGATGTTACACTTCAGAAGAAGGGCAGGGGTGTGTGGCTTATTTGGAGAGTGTATTTCTGTTTCAAAGCCTTTTTGGTCGGGGGTAAAGATGCCCCATAGTCAGTAGAACTAAAGTAGAACTAAAGGCTTTCTTTTGCAAACTGAATCTTAATCCTGCATCTCGAGATGCAGGCAACTGCACTTCTTGAAAGGATGTTATGAAGAACTGAGGCTTTATTATCAAATTTATTAACTGTCCTGCACTTGGATTGTGTTTTCCCTAATGATTACCAAGAAATGTAAGAAAGATAACCTGAAAATAACAAATCCTCAAAAAACTATGAATCAATCCTGAATTTTACATTATCACTGACAGCTACTTCTATTTGAAAAATCTTTCAGCAAAAACATTTACAATCATAGATGATTCTGATGTCCACCATAGAGCCATACTTGATAGAGACAGATTTCCCTTCTCCTGTAAGAAATACTAGGTGCTCATCTTCTTTGGGGGAAGGGAAGGAAGTGTTTAGTAGGACATATAGGTAATAATTGCTCATTCATGAAGTAGAAATGGAGAATGAATTATAGGGCTTTCCTGGGGCACACTCATCCACAGATCCCAAAGTCAGCAGTGTTCATGAAGAGATCCTGGCACAGTGAGATCTATCAAAGAGCCAGGAGTAATGCAGCTGGGCACAGAAAAGAACCTGATCTGCAATGGACCTATAAGGACACACCAAGCTTGAAAGTGAATTTATTAATTTTTCCAAGTATGTGATGAAGACATTTTTTAGGGAGACCTCATTATGACATTTCTCTCCTGGGTTTTTCTGCCAGATGATAAAGGGTGTGTATAATCTCTAAAAGGAAATAATAATAATAAAAAAGCCCCTTTCTGCCTACTAGCAAAGGCAGAACTTCCTGGAGGGCATTGACACAGAGGAGGAAAAGAAGACAGGCTGGTCTGTGATTCTGCTATTTACAAACCTCAATCCAAGTAAGAAAGAACATAACTAGATATAGAGAAAATGGTAATAATATATCAGGTATACGTCTCACATAGGTCCAGCCACAATGATTCATCTGCTTTGTATTACTTCTTGTCAGATTTATTTACTCATAAATCAAAGAAATCAATCTAATTTTTCTGTGTGCCATTTTTTTCTTCTCTGCTTCAGTATGACATCTGCCTCTGGAGCAAGCTCATAGTTTTTTTATTTTCTTTGGTGCATCTTTCAAATGTTGCATAGCAAGTTACCTATTATAATTACTTGTTTTCTGATGTTGTCTTTGTGAAGTGCAGTCTTTAATGAAGAATAAAAATACGCTATTGATGGCCACTCTCCATCAGGTATACGATTCCAAATGCTCCTTTTCTTACTCATAATGACCATACAATTGAAGAGAGATTTATCTAAGAGACTCTCTTAGTAATTTACAATTAATAAGCACCAAAGTTCAGATTCCCTATTAAGTCCTTCCGACATGGTCAGTAGCAATGATCACTCTATATTAACATAGAACGCATAGTAACATGCAAATATGTTTTTAAAATTGAAAATTTTTAACACTGAAATTTAAAATTATTCTTCTGGATTATTTTTCCAATGTGGATCTCCAAAAACACCCTGCTTAGCAGCCTCTGATTCTGCATTCACCACCTCTCTTTACAGATTTTGAATAGCAAGGGCCATGTAAAAGGCAGGGCTGTCTCTGAAGTAGATGTGTCTGGGGCATTCCCTTAACAGGATGCAAGGCTTGGAGGGGAGCAGAGAGAGGAGGTGATTCAGCATCAGCAGTTTAGTGCCAGCCAACATACAGAGCTCTGGGGCTGGATGAAGACAGACCAACCCTACTTTTATTGGAAAGACTCAGTAAGATTATTATCTGTCTAGTTACCTACATGAATGAATTCATGGAAGCAGATAATTTTTTAATCAGTTCTAAAATGCGTCTCATCATGGAGATGATCTTGAAGTCCTCTTCCAACCTGGTATTCTATGAACTTTTCCATATGCCAGCCAATTATTTGGGTTTTAAGACTTTGTATTGCTTTTGAAAGCAATGAAATTGATAGTTTAAGAAAAAGTTCTTCAGCCCTTTTCTAAGTACACAAAGATCTCTAGCAACTTTCAAATTGTTCTTCCAATAAAATAATCCAAAGTTCAAGAAAGCAGAGGTTTGTGGTTTGTTATATTGTTTTTGTGATTCTATTAAACTTAGCTTCAGGTTATGATTGATATGTCACATAAAAACACTCCTTTATATAAACAGTGATTAGTTCTGGTAACACCATGACTGCAACAATACACAAGGAAATTGAACTAAAAGTAGGATTCATGCAAGAGTTTCATTTAATTTCTCCAAAGATAATACAAAAAAGTTTTAGAATGATTTTCAGCAAATTGCTGTGTAGCAGTGTGGTGGCCAGACTAGCTTCATTTCAGCATTACAGACCTGTTATTCCTGCTCTGTATATTTAATGGATGGACCTGGTTTGTGCATAGGGTGGTATTGAGGACCCTGTCTGTCAACAGCCTGTCCAAAAACGAAGCCTTGACATGGATGAGAATGTGATTCATTCCTAAAGTTTATGACATAAATGGCAGTCTTTTCAAGAGCTTTAACAGGCTTTGCTTCACACTGCTAAAACCTGACATTTTGGTTGATCTTTTATTTTGGGGATAATGTTTTTGGTTTGCAGTGGGAAATTAGAAGATAGCTGTAACACAGTGTGTGAGAAACAGACCAGTCATTAAATAAACACCCATGTGAAATCTCTTTAAAGAGAGAATCTTATAACTTTTCTTAATTCTCAAAGGAGAGAAATTTCACAACACATGAATCCTGATTGTGCCTCAATACATTGCGCCTTAATACTGTATTGTCAACAATGCAAAATGAACCAAACACTTAAACTCGCACAAAAATCTTTGAGAAATATTCTGGCCAGTTTGCTTGAAGCATACAGTACCAGCTGTGACTTCTGTGGAATGGCTGGCTGGCATTACAGCTTATTAAGAGAAATAAATAATTATATCTAAAGATAAGAAGAATTGACCCATATCGACTCGCACCTCAAGAGTTTCCTTTCCATCTCTAACCCCAACCAGAAAACTCCAACTCCTCAAATACTTTTCTACAAATTTGAGATTTTTCATTGATCTCAAATCTAAAATTTTCAGAAATTTACAGTGGTACAGGAGAGAACTGCTAATACTTTAGGTAATGTTCATGGGGTTGTAAGAAGGGTACCATAGGAAAATCATTCCTGCCCAAGGATAATAAAACAGTAGTTAAAGATTGTGTGCTGCAATTGTGTGAAAGTCGCCTTAACTCTTTTATCCAAGTGATTTTATACTCTAGAACAAGAAGCAACTATCAAATCAAATCTGAGAGAGAAATAATATTGACTAAGAGAATTAGGTCAGTAATTTGTGTATCAGACCCAGCTGTGCTTGGCTTCCTGGAAAATCTGATTGATTCTTTGGCAGAGGAGTTTTGCTCCCTGTGTGTGGTGTGCTGCCTACATGGATTTTACACAAAGTGCAGAGACTGCCCAGCTAGTACTCCACATTTGATTGTGACACTCAGAAATGAAGGCAAGAAATACTGCAAACTTATATGATATCTTTTACATGCATTATATAAAAGAGCACTTGAAAATAAAAAGAATAATTTGTCATCAGATTTCTTTGAGATGCTTCACAAATCTTTACAGTTTAAATAATTCTTCTGCTAAGGCTGAAATCAGTTTGTGACTCAGAATGCTTGACAACTTTTCTGTGTGTAAAACTTCTATTGACTGCAGTGCGACTTTTTTGAAAAATGATGTTCTGAAGGTTCAAGGCTAGAAGCAAAGACAAGAATTTGTCAGTTGCAGAATATTTTTAACTACTCTGGCAAATAATTTTTTCCCACATGCATACTTCTTTCTGTAGGATAAACTCATTCAGATTTATGTGTTAATTACATGTATAATGTATGGCAAGTTGTAGAAAAATTCTCTTTATGACAGTTCAGAATAGTCTCAGCAGAGGGAATGATACTGGCTGCAGAGATGGATGGGATAAATGACCTAATCTGTAAAGTACTTTGAGTACAGCAGATGCAAAAAAATACTGTACATTAGGGAAGTAATTTGAAACTCTCAAGCACTGAAGAAGACATTTGTTTTCTTCTGAACCCAAGAAGAGCCAATCTTACTAGTTTAGAAGCAAACATTTTGCAATATGATCTTACTAAGCTAGAACCAATCATACTTACATATACTTACTCTGTGGCCAGTAAAATTGATTCAATATGCAAATACAAATGGACTTCCTTTTAAACAAATAGAATAGCCATTTCAATATGGCCAAATCTGTTTAACTAAATGTAAAGAACAAAGAATGCTCCTTCATAGTTAGAATTTGTATGTAAAAACTAATTTAAATAAAATAATTAAGAAGCACTTTAAAACAAATAATTACTGAGTTAGCTGTTGTGACAAGCAGTAAGATCAAAGTGAGGGTTAATGGAAAGACTGCCTTAGCTAAAGGCTATTTCTTGGTGCTTTCACAGTAGGTGATTTTTTTAAAGAACATTGATCACAGGACCAATTCCTCCTGTTATTTCCCACAGCAGTGCAAGATCAATTTGTAAAATCTTATTATACTGTACCTTAATCAAATTGTGTCCTACTGAGTAGACAGTTCTTATTTTCCCTCTCTCTCCTGGAGCATGAATACCTGTGCCATACCCATGCCAAGCAACTAAATATGGATTGTGGATTGTAATCCAATACTTAACACGATCCCCAAAGGTCTGGAAGCAAAATGTGGCATAGTCATTGAAGATATCAATCATAGATTCATTTTTCCATCCTCCATATTTTTCTTGCAGCATCGAGGGCAGGTCCCAGTGGTACAATGTAACCACAGGGTCAATATTTCTGTGTAGTAGAGAGTCAATAAGGGTGTTATAATACTGAAGTCCTTTTTCATTGGGAGCTGCTACCACTCCAGTGGGGAAAAGCCTTGACCATGAAATTGAAAACTGGTAAAAAGAAACTCCCAAAAAATCCAGAGCAGACAAATCTTTGTCCAACAAGATATAACTGTCACTGGAGGTGCCTGTGCTCTCAGCATCTCTGAACTCCGAGTGGGTGAAGTGGTCCCAGATGGAGGAGCCTTTCCCATCCTTCCTCCAGCTGCCTTCCACCTGGAAAGCTCCTGTCCCTACACCCCAGAGAAACTCTTTGGGGAAAGTGTCATATAAAAACATCTGTGTTTCACTCACGGGGCTGAAGTGGGAGTCCTTTTTCCACACAGATCTTCCCTCTCCAGCAAGCCCAGTAACTATCCTTATGAAAAATAATGTCCAAAAAGCAACAATCTTCTCCAGTCGTTGGCCACACATAATGCCAGTTTATAGTGCCAGTGTTAAAACATCAGATTTCTTGTACTGATGCTGAAAAAATTCCATTCTTTTGCTGGAGTCCACGCCGTGCAGACCGTCTTCATCTGCCACAAGCTGCTGGAGTGTGTTATCAAAGCTTCACTAAAAGCTTGTGATTGTAAAAGCCCTGTCAATGATTAGCCTGAACTGTGAGATGTAGAGCGGGTCAGAGAACGGTGTAATTTATAGGGAGGTGGCCTCTGTATGACCACTGAGACACCTACCTGGCTTCTTACTGCAGGCTGCCTGAACAACAGAAATGCTAGAGACTAATTTATCATCATTTAAAGATCAGTCATTCAGGTAAGATAACATAGGTGATAGAGGGTCTAAGAAACTATCACATCCTTTATTTCTTGTGGAGCTGTATTTTGAGGAAATATTAATTCAATTCACACTACATAATCACAAGTTTAAAGGAGATTTATCCTATCTGTGTAATTAGATGGCTGGAAGGGCAGTGCATAATTCCTCAGTCCTGCCCTGCTCAACCAACCTACTTCTGCTGAAAAACTCTTCCTGGAATTGTGAAAAATTTTGTTGTGAACAAGAGATATACACACATCCAACTAACAATATAAAAATACAAACCAAGTAAATATTTCTTTCAAACACATGCAACCATTTTTCCATCCTATATAAAAGTCTCCTATACAGCACTGCACACAGCAGCAGTACAAAATCAGGGGCCTGTTCCAGTTCTTACACAATTTTCCTAGATTTCTTCAAATAAATGCAAATAGCAAAGATAATTAGCTCTGGAAGATGCTATTTCAGTATTGATTAATTTAACAATTCATATACACAGCTGGAGCATCAGTACAGCAAATATTTATGGAGCAATTTTGTGGTATAATTTAATCTTTTAACATATTTAGTATGTATGTTGAGATACAGTCAATTTACTCAATATAGTAAGACTGATGCTTGCCATTTTTGTTTTTCTTGAGCTACAGTAATATAAAGTCTGTAAAATATAGTAATTGAAACTGTGAGCACAGCTGCAGAAGAGCCTTGAGGAACAACATAGAAGTATGAAGTAATTTTGCATGCAAGAAAGACACACACTGAAATCTGAGCATGGGAACAATTAATCACTGGAGCAGAGCACTCTGCTCAGATGAATTAGCCCTGCTGCCATGTAGGACATGAAAGTCCAGGTGCACTGCTCCCTGTGAGAGCATGCTTGCAGCACTGCAGAATGCCACTGGCATATACCTTCAATTTATCAGTAAAGCTGATTAATTAATACAAATTGAAGCCAATTTATTTATTTTTAGGATAAACAACAAAACGTCCATGTTTGTAAGCATTTCTCTGCAGAGCCTTTACAAGAAGCATTTTCACCACAGATGAAGATAGAAGCTCCCACTGACATCTTCTGCCCTCCAGGTTCCTGGTGGTGGGGTAGTCATGCATCTGACATCTAACATGAGCCTCTCCTCTTACCTGAAGTAACTGATCTACATTTCTCAGCCAAGATCCTACCACACACAGGCAGCTTGGGAACAAGAGGAGCAGACAGGGACTGAACAAAGTTGGTTTACAGTACATACTGACATGTTCCTTTTTGTTCTATGGAACAGCATTTAAAATGCTGTTTGATTGTTATTGCATCAACATCATCCTTCTTTTTTGACATTTAAAAGCATTGACTTTATATACTCTACTACATGAAAGAAAAAACAAGTACAAGTTGTTATCAATGCCACTACACTTCTAAAGCAGCTAGTCACCATCACTACCAGATGCTCAAACTCCAAGTACCCACAACCACTTTGTAACCCCATGGGCAACCTGCGGGCAAGGGAAAGACAACAGGTCCCTCCCCACTAAATACAGCAGCGTTAGTGGATGCAGACAGTGTGTTGCACCTGCCTCAGATGTGTAAGGTGCAGCAGAGACTGGTGCTCTCAAGTGCTTGGTCTGTATAAGATTGTGAACTGTACTTCTTTCCTTATCATTAACATGACTGGGAGCATGCTGTCATCGTGGTTTGAATGTGTTTCAAGCCTCTGTTTCAGTTTCAATCCAGTTTCTTACTGCTCAGTCATATTTAACTGTTTAGGCTGTAATTTAACTTCATGAAATTAAAGAGAGCAGTTTAACTGATGAAAATCATATAGTGACTTGAATTTGGAGGATTTCATTACCTGAGCAAAGACTTGGGGAAAGGAAATTCTGTGACTGGTAATTTGGAAAGCAATCAGCACAGAAGTGTGAGATGTGATCAGGGGCTGTTGGGAAGTGAGGGTGTGAAAGGAGGGGAACAGAATTAGTGATTCCACTGGCTCAAGTGGCAGAGTCAGGACAGGCTCCAACCCTGATGCTGCATGAGGACATCTTACAGTGGGATTTCCTGCCTCTGTCCATGCATCTAATCAACCTGGATTCAGAATGAATCAAGACTGGGAGAAGCATTTGCAATACAGATTCAGTAGTTAGGAAGCCTAATGATTATTCAGTTCAATTCTTACTGACCAGTTTTCCTGTTCTTCCTTACCTTTACCAAGGTATGTGAAACAAATGGAGAAAACAATCTTTTCACTTGACTCTTGAATATGTACTTCCCTTGTTTTGGGGTTTGGCTTGAAAATCTGGGGTTTGATCGACAGAAATGCCAAACACATTATTTGAAAGGATAGAGCTTTGAATGTTAGACTATCTGAGTTGACATATTCATTCTGCCTAGATATGTAAATGAAGAAAAAGGCCTAAAGACAAAGTTCACTCAGAAGAAGTGTAATGTTTACATTAACATCAGCTGCTCAGATCTACTAGTGTTAGGTGCTCAAAGAAGCAACTTATGTAATTGCCCCCAATAGCATCGTGCAAATCCCTTATCTTTACCTTATACAGCAAAAACTGTTTGAGATGGGATCAAGTATTTTCTAAAGACACATAAATGTGATGGATACTATAGAAAGCCTAATATAAATAGAAACTATGCCACAGCTTTATGAAGAATTTTTGGAATTTTTCATCTGCAACAAAATGCTAATTTCTGCTTCTACAGTGCCAGAAAAAAATTATTTTCTTTACTAGAGAGTCTAGTAAAAAAATATTCCTTAGCAGATTCTTCCAAAATAGAGACTACAACCTAGTAAATGAGTATGTTTAATGCCCATTATTACTACAAAAAATTAGAATTTAATCCGAAATTTCACTTTAAAAGTTGGTTTCAAATCCAGAAAAGTATCAACATAGCAATATACAAAAATGAAAATAAAATAAACATGATATTAACAGAAACAGACTAATTTTTATTTCTCAATATAAGAAAATGTAATTATTTTATTAAAAACCTCCTCTCTCAATAAGCAAGACAAAGCATTCACTAATCATATTAACGAGACTGAGACTGTCATGACTGAGCTTATTACATAGGGGAAAAAACCTCAAGTTCAAGATTTAATATCTCAGTTTTTAAAACATATTTTGGAAAAAAAGTCCAACATAAAAAGCCAAATAGTCTGTGAGTTTCAGAAACATAGAAAACAATACTAATTTTGTAAAAATTACTTGTCATAGTTGTAAATAGAGTGGTGAAATCAAGTGTACTTTAGCTACTTTTCAAAAAGCTGTAATTTTAGTTGGGTAATAGGGCTTTAAAACACGACCCATGATCAATTATAGTCTCAGAAGGGATTTTGCCTTAATTTTATCTTGCAAAGCACATCATAATACAATGAGTATTCAGTTTTCTTTCCTGTGGTGGAGCAAGGTTTTTCCCACCAGTTTTTCCACTATTTCCATAGGCATGTACATAGGAACAGAGATATCCTGTGTCTGCCCACCATAGCCAGGAGTGAATTGGGGCATTCCAGGTGCTCAGTCTGATGTCTCCATAAAGGGTTAAACTCTTGTCTTCCATGAAACATGATGTCACAAACCCACAGACAAGCACTCCTCTGCTGGATGTTACTCTAGGTAGCTTTATCAACTACAAATAGAGATAACCACCTGCAATAACTCTTTTAGCTTTATTTGAACAGTTTGGCTCTTAAAAATGTCAGCCATTTTAACAGATCTTTAGCTCTGGTATCGGGAGTACATACAGCTTTCAAAGTTACATAACGAGAATTAAATATGTAAATACAGACTTAGCACTGGAGATGTTTTTCTAAAGCAGTATCAGATTTGTTTGCATAACCATTATGTTGAGTGCATATGGAATAACCTGGCAAAACAGGTCAAAAAGGACAGCCTGTGCAATGGGTCTTTGTTTACTTGCTCACTGTGTTCCTCATGCAGAAACCCAAACTCAAAAGCTATGCTAATGCTGAAAATACACGGGCCCACATAACCACGTGTGTTCATAAAAGAACAGTAGCAGTTTCTCTACAAACAGGATCTTACTTAAAAGTTCAGCTTCAAGAATAAAACAGGAATGGTAATAAGTATCATTAACAACTATCTGGGATGAGAGCAAGTGAACACAGAGGGAATACAAGTGACAGCATTAGGGATTGCAGTATGAGACAAGTACAAATTGAACTTGTACTCTGGTTGTTTTTGTTAGATAAAGGATGTCCTGAATCACTGGCAGTATTTTTAACATCACAAATTCAGTTTGTCTTCCCCATTCTTCTCCAAGTCCAACAATAATTAGCAAACAGTAGGTTGACAGAATCTAAACATCAGACAATATTTGAGTGGAGTAGTTTTTATCTGGCTTGACCAAGTTTATTTCCTTCCAGCGTTCTGCAAGTGTGTTCAGTGGAAGAAAATACAGATTTCATTAGAAATTAATTAGAAAATTAAGCAGTCAGTAGCAGAAGACACAGCGTTAATTAACTGCCTGGTTTCTCTTGCACTCCTAAGCTCCGAGCTCTGCCCAGCCGTAGCGCACGGGAGAAGTCACCATCAGAGGAGCGAGAGCTGCAGCAGCCAGAAGGAGGGACTATCACATCTTTTCACCGGGAAACGCCTCAGTGCCGCGCCAGCCCAGGCCTGGCTGCCCGCCTGGCCTGGGTGCTGTATTTGCCTCAGCTCCCTATAGAGACGGGAGCCATGGTGCCCCGGCACTGCCGTCCTGCCTGTCTGCACCCGGCAGTGCAGCCTGCCGGCCCGCCCGCTCTGCCGGGGCTGCCCGAGCCCGCGCCGCTCCCTTCGGAGCTGCTGCTGCTGCTGCTGCTGCTGCTGCTGCAGCGCCGCGGGTCCCGCCGGGGCAGCGCCCGCGGCAGCCGCAGCGGTTCAACCCCCGCCGCACGGAGGGGCCGCTGCCCCCGCACACCAACGGGCACGGGGCCCACGGGCACGGGCCGGGAGCGCTGGGGAGAGCCTCGGCCATGGCCCCGACCCGGCCCCGGCCCCCGGTGCGGGGCACGCCCCAGCCGCCCCACAGCCCCGCCCGTCGCGGCCGTGACGGCAGCGCGGCGCGCCGGGCCGCGGGAGTTGGCGCGAAGGCGGGAGCATGGAGCCGGGAGCGTCCCGCTAGGCACAGGGACCGCGCCGCCGCCGCCGCCATGGTGAGGGCTCCCCGCCGGGCCGGGGCCGCGGGGCGGGGGCGGCGCGCAGGGTCCCGCGGCCGGGGGCGCTGAGGGGCCGCGGGCCCGGCGCGGGCTGAGCGAGCCCCGCGGGCGGCCCGGGCCGAGGCCGCCCCGCCGCGCTCCCGCCCGCAGGGCCCGGGCTGCCCACCGTGCCAGGAGCACGAACCGTGCCCGAGGAAATGCCCTTGCCCGGACGGGGGATGCGGCCGAGCCTCCCCGGCCTGCCTTCCCGCCGAAAGCGGGTGGGGAGGAGGGCGCGGACCGTGAGCTCGTCCGGGGAAGGAATGCGCACTTACAGAAGGCGCAAACCTGCAAACGGGGTGTGCCGGAATGTTATCTCTTCCATTAATTCCAGCAGGAGCACACGAGGCCTTCCTGATGCCGAGCTGGAGGGTGCGCAGTATTTGCAGACGAACAATTCGATGGGGGAAAAATGAGCTTGAAAGTCTGGAAGTAGACAGTGGTTTATAGATAGCAATGCAACCCTCTGTAGGATATAAAGAGATTTTAAATATAAACATGTACGTGTTCCTGTGCTTTCCAAAGTGCCGCTCAGCTGTGCAGTCACTATAAGATGGAATCCTCTTTTCATTTTTGGCACAGATAAGTTTGCTTTTATTCAGATGGAGTCCCTGTGCACATCTCTTACTGGTTTAACTACAGATGTCATATTGCAAGTTAAGGTGCAACTCTAGTTTTGGACTCTCCAAAGAGTTTAAGCTTGTTTATAGCTTCCACCTGGTGCTCTGCAATGATGGGTGATACAATCCAAGTCCTCTGCTGTACTGACAGAGGTCTGCCAGCACAAGATTCCTGGCGCTATTAAACTGGGATATTTTCATGGTTTGTTTTGGGCTGGCTGATGACTTCAGATTTATGTAGGAGGACAAATCTGCCTCTCCTGTGTCCCTGCTATCACCTTTTTAGAAAATTAATCTTCTTGGAAGGCTTGCTTCCTCCTTTTCCACTTTCCCAGGACAAAGGCATTCTCCCTCTGTGTGATCTTCTGAATGCCACCCATCTCACAGTGTCTGGGCCTGTCTAGAAGGGATGAAGACAGCCATCGTTTTGGGGAGCATAGAAGTTGCTTCATCCCATTCTTTTTTGAGTGCTGAAGTGGCTGCTCAACCATCTCTGCTGCAGCTGTGGAAATAGAGGCAGAAGCACAATGATGTTGGTAATGGTTCAGCCTATTCTGCTTGTGCAGCAACAGCATTATTGCAAGTCAGTGTCACACCATTGCAAACTTTTGTCATGTAGTTCCAAGAATAAGTAGCGATTGTGCAGCATATTCTCAGCTGTACTAAACTGATGTGTGCAGAGTTACACAACAGACTGATTTGTATTAGATGGGATTTATTTTTTCACCCAGATTAGTGGCCATGACACAGTTCCCAAGCAGTGAGCTAGAGTGGTACACCTGAGGGAATGAATGCCCAGGAGTAGGGGTTTCTTGAGTTTACTCTTGCTGAGAGGGACTCTCCTGGCTGGAGCTGGAGCATCAGCTGTGACACACTTAGAACTGTGATACTGCTTGGAAAACTGCTGCAGGTACCACTATCAGTAACTGTTTATTAAGCAGTTCCACTGAAGTGAAGGCATAAATCTGATTTTAGTTAGTGCAGTAGTTCTGGGAGTGCCAAGTGTCAGAGCTGATACATGAGCAAACAGAAATAGGCAGGCTGGAAACGGGGTTATTTTGATATAAACCCTCATTGAGACACAGAGTCCTGAAGTAAGGTGCATTACTTTCTGCTGCAGTCACTGAGCTAGGCTGGTGAAGTTCAGTTTTGTACTTTGTATTTTGAGGTGCAGACTGGATTATATGATGTTACTTTGGAAAATATTCTGCCTTACTGAGCACTAGTCTTGCAAAAACACTCTTTGAATTACCAGACTTTGTACTACCTGACAAATGGGTTTCAGTTTCTGTTTGTGCTACTCTCCCCAATAAAACAGATACACAAATCTTTCAAGAGAAAACTTGCAGCCTTGCATATTAATTACTGTGGTCTTCTGTTACAGTGTGAGATGGAGGATTTGAAGCAGCATCAGAACAGGACTAGATGGCACAGCCATACAACTTCAAGCTAGCTAAGTAGGAAGCAGCTTTTTAGGCCTTTCAGATGCTATGCATTAATTACCCCCGAGTGAGAGTCATCAGACATTCATAGTTACAGCTCCTACCTAGGTGGAACTACTCAGATTTATTCTTTGTTGGTGCTGCTGCTGAAGCAGCCCTTGAGACCCACACCAAAACAGCCTGACCTGTGTTAATTTTAGCCTTTTGGCAAGGGAACAGCCATGCTGGTGAGTATCTCCAGGATACACAGGGCACATTGCTGTGGTTTTTGGGGGCATGTCCTGGAAGGAAACTTGGTAGTTCCAGCCTTTCCTGGTTGGAACGAGCATAGATAAAAGCTGAACGAACAGTTTTCCACCTAGTGGTCCTATATATGTATTGCTGGCATAATATTCCAATAGGAAGTCAGAGTATGTTAGATAGATAAACCTAGGATGGAGGAAAGTGGGATCCTGTCTGGGATCTAAGCTTGTATGATAGATACTTATGTGGCTTGATTTCTGCAATTAGTTATGCAATGAATTAATTTATCTGGCATGCCTTTATAAAAAGCCTTAAAAACCTGTTTCATTATTTCTGGATAAAAGCTTCACTGAAAGGTAACTTTATTGTTGCTTTGAGGCATACTTTTCTCCCAAGCAATTATCTATTCACTGTGCTGTGTCAGCAAGGTTACCTTTTCCTCGTAGGAGCAGAATAACTGAAGAAAATTGGTGAATTTATCGTGGGATATTGAAGAAGGCTGTGCACAGATGTCAGTCTTCCTTTGTAGCTTAGAGCTGTGTATTTTAAGTTTGTATTTCATAAACCTTGTATGAATCTTAAAGAATTCTAATATTATTGCCTGTTCTCAAAACACTAAAAAGTTCTGCAAAGCTTCTGCCAGAATTATGTACACTTTAAAACTGATTCCAGAACCAGAATCCAAACTCAAGATCAAGTTAGAGGAAAAGTTGGGATTAATAAATCTTGCTAAAAAGACTTTGGAGAAGCCTACTGTAAAGCTTTAGAAATGTATTAAAGCAGACAGGTTTAAGCTGGGCTAACCAGTGTAATTCATATTCCCTGCTACCACTTTTCAGGTGTACAAGCTTGATGACTGGAATTTTGGCATATATTCATGTTCCCTCATGTAACAATATCCAGGTAGCACAGAGGTTGGCAGAGTAAGGTAGATTTGCAGAGCACCTTAGTTAAGTTTTTACTGAAAACAGTAGAATGAATGGAGTCTTACTTTTCATCTGAAATTAAGTCTTCAAATATTTTAACCTTTAAAGTAACAACTATTAAAAAAAGGAGAAGTTCAAAGTCACTTTATTTTGCAGCATTGTATTGTGCATTTAAATTATTTTGCTACATAAAAGATCTAATGATACTTGTTTTTCTCTTGCCTGTGTTACCTTGAGCCTAAAAAGAAGTCAGTAATGAGTGTAATTGAGTAATTAAGTCCAAGTATCTACTTGAAGACTTTTTAAATAGATGCTTTCTTCAGATTTATTAGCTATAAAAAAATTTCAGAGTTTATATAGTACTGCATTTATATTGTGGGAATATATGTGAAATAGTAGAGTGTTGAAAATCTGAGCTTCAAGGCATAGATTCCATGGATGGAAAAGTTTGAAGTCACATTGAGGAGGAATGATTTTCAATCTACCATTTGCTGAATCCATATTAATATATGCAGTTAAAACACAGAGAACCTCAATTTTTACAGGAAACATAATTTCCAATTTTTGAAAATTTTTTTAAGTGCACTAAATGAACCTGTACACATCCCATCTTTTGTTTATGTTTTCAAATTACATGTTCCATTGATTTGGAGCCCTAAATCCAAATTGACAGGAGTTGACTGTTAGAAAAAGAGCCTCAATGACTCTTATTTATCTATCATCAAGTCAGGTTTGTAAGAATGTACTGCTTTACTTGTGGTTCCCTGTAATAACAAAGAAGTGCCAGCTGAACTCCATGGTTGGAAATAGCTCTCAGCTGTATCCAGTGGAGTCCTGAGCCCCATCCTTTACCTGCTGTCAATTTAGGTTTAGGCCACAGGAGGCACTTTCTTTCTCTAAAATGGCTGCTAACCCTGGAGGTAGTGATACTAACCAGGTACCACTTTTCTCAATTTCTTTTAATAAAACTGGATTGCTAGATTTTTAAGAGTAGCCAGATGTGATTTTGTATGTACAATAGTGATTCTCTAAAATTTAAGCTCCACCTGCTGATTTTACATGCTTTGAAAGCTTGTTATGGCTTTATTGTGGTCAGGTGCTAAGATAAGGTAACAAAATAGATCTTTCTTTATTTGAATTTTATAAATTTCTTGCTGGCTAGTTTTTTAGTGAGGTGGAAGTTACTGTCTTAAAAATTTATGAGAAAGTGGAGAATGCAGTATATGCCATTACTTCACTGTTTCAAACTCGTCCTTTTCTTTCTGTCTACATGGGGCACTCCTTTACAGCTGTGTTAATCATTTTAACTACAGAAATACTTTGGTTTAGGTTTGCTATAATTTATCAGAAAAAATTTCTAATTATATATCTTTCTTAAGTCACTGTATTTCATTGCTGCTGGAAGTTTGTCTTGCAGTATGTATTGATGAAGAGTCCCAACTAAGGAAGAAATAATTTTTTTTAATGATTCAAAGACTAGAGTCAGGTGGTGTGGGTGTCTGAGTAGCTACTTTTAAGTAGCTGGGCTTCATTTTCTGAACTGTAAATAAAATTTCAAAATCAATAAGTGTGATGGAGCTGCTGAGAAGGTAACTTCAGTGCATTGCTGTTTTGTAGTGTGAAGAGTTGTCTGTATTTAAAAGTTTATAAATCTCTTTCTCCTTTTACTAGGATATCCGGAAATTCTTTGATGTTGTACCTCCTGGAAAGCGACAAGGATGTGAGACTGTGAAAAAGAGTGAAAAAATTAAAAATGGTGAAGGACCCTCAAGTGGGAAGAAAAGAGAGAAGGAGACTAAGGTTAGTTTTTGCTTTTTATATTTATGAAGTGCTTGGTTTCTCTTGATGCTGAATTGTTTGTGTATGTAGCATTTTTTAAAGTAATGATTCTTCTCGTATACTAAAATAATAGACTATCAGTTGTTTTTATAGGCATGGGAGGAAACTTCCACTTAAAATTAACTTCTAGCAGTAAAACTTCGTAGGTGGTGAAGAAAACTGCTAATTTAAAAAGTTTGGTTTGTAGGACAAAGGTAGGTAGAAGTTGTTACAGCTAACTGCTAGAGTAAGAACAGTCTGATGTATTTGAAGTTATTCTGACTGTTTGCCACAGTTCTGTAAGTAGGTTTGCTACTGTAATTTTTAGTCTAATAAACCCAAGGTTTGTGCCCAGTAGATGTAGACGTATCATAAAGATGTCATGCTTACAAATGAGGTAGAAGTCTGTGGTAGTGCCTGCTGACCAGTTTTTTTAACACCTGTGCAGGAAACATGAACATTGTGTTTGTTGGGATCACTTCTCTAAACCTGCTGCAGAGCTCAAATTCTTTAAAATGACAGATTAAAACTAGATTGGGTTCTGGTTTCAGACTATTTTATGTGTTAATTATCTGAGCTGTATGGAAAAGAAAGCACTGGCTAAAGCTAGTTTTAAAATCACTTAAAGAGTGGAAGAATTTCTAATAGGATGGAATGTTTAATGTGAAACATAACAGTTTAGAAGATGCTACTTAAATAAGTATTCTGACTATGTAATTTAAATGTGAAAATTTTTCCTTATTTTCTCTGTGCTGCATCTTTCCCCCTCCCATGCAGAAGTTAGCACAAGACCATTTGTAAATTCAAATTTATTTGGAAAATAAATAATTTCTGTTAGAATTTTTTTGAAACTCTCAGATGTATGACTGACTAAAAGCTCAGAGGTTCTGTTTAATGGTTGAACTAATGGACTGTTACACTTAGGTGAATAATTCACCCAGTGAAGATGATTCCAAACAAAAGCGGACAAAAAAGAAGAGAAGAATAATCTATGATTCAGGTAGTGTTCACAGTTGTTTCTGAATATTCCTTTGTTTTTTTTGTATCATTATGCACAGTTGTTTAGGTAAACTGTACATCTGAAAGTTTTTGAGTTTTATAAACAGTTCCTGTTCAGCAGTGAGGAATAATAGGAGTACAAAATTAATATATTGCTGCTACCTTTAAAGTACTGATATTGTTTGGAGATTTGGGAAGTTCTAACCCTTTAGCAGTTGGAGGGAAAAAGAGAAATAGTGCTCTAAGCTCTTCAAAAAGGAGAACTCTGTGTTTTTTTTGGTGGTATTGTTGATGGTGGTTTTGTTTTGTATAAGGTGCCAATACTCAAGTCAATTGACTATAGCCACTCTTTTATTTAGATCTAATTACAATTTATTAGTGTTTGTCATGGAAAGAAATAGAATGAAGGTTAGCCCTCTCTAATACTTGTTAGTTGCCTCTGCTTCCTCAGTTTCTCCTGTTTATTCACTGGGATCCATAATCCACAGTAGTGTAAATCTGTCATCTCGACAGTTTTTGAGATATGGAGAAGGGTTGGTGATGTGAGTGGCAATTCGCCAGTGTTCTCCTGAAAAATCAAAGTACTACCTCTTGATTTTTTTTTTTGGCCTATTGTTAGTTTTGAAATAGGTTTCCACCTATTGGAACACATCAGCATAATATATTTTTTGTAGTTTTGGTGTTGGTTTTTTTTTGTGGGCATTCTTTTAAATTTTTGTTTGTTTTGTTGGGGATGTTTGGTTTTTTTGAAGTAAATTGCTGTGGTATTTTTGAAGGTTGCATTATTTCTTGGAAAGATTGTTGTACAGATACAGCAGTTACTGAAAAAAATAACAAAGTATTTATTGTTATGTAAACAAAAACACTGTCAAGACTGAATTTTGACCAAATTTTTATTTAGTCATTTATGTGGTGGATGAAAAGGGAAGCTATATTCTGACCTTCCTTCCATGTGGTAGGAATGTGGAGTCTTTTTCTCACTCAGCTGAATATATATGAACACATGTTAACTGTTATGTGATCTGTTACTTAAAGCCTATGTGTATGTGGAGGAAATCTACATTTATGTTGTGGTCAAAACACAGATTCAGAAGAGGAGTTGCAGTCAGTGAAAAAATCCAAGAAGTCACCTGAGAAAAAAGCAGCTACTTCAAAACTTGGTAAAGTTCTAAAGCAGGATCCTGTTGTTTATATTTCAGAGACAGGTAATGGAAGAAATATATCATTATACATTCACCTGTAGTGGGGAGGGTTTTGTTACAGTGGGATGGTTTGTTTGACTCAAATGTCACCATAAAACCCCATATTGAGGAAGACAAATTATGTTCTCCTTAAACAAGCTAACCAAAAACACTTCAGAAGTTTAGCTTCAAGTACTGTAAAGTCAGGAGCAGGTTGAAAACTGAGGTGATGTGGAGTAGTGGCTTAGGTTGATTTAAATAGGCATATAGTTTAATGAGGTAATGCTTCCTTGCTTAAGAGAATTCTGTAGACTTAGGAGGAGGAAGTTAAGGAAGTACCTTTAATATAGTTTAGTTGCTCACTAGCATACTTTGAAATGACTGGTGGCTGCAGGTTTGAAAACAGGAATTTTTATTTTACCTGGTGTATATACCCTTCCATGTCTGATCTCTGCATAATATGTTGGTGACTAAAAAGTTCTTGGGTTTGTCTTTTACTTCTCAACACAGATATTTATTTTGTTAGTTGCTGCAGTGTTTGCCTGTACTTCTGCACCCAATCTGAGTTGGGCTGAAGCTGTAATTTCTGTCTTCTGCCTTCTGTATTTTTCTCTGGAGTAGAGTTCTTTGCTAGTCACAGGACTTCCTGAAGAAAGTGTGATTGAGTTAACAGACTTGAATTCAAATCTATTTTGGTAAAACATGTTTTTTAAGTAATCGAATTTCAGTAGGGCTTCTGTAATCCCTCTCTGAGTTTTATTATACTTTTTTTGGAAGAGTGGGCGCTGTCCCTAGGTATGGTAGAGTTTTTTTGGTTAAGTTTATTGCTGAAACATTGTCTCCCTATAATAATACCCTGCATTTTTAAAACCAAAAGGGAAGAGGGATTGTTTTCTGCAATATTGCATTAGAAGAGTGGCTCAGATGTTTTTTTCTATGCCTTTTTTCCTCCTTGGGGTCTTTCCTGTCTCTGAGATACATTGTGCTTACTTTGCTTGTGGTAGGTATTTGACCTGGCATACTGCTGTACCACATCAGATATTCAAATGAGCTCAATTTTCTAAAATAACATGAACATTTTATTTGTCTTATTTATCCTTTTACTCAAAGCTTCATTTCCTTTGACAGTTTTTCCCGTAATTCTTTCCTAATTAAAAGGATCTTTAAAAGCATTTATCCCAGAGTAGGTAAATGATCAGATTCCTGGGAAATAAACAGCATATATTTAGGCTTATTATGCAATTCAAAGTGGTGTAATCAGTTTTTCTGCATAGGGATGCCATGGGAACACTAGTCAAGGTTATTAGTGAAATCCCTGAAAACCATGGGCTCAAGGTTACTCTTATCTAAAGAGGCTTAAGTACACACAGGTTTGATTTAACAGTGTATTTTAAAACAATGCCTTTATAACCTTGAGACATAATGCTTAAATTTTGTTTACATTTAATTTCTATAAATTGCTTCTTCAGCTTGATGGAACTGTCAGGCTGAGTGCATTTAAGTGATATCAATACAGCAGTTGGCTTGAGATAAATATGTTTTACAAGAATTGGAATATAGCCATAGAGATAGAAGAGGTCCTAACAAAATTTGTAGACATTTATCCTTTTCTTATTTTTACTGTTACGGAGCTGGAAACTTTAATCCAGAATATGCTGCTTGGACTCACTCAGAAGTCAGAATCTCATTCTAAAATCCTCTGTCCATGGCAGTGTTTGAAAGAGCCTTTTGGCATCAAGAAAGCAGTAGAAGTTTGGTAGTTAATTGCCTCAACCTATTTTTCAGTTTAATTTGAAGCTTTCTTCCTCTTGTTGCTTGAATTTCTTTTCAGCTGATCTATATATCTATGCAAAATACAGCTTTCTCCGAAATATTTGGGGAAATTATCCTTTTTCTTTGTATAAGAGTAGACTGATCTGGATTATTGTGTTGCTTTGTTTCTTACTGGCTTGTGAGCAAGTTAATTTTTTAAAAGACAAAAGAGCAAAGCAAGAATAGTTGCTCTTTGATCATCACTAAACTTAATATTTACTTAGATTAAATGTATCAATAAAAACAAAGATAAAACGAAGTTATTCTGCACAGTAATGAGGGGAGAAAAAACGAGCCTTTTTTTATTGGTAGTACAGTCTTAGAGGGATTGGGAAAAATCCAAATGTTCATTGTACTTGTTAAAATAAGACTTGCACTGTTTGATGAAGTATGGAACCTTGAACTTTGTAGATGACCTGTTAGTGTGGTTTGTTGAACCTCATCTGGTTTCATCACAGGTAGTTATTTAGCAAGAGTTTTGACCTCGCTTGAAGTGAATACTTAGTCTTTCATATACATTGTGTAGAGGTAATCATGTATACATAACAATTGCCTTGATTGCTTGAATATTTTTAAAAATAGAAAAGCCTTTTTGTAGTGGTAGGCTGAATTATTTATAAAGGTAGAAAACTCGACATGGTAGGAACTGAGGAGGTCTGCAGATTACTGGAAAATTGTTCTTTACAGCTTAGAAGATAGAACAAAAATAATAGCTTGTGAAGGCCCTTGCTGAATATAGATTCTTTTAATGTAGAGAATATTGGGGACGGAGAAACAAACAACAAAACAAACCCAAACAACCTCAGACAAAAAATTAATTAAGTGCTAATACTGGTGGGCAGAAAAATAGTCCCCACATCCAAGCACAGGTTCAAATGAGCAGAAGGTTATCAGTGAATAAGCATGTCTTTCACTTAAATATTTCGTGGGGAAATAAAATATTGTCACTGGCACTTCCTGAGCAATACTTGTGTTCTACTTACTTATGGAAATAAATTTTTAAAAAAGTGTTCTAAAGTGAAAATGTGAGGAGGAGATAAATAGTATTCTGTGTACCAACTTTGCTGTGAAGTGTTTCGTGAAAGGTCAGCTGAGAAGGTGTAGTTGAACCTTAAGGGAGTTTTGAAATGCATTTCAGGAATGAGAGTGGGTTCTGGCAGAAAATCCTCTGAAGAAGCAGGGATGGTTCTTGTAGAGGAGAATGTAAAAGTTATTGAGACTGTTAAAATTGATTTGGTTGTTTGGGAATACCAGCAGTATAAGGGTCATGTAATGGTAAATGTGTTCTTGTACTCAAACTCTTAAGAGTTGAGAGGAATGTTGTATGAACATAGTGAATGTATGATGGTAATTAATTCCCTGAACAGGAGAGTAAGTGTAAGCCAGAGGTGTGGATGAAGTAAAATACAATCTTATTCTTATAGAAATGGTCTTTTTTTCTTTCTGCAGAAACTAGGATAACAGCAATATTGAGAAATAAATGTAATTCTGACTAAAAAAAAAGAATTCATTTATTGGAAGACACTAGAATTACTTGTCAGCCTGTATTTCAAACATGGCAGGACATGAAATAAAATTAATGTTAGTTTAGTCTCTGTAGCAGCTCTTCAAGATGTAGCTGTGTTAGCTCAAGATGTTCCTGCTTTCCTCTGCTTGTTCCTATTCTGTGTGCTAGAGACCTTTTTTCTCCCTTTCAGATCTCCTTACTGAGCTGCCAGAGTAACTGGTTTTAATGTGGTTAATCTGCTGGATTAGTTCAAAATGTAAAAAGAGGATTTGTGTTGGGATTTTTTTTCTACGCTGATCGATTTTGTTTGAAAACAAAACCAAATTGAGGAAGTTTGATTTACTCTGAAGACAGAGCACCGTTTCCTGAGAGGCTCAGTAAGTTGAGCTGCCTGAGCTGTAGCTGGAAAAAAATTGGCACATTTATACTTGCCTGGATTGCTTGAAATTACTTTTTTCCTGTTTTGTAATTATTCACGTGGCATTACTGAATATTCCTATCATGCACGTAGCTTCAGGGAATTAAACAAGAACTTGAAATTTCATTGCATGGTGGGATTCAGATCTGCTTCTGTGAACTACTATCGTAGAAAAGTAACCTGCTCAAGCGAATAAAAGTTTCAGTAATAATAGACTGGAATGAGTTAATGGACTGATCCCTTCTAATTGCTTGCTGAGGTAATACACACAGCTGTTTCTATGCCAAGTGCAAGCATTTCATTTGGAAGGAGTTGCTATAATTGATGGGTTTGGAGATGAACATGATTTACTTTGGTTTAAATATATTAATCCTTACATATTTTAATGGGCCCAAAACTAAACATAAGACTTTACTGACAATTTTATTTGGCAGGTATTGGACAAAGGATATCAAAGGCTGTGTAGTTGGACACTCAAGTGTCTAGCTCAGGTACTTAACTTTTATTTCAGTATTGTATCCCTAAAGCTTTTTATCCCAAAATTAAAAATAAAGCAGAGGCAATTTTAAGATTTCCCTTTTATAACTGAAAAATCCAAAGGTAAATTCGTTTCAGGGGTGTAAAGGGGAAATTATTCAGGTAAGCTTTATATTTTTATAACAGCACAGACGCTTGACATGTCAATATAGGGCAAGTGCTAACAACTGTGGTTTAAAGTGCATGTTTGTAGTACATTTAAAATCAGTTAGCTTTTTGAGCAATAGCATGAAAAATCTAAAATGACATAATGACATAATATCTAAATTTTTAAATGTAGGTTGCAACTACTAGCTTTTTTAAATTAGGGGAAAGAAAAAATACACTTTGATCACACATAGCATCTGTTCATTGGAAGGAGTTAGAGTGGTTGGATTGAAATAGACTTGCTGGCTTTTTTGAGAAGTGGTTATCTTAAAGGTAATCTTCTTAGAGTTACTTTAGGCAAAAGAGGAGTACAAAGCTCAATCCTGCCAAGTGTTGGGAGTATTGAGTACTGACCCATGCATAGGTAAGGCAAATAAAGTCAGTAATAGAACTGTAGGCAAACCTTATTTTCTGCACCCTCAGTTTAGCTTAGATAGCAGGCACTGTTGCTGGAGATGGCAGGTTCTGTAGGATAGGAACTGTTTTAAGTACTTGTGCAGAAGAGGTGTCATTGAAACTGAAAAATGTCCAGAGTTGTCATTTTTTACAAGTAATGTAGATTTAATGATTTTAGAATGTAGTCCTTTAGCTCCATACAGAAATCCTTATGTAGTAGTCTACAAATGCCATTCAACATCCATCTTAATAACTGTATGTTATTTATAATCTGTAGATGCCCTGCCTGTATTTGCAGTTGGTTTTGTGATATCATAGTAAGAGGCTGTCCCTGCCTCAAATATTTTGTATCCTAAATAGAATAGGAACCAGGAAATTATATTCTCTAGTGATGACCAACTCAGCAGTACAGAAATAATAAATTAATAAAATACATTGTTCTGAAGGCCATCTGAGGATCTGTCCTATGCTGTTTGTAGCCATTGACCCTGCCTACAATAGATTGGTCCCTTTTTAGATTGGCTGAGGTAATTCATGTATCCAAGGTTTTAAAAGCATCTGAATTTGTTTAAAACAGCCTAGAAAATTTTCATCAGGCACAATTAGGGAAAACTGCAGATGTTGTTCAGTAATCAACAGGTGAAACTCTTTTGAGAAAGAGTGAGGATAGGAAGGAAGAAGAGGAATAACAAAGGGTTACAAGTGACCTGCTGGCATTGGTTTATTAACATAATTGTGCTACTGGTGGAACAGTATATAAAATGAAAGCCAGCTGTGCTCCAACGTCATGGAATAGCTCTTAAAACCCCCTGGATGACAGTTGTTTGTTGCTAGGGAAGTTTGTCCTCCTACATTGCCTGGCATAATACATCCCTGCTTCATGTGAAGTGTTGGCATACAAAATAATTAAGACCAATCTCCTGGTTGTCGCTGCCTGTGTGTTCCATTGATCACGTAATTAGCTTTCCCTTTGTCACATACACTTGATTTCCAGAAGCCTCAACTAGAATATATAGTCTTCACTTGTGTTTGTAGTTCTGAGCTGATCCTGGAAAAAAGAAAGAAGTGTATGTTCCGGATATTTTTCCATTGTGTAGCACACAAAAATGGATCAATGTGAAAAGGAAATACTGTTCTTGGAATAGTCATGTTCTGCTACAGAAAGGTTTTACAATAGAAAAGTCACCTAGTTGATGATGAGATTGATTCCTTGTTCTTGGTGAAGTTCATTCCCCTGTGTAATGCCTGTCTCAAGGTTTGCCTAACAACTGCTGTTAAGAATACCGTTAATCTACAATTTTTACAAGTTAAAACACAAATTTTCACTTGCATTTCCCACAAATTACTGACTTGCTTGAATGAATAAGAACACATATTTTTCCTTTTACAGGCCACATGTTGAGAAACATTGACCTGGTTAGTGC
Source organism: Luscinia megarhynchos (assembly GCA_034336665.1). Classification (NCBI taxonomy): domain Eukaryota; kingdom Metazoa; phylum Chordata; class Aves; order Passeriformes; family Muscicapidae; genus Luscinia; species Luscinia megarhynchos. Next base: position 22,473,201 of record CM067566.1, on the reverse strand, counting down.
AGCAGCAATAGTATGACTCTTGGCATTTTCAGAGCTGTAAATAAAGTGGCCTTCATGCTTGTAATGACTGGAAGTGTGCAGCTGATTAACTTTGCTGATCACTTCTGTGGCAGTGGGTGTGTGGGAGCAGCTTGTTTCGAGGAAAAGCGTTAAGGTTTTGCAGAAGAAGTCGGTGTTTGTCAGTACTTGAAGTAAGGGGAGTGCCTGGAGATCAGGTGAATTTGTGGTGTGTTTAAGAATTTCCTGTACCTGGGATGAAACTGTAGCCTGAGTGTCAGTCCCCTAAAGCCTCTTTTGAAACCCTCTTAATAGAATCAGGCTGGTTTTGTTTCCTAGCGACAACTTCAATGTTCTTATTCTCCCTTTTCTTTATTTACATTTATCAGTGACTGTTCATAAGTGAGTCTCTTGTCTGTCTTTAGCCATCGCTTGCAGTCAATAAATACTTCTAATCTTGTCATTTCTTGGAACAACATAATTAAAGCCAAGTTCTAACTATTGATAATGTGTAGTACTGGCTTCATAAATTACTTGAGTCCATATATTTTTAAATTAAAATCCAATTGTATTTACTCTACTTCTTTCTGCTTAAGAGAAAGCAATATCCTGTTGGGTTTTATTGCTATTTATGGTTATAAGTGAATAATGAAAAAAATCAATATTGCATACAGATCTTCTGATAAAAGTAACGATAAGTAAAAATTCTTTTTTAGCATCGAGCAGTCCTTTGTTTAAGAAAAGCTTGGAGCAGGGGGGCAGAATATAATTTGTATAATCTTAAGACAAATAATTGTAATTACTTCTACGTTGACTGCTCATTTACAGTAACATAATATTTTACTCCTGCAGATATTGTTTTTTTGTTAAACTGAAAAATTTGAAAGAACCAAAAATACTATTGAAATTGTTTGAGATTAACAATCTCCTATTCAGAGTTGAAACTATTGTAAATTCAGAGCATCTAGTGTCCAAATCTCCCTGATAATTCATAGTGAATTATGAATTGAGCTAAATGGCAGAAGGACATTTACTGCTGCATTGGGAAAATAAATTGTATTGAGAATAGTAAAGCTTTTAGCTTCATGTAACACTTGCTGCTGTTAGCTGAGGGCCTGGGATTGAATTTTCTTTTCTATATATTGCTTTGTGAATTGAGTTGGCTGAAATGCTACTTTCTCTTGGATAAATTTTTGTCTTCAGGCATTCTCAATTTAACTGCTGAACCAATTTACTCCCTTACAGATGCATCTTTGTGTTAGTTTTTTCTCTCTCTGAACTTTCTCTCCCAGCAATAGGTGAAATCCTGCTTGGTTCTGATTATGTTCTGCCTAGTAAGTGCTCAGTAGCAGCAGGTTCTGACTGATGCCTAAAACACTCTGAAACACTGCCATCTGTTGAGAGCAGGTGAAACAAAAAATAATTGTTTCCCTCCATCTTTGTCTAGAATACAACAAAAATAGGAGATGACAGATGTATACCATCTTCTAAACTTAGGGAAGTGGTAAGAAGACAAATTTTTGTATGAAAAGAAATACAGGGACTTAAATTAGGGGTTGCTGAAAAATGAACATGTTTTTGTGATGATGCTGTCAATTTAAGTTCTGTTAAAAACAGATGTTTTGAGCAATCTGTGTTTATGATATATTGAGGTGAGTGTCTAAAACAGTTCTATTTTGAGAAAAGTAAAGCTAGACTTCAGTTAGAGGCATGCAAATAAAACTGCCTCTGTTTCTGTTCCTCTCCTATCTTTCCACTGCTTTTTTAGTGTGTTTGATTTAATTTTGGGGATTTTCTCTCAGTGTGTTTGCTCACTTTGAGTTTGTAGAAGAATTCACAAAGATGGTGCTTTTATCACAAGTCTGAAGTTTGTCCACAGTGTTTGTCTACTGTGCTGTTGTATTAATCACGTGGCAGTGGTACATGTGGGATTCTGTATGCCTCAGTGAGAGGGTTTCATTTGTATAGCTGTCAGTAAGGTTTCACAATATGGCATAAAACTCTTTGAAGTCCTTGGTATTCATTTTTTTGTTGATTGATTGACTAGATTAAGAGTTTGGGTTCAGAATGAATAAATGGCCGTCAAACCCTCTGTCTTTTTCATTACTGGGCAGACCATGTCCTGGTTATTAGACAAGAGTCTGAAAAGGGAGAGATTAAAATTTTGTTTGGTGATCTGGATGCTAATTCTTAGTAGGACTGTATGCCACTTTTCCTCCTCCTTTAAACTGAAAAGTACATTTTGTCTTGCTGACCTCCTCTGATTTCTGTGTTCTGTGAAACTGTTGTATTTCTTTGAGTTAGTTTTGACTGTACTGGAGGGAGAGTGTGTTTAAGTGCAGAGATATAGAGAGCTCCTAGAATCTCTAAGAGGGGAAAAAGTGAAAAATAGCATTGAAATTGTTTTGCTAAAGCATTCATGAACTATGAGCAATACTTCAAAAATAATTAGGAAGCTTACCCGAGAATTTTTTTTTTTTTTTTTTTTTTTTTTTGGTAAAGAAAATGTTCTGATATTTTTCCTTGGTCTGTAACATAAGATGGAGAGATTCTTAAGAATACATGTCTGCAAAGCCTAGATTAGTTACTTTGTTGATTAATACTATAAAGTAATAAGATAAATGTGCCTTTGTGCTTCGCATAACATGTGAAGAGTTGTGCTGTTCCACTTGACATTCATTAATTAAGGAGAGAGTTCAAATTTCTGCCTAGATCTTCTCTTTATTGTTTTCCTCACTTAAAAGGGAAGGCATTCCTTGTGAACTTTTCTAATTGAGAGGTAATGTATGAGCACAAGTAACAAAAGTTGTGTTGTTATTTCAGAACTGAATCTGTTCAGACTTGAGTTATGCTATTAAAGTTGTTAAATACTACATGTTGTGCAACTCAGCCTTTTTTTCAAAAACACGTCTGAATGCCTGTAGCATTGTTTTTTAGGAGCTGAGTTGATGTAATGTGCCAAAGAGTTCTCTTGGCTGTTCTGTTATTAGAACTTGAGTTATGTGTACCAGAAGTAATGGAATTCTCTTTGTGTTTAGATGAAGATGATGATTTTGCCAGTGAAAGAATTTCCCTGAAACCGAAAGAGAATGGGACATCAGCGGTTGGTTGTCGAGGAGCAAATACTGTTACAAAAGAAGCAGTAAAGCCACAAGCTAAAATCAAACCCCTCTCTCCAGTGAAACAGACTCCCACCTCTGCACTTGATTTTTTTGGGACAAGGAGTGTCCAACGCTCAGAAAAGAAACTGGTAGCAAGTAAAAGGAAAGAGGTGAGTACTGATGATGTTCGTTTAGGCTGCCTGTGTGTCTGATGGCAGCTCAAAGCGAGCAGTTTGATTGGAAGGAAGTACTTAACTGCTGCTCCTACCTTGTGTTATTTAGTAATGATCACTCACAGAGAAGTTGAGCTCTGGTGATCCATGTGTAGACATCAAGTCCTCAAATACAAGTTTGGAGTAGCAATTCTGTATTTGATAAGATAGCACAAAATGAGTGTTTTCTTATTGCCCCTTCTCAAGTGAGTTTTCTTGAAATCCATTAAGTTTTCTGAGGTTAGTGAGTGGAAGGGATAGCTTATATTTGAGGGTGGATGGCAGGCAGGAGAGGGAGGGATAAGGTTGTTTCCCCAAGCTTTATGGCACACATGTTCATGGAATAACAAAGCACAAGTAAAGTATAAAAATTCCCAGTGTAGTTATTAATGTATTTTTCAAGTGGGCCAACTGTGATAGCTTCAGAGATGAAGAGTTATTTATATTATAGCATGGTCTTGTTTTGAATAATAAAATCCCTTGAAAATAGCCTTAATAGTGTTTAGGTTAGAGGGCTAGAAATTAATGCTGCATGTCTCATTCATGGTCTTTTTCTAGAAGCATACAGAATCTATATGTATAGAATCTATACGTAGTCAATTATTATAATTAACACAGTAATGGGGAAGCTGAATGGTTGGTTTCTTTTTCTTTAATATAGCCTTCACAGAGCAGAGATAGCACACTAGATGATGAGGCCATTGCTAGGCAACTGCAGCTTGAAGAAGATTCAGAGGTAAAAGCTCTACAAATTTTATGCTTTATATCAAGAGCAGTTTGTTTAACTTAAAATTGTTTATCCTTAAGAAATTAAGATGGGTTTTCCAGGTATGCTATAACTAAGTGTAATAAAATTCATCAATGTGTGCAATCCTGGTCACACAGTTATTTTTATAGGCATTATTTCAGTTATGTAAATAGAGTGTATCACTTAATCAATTTTCTCTATATGCTGACTTTATCTATCTGTGCTGCTGATGTGCTTCTAGTACTCCTGCCTTTCACACAGAATTCACTTTCTGCTTCCTCATCTTTTGGTAGTGTTTTGATGGTGTTATGTTTTTTTCCATTCTCCGGAGTGAAAAGTTAAAAGTTGTTGCCATCCATGATCTGTTTTACTTGTCTTCTGAATTTTCTTATAGTTGAAAAAAATGTGAATGACCCTTACATGTCTTAAACTTTCCTATTTGAATAAGTACTGATATACTGAGCAGAAGGCACACTTACACATACTTACTTGCTTTTGGGAAAATTTGATTTCCCACATATATTTGTAATGAATATTGTTTGAAATAAGTAGATTGTACAGTCAAATCTGCACCTCTGAAGGTAAGGATGAGAGTAAATGAATCCAGCTTTACTCTACTAGAAAGTTAACCTGTGAGGAGAAATAAGATGTCTTTAATTTGAACTGATCTTATCTATAAGTCAGAGTTCATGTGCATCAAAGTACTTTCTGTCAGGTGTATCTCTGCCTCAGTCTGCTTTGCATTTGGTGGTCACTGCCCTTTACCTTTCTCACTGAGCACAGGGAAGGTAGATTTCACTGTTATGGACACATACAAACAGTGGCTGTGGCATACTGGTTTCATAAAGTCATCTATTGGGATCTTAGAGCGTGGCATGTTGGATTGCAGTTATGAAAGTAATTTTGTTCTCTTGTTGAAACAATGGTCAATATTTATTGGCAATAATGAACACTATTCATGAATAGAAATGGTTTTCCCCAAGGCACCATATTGGACAGGAAAGGTAACTGAATGATCAGTTATCACTGGAGATGTCAGGTTTATGTTGTTAAGTGGAATAAAAATGAAACCAAGCTGACTTTGGTGAGTTTTTTTACAACTAATAAGTAACTTTCACAGATGTTGTGCTCTATTTGTTTTTACTGATTTTTCTATCAGAGAAAATCAGTTGTATGAGTATAAATAAAAGAAAGTTGAAGGGTATTTGGTTCCGTACATTAAATAGAACTGACACTAAGAGCAGGGCTAGGGGCAGTTGTTAAATTCTCCAAAACAGACAGAATTTTTTTAATATATATCTAATGTTGCTAGTAGTAATTAAGAATAGAACATTCATTCTGGAGACATCATAATTTTAATAGGTATTGTTGCTACTTATCTTTTGGGACTGATTCTGGTAAAGCTAACAGGTTGCATCTTGTTGCAGGCTGTTTGTTATGTGGTGCTGCCTTTAAAGTTTGATTACTTTAAAGAAAAGGGTGCACAACAATAGGAAAGATGAACAAAAAACTCATTTGAAAACAGCTTATACAGGCATGCTTCTAGTGCAACAAATCCATTTTTCTCACTAGATTTAACTAGTCTTGCTTTCTGGGGGAAACAAGTAATTCTTCAGTGCCATTTCCAGAAATTTATTTGCCTCTGGTAGGACACCCTTTTTCTAGCTATGTGCTTGGTTAGAGTTTTTTAAAAAATATACTAGAGTTAGAACTTGTTTGGCATTAGCCTAAAAATATTTTTTAAAAATTTTCTTTCAGCTGGAGAGACAGCTGCATGAAGATGAAGAATTTGCTAGAACTCTGGCCATGCTGGATGAAACGCCACAGAAGAAAAAGGTTGAATTCTTTTTAAACTTAAGCTTTTAGGAATTGCTCTGCTGGGAGTGTTCTTATTTAGACACCTTTGTTTTGAGACTTCCATACAAATGGATTAAAAACAGCAGGAAAGTGTTTTCATGGAAATAGCATACTCACTTTTTATACTTCCCTCCTGGCTTGTCCTTGCTCAGTAAAGGGTGTCCTGCCTAATCAGACAGTGTGTGCTGGATGCCTCTGTTGGGATAGTATTTTAAGTTCTAGTCACAATTAAGTGAAGTGTGTTGCTGTGTCTCAGTGGTAGCTTGGGACACACATCCCTGACTTTGGCATTGTGTGTTTACTTAGGCTCGGAAAGACACAGGAGAGCAAACAGTACTGAGTCTCAACAGCAGCCCTAACACAACAGCAGGATATAAGCACTCAGAAAGAGGTAGGACACAGAAACTGAAAAGCATTGCACTAATTTATAATGTTGAGATACCTTTTTATATATGAGCTCTTCTCCCTCTGCCTCCTTTTAAGTGAAAGCAGCAGACTCAACTGGTGCAGCCAAGAATTACTCTGCAAAGCCACAAGCAAAATCTGAGCAGTTGAAAGGTTCTCAGGTATCCCCACAATCATCTGATGGCAAAAAGAAGAGATTGCTGAAAAGGAAAGAGGTGCTCAAAATTCACTATCAAGAGGAAAAGCAGCTTCAGGGAAAGAGGAGAAGACAACACCAAAGAAGGAGAAAGTTTCTCCCAAGAAGACTGAGGTAGGAGCTGTCAAAATTAATTTAGATGTCTTGGTGGAATTTGCAGGAAAATAGTTTCATTTATTGTCAGTGTTACTGTTGTAACTTGGTACTTTGAATCTCCTGGGCAGCTTTTAAGGATTTGAAATCTGGTAAGACTGTAAGTTCCTTCCTTACAGCTGTTGTAAAACCATGTGAAAAAAATTATCTGGCAAAGTGTAAATTGAGCAGGTGAAGGACCTGAGGTTCTCTGATGGCCGTTAAGGGTGTGCAGGTACACTGCAAAATCAGATCTGTGCTTTCTCTTGTTTAACTTCTGTGGAAAACAGAATACAGGATTCTGATGCTTGCTTAGTGAGTGAAGACTTACTGATGTGGTGACCTTGAGGATCTGTTCTGTGGTTAGAACGATAGGTGGCATTGTTTAGAGATTTATATTTCTCTCCCCTAGTCTCCTATTTTTATTTATATACACAATGTAGTAATAGAATTTAGGGTTTTTTATCTGATTCAGTAACTGTATTTGTTGAACACTGGCAGTTATTGGCAACTTTTTAATCATACGGTACAAAGTACCCAATTTTTACAATTAAATAACAGCTATAATTAGAAGGGAGAGCCTGCACCTCCTTTTGAGGTGAGTTTTTAACAGTTGTTTACTGATTAAGAAGCTTAAATGTCTCTTAAAGTCTTCTTCATAGGGTTTCTACTTTTATGTAAGTGTAGATCACAAATGAAATAGGATGTGAATTTAAAGTGATAATTTATTAGTTAAGTGAGCATGTACATGTGCAATAGACAAATCTACAGAAACCTGACAATAAACAATGGGTATATATTTTTTAAACTCACATTTTTAAAAATATTTTTAAAGGAACAAGAAAAAACACCTCAACACAAGCACCAAAAGCAGAGCAGGCTTCAGTATTGCATGTTAATAGATTAAAAACAAATATTAGAACTTGTTTTTCCTTTGGTGCATGGAAATGTCTTAAACTGTGAATCTTGGGTTTATTTTGCTGTTCTTATGTATGTAACATACATATATTATTTTTTATATATACATATATTATATACATTAAAATTTTTTTTTCCTCTCCTCACTCAGTCTGTAAGTCCTGAGGACTCTGAAAAGAAGCGAAACAATTACCAAGCTTACCGAAGCTTCCTTAATCGTGAGGGTCCAAAAGCACTGGGTTCCAAAGAGATACCTCAGGTAAGTTTGGCTACAGGATTCTATATATGAAGTGGAGTGTTTGGTGGACCTACTGCTGTAAGTGATTTAATAAGTAGCAACTTAACTGTTTAAAGACTGGTATTTTTTTCCCAGTAGGAAGAATCTATTAGAAAAACCTAAATTGTAATGCCAAGCAGTGACTAAATGTAAGGAAGTGTACTAAAGAATTTACTCAGAACTCAGTTTAGGAAGTCATGATGATCAAAAATAGTTACTGGTCTTAAAGCTGAAGATTGCTGTCACTCATTTGATTGACATGCTGTGCTTGGAACACAGAGTGCTACAAGTATGGTCAGGTAAACAAAGTGTGAAGTTTTGTTGGTAGCTATTCCCATTTGAACTTTCAGAACTATTGCCTAGCTAGGTATGATAATCTTATTTGTAAAGTTTCATAGGGTACTTGGCATGGTAGAAGGTTAAAATAGCTGACGGTTAAGAGTCATTTGGTAGAATTGTGTCAGTAATGGCATTTCCTGCAATGCTCTGGTTCTCAGGGAGCTGAAAACTGCTTGGAAGGCCTTACATTTGTGATTACTGGTGTTCTGGAGTGTATTGAGAGAGATGAGGCCAAGTCTCTGATTGAACGTTATGGAGGAAAAGTAACTGGCAATGTTAGCAGGAAGACAAATTACCTGGTGATGGGGCGGGACTGCGGTCAGTCCAAATGTGAGAAGGTGAGTGTGTTCCTGTGCCTGGCAAAGGCAAAGTGAAACTGAATTGTTCCTCTTAACTGGTCATTTCCAGTATCCCTGCCAGATGGAAGCAGTACTAACAATAAAGTGCATTTTTAAAATGAAAAGTTGCCAAGTGGTTTATGGCTTTGCTTTGTTTTTACTTCTGTGCATACGTACAACACACACACACACACATATCATATATATATATCTAGCATCCTTCTTATTGTGTTCCTAGTTATAGTTTTTTACTGGAAAACACTTTAAAATTAATTATGTAAATCCTAATGCAACCTGACTTCACATTTAATTTTTTCTTTTGCTCCAGGCATCAACTTTAGGTACAAAAGTTATTGACGAGGATGGTCTGTTTGATCTTATTCGAACTATGCCAGGCAAAAAATCCAAATATGAGGTGGCAGCTGAAACAGAGGTATGTCTATAATAAACTTAGGGGAATTAGGGTTTTTTTTTGCTTTGATTTGTTTTTCATTGAAAGAAGTTTGTCTTCTCTTCCAGTAATAGTAACACAACAATCATCAGTTTGACCTTCTAAGTTAAACATGAAAATTTTTTGTTTGTGCTTAAGACAAATTACACTACTTGGGAGCTAAAGGTTATTTTCCCACTCTGACACTATTCTGCATTTTAGGTACCTAACAGAGCAGGTAATTGCATCTCCTTAGAGGGTAAAGGTTTGAAACAAGGAGTATTAATTCTCTGGAATAGGTAATTGTGACTGATCCCACATAGTACCCAGATGGGCCCAGGAATATGTGTGTTGTATATGTGTATGTGTAAACTACATGTATACATAACAGATCTTGCCTTTATGTGATGCTTGAACTAAGAATATTAAAGGTAATTTTTTCAGGCAGCACCATAAAAGAAGTAACAATTTTTTTGTGCACATTTAAATTTAGGTTGTGGTGGCTGATAGAATGTTACTAAAATCTGTTATCTCTAATATGGTGCATTCAGTACAGACATGACTTATTTATGCAAAGATACCATTAGTGTCCCAGGTAAAAAGCAACTCTAAGCTTATTAGCTGGTCACTTTCACTCCCTTTGAATTGTTTTGGGTTGAACAACTTCTGCAAGTGTTGTTTTGCAAGAGCCTCAAGGGTGTCTGACCCATTTGTTCCAACAGTCATTTATCATTGTAGGATGCATCAGGCTTTGTGAATAAGCTTTTGCAATGACCAGAACACTTCCTGCCTCTTTTTTGTGGCTTGTACTGAAGAACCTGGTGACAATTGTGTTTAGCTGTGCTTTATTTCTCAGATAGTATTTCTGTATCTGTCCTTGAACTTTTTTTTAATCACTATATAAGCTTTGTCACTTTCTAAGCACTGCTGTAATTGTTTAAATAAATATGCTATTTACTGTATTTTTTAAATTTTCTTTTAATTTTTTTTATTTTCCTAAGGCAAAGAAAGCAGAGTCAAACCCCAAAAGGACACCACAGAAAGCTGAAGCTGGAAAAAGGAATTTTAGCCCCTACAAAAGGGAAGCTAATAATAAAAAATACAAATCTACTCCTGAAAAGGGAGATACCATCAAATCTGTCAAAAAAGAAACCACGGCTGTTCGAAAACTTACGGACTTTAAACGTCAGACTGCAGAGGAGAAAGAAGCCCCAAAAAAACCTAAGGGGAGCTCGGTTTCTGAGGTTGATGCAGATGGCACAGAGAAATTGCTATGGGTAGATAAATACAAGCCTGTGTCTCTTAAGGCAATTATTGGACAGCAGGGTGAGCAAAGCTGTGCCAACAAACTGCTCCGATGGCTCAGGAATTGGCACAGGAACACCTTGGAAGATGGACAAGGTGACTGGCCTGCTTTATTTTCTCTGTGTTCTTTATGCTAATTTTGCTTCTTGGCTCCCTGGACCAGTGAGGGCCTGAGTGCTAGCAGAGCAACTCTAGAAATCAGGAACAAGGCTGCAGTGAGATGGGGTTTTAGCAGCAATCAAGATTGGTTTTTAGCAGCAATCAGGCCTGAAGTTTTTTTTGAAATGGAGTTCTTAATTTACTGCCCACCACAAAAAAGAGCAGAAAAATGTGTCTCAAAAGAATTTTTTCCCCAACTCTTAGATTTCATTTTTACAAAAAACCTCAAAATACCCTAGCTGTGATGTATCTAAAAATGGCCTTGTGTTGAGCCTGGTGATTTCTTCCTCAGTAAGAGGAAATAGGTTAGGCACTGCCAACAGTGAAGATACAGGATAAGAGCAAGTCTGAAGGGCTGCTGTCATGTGTAGGGATGAATTGTCAAGGTCCTGGCTCTGGCAAGAAGTGCATGTGTCAAGTAGACAGTTTGTCATCCTATAGACACGCAGGTTTTGCTGTGTTTAAAAGAGGGTTTAAGTTTTAGTTCAGCCGTAGTGGGGTTTTTATGTGTGGTGTGTTTGAGGTTTGGCTTAATTTGTTTGTGGTGGTGTGTGGGTTTGGTTTTTTATGTGTATGATATGGTTGTGAGGAAATTGCTGGAATAGTTGTATTACATTAATAGCACTATCTGCTGTTTTTCAGTTCAAAAATCACTAAGTCATAAACTATAAGCTGGTTTAAGCTGCTTTTTCCCAAGTGGTTAGGATGCAGCTGTGTATGGATCTTTGGATGTTCTTTTCAGGCCTTAAATGAGGAAAAATTCCAATGATACTTGATATCTTTAGGAGCATGCAGTTTGTTTTATAAATACGTACCTGAGTAAAACCTGATTTTTTTTTAAAATTTTTTTAAATTTTTTTTTAGCAAAACCCAGTAAAACTGGAAGCAAAGATGATGGGACAGGCTTTAAAGCAGCATTGCTTTCTGGTCCACCTGGAGTTGGTAAAACTACAACAGCTGCTTTGGTTTGTAAGGTGAGTTCATAGTAATGGTTGTTCCCAGCACTTTTTTGTTACATATTAATTCTAGTTCTGGACACAGCTACAGTGTGCAGGTGGGTATGCTCTGAATAACCAGGGTCTGCTTTCAGCCAGGTTGGACCTGCTCAGAGCAGGGTTACAGGTGAAAATGTGGCTGTTTTAGATACCTTTATCAGATCTGAATTGAGAAGGTACCAATGGGTGTGTACATTTCTTTCTGTTGCATTGAGAAGAAGCATATCACAGTATGTTGAACAATTGGAAATGGTTGTCCAAAATTGTGGGCATTCAGCACTGGTTCTGCAAGTTGGAAAATATTTGCACTTAATTTAATGGGAGTCAAATTCTGGCAAGCCTAAGGTCATGGTTTTTATATGTCAGAGTTCTTTTCCAGATTTCTTCTAAATTGAAATGCTACTTTTGGATGAGAGAAATTGGCAAGCTGTATGTCCATTTCTAAATCTGAATTTAGTAATCTGTTGTATAGAGTAATTCTGAATTATTTTCCCCCCATTCCACCACTGCATGTCTTTGAGCTTTGTGCTCAAAGTTGATGCCACACCTAGCACTAGACCTTTAGAAAAGGTGAATGTGCTATCTTGGGCTCATTTTTTTTCTCAAAGCATGGTCTTTTCTGTTTCTGGTTTCCAACCTGGCTTGCTGTCAGCTGCCTCAGGACTCTGCACTGCATTTCTCTGTGTTCCACAGGAAATGCCAGCAAAAAAGATCAAGGCTGTGTGTGCTCAGTGCTGTCTTCTGGCTGCCTCTGGCAAGAGAGTTTGCTGATGAAGGAGCAGCTGGGTTAAGTTGTGTCAGGGACTGAGTGTTTGCTGGGGGAGTCATGTGTTTCCTATTGGTTAAATAGTTAAAAGCTTCTCTTTCCTGCAGCTTTCAGAGCCATGTGGTATGTTTCTTTGTTATGCAGCTGGAAATACCATGGAGCTTAGCCAGCCTTGGCTCACAGACAGCTCTGTTTCTATCCCTGCTGGCAGTTCTGTTAATCTTCCAAAATTTAATATGGCTCCAATGCTTCCCCATCCTCCTCAATTAAAATAAAACAAACCAATCAAACAAAAAAACTCCATAAACCAAACAAAAAACCCAAAACAAACAAAAAAAACCTAAACAAAAACCAAATTCAAAGAACACAACTAAAAAAAGCAGCACAAAAACAAAACAAAAAGAATCTCTTTTGGACCTATCTGTTCCACAGGTGGATTCTTTTTTAAGTGCTGGAGAAAAGGAGTATAAGGGGAGAAACTAATTAAAGCTGTATGATTTTTAACTGATCTGTGTTCTCACTTTTTATATGGTTTATGTGTTTGACCAGGAACTGGGGTACAGCTACGTGGAGCTGAATGCCAGCGACACACGCAGCAAGAACAGCCTAAAGGAAGTAGTTGCTGAATCACTGAACAACACCAGCATCAAGGACTTCTATTCTGGTGTGTCTGTTGTTTGAAGGAGATTTTAGTTTTATTAAGAGTCTGGTTTGAGGAAGGACAGAGCTTCCTTATTACACAACAGTGTTAGGAATTTGCCTTGCTTGTCAGGTGGAGGGACCTGGCTCTAATAGGGATGGGTTCATGTAGTAAGCTGTTACATTTCTTCTTCAATTTAGGATTAAATCCTGCTATTTGTAGAATGAGTTGTTAGATTAACAAATTAATCAAGAACTCTGCAGTTGCTCCTCTGTTCCATGGAACTTGTTTCTAAGAAGATGAAGTGAGATTATAGTCTGGTCTGTGAACATGGATTCATGTGATCAAGTGGCAGAACCATCACCTCAGGATGGGGTTATCTTACTTAGCTTTGGGTAGAACTCTGAGCAAGATTCCTTTATTCCCATCTCATTTTCTTATCCATATTCATTTTCAGGTGCATCTTCATCAGTTAGCGGGAAACACGTATTGATCATGGATGAAGTGGATGGTATGGCAGGCAATGAAGACAGAGGAGGGATTCAGGTGAAGCCACTGTAGTTCCTAGCTAATGCCATTTCTAAGAGTGTGTGCCATATATAGCATAAAATAGTCAGGCCACTCTACTGTCCTCAACCCATGGTCCATAAAAAAACTATGCAGAGTACAGTCTGATGTGTTTTAGATAACCTTGAGTGTGTGCACTTTAGAACAGCTACATTTATCCTAAGATATCTCTGAGGTGACATCTCCCTGCGATGGGAGGTCCATAATCTGGCTGGGACTGTTGCCCTTTTGCATAGGCAGTAACACTGAGTAAATCAAGTGTGGCATAGGCAGCAGCATCCTTTGTTTTCTTTAGTAGCTCCAGTTTTAACTTCTGAGGATTTCCTGTAGTCACATGCAGTGCTTTGACAGTAAAGGGCATACAGATTTTTAGCTCAGATGCAAGTATTTCCATTGCAGGAATGAAACTGAGCTGAATTTCACCTTCATTACAGCTAGTAAAGTTTGTTCTGGCAAGCCTAAAAACAATGAAGCCTCTTGGAGCAGGGATCAGCTGATCTTTTTACTTTCTGCTTTCTCTTTCTTTGTGGCAGGGTGCAGCTAGAAAGCTATGTTCTCCTTCGGGGCATAAGCCAGGTCAAACTGGCTTGTGGAGAAGTGAGTCTAGTTCTGCACCTGGACAGCTGTATTCTGAGCTATTGGTCTTCATTGCTTCTTGAAGACAGTTCCAAACATGGAAGTAGACAGTGGAAGTGGGTAGGCAGCAGATCTCTTGCAGGTGAATAGAGCAGCAAGTGAAAAATACAGGCAAGAGGCTAGGTTTGCACTGTGTAGAAATGTGGTTACAGCAGTAGAAGTGTTAGGGACTTGGTGCCTGCCAAGGATCTGATTTAAGGCAGGGACAGTGCTGCTTGGTATGACATTGTGGTTGTTTTTATGCCGGTTATGTGATGTAATTGTGACACGTTTACATTGCAGGAGTTGATCGGTTTGATCCGACACACGAAGATACCCATCATTTGTATGTGCAACGATCGCAACCACCCCAAAATGCGCTCCTTGGTCCACTACTGCTTGGATCTTCGTTTTCAGAAACCTCGTCTGGAGCAGATCAAAGTAAGCAGGCTCTGGCTTTATGGGCTGCACTGAATTACCATCAATAACTTCAGTTTTCATGTGGCAGAATTTATTCAGAATTGGATATGCCACTTAGTGGATCGTCTCAATGAGTAACTGCTTTTCAGAATGAATTGTCTGAATTTTTCTTCTCAAAGCCTTTTGGATTTTAAATGTCTGGCTTAAGAATATATCCAAAATGGGTTTTTATAAACAAACATGCTCTTTTTTTACACCGATGGTAAATGATGGTTTATGTATATGAGAGAAAATTTGAGCTGTGTGTACTTTAAAAATATGCAGTGCTCTTTTATAGATGGGTGATTATGTTCTGCTGGGGGAAGAATTCATAGGAATTGTCTGGAGACAGTTTCTCAATTGTACTTACAGGGTGCCATGATGTCTATTGCATTTAAAGAAGGTTTAAAAATTCCCCCACCTGCTATGCAAGAGATAATCCTGGCAGCAAATCAGGACATCAGACAGGTCAGTATCCATTCAGCATCAGTGACCATTCAGATAGCAGATTATGTACATTGACCTCAGAGTATTTGAACAGTATTTTTGTGTATAAAGATCAGACTGTTATTGCTGGAGTCTTTCAATTTAAATTCTATTATGCTACCAAATTGTAAATTTTGTTCTTTAGGTTTTACATAATCTTAATATGTGGTGTGCGAAAGACAAATCACTGACTTATGATGAGGCTAAAACAGATGCCAGCAGAGCCAAAAAGGACATCAAACTGGTAAGTGTCAAATACTGGATTGGCTTTTACTGTCATATTCTGATATAATCACTAGGCTTTATAAACATCTTTTGAACTGAAGCACTGTATAAAGCCTAGGTGCCAGCAGCTATGACATTTGCCACAAATAGTTGAAGAGTAGTATATCAAAGACTGAGTATGTATTTTGGTATCCTGGTCTCTTATGTCAGATGTAATTATGAAGCTTATTCTTCCCATCCTTTGTTCTCTTTTTAGGAGATAATTATCTTAATATAAAAAATAAAATACAGTTCTTAAAACTGGTGAAGTTCTAGGGTGGAAATACTGGATGTGGAGCTTGTACTGCTGAGTCAAGACTCTCCTGGATACTAATTTTGTTGATGCTATGCTGTGTCTTACTTCTTGTGTGGACCTTCTAGCTGTTGACTTCTTGAAATGTCATTTATTTAGGGCCCTTTCGACGTTGTCCGGAAGGTTTTTGCTACTGGAGAGGAGGCTGCTCGTATGTCTCTTATAGACAAATCAGATCTTTTCTTCCATGACTATTCACTAGCACCTCTCTTTGTCCAAGAGAACTATGTGCATGTGAAACCAGCTGCTGCTGGGTGAGTTACTCCAAACCCTAAATTGACATAGGCTTCTGTGTCAGGGAGTCAAAATAGATTAAAACCTATCTGGATATTTCTGCTTTGTAATCCCAAGTCAATTTCATTTTTTTCCAGAGGTAATTTAAAAAAGCACTTGGTGCTCTTGAGTAGAGCAGCTGATAGTATATGTGATGGTGATATAGTGGACAGGCAGATTCGTAGCAAGCAGAACTGGAATCTTCTTCCAACACAGGTAAGCACTTAACACTCATTTTATGTTCTTTAAGGGGGTGTCCAGTGTTAAAGGTGGATCTGTGCAAATTGGTGTTCAGTATAATTCTATGATCTGTATAGTTCATAATTCATGTAGTAGTCTCTGTTCTGACTGGTGATCAGAAGAGTTTCCCATATCCATATTGTTGCTGCAACATGAAATGAAGTATTTTAAAACTTGAAAAAGTTGGACTGTCACAAAGCATAGAAGCACATGGTGTGTATCACTTGTGCTGTTACAAACCTGCTCTGTCCCTCCTCTCACCAGGGCAGGATTTCTCTCTAAGCACAGAGGACTGAAGGTGGTTACTCCTTTTAATGCTCACTGAAACACTGTGCATAAAGGATTATGACTGGCATCAGAGAATGCATTGTAGGTGAAATTGGAAGGCACCTCTGGAGGTCATCTAGTTCAGCCTCCCTGCTCACTACAGGTCCAAAGAGCTGAAGTGCTTAGGAACATAGCTGACTTGATGTAGATTGCAGTGTTCCTTGGAAATGTCTCCTTCACCATGTCTTTCTGTTGGAGATCACTTGTTTGTGTGAAGTCAGTTATTTGTCTGACTGTGTTGTAAACTGGACATGAGAAAAGGCCATATTTTGTTTTTTTGTTGGTTTTTTTTCTTTGAGTTTTGAGACCCAGATAATTTCACAGGTATTTTAGAACCTGGGTTTAGAAACAGGGTATAAGGGGTGAAGCTGTAACCCAACAGGGATTGACCAGAAATAAGCAATTGAGAGAGTTCTCTTAAAATAAGCTGTTTCCACTGTGGCCCTGTGTTAACTGTCCCTCTTCCTGGGGACAGTGCAGTGCAGGGCATTGTCATGGTGTCCATGAGACTTTCAGTGTGATTTGAGTTTGGCATTTGTGTTACTTTTCCAGGCCATTTATGCAAGTGTTCTCCCAGGGGAGCTGATGAGGGGTTACATGTCCCAGTTTCCTGTCTTTCCCAGCTGGCTGGGGAAATTTTCATCCACAGGCAAACATGATCGTATCATTCAAGAACTGGCAATGCACATGAGTCTCAGGTAGTACTGACATTCCTCTGATACAGCTCTTTCTTGTGCAGTTCATTTCCTACCATCAATTCCTTGCTGTGCTTGGTGCAAACAAGTGACACATTCATGTGTTCTGTGAATGTGTTCCTATGTTGCTGGTTACACTTTTCTCAGTGCTTAAGTTGAACAAGTCAAACTGGAAACACTTTAAGTATTATCACAGGCATTTTTCTTTTTTCTTCTGAAGTTGTTTCTTAGTTATGTATCTCAGAGATGTGTTTCCCCAGACTGTTTGGTGTTCAAATACCTTGCATTGATTATTCCCTAATGCAGGTATGGCAAAAGGAATGGCACAGCACAGCTTGCAGTTTGCTCTTATGGCAGCTGAGTGTTGATTTGCTGAGGGCCTCCTTACCTATTTGTTATTGTCTTTAGAAGTCAATGCTGCAGATTTACTTACTCAATACTTCATTTTCATTTTGACAAAGAACTCAGACATGCAAGAGGACAGTAAATTTGGATTATTTGTCATATTTGCGGGATGCACTTGTCCAGCCCTTGAAAGACTTTGGACCAGATGGTGTGCAACAAGCTGTAACATTTATGGACTCTTACTGCTTGATGAAAGAAGATGTTGAAAATATAATGGAAATAAGCACATGGGGAGGCAAACCCAGTCCTTTTTCAAAGCTGGATCCCAAGGTAAAATTCACCAGTGATATTTTTTTTTTGTTTCGTTCCATATCTTAAAAAAGAAATTCTGGAATAATTGTTATGGTATGGATGTGCTTTGGAAAAGGCTGAAGTTAGTGTACCAGTTTAACCATAATTAATAGTAGGCTTTGTGAATCAGCTATCACACACACCACTAAAAGTTCAGGGCTAAGTCCTAAAAGATAATCAGGCTATGCTTCACTCCAGAGTCTTACACTTTTTGTTCCTGGTGTAAAGGATTACTGGGCATCAGTTGTGTCTTGAACATGAAAGCAGAGCACGGGAAGGACAGGGAAAGCTGGTACATTTCCACAGGCAAGCTCTGGCTGCAAGATCTGTGTCCTTCAGGCACAGCCTCTGCCTTTCTCACATCCTGCAAAGGAGGAGGGACACACAGCTTGCCTGTGTGTTACAGAGCAGGCACTGCTTTCAGAGGCTGCCTGGCAGCTTGCACCTTTCCCAGTCCTGTTAGACAGAACTGCCAGACCTGGAGTGCTTCGTCTGCTGCTCCTGCAGTGTCCAGCTACTGCACTTCAGTGGCTGGGACCCTCACCTGGTACAAGGTGAGCTTAAGCTCAAGTTGCTTTTACAAACTGAGCAGACGTGATCTGAACTATGATCTCCTTCATCCAGGTCATGCTCAGAGAAAGAAGAACCTGCTGGTAACTAAACCTACACTACTGTCAGGTGTTTTCCCCTAGACTGAATACACTGCTTAGTCTGGCAAGTGTACAGTGCTGCTGAAGGGCACTCTGCTGAAAATATTGTAGGCCTAAGCAAGAAGCATCTGAAGATGCACACTTTATTGAGGATTATGTGGGACTTGTTTAAAATGAGCTTTCACCATATAGCTCTCAAATGCTTTCTGTGTCCTTTTGAGAGACTCATCTTCTATGTATCTTTAGTCACATCTTTCCAAAGGAAAGTTGATATGGAATCTCTCAGTAAGTTGGTTAGCTAACAATCTACAGTTGCTAAACTGATCCTCAGTTTCCTTCCTTCCACCCTGCCAGGTCAAAGCAGCTTTCACACGTGCCTACAACAAGGAGGCACATCTGACTCCATATTCACTTAGTTCTGTCAAGGCATCTAAAAGGCAGTCAGGATCTGCAACGACCTTAGATCTGAGTGAAGACCTGAATGTGGAAGAGATCCAATCTGATGAAGATGAGCAGGATACTCTTGACAGTGATGCAATGATTAAGGTGATTTTATTTCCTCAGTATTAAACCACCCCACTGAAGTGTTGGGGCTTTTTTGTTTGCTTTTAGTTAACCTTTCTGTGACTCTTAACATCATCTTAATGAATTAAGAAAAGAAAATCAGTAGATGTTTAAAAAAATCTCTCAACTTCTAAATTTTTAACTGGTGGTAGTGTGGAGAAATCTTAAGTTGCTTGCATCCATTGTCTTATGTTGGACCAAAGTGAGACATCACTCTGAAAGTTCCAAAACTTAGTGATATTTCAGGTGTTGATGAGGATGATGCCAGTGGCAAGGAGCCACCGCAGGCCTGTGCCTATGGTTGCTACAGATGACAATTTTAGTAATACCTTTGTACCTGTACTGTGGTCAGCCCTTAAGACTGAATATTGTAGTCTGTAGTCTCCATTGCATTTATGAATTTCACACCTGAAAAGGGAGGCTTTTTCCTTAACAATGACTGCATTTGATTTAAACTTTTGTCAGGTTGCAGCTGGATTTTAAACTGTCTGTATATTTTTGTCTGTAGCAAAAAAAGGTGAAGTCTTCCAAGCTGCCAAAAAGAGAGAAAAATGAAGAAACAACGAAAAAAGAAGGAAAAAGAAAAGAGAAAAGAAGACATTTAGAGTAAAATCTTGCTTTGCATACAGCTTTGCTTATCTGACTTCTGCCAGGAACATGAAACAGACCCAGTGCTGCTGCTGGGAAAGTAGAACCAGTGTGTTGAAAATGCTCCTCTTATAGAGGTGCTGTAGCTCTTGTGCTCTCACACGATGCCCTGCTGTGCTTACTCTTGACATGGAACATGTTACAAGCTATAACTCTCCTTGTGCAACAGACACCAGGTGTGTGAACATGCTGAAAATGTCATGTTTAGTGACCTGGCATTTCTGCTGAGTCTTCCTAGGACTTCACTGCTTTTTTTTTTTTAATACAAAGCCCCTGACATTATGTGGTGAAGTCTTGTAAATAGAAATGATGCAAAAACTCCATATTAATGGCCTATTTGTACATTATAGAAATTAAGCAGTATATAAAATTACAATAAAATGCTTCATAGGACTCTTTTAAAGCTTTAAGTTCATGGACTGTTCTGTCCTGTCTCCCTCCTTTATTCCACAATTTTGTTTTTCCTTTCCATACATGATGTGGCACTCCTCTTTTCCTACAATTTCCCTTTTGTTCAGTTTGAGACACAGAAAAGAAGTGAGGGATTTACTTGCAAAACTTGAGTAGCCTGTACTTGTACAAGTTGTGTCTTTAATCAAAACCAGAAAGGAATATTTAAAGAGTAAAAAAAGTTTATTTGAAAATATTCATAACAGCTCAGAACCAATACTGAAAAAGAGAAAAATAGGGAGGTGGTTTTTCTTCCTGCCATTCACATTGCAAAGATGGCCCTGTGGTTTTTCTTTGGTGCAGATAAAATGCAGCTTTTGTTTGTTATAATTACCAGTTTTATTACTACAACAAACTGAAGTACAAAATTTATCAAAAGCTAAATAGTTACACATATGACAAAACAGAAGTGACATGGCTGTGTTATTAGGCCTTTCTGGGGAAGAGATGTGTGATGTAGGGAAGAACTTTCCTTGCTGCTTGCCAGCCAACACAAACAATTCTGGAAATAAACAGAGGTGGTTAATTACGTTCTGAGATACACTGTGATAGCAGATCAGGAAAAATAAAATCAACTAAAAATTCCCCAAAAGAACATTATTTTGACTTACAGCTGTGTTTTCACGTAAGGTGTCTGTAATAGTAAATCTGCCTTGAAATTATTAACATTATTGAGGAAAATTGTTAACTCAATTTTCAGTTACCATTTTTAAAAAAAACCCCGAAGTCCTGGATCTAAGTCTTTGCTATAGACAGAGTCATGCTCTCATTCTTTGAAGTATGAGAATTTCAGGCCAATACTTGGTGCTGGGACAGATTCTGTTAAATAGGCAATATAAAATCATGTAACCTGCATTTTAGATTTGCTCATTCTAATTAGTACCACTCTTGCTCTGTCTTCCTACACTTACATCTGGAAGATCTGGAGAAGTTTGGATGATGCTGAGATTTTCAAACCCTTCTCTGTGCTACTCAAGCAAACCTGGTGTTCAGGAACATGTTCCAAACCAGAAGAGCTTGTGGATGTTAATGTGGTCATAGGGGTAAACTGAGTGAAAGCCCAATTTAACCACCGGGTTAGTTGCAGTAGCAAAACCTACTGGTGTTTGCATGCCTGAGGGCAAATGAGTGATAGAACTGGGTCTCAAGTTATCTGAGGCACTGAACCAGGCTGTAAGTTAAGACTCCTTACAGGGAAAAACTCCCAAATTCGTCTAGAATGAACCCTTTTAAGTAAAAAGTGCAGACTAGAGGACATACCTGAATTTACTGGTCCTCATCTTCTAGTTTGAGGTACTCTGTGCAGTCATTTATTTTCTTTAGATCAACAATATTAATCCTTTCAGAACACATGGGACACACATTTTCAGTCTGTAACATGCTGTTTTAAAGGAAAAGGGTAACTGGTCAAAAGCTAATTCTAACATTTTTCCAAGGAAGTTAGGCTTAAGGCAAAAAGCCTAGAGCAGAGTTCTGACCAGTGGTATGTAACAAGTGCAGGACAGAGCAATGTCTGCTTCTGTCTACGTTTTTCAACATTTGAGAACTAACACCACACCAGGAAGGCTGCTGTTTGCAGCATTTAAACATACAACAAAGGTTTTAGCAGCTTCACAGTTCCTGACATTGGAATAGAGCTGTTCCATCCCATTGTCACACGTGATTATCAGGGACTTCACATTATTGCTGTCTCAGTCTGTACCCAATTCTATGTGCATTTTGTTTTGGTGATTGCTGGTGTGCCTGTGTTCCTGCCCTGCCCTGCTCCCATATCAGGCCTTCTTCCTGGACAGAACTGAGAACTTACACAGGCTTATCATGCATCTTCATTACTGTTCCTGTTGGAGCCCTGCATCACTGGCCCAATTCTTTACCATATCCTATTGTTTTGGTCAACTTTGAAGCAATGTTCAATGAGTATCTTAGGTGCAACTACCAAGTGAGGGGAATTCCTCTTCCACCCAGCCCAGCTGTTACATGTTTTTAGTACCAAATGATCCATTAGCTGCTAAAATATGAATAAACACTGGAATACTGCAATAGAAAAAGAAATCCCAACTTACCTTTTGAATTCTGAGTAGAGGGCAGGAAAGTCACAGTGTGGGCAAACTGTCCAGTCATCACGTACCATGTGCCGACCCTGCCCACACAAACTGCAGGTAACTACAGGGCAAGTGCTGCCTGGCTACAGGAGTATTTACTTTTGGACCTGTTGTTATGTTATTAGAAAGTCTGAGCTATTGAGTTCTAAGATCTTGAACTCAAAGCCCCATATATGTGTTACTGTAGCTTGATTACTGTGTAAATTCTGTAACTAAAAAAGGAGCTCTCAGAGATGCAGTGTTATCATTTGCATTGTTCTTTTAAAAATGGAAATCTAAAAATATACTGAATTACAATGTCTAATATTCTTTTAGCTTGGCAATTCTAGAATGCTATCTGTAGATCTGTATCCAGAGCTGTACCTAAATCTGGCATTTTTGGTATTTTATTACTACATACTAAAAATGCCCCCTAAGCCACAGCACCTGACCCCAGTAGGTCACATTCAACACTCAAGTTTGTGAGCCTGCCTGGCCTTTGCCTCTTTACATTTTCTCTTTTTTTTGCTACAGTTTACTAGCTTACTTTTGAT
Source organism: Luscinia megarhynchos (assembly GCA_034336665.1). NCBI lineage: Eukaryota > Metazoa > Chordata > Aves > Passeriformes > Muscicapidae > Luscinia > Luscinia megarhynchos. The sequence continues at coordinate 22,450,504 of CM067566.1, read as the reverse complement.
AGAAGGAATTTTAATGTATCTTTTTAATACTATAAAAACACAGCAGCACCTTGAACTATACCGAGAGATTTATGCTCTAATATGGTATGCAAAGCATACTGTTTACACACTGACTCTCATTAGATATTTGAAAATGCCACAGTCCTAGTATCTACAAACACCTGTGACATAAACTGTGGCCAAGATGGAGCCTAAATAAATATTGTGTAACATACAGTAACATGTACATTGTGTTTGGCTCATAAATTTATATATTTGAAATCCTTTGTTTTCCTAAAGATACTACTTCTGAAGTATACCTGTCATCTTATTCTGCTAAACCAATAGAGGACAAAGATCCCCACATAATGGATATTAATTTTTTGGTGAGATTTAATTCTTTAGTTTTAATAAAGAATGTTAACTCTAACATTTGTTTCCTGTTCAAGTAAGTTATCTTTTTTCTTGCAATTTTAGTATGACAATCCAAGTGAACTCAGTAAAAATTGTGTTAGTTATACAACAGCTATACAATAACTTCCACCAGGAATATATGCCATCCTTAGCTTTCAGTACACTCTAAAAAACCAAAAAAATATTAGAACTTCTCGTTTCTGTAAGGATCAGTAATGGAAGAAATGCTGAGGTCACTGCCTGCACCATTAGCACTGGATGTGCCTAAAAACTCCCCAAAATAGATATTTCAAGTTTTGTTAGGGCTTTTTGTTCATTTGGTTGGTTTGGTTTTTAATTCTTTTTTTTTAATCTGAAGTCTTGGTAGCTTAGGGGAGGAGACCTGTTTCCTCCACAAGTTCCTGTACATGGAAAAGGAAAGGGGGACTTCTGTTAATTCTCTGAGCACTAGAGCCCCATGGCAAATGGCTGAGCTGGGAAGGCATCATCAGCAGTAGCTTGTCTGTTCTCCCAACTGCACCAATTGTGTGTGCTGGGGATTCCTGGTGCTGCATCTGCCTTCTCAGGAAGCTGAAGTCTCCCAGAATGACATTCTGAATTTACTGGCACCCTCAAGTGCCTGCTACTTGTAGGTGGCAATTGAGGACACTCTGTGACAGTCAGAGACAAAAAGAAATTTGGCAACAGATTAGAAAACCCCATAAATGCATAAAAATATCTAGCCTGGATCCACTAGCAAACTCAAGAAGTTCAAATGAACTTATTTTTAGAAGCAAAGCAGCTTTGCCTTTCCTGTCACAGTGCAGAAAGCACAGCAGACACTCACAGTTGCAATGCAGTATGGAAGGTTGTTTTTACAGCTGGGACACAGAAGTTCACACTCTGGGAGCTGGAAAGCACAGTAGGGGCAGGCTGTTGTTGGTTCTTCTGTCTCAGTTGTGTCCCGATGTCTAAAACATAGATACAGCTGTGAATAAAACCCTCAAGCTGTTTGAACTTAACAAAGCTGTTTTACAATGCCTTTGATATTCAGTAAGTGTTTCTCCTCTGAGTTACTTGCATAGCTTCCAGCTGCTAGTTTACATTCTGTCAGCTCCTTCCTTTTAACTATCACCCAAGCTTCATCACAATTATGTGAACTCAGAAATAGGTAATTTTGCATTTAATTAGAAACACCACCACCTTTTAAAAAGTGTGACGGATCCTAATACTTTATAAGATTCCAAAACTCAAGGTCTATAGGTATTGACTATAAAGCTATGGTTTCTTTCAGAGTTTTTCTGTGGCAGGATCACAAGGACCAGAAGTAACAAAAAACTTTCTGGTATACCAAACTCCTAACTGCCTCCAAAAAAGCTGTAAAGAGTTTCAGAGAAACACCATAAAAACCAGTATCCATAAAATAGCTATGTAAGCTGAGACTCTTCAGGTCCTGAAAAGATACAACTGATAGAAGGGAAAATAAATAAAACATGGAGATGTTTAAAATCATTAATGATTCAGAAAAGGGTAGGTCTCTCCCAAGAGGAAAACTACGAGGGATCACCTTAAACTAGCTAGAGAACAGTCTTGACACAATGGAACTTCTTGTAGGAGTCAACTGTCATTAAATACTTACATGACTTTAAGCAGAGTGATTGGGTAAGCTCATGGAGAGCTTAGAGACTTAATAAATAAATACCCAAACCACCCATATGAGCTCAGCGAGTCCCCTTGGTTAGAGACTAGTAGAATAAATGACAGAAGTGTTACATATGCGTGCCCTCTTCTACAATTACCTATGTGCTTCCTCCCTGCCAGAAAGTATTGACTATGATCAAAACCAAACTTCAGATAAAGAAGAAAATGTCAGGAATTCATATATTTTTTTTTGCCTTCCCATTATTTTTTATCTTAGCCATTTAGTCATCTAAATCACAGAAGAGCACAGTGCTGCTCCTGTAGTAGCCAACAGTTTAGCTGTGGATTCTAAACTAGAAACCAACTAAACCTGCGTGGCTGCACTTGAGTCAGTAGGGAGAAGATGGAAAATGTAGTTGCTGGTTAGGAAGCATTTAAAATGCACATTGCATTTAAAGCTTATCACATTCAAAGGAAGTCTTTAATTCTCAGAGAAAGGTGGGAAAAGGTTCTTAGTCTTTCAAATATAAGACAGTGAAATAATATGAAAACAGTCTACAGGCTTTATGAGCAAAAACAGCATTGCAAATAAAGCCTTGAAATGGTGTGCATTTGATTAACATCACTCACCTGACCATTGTTTCAATTTTCTTTTTGTATTTTGGATCTATTTTACACCGATACTCAGGTCTCATCAACATAGCAGCAAAACTGAAGGCTGACTTTTTCAACCCTGCTCGGTGACACTCAATCACAGCTGAAGTCAAGATTGGCACAATATCTGTAACAGAATGAAACAGTGATGTCAAATATTTATTTACCAATATTAATGTTTAAAACCTTTGAACTAATACAGCTAAAAAAATACTGATGAAAAAAGACTATTTTTCTTCTTTGTCATGGTACACAGTTGCACAATTTGGGCCATTCCTGGAACCATATACAAGAAAACTATGATTTCACCTCTCACTGCCTAACACTCCTGAAGCTCAGCATGGCAGCAGGACTGTTCTGATTTTAACCATTTCTCCCAAATGCATTCTTTAAAGCCTATATTTCAGTCTACATTTTCCATGTACCCAAAATAATTTTAAAAAAGAGATAAATTAAAATTTTGTGATAAAGTCCCAGAGCCATTCAGTTCATTACACACAATCCTGATTTGCTGCAGCTGCTCAGTACTGCAGTAATGCGAGGACAGATTAAAGGGCTGGTGAGGATCCCATATTGGAGGCTGTGTATGGAAGAGCTGCCTGGAGGAGGATGCAGAGCATACTATGTAGTTGCCCACAGGACCACAGGGGGAGATGAACCTTGCAATGCTGATTAATGACTTGCCCTGCAGAGCCCAGCTCCTCTGCTGTCAGCACTTACGTGATGGGAACTTGCTGATGTTGTTGGCCACACGTATAAGCATCCGTGCTCCCTTCATGTGATCACCACGCTTCACGTGAATCTGGAATGCAGCAAACAAACCACATTTACTGCAGTCATTGGAGAGTAATTCCTGCAGCCTGCTCTTGGTATTCATTCATCCTGCTGGGAGCTGCATGCCAACAGCTCCTTCCTGAAACTGAGCAGAGTTGGACCACAGAAGGGACCAGAGACCTCAGGCATGGCTCTTCCCCAGCCTCTCTGGCCTTCAGAAAGACCACTTGTAGCTTTTGCCTCACTGCTGCTAGAGAGGGAGGCCAAAGCAGGCTGTAGAAATGGATATCCTGATGGGCATCCACGGGTTAACTAATAGAAACCATTTGAGCCTCTGTTTAATTTCATTTACAGAAAAGCACTGATCTACTTATGGATAATAACCTTAAACAAAACAACAATAATAATAAATAGTTATACTAGTAGCATACTATTTGTAAGCATGAATGCAAAAGAAAAACAGGAAGCCATATGTAATTTTCAATTATTCAGTATTTTTAAAAAATATGCTACTCAAAGAGGCAGAAATAACTATGGATTGTTCTCCTGTATCTTGCTGTTAGCATGCACATGCACTTGGATACAATCCACATGACAACATAATTTATGTACACAGAGCATCCATCCATCCTGTTCAATAAATCAGACACTGTGCAACTTACACATAAATTCAATTTCTGTTCCTTACCTTCACTAAAATATAGCTGTGTAGAATCATAAGGTTTGTAGCCATCTCAGAAGAAATTTTAATCTTCTGGGTCTTTAACTCTGAATACATACTGAAAAGAACATCACGTGCATTTCGATAGTTTCCTTAAGAAAAAAAAAGCAACAATTAACAGTAAATGCAATTTTTCATAATAATATCTTTACTTATGACATACAGGGAAGCTGAAGTTATGTTCATCCTTTGAATCAAACCACTGAATGACAATTTCTCTGGGAAGCCACAAGCAATTGCTTGTCACAGTATCAGCCAGGAAGTTAAAAAAAATTTACACTAGGAGAAGTAATCTAAACAGTAGCAAAATAAATATGATGGCAATTTAATATAATGAACTTTAAAAGTGGAAGATGTTTTTAGAGCACTTAAAATGTTTTGGGGTTTTTTTGTTCTTCAATGTCAGATATTCAAAAGCTACATTTTAAAAGTTAATTTAGCATACTTTTACTCGATCACTTCCTTTGGCAGCTCCTTGCCTCTGCAACCAAACAAACCCAAAACCTGTCAAGGGATAGTTAAAATTTAGATGTTACTTCGCTAGGTTATATGCTTCAAGGTTGCTATCAAGGATTGTCCTGAAGCCACAGGATTTAACTGAATTATCAACGTAGCTGAAATCAAGTCGTGTTTTTTTATTCTTAGTTGTTTTTTCTTGTTTTGTTTTGGGATTTTTTGCATTATTAGCGGCTGAAAAAGTCATGATCTTTGCAGCTGGAGGCATTTAAAGGAAATTCTAGTTATTTCAGCAAACATTTTCCTTTGCCTCCCTATGGTTTCCTATTAGCAGATGTTTTCATTCTACAGAGCAATTCGTAATGTTTTGTTATACACTACAACTGAATCAAACTGTGAAATTTGTGTGAGACAGCTAAATATTACTTCAGAATTAGTTGCTGGAAAACAACATTTTTCTTTTATATTGTATTACTGACTCTCAGTAATACATCTTAAAATCATGTGATTACATAAAAACAACTTCAAGGAAAACTGCACTTAAAATGGCAGACCCAGAGAAAAATACCAAGCAGTATGAATTAAGTATTATTATTAGATGGATTTTTAAAGAAAGAACAAACTATATTGGTGCAAATATCACAATCAAACTCCCTGAAATCTGCTAAAGGAAGAGGGGGCTGATGTAAAACTGCCTCTCCAGAAGAAACAGTTACTACATGATTGGCACTTTCAATGAGACAAACATTGTGCTTCTTATTACACTGTTGCAGTACACATTTATACTACTAGGGAATATGAAATTCAGGATGAGATATTACATTCTAGATACAAGTTTTCAGATTCAGAGAAGCTAGTAAATATTTAAACCCTTGAGCCTTTGCATTTCCTGCTTATATAATTAGCACAAACACATTATTCACTACTAATGATGGATTGGGAGATTTGCTTGCCAAGGGTTTCAGAAATTTTTCCACTCCTTAGCCCAATGGTGAGGAGCAGCCGAGAAGCAGCCCATAAATGTTAATTTGCCTGGGTTATTCCTGAGGCTGCTACTTTTCCTTTATAGATTTTTCTTTTGCATAATTGAAATGAAAAGCAAGCAGTGTTATGGTAGAGTTGTTGCCATGGCTACAGTGGAGCGTGAAGAATGGAGGTGGCAACTATTTTGCTTCTAGCCCTCTCCTTATTCTTTTCTATTTCTAACTTTAGCAACCCATTACAAAGGAAACCAAGCTCAAAGTAAGGAAATGTCTGGTCCTTCAACAGAAATCAACTTCTCTGCCCATTTCCCTGATAAAAGTCAGGTGCTAAGACTAAAGGTTCAGTACCAAGTCAGAAAGCATATGTAGAAATGGCAATTCTATGACCTGTAATAGAAAGGTAAAGTCACAGGCTGTCTTAATCACTATGTTTACTTGAATGTATAAAAAACACAGATACTTTCACAACTTTTTGTTTTTCCCAGTATTTAATATACAGGTGTGAGTCCACAGGCTTTCCCCAAGTCTACTTTCAAATTCAAAACTGAACTTGAATATGATCAAAAACGCCGATACATGTCTTCTCTAAGTATAATCCTACACAAATAGCAGCACCCTAAGTAGGGTACCTAAGGAGGTAGCATGAGACATGGCATCACATCAGAGAAAACAGACTTACCTGAACGCTGCTCCTCCCTGGCAATTATTATGGCAGTTCTGGCAGCATCTCGGTACTGCTTTAGGGCCATGTACAAGCGGAACAGGTACCTGGCATCCTGAACGAAATACAAAAGCAATTAATGCTGACCACATGCATACTGCTGTATTCCCTTTCTAGACTCGCTCATCCCACCACCATATTCTCCAAAGAAAGCAGGCAAGCTTGCTTTGTGAAGAGCTCTTTGCACGACCATGTTCAGCTATGCCACAGTCCCCTGCAGGGTTTGGCTGCTGCCCAGGCACAGAACGCCCACGCCGGGGCTCCGAGGAGTCCTGGCAGTGCTGGCCAAGCCCTGTCAGCAGGGATGCAGAAAGCCACAGACCACTATGCACACGGAGAGCTGGACAGGGAAAACCAAACAACTCCAGCTGTGTGGGCATTTATGGTGTCAGAAAAGAACCCAGGGACTCCTTTTAGAAATAGAAGTCTTGCCAGACATGCTTAAATTGCATTAGAGATGTAGATGCAAACATTGCTTATTGTGGATGCAGATGACAAAATCTGGCCCCTAATGAATGTATTGTTCTGGGACCAAAAGCTGGACATCCAAGACAGCTAAAAAATTGAAAATTAGGGGACAACCAGCTAATAAGATGCATAGAATTTATAATTAGTTGTACTAGGTACTTTTGATAATTATAAACTCAAGAATGGCAAATGTAGCAAACAGTTCATCCAAAAACTGGCAATCTAACAGCAGGCAAATTAGTGAAATATTTTAAAAACAAAATGGTAGTATTGCAGAAAACAAACATCAGCTCTATTTTTTAAGTGTAATCAAATGTTTAGAAGACTAGTAAAAAAAAATACCAATAAGAAAAAGAAGAATTGGTCTTTGATAACAAATCAGAGTTGGTTTGGTTTTGAGAAAATCCTCAAGAGGTAATTCCTAAAAATAAAAAAGAAAATATAGGAATAGAAAAGAAAGGATAGGAAAAGTAAATATTAAAAATGTTCTATTTATTGTTATTAAAGAAGTAGAAAAAATAAAAAGTAAAATAAAATTACCTTGCCTATGCTGAAAAGGAAATATTACGTGAAAAAAAATTGGGCAAGTGCCACTATTTTATATCATTAGCAGTGATTTGTAGAATAGGGTCAATAAAAAGTAAAGCCTGTACATGATAATCTTATAACTAGTAAATTTGGATTAAAATTGAGCTAAATATTGTATTTAATGGTATGGTTCCAACTTAAATGTAAAAATGAAAAAAAGGAAGACACTGGCAACTTTATGGAGAGCCTAGCAAAAAAATCCAAACTAATTCTTCAATATTAGAAGTAAATCCAAACATTTAAAGTGTGTATTCTATGTTAAAATGGTATAAAAATTACTACAACAATAATTGCATTTATCAATGTTGTGTTATTCTCTGGAATATTGTGTGGGTCTTGTATGTAAGTCTCAGACACAGGAAAAAAAAAGCAGAAATTCAAGGATCAGAAATGTTAAAGATATACGGATACTTCCTAGTAGAGAAGATGACTGCAAAGATTAGCTTGTACTGGAGAAGCAAATAAAAAAATCACAGAAATAAAAACAAGAGAGAAAGAATCACACAGAAAGAAAAAAGAGAAGACAGAATATCCTTTTTTAACTTGAAAAGGGAAAACATTAAGCGACCAAAAGTAATTAGTGTTAAACTAATGATGGAGCAGAATTTTAAGTAACACATGATCAAAATAATGAAATAGTTACCTGGATAATAAAGTAACTGCAACTACCTATATTAACGGATATTTTTTACCCACTGTAAACTGCCGTAAAAAGAAAAATTGGTATTTCTTTAGTGGGGTAAACCAAAAATTAGTAAAAATAGTGGGTTATGACATAATTATAATTCTTCCCAACTTCTGATATCACATAATGGCCACAGATGGCCATTCTATTATGATTAGCAGAAAGAAGCACTACTTCCCCATGCAGGCTGCTTCTCCCCTTTCTCCTGCTGCAGCATGAAGGGATCCTGTCCCAGCATGGACCAGTGGCCTTATATGGTATTTACCATGTTCCTAATTATATTACACTTAAATAATGCATTTTAAATACTTACCCCCTCCCCCCCCCCCCAAAAAAAACTCCAACCCAAATCAAACAAACAAAAAAAAACTCAGAAAAAAACTAAAGTGAAAAAAAAGAAAAAAAGTGAAAGTAATTCAAGAAAAACTAGTACCATGTTTTACTTTCATATTCCTACCTTTAAAACCAGTAAGTTAAAAAAAAAAAGCAGGAAATAATTTTCTAATACAATACATTTCCTAAGGTCTTTGGAAAATTTATTATTGCAATCTAATTTAATACTATTAATTCATAATTTTAGTTTAATTTTTCTTCTTAAAATGTATGTACTCAGAAAATATGCACACAGAAAACAGCAGAACCTTGCTAGTTAATGTTCCCTGAAAGAGTGCACATGACAAATTAAGAATCTTTATATGCAGAAGTTAACAAAGAATAGTTGGCATAATCATGCATCTAAGAAATTGTTTGTAATTAGTCCGACAATAGTGCAGCAAAGTTTTGGTGAGCATAATAATTTTGATAATATGGGCATTTCATTAAAATGCCACACAATTGTTGGCTGTGAAAGATTTAAAGCAATCAGCCTGCTGTCAGTGATGATCTAGTTTGAAGACCAAAGATGAGCAAGTTTCTGCTGCATGGCTATTATTAAATTCACTCTTACTTTCAGCTTTACAAACATGCCACGACATAGAAGCTTCTATTTTCTATTAAACAATAATATCTTGTTTGGTAAGTTCAAGAACAGTCTCCATAGCATAATGAAGATAATAATTGTTTTTAAAACAGTTTTTAAAGCAAATATGTATGATTTGATAAAGTAAAATTTTGTTACTCACTGAGAGAGACTATGGTAGATTGGATTAAAGCATTCAGAAGAACAAGAGAGAGCTTTTAAATAAGGGAAACAAAGCTCTATACTGAAGTTCAAAACAACATTAAATACAGCAATAATGGCATTTAAAAATTCCTAAGTCTTTTCTAAAATCTTTAGAATCTCTTCACTATGGAGATCGTACTGTAGCTCACTTCCCTTATCCAGTCCCATGTACTTCTTTAAACAAGGCAGGTAGACTGCTGTTCTGAGAAAAGAGACTGGATGCTACAGTTTCTCTCCACCCAACTTCCATCATAAATATGAAATTAATCTTGCTTACATTGATACTGCCTAGATTTTTCATCCAGTGCCTCCAACAGCTTAATTCCCTTTGGGTTCTTACAGTTGAATTCTGTTTGTTTTGTTATGTTTTGCTTCTCTCATAATTTATTCAAGTTCACATTTCATATTAAAGTAAGAGGCAAATAATAAAGAGAGGTTTGGTTTCTTTTTTTTTTATCTTTTAAAAAAGCAAAGTTTGCTTGTCCATCAAATGCTCAGTGTCTCTAAAAGTCTAAAATCTCAAACCCTTAATCCATATAGAGAGGAAAGAGACAGAGTTTCCAATTTCCTAACAGAATTGCAAACCACAGCTGTAATATTAGGGGTAAAATCAACTTACTGCACCGAGCTCCTGTCATTTCCATAATTTTATTGCCCTCAGCAAGGCATAAATTATTCTTCCATATATCTCAGATTGCACCTGACTGTATTTACCCTGACTTTGTATATGACCCTAAACTCCTTGACTAGGCAATTGACTGCAGACTGCAACACCCCCCACCTGAGGTCTGGCTTTCACTACTTAGCTCACATTCCAGGTCTGCTGTAACAGGCAGTAAAACTTCAAGTGGTTCAGCCACTTAGTTCCATGAACTCAAGCCCAAATACAACTGAATGTACAATAAGCTCTATTATTATCAAAGCCATTCAGAAAACAAAAAGGAGCTGCTAATTTTGAAAATCGGTCCACAACATTTTATGCCTTACACTGATGTTGAACACAAGAACTATTGTAGCTAGGTCAACTTTGGGGTTTTGACCTGCATCTCCTCCTTTCTTTCATTGCAAAAGTTAGACCAACTCTTCTCCTGCAGGAAGAGATCAGTGCTGCAGCTTGTTTCAAGACATACACATGCTGACTGTCCATCTGGGAAAGGCAACAGCCAGCTGTCAAACTGGCAACAACAGCTAAGTTTTGTCTCTTACTCTCATTACAAGCATTAATTTGGACCTCATCTGTCCAACTACCTGCTTTGATAAAGATGACTGAAGAAAAATTATTATATCTAAGATAGTTGCTTCCTTTCTTATATTTCTGAATCTGGAGTTACTGGGTGAATGACTCATAGAATGAACAAACAAGTCTTGATCCTTAACAAAAGCTAAAGCACAATCTGTGCCTACTAAGAACTTTAGGACAAAGTAAGCTCAAAATATCTTGTAGCACAGAAATTTGACACTATAGCAGTGATAAAAATACAATACCTGAGGCATGCCATCCCCCTCTCCCATAAGATAGTCAATCAGCTGATTTGTTAGGACCTGATCTTTTGCCCGTCCCACCTATTAAAAAAAGACACAAGAAATTTTGATATGACAGAAGAAGAGAAAAATAACTTGTTCATAAGGAGTCTTTCCATAATACACTGACACTAGATAGATTTAGAACATGATTTTTTTAGTTCTGTATGTCCAAATCAGATGACTCTTTGGTTCATCAGCTTTAACTGATGCAGAGGTTCATATTTATTTTCTAATGTGTTAAGTAGGGATTTTTAGACATGTTTAGATATCATCTTTACTGATTCCGTTTTCCTTCTATTTGCAATCTGTCCAAACACACTCAGTGATGCTGGGAAAATGTCACAATACTGAAGGTAAACTTCTTAAAAAGGTGAAGACTGTTTTGTTTAATCAAAGTTGCTTACTGTTTCAATTGCCATTTCCATAGCCAAGTTATCTTCTGTGCTTGGACTTTGTAAGAAGTGCCTTAATGCCTAAAATGATACAGAAGGAAAGTTAAAATTGAGACATTTGAAACTCATTTTTTCTCATTTTTATCAAGTTCTCTCTCTCTGCATTTTGATAAGACAAGTGGCACACCGAATGCTTATCTCAACTACAGAAGTAGCAGCTGCTTTTACAGATATTCATGCAAGAAACAATTGAGACTGCCAAGTTCTGGTGTACACCTTCACCTAACTGTGAAAGATGTTCACAGCAATATGGTGAGAATAAATTAATGATTAATGTAATTAATGCCACAATGTTTTGAATGTCATGAAGCTCTGCATGCCACAGTTGAAGGAGCTGGCATCTACAATGGCCACAGTTTGCAAAAATCAGTTATACCTTTTGGTATGTGTTCAGTATGCAAAAGCCAAACCTTTAATAAGCATCAGTTCACAGACTTGCAACTGATCAAAAGTGTGTCAATTAACATACTTTAATTAACATATTTTCTTTTTTTAAAAAAAAGCTTTTAGTTAGGGCACACTGCAGCATATAAATGAATTAGTTATTCTGCAGCCAAGTCTCCACTGATCAAGCCAATGAAATGTAAATAAATTGTGGCTGTGGATCATGACATTCAGAGATTCATTGACAGTAGTGTATCATTGATTCACCTCAAGCTTCTACTGCTATGAAAAACCTATGTGCATGGCAATGTACCGTTCATGGAACACAGGCTAGATAACTGTAAATATAAATAGTTTGCTTACATTTTTTATTCTTTTAAAAAAAATAATCAGTATGTCATCAGTTAAGGCCCTCAAAATCTAATATGAACTTTCCTGCATTTTGAACAGTTTCTATCAACATTTAACTTTCACTGGCTTATCCTTTAAGTACTGACCCGTCCATATTGACCACACAGCAAGAAAAAATTTCCCCTGCCTGAAAATGTTTCTTTTCTGCTTCAAAATATAGTGCAATGCTCTGGTAATCTTCATTGGTAGTACTTTCAGAACCTGCAACAGACAGATCTGAGTGATAGCAGGGTATTCTTGTTAAGATAAAGACCCTACTGAACATATTCCTATTCTACTTTGTTTTCCTACCAACATTCAGAGAAAATCAAAGACAGACAGACTCAAATTATGTCTTACACATTTCTTCCTATTTAATCAGACTAATTGCCAGACTTTAGGAGCTAATAACATAGTGAAGTAATTGTTTCCACAGGTTTTACACCATAATGAGATTTCTGTTTTTCACAGGAACATAGAATAATAGAATGATTTGGGTTTGAAGGGATCTTAAAGATCATCTAGTTCCAAGCCCCCTGCCATGGGCAGGGACACCTTTCACTAGACCATCTTGCTCAGAGCTCCATCCAACCTGGCCTTGGAACTCTTCCATGGATGGGACATCCAAAACATCTCTGGGGCAACCTTTTCCAGTGCCTCAACACCCTCATAATAAATAAATTTTTCCTAATCTAAATCTACACTCCTTTAGTTTAAAACCACACCCCCCCACCCCCGTCAATACACTGTCTTTTAAAAAATTATAATGAAAGGGCATTACTATGATCCAGTAATGATTTTTTTCCATCATGTCTTGGCAACAATAAAGCAGGTCAAGTGATTATGAGATTATCACCTGAATTGCTTTCACAATTTCAGAATATGGAAGCACACTTGTATTGCACAAAGCAAGGTTATCACAGCCAATGCAACCATGTGGTAGCACTACTTAAGTCTTCTAACCAAGACTCTATTCTGCTGCACACATGTAAAAAGAAGACAGCCACTACTTCAAAGTTAGTTTTAAACTCCTTTTCTACCCACTTAGATTACAGTTTGAGACATCCTATTTTGGATAGAAGTAAGAAAGCATAAGGAACTGTAGAACAATTGTGGCCACCTTGACAACCACCTACAACCACACATCTCCAACATAACTGCTGCCAAACTTTTATAACCTTCACAACAAGAAATCAATGTCTAAACAAAGAGATTAATTGAAAACACGAAAATTTGGGAGATAAATATGTGAAACTGATAGGGCACTCTTCAAAGATGCCTCACACAAACAGAAAGTATAAAATTTGGTGCAAATTGGCATGGTAGACTCTGACTGGCTTGATGGCCTAAGATAAAAGACAGTTTCTCAGTAAGGTCTCCTTTCTGTCTCTCATTGAGACAAGAGGAGACCACAAAGGGTCTTAAAGAGCAGAAAAGGAAAAAAAGTGACATCTCAGAAAAGAGCTGGAAACAAGAGAAAAGAGAACAAAAATCAAGAACTGTACCAGTGAAATGCTCCTGTTTCATATCAAGATCAAAGAAAGGGATTCCTCAATGAGCACAAGAAAATAGTCTAGAAAAATGTTTTGTCTCTATAGATAAACAAAAAAACCCTGTAGGATAGGCAAGGTTTGAAAATCAAGGAGATAGCAAAGCTGAAAGTAAAGTCTGGCTTGTAGGCCTGAAGTACACACATTGTCAAATCTGGCCACGATGACTGGAAATGGGAAACAAAAACTTAACACTCATTGTCTTATGATTTCAAATCGGTTAAAATCAACTAAAAGAAAAGAAAAATATAATGCAAGCAAACCATGAGCCTGGAATACTCACTGATGATATCAGCATAAATCTCCATCTTATTGTGTTGTTGAGCTAATGTGAAAGCTTCATTATTACACTTGGACATAACCAGGAACTGGATGGCAGAACCATAGTCACCAAGCTGAAGAAAGAATCTATTCAGAATGACAAATTAATACCTTAGTACTAATTAGCTTAATGAATACACCAAATATTTTCACAATATAGTACATAATATACATACAAATATGACACACTTCTAATCCATTTTATACCTTGATTGTTTTAACTAGGTTCCTAAAATTAACTTAGTATAAATAATACAGCATGGCAATTTTTTGTCATTGTCTAAACTTAGTACTTCAGGTAAATATAATTTCAATCAGAAAGTCAAAAACAACAAAAAATCAGTACCTGTTTAGTTGTCCAAATCTTAGAGAATTCAAACCAATCAACTGAATTATAGTCACTAGCCAACTACCAATAACCAGAGTCCAATATGTCAGCAAGTCTCATAAACTTCCAATAGATACAGCCCTCTTTTTAATGTGCATAACATGATTGTTACCTGGCCACCATCTTTGCTCCTTCAAGAGACTGTGTTTCTCTCACAATATTAACAGCCTTTTCAGGATTATTCAGGTGATCCAAATATAGTCGAATGACACTATCCCATTGTTTTGCATGTTCATAAGCTATCACAGCTTCTGTGTACCTGCAAAATAATGGTTCCACATCAGTTGTTTTAACTTTGTAAATAACTCTTTATAATATGGTGTGAAGGAGACATAAAACATTTTACTTCCGTGAGATTACTTTGTGGCAACTTCCTTTCAGTTTGCATGTAATTGCATTGTTCTACATATACTATGTTCTTTTTGGTTTTTCTATTTCATTTTCTCTTAGGAGAATGAAAAGCAGAAGTAATAGAAAAATGTCTACCACAATAATATTTTGACCTATTCTGCCAGCATCTCTTTTGCTATATATTACAACCAGTTAATCTCTTCCATATGAAATCCTTTGGGAGCAAGAGAACCATAAAATCCAAATGTGATAGCTAGGCATACAATTTAAAAAATAAGACCTATTTCCTCTTCTGCAGACAAGAAATTTCTCACTGTCTCACTATGCAACTGACACAATATTTTCTAGCCTCATCAATGCAAACATTAAACTCTGATGCTGTTTCATATTTTAAAGTATCATTATTCTGAAGCACGTTTACTTACAGGTAAGAACTAGGAGAAACTACATTCTGTGATTAAATATAACCTATCTGGGGCTTTCACTTCAGCTAATAACTTGTCATTATTCAATATTCTGCAGCCATTAAGATGTACCAGTAATTTGATTCCAGAATGAAAAAAATTCTTTAATGATTATTCTCCCTTTGAACGACTTTTAAAATCACAGCTAAGGAGCTGTTAGAGACAAACTGAACTTAAATACTCTGCTAAGTGGAATGATGTTCAGTACTTTAAAACCTTTGATTACTTTTCTTAGAAAGAAATTAATGTTTAGACAGGAAAACAATTAATTAGAAATACATTTTTGATACCAGATGAATGTCCTTAGATTACGTTTCAAATCTTCAATACACTAAGTGTAAACTTAAGTTTACATATTTTAGAATCCATTTTCATAAGACTATCTAATGCAAAAATTTCAGTATGTGTTTTAATTTATTTTACAAAAACACTAATGTATAATAGTAACAACAATAGGAATAACATATTTATATTAAAAAGGAGCATTCAAAAGTACCTGCCATCTGCTTCCTTGGCCTTTGCATATTGTAGGTGAATCTTTGGAGAAGAAACCTGAGGAAGAAGTTCACCAACCTTTGCCCTAGAAAGATAATAGCTATTTAATAAATATAGCTGGTTCCAAATTTTCTCCGGTAAAACTGTCATATTAATATCAACACTGAAAAGGAGTCTGATAGAAGAAACTGAACATAATGGATAAGCTTTGGAGTAATTTCAGTATTTTCAAAAAGTTGCATTTTGTAAGAACTGGAAATTACAGATTGCTTTATGAGCATACAGGCTTGAAGGCTCTCCTCTTTTTTTCTGAGGTGTACAAGCATAAGAAGTGCCAGATCAACAATTTTTACCTCAGGTGTTCTTGGATTAAACAAAGAAGAAACACAGCATTAAAACTGCAATCTGAAAGATCTATAAAACCAACAAACTAGGCAGTGGGCCTTTCAGGACAAAAGATATGAGAGACTCAACAGAGGCTGACCTTAAATCTCACCTCTCTGACTAAAAGATGGGCACTCTTAAAACTGAACCTCTCTCTGCAAGAGTAAACAAAGCTTGTACCTCCCACTTCCCAAATCAAGGTT
Source organism: Luscinia megarhynchos (assembly GCA_034336665.1). Classification (NCBI taxonomy): domain Eukaryota; kingdom Metazoa; phylum Chordata; class Aves; order Passeriformes; family Muscicapidae; genus Luscinia; species Luscinia megarhynchos. The sequence goes on along the minus strand of CM067566.1, from coordinate 22,434,373 downwards.
ATCGTTAGATGCAAGCTAATCCCCTTAACCTAGTGTTCTCCTGGCTCATTTTGATGCCAAGTCTTGGATGAAATCAAATATTAATTTTTCCAAAAAAATGCACACAATGGTCCAGCCTAATCTTTAGAGCACTCATATGAAAGAGGTCTTACTGAACTGTCCAATCAGTTCCTAATGTGAGGACTTCATAAAACATAATTAGGCCAGAACTGAGCCCTTAAATTTCTCAGAAAATTCTACTTTTCCAATGGAGACTTCACAATAATCAAATTAACTCAAAGAAAGAAAATTATGATAGTGGCTACTCTTGAATCATTTCCAACTGTCCAAATACTCAGTCTCAGCTATGCATGTTATAAAACTAAAAAATCTAATTAATTAAATAGTAACTACACAAATATAATTACTATATTCAGTATGCACTAAATTCAGTGTGGATGTTTGCATGTGCACACACCCACAAAGACCTTGAAACTGCAGGAAACTTTAAACACAACACACAAAAAAAGGAAAAAAAAATCCCATTTACAGTAAGACTATATTAAAACCACATAAACTTCTGAGAGAATTTTTAAAGCTTGAATTTGGAACAACAAAATCAATAAAACATAGTTAATGAGGCATTTGTGTTATTCAAAGAATCAATCTTTTCCAAAGAGTACCCCAGCAAATGCTCTGAAATATAACATTTCCCTGAAACCTGTACTTACCAGTTTTTACACCGGATGTATACTGATGCTGCCTTGTCATAATATTGTCCCTTTTCATACAGCTGAGCAGCTTCTGAAAATTGCTACAATATCAGAAACCATTAAAATACAATTTCTAAATTAAGATCATAAATAAATTACTAACCCAGTGAAATCACATATTCAGCCCTAACTTATATTAACTCTCTTGAGTACCTTCATGTTCTCCAGAATAGCTCCACAGTCTCTTTTTAGTAATCTACTGGGATGTTTAAGGGCCTGGTTTACCCCTCGACGGACATCTCCCATCCGAATGGACATCTGAGCCACGCCAGCAAGGCAAATTTCATCGTGTTCCTGGTACTGGCAATCACATGATTACACATTAGAAACACCAGGTCAATAAAGAAACAGTAATCAAGCATTGAAACAAACTAACAAACATATTACAGACTTAATAACATTTAATTTAGAGCTGAATTAAAAAATTGGAATTCAAATAAGTCAGAAACACAACAACTTAATGTACATTGTGACAGGACAATGCTATCATTACTAAAAAGGAATTACCTTATGGTTTCCAGTGATTCCCTTCTCATAATGTGCCAGCGCATTAACATAATCGCCCCTAAAAGAAAATTGGAAGTTATACAGACAAATATTTCTAATAGGAACAGATGTTTGACTTCCTACCACTTTTGTGCATGCATATGCATGTATCTGTCTTGATTTAGACATAGTAACTGCATAGAAAGTTGTGAGGTATGTGAGAGGTGGACAGTTACACAGAACATCATGGCACTTCCTATGGATTTGATCAAGCTCTTAATCCAAGACACAATTCCATCTCTCAATTCTGCTGGACAGAGACCAATAAACTTCCCTTGAAAGGCAAAGAATCTATCTGCAAAATACACCTCAGTGGTCTCAGCTCTATTCCAGATTTTTCTGGAAGACAAAAGAAGGTAATCTTTGAAATTATTTAAAATTTTTGCAACACAAAATCAAAGGCCATTTTTTTTTCCTGGAGTATATTAAGAACTCAAGTTTTAGATGGTTACATTGCTTCAACTGCATCCATTCCTTCCTTTCTGTGACCCACAAGTGTCCTCTCTCAATGCCAGGTGTACTGCCAGGGGGAGGGAGCTGTCTACAAGCTACTAAAAGGTAAGTTTTTCCTCTTGACTTAGATATTAAACAGACCAGGTTTTATCTGGGAAGAATTATATTAAATAGACTTTAAAATAATGTCAAATGGTTAATACCTTCTGTCTTCCAAGGACTGGCAGCCTTGAAATTTGACACATTTCTATGATTTAAGAAAATGAAGGCACATAGATATTTAAAGAAAGACAGGCAAAAGACATGGCTTTCATCCAATGTAAGAAGTGTTATATTATTTGGACTTCCTCTGTTTCCCAAGCACTTGCCTGCGCCAAAGTATTTATTTAGTAGATAATATCTCATAGTGGTCCTACCAGTGGCAAAGAACTTACATATACCAGAATTAGTCAAAGGAACTGTGATTTACTAACATGTCTCTAGCATGAAAGATTCCTTGCAAAACTCCTCTTTCCTCATACTACATCTGCAAGACCTCACTGAATCCTCTCTCAGCAATGCAGACATCTGAAACATCTGTGCTCTTCTATTGAGCATGAGTATTGGTTTAATATTCTTACACTACAACCTTTAAGGAAAACTTACATGAATTCAAGCTGCACTGCATATTCCTTTGATAGGAATGGGATTTGGTCTGGGGCCAGACGCTTAGCCAGCTGAAGTGCTTTGTCCCAGTGCTGCAGGTCTTTTCGCATCTATTAAGAACAGTAACATTTTCTGATGAAAGTATCAAATTTGGACTTCTATTCTGAATTTTATATTATTCTAAATACAAATATTGACTTAATATTCTAGAAAGATTCAGCCAATTTGAGAGACATTCATCCTGAAGGAAGGTTTGTTAGGTTGACCCTGGAAATGACAGACCTGTCGGTCTCACTTCAGTGCCTGGTAAAATGATGGAAAAGATTATTCTGGGAGTAATCAAAAAACACTTGAAGGACAAAGCAGACATTGGTCATAGCCAACATAACTTCATGAGAGCAAAGTCCTGCTTGACAAACTTAATTTCCTTTTATTATAAGGTAACCCACCTAGCTAATCAAGGACAGTCAATTGATGTAATCTTGTTTGGATTTCAATGAAGCTTTGAATACGGTCTCTTAGAGTATGTAAAATGTCCAGCCCACAGCTGGGTAAACACATCATGGGTGAGCAACTGGTTCACAAGTCAGGCACTAAGGGTTACAGGGAATGGGGTGACATCAGACAGGTGACCTGTCACTAGTGGGGTTCCACAGGGATCCAGCCTCAGCCCCTGTGCTCTTCAACATCTTCATAAATTACTCGGACATAAGACCTGAAGGTACGATAAATAAGTCTGCTGATGATACAAAATTGGAAGGAAACTCCCTCAAAGGCAGGGAGGCCCTGTAGAGAAAACTTGCCAAATTAGAGGGCTGAGCATTCACCAACTGTCTAAAGTTTACCAATGGGAAGTGCCAGACTCTGCATGTGGGACAGAGCAACCCTGGATGTACAGTCAGAGTAGGGAATGAGACGCTGGAGAGCAGTGCCATGGAAAGGGACCTGGGGGTCCTGGTCAACAGAAAGTTGAACATGAACCAGCAGTGCCCTGGCAGCCAGGAGGGACAACTCTGTCCTGGGGGGCATCAGACACAACATGGCCAGCAGGGCAAGGATTGTCCCACTCTGCTCTGCACTGGGGCAGCCTCATCTTGAATATTGTGTGCAGTCTTGTGCATTACAGTGCAAGAAGGATCTAAAGCTGTAAGAGACTGTCCAAAAGAGGGCAACAGAGATGGCGAAAGGCCTTGAGGGGAAGCCATATGAGGAGTGGCTGAGGCACTTGGTCTGTTCAGCCTGGAGGAGACTGAGGGGAGACCCCATTGCAGCTACAACTTCCTCATGAGGGAAGAGGAGGGGCAGACACTGATCTCTCCTCTATGCTGCCCAGATAGAGAGCCCAAGGGAATGACCTGAAGCTGTGTCAGGGCATTCTACATTGGGTACCATTCAGGAAAAAGTGCTTCACCCAGAGGGTGTTTGGGCACTGGAACAGCTCCCCAGGGAAGTGGTTACAGCATCAAGCCTGACAGAGCCCCAGAAGCATTTGGACAATGCTCTCAGGCACATGCTGTGACTCTTGGGGTTGTCCTCTGCCGGGTTAGGAGTTGGACTCAATTATCCTTGTGGGTCCCTTCCAATTCAGGATAGTCTATGATTTTAGTCAAAAAATGGCAAGATCAAAACTATTAAAGGACAAAATTATCAGAAGGTAAAATATTCCAGCATTAACCTGGAAACAAAACCAGCAGAAAATATACACATCTTAAATGAATACCTCAAGAGCAGCAATAGGACAGGAGGATGCCAGATACAAATCCTGTGCCAGATTAAAATCGCTAGTAAACATTGCAAGATGTCCTGCTAAAAGGTTGTGGTCTTCTATTCCCTGTAGAAAGACATAATAGCAGAAGTAGACAAAAAAAACCCAAAAATACTGTATAAATGACTTCATCTAGTTAGAAAAAGAAAGAAAAATAGTATAACAAAATATTCTTACATTTTACAATTATGTGTATTGGATTCTACAAACCAGAAAAAGCCCTCATGTGCTACTAGAGCAAACAGTGTCTATAATCAACAATTTGCAGAAACATAATTTTAAGGTGCTATTTCACTTTTAAATGTATAAATGCAATCTCGTTTATTTTGGATTTTTTTTTAATAGCAGTCTTCAACATTTTCTCAAAAATAACAAAAGGAAAAAGAGCCTCCAGATGCCTGAGACATGAATATATTCTGCTCTTCTCAAGCAAATGCAGAAAGAAATACTGTGCAGTCCAGTAGAGACTGCAACCACTTCAAGAGAAACCAGTCTGTAGTTTGGACACTTTAGCCTCTATATCCTTTGAAAGCAACTCAACTTCTGTTTGAACAAAAACAATCCCTTCCTCCAGAAAATAACTCCCAAGAATGCTGCAATTCCTAAAGAGGAATTAAATCACCATATTTCCTATTTATATTTTACCTTTATTTCCTCTAGTGACATGACCATCCCAGCATTACCAGATGTTCGATAAACACGTATTGCAAAATCCACCTCCATATGATGTAAGCAAGCTTTGCCCAGCTCATTCCAACAAGACTGGTCATTCAGAAGTGTGCATATCTCCCATGCTTCAGAAAACCTACAGAAGGTAAAACGTATTTACTACTATCCTAATTTTAGATATACTCAAAACTCCCTCTTAACATTTTTTTTTCTCTGTATAGAGAAAACATTAAAAAATTTACTTCTAAGCCATGGAGAGAGAGATGTATTAGGAAGAAAGGAAAAAAACAAATGCATACCCTCTCCTGTTTCTACCACACTTTTTCAGGAAACCATCTGCTTTACCTACTCTGGTTTTCTTTCCATTATACTGATTTTGCATTGCTTCATTACAGTGGGAGGAGAGTACGACAGAAGCACCTTCAGCCAGTTTTGGGGGAGCTACTGTCATAAAACCCCAAATAAGTCTTGAAAAAAATTACTTTATGCTTTTACTTGATAGTGAAAAAAATGCAAACCACCACTGAGTTATTTACCTTGCCTGGTCTGCCTGGAGAGCTATGTGAACTTATGGATCAATCTGATTTATCAATACTCAGCAGGACACTTTAAAATCACCAGGATATGCTATATTGAACTATAAGCACAGAAGAAAACAATTTACACAATATAAATAAAATGCAGATGTACCTTTTCAACATTAGAGTCTGAGTAAGCATTTGTCTCAGCATATCAGGTCCAAAGTTTTTCAAATTGCCAAGGAAACTGTGAGTACTTAAATAGATATTGTTTGTCTTCCCACTCTGAGTCTGACAAGTTAATTCTCCATTATACAACAACAAAGGTTTATGGGAATAGGGGACTTCCGTGCCACCTGCCAAAATAATCTTTGATCCTAGAAAAAAAAGATGTCATGTAAAAATCCTTACATGGTAAAAAAAGTATAGCAAGCAGTTGAAAACTATATCTTGTACAGTATTTTATATTGTATATTTGCAAGGCGTTAATTCAGGGTCTGTCATTCTGGAGCTCAGCAGCAACTACACAAGCACACATCTTTCAGTAAATATACAGAATGTAAAACTTTTAAACCAGTAAACTCCTTTTCCAAATGTCTGTAGGTAGATTTCAATGTTTCTCTCTTGCAAATATAGAAATGGCTATGTTTACAACTTTAACACTTTCAATGAATACAAGTTTTGTGACCCTGATGCAAGTTTTGTCACCTTGATCCTAAGATTTTTCTCTTGAATGCTACAAAATACAATTGAAGCACAATGTGTAACTTTCAGATGAAATATTATAATAGCAAGAAGCTTATGGAGTTGAGACCAAAATGCCTTGAAGCCTTACAGAGAAACCTGCAAACTAACTATTTTCTATTCATCAGTTGCACTTCAAATCTTCTGTAGTACTACTTATGTCTAAGACAAATGAAGATTCAGATCATGTTTTACTTTATTAAGTAAAACAGTATAATCTTTAAGAATAACCTTTTTAAAGAGCTTATGGTACCTTGAATGGTATCCTTATGAAAAACGTAAGTGTATACTTTATCATCATCAAAAGCAACAAAAACACCTTTATCCATTGGCCAGTTTTCCCACAGGATTCCTTTAATAGTTGGTGAGAAGTCTGGAATCTCATATACTCTATCATTTACCTATATATAATGCAAAAGTAAAGTTACTTCCAAGATACTATGGCAAGAAACAAAATATTCATCCCAGCTGTAATTAAAAATTTTAAATTTTAATTTTAAATTTAAAACAGAAATATGGAAATTATTTTAAGAAACTGTTTTCTTATAAGCAGTAATTCTGAATAATACAATAATTTTAATTTGAAGTGGAGAAAATACACATTTTATAAATTATATTTACAATTCTTCAAAAGGAAGGTAAGGAGAGGGGCAGTGAAACAGGCTAAATTATCTGTATTTAAATAGATAAAAGCATACATATTTGAAAATTACCAATCACAAACTTAGTATAATGAAATTTTCCTGATCTAGTATGACAGATTTTTTTTCCTTACATTATCATTAATTTATCTTCAAGGTTCCTTGCCAGTTTATTCTATCAGCATACATGCTGGAGTGAAAAAATCTTCTTCATTTTCTATTACAAACACTATACAGCTGAAGAGCCTGCTTGTAAATATATTATATTGGTATCCCACAATTAACTTACTGGACAATAGACAAAGCCATCACTTTTGTCATCTATAAAAGCCATTCTGGTTCCACTGGGATCTGGAAAAACCTTTCTCACACTGACAGGATGCCGATATTCATTCACATATTCCCAGTCTTCAATGTAGAAATAATGAATAACTCCAGTCTAATGAGAAATAATTGAAAATGTTAATAATTACATCAGTAAGTGGCAAGTAGGTAATTAATTTGGCTATATCTTCCATCTTAGAACAGTGAGTGCTCAAAAAAAGTACTTCTAAGTGGGTTTTTTTGCTTCATTCTCACACCCTGTTTTAGGTAAAACAAGAAAAATTTCGGGGGAGCAAAGAAAGGATTTGGGAGGTTTCAGGGCTTCCTTTTATTTTGAAGTTGGTTTTGACATTTATCTTCCTTTGCTTTGTGGTGACAAGTGTTTACTGTGCAGCTCTCTAAACAAATGAAATGCCTGTCTCATTGATGAGAGAAACATAATCTTCCAAAAAAGCTGTAAAATTTGCTTCCAAGGAAGAACCACACATTCTTAAGAAGAGAAGTACCTAATCCAGAAATCAAAGCAATCAAACTAATTTGTGATTAAAGGTATATTTAAAAAAATGTGGCTTTTGACATTAATGCACACATCAAATTGACTGGTTGCAAATTTAGTACTTCAAATTTATCAGTATCAGTTTAGGTACTGAGGAGGTGGGAAAGGCCTCATCTGCTACAAATCCACTCAAGATATTAAACCAGTTATTAAACCAAAGACAGTGGTTCTGCCTTTCCTCTGGAAGGTCAATACATCAGTCAGTATCACAAAGAGCATGACACTACAATGCCAAATGTGCCCTGTATTCCCAGCACCAAAGTGTCCTTTTTGTTTTAAAAGGAAAAAAACCTACCCTCATATATAAAAAAAAATCTCCAGAAAAAAAATCCATAAGCATGTCCACATTCCTCTTCAGTGCCCTTCTTGATTCCTATCCTTATTGAAATATGTGAAAAAATTATTTTTGGACAAAGGCTTCAGTAGCAAGTCAAGGCTTTCATTTATGCTACGACACTTGTATACATGAGTATCTTTTTGTCCACATTTTTCACATCACCACTTAAATCAACAAATTTGCAAGGCAAGCATTATGTTTTTCCTTACATCTGGAAGACATTTTGATTGCCAACTCTCTCACTACTGCAATAGAATTAAGTTCTGCTAGTAAAAGCAACAGACTAGTTTTGCAACAAACACTAGTAAACCAAAACTTAATCTTCCTGTCAAAGCACATCATATAAATGCAACAATAAAGGAAGCTGAATGCAATTTTGAGTGCATTTGCTCAAAGTTCTTGTATAGAAAATAATCCACTCTGAAGTTCACAGATGCACTTTTTGTTTTGCTGAAAGCATGAGCAGTAATCAAAAAAATTCAGACTGAATTATATTCCATCTATAAAGATCTTTTAAAAGAAGTAATACTCACATCTGTACCATATATGAGGAAGTCACTAGTTAAAGCATGGCACAAAATTCGGTATTTATCATCATCTGCTGGGAAAAGTCGAGTTTCTCGTTCTTCCTGAGCACCCAAACCCTCACTTTCTATCTAAATATAAAGAACAGAATGAACTGAAAAACTCCACTGTTAACAATAGGGTATCATGGTGTTGCTTGTATCAAACCGTAAGAAAATTAGATGAAAAAAACCTTGCATGTGTATCCCTTAAAAACCTTGCATCTGCTTCTCTCATATTACCAGAGACCTTTAAAATAAAACTTGTTAAATAGATGACAAGAAAACATTTTTCTTCACCTGTTCTAGTTTAGGCTGTATTTCTAAGTCTACAGAAACTCAGCTCTATATTTTACTTAGTCAGCAAAAGTGTTCTGAAGAATTGTTAATTTTATCTCCATTAACTGAAGATCACTGCATTTTATTTAATTTTTAAAAATTATATTAACTTATTCAGCTTATATCAACTCATTAGTTCAACAATCCAAACTGCCAGAGCTCTTACCATATGCAACTGGACTTTACCCTCAAAAAGAGCAGCAGCATAATCAGAATTGAGGTGCATACTTGCTACTGTCCCCAGGTACTCCACATCTTTAAGCTTTTTTACATCTAAAGGATTAAAAATAAAAGATAAGGTAAAAATACTTTGATTTTGTACAGGTCTTCACTTATCTAAATTTGCAGCTGAGTAAGCAGATGTGAAATTCTCACAACTAAGCAGAGAAGGGCAAGTCACACATAAAGAGACTTTCCTCTTAGCAGCCAGAGAACTGGTTTAGAAACTACAAGAGAAACTCCTATGGCAACTCTGACTAGTATTGTTACAATTTAACTTACTGTCACTGAAAAAAAGGGTATGCTTACAAAAAACATTTAAATCCACCATCTAAAATTTGGACACAGCATAACCAGATTTTCCTTATCCCATAAAAACAACATGAAGACCTGCCAAACTGAAAATTTAAACTCTCTGATCACAGTTCCTAGGTACTTTGCTGTGCTTAGTACTTTAAGACATAGATATATAATGCCCCAAAAGCCTGAAGTCCTTCATTTATTAACAAGATGATGTGAAAAAACCAAGTGAGCAACAGTCTATATTTCATGACCAATGCCTCAAAAGAGAAGTTTTATTTCTATTATTTACAATGCCTTGCCATAACTGCTTCAGCCTGGGAAACTTTTTATCCTGTCCTAGCAGGACCATATGGCAATTCAAGTTTTTATTGTACAATGTGGAATGTCTAGAACTGCTAAACACAAATACTGAATTAATAAAATAAGACAGAGTGCTGCACTAGATTTAGGAGAACTAAATTTATACTTACTATTCTCTCCAAGTGCATAAAACCAAGCCCGATTGTTCATTCCTACAGCCAAATGATAAACACCAATAGCGACAAAACTGGGCTCTACTTCAACAGAGACTGTGACTGGTAGCTCCTGTAAGAAAACAAAACAAAATAATAAATTTTCACCCCCTTTAAATGCTTACTTTAATTATATCTACATGAAGTTTAAAAGGAAGAGGTTATCATACGCTCTCCACATGATTTGCTATGGTGACTTCAAGAAGAGAAGTGAGGTAAGCAATCCGTGTGCTGCAAGCATCTCCAAGGATTGGAAGCTTTGTCAAGAAAACATGGAGGGATCCTTTTCGTGTAGATACTGCCAACAGCTGTCCATCATCTGTCCAAGCCATCTGATCTACACCTAAAATATGCACAAGTTTTTGTAAAAAAATATGGTCCTGTCTTTAATGATTGTAACCAACAAACAATTATTTTGCTCTAAACTGTGAAAATGTAGGAATTAATATCTAGAATATATGTACTAATGTACTCAAAGCTAACCAACCAATACAATTCCAAGATTAATTAAAAACACTCTAATCAAACACATAATTTAGTAATATAGCATTTTCCTGAGAGTGAAGACTTCACAGAATGGTTGAGTTGAGATGACCTTAAAGACCACCTAGGTGCTACCCACCTTCCACTAGACCAGATTACAGATCTGTTACAAAACTGATCAACACACTTCCTCTTTTCAACACTGACAGTCCAGGCAATATATTCAAAGTAATCCATAATACTGGAAGCAGCTGAGCAGAATTCAATCCTACTCCCCTTTACTGCCAAATCAGTAAGTACAGAACTGGTACTTGTTCCTCAGTGTCTGAAAATGCCATTAGAAAAACAATACTCTAACTGACTAATACCAATATGCCAAGGGAGACAGGGAAGTTGTTGTGCTTAAAATATCCTAAATTTCTTAAAAAGAAAAAAAATTAAAAAGGAAGATTCTTAGAAATAAAAATGCCAGAGGCAACCAGCTACTTGACAATAACTGAAGCATTTACAAACACTACATGAGGAGATAAGACTGGAAACTCACTACTCAAGAAAATGGTTTTGTAACACTGTTCTGGAAGCCACAGGCACAAGTCCTGTACATCAGGACAAAAACAGATCAAGTATCAATTCTAGTACAAGACATGCTGAAAAGCACACACACAAAAAAAAACTTCATGGAAAGAAGCAGAAACCCGTTAAGTGTATTATTGTAATAATATGAATATATTATAATACAGAGTCAAAACTGCACAACACTAACTGATCAAATATTCTGAGAGCTGTACTTCTCTACACTTTGAATAGGTAAAATATGCTCACTACAGGTCACCTAATAAATACAAGTTGGGAAAGCAGGAATTTTTGAAATATTCTATATTTACACAGTTTTTCCAACAGCAAGACTTTCATGCCATGAACAGAGATACCAGCAAAACTCCATCTTAATTAATTTTTAAAAATTTCTATCCCCATGGAGAAAGTTAACATACCTTTGTTTTCATCATCCAAGTCTATTATGGCATACATTTCTCTCAAATCTGTCAGATCATGGATTTTAATGCTAAAACAAAAATAAAGAGTAAATCACTCATCTAAATCTCAGTCACCATTAACAGGAAGAAATCCAGTCCAATCAAGACAGCCTAATGGAGCAAAAATTGTGTAGAACACAAATGCAAAATATCTTCAATTTCCAAAAAAACCCAACACATTATTATCCATCACTGTAAACAGTGTATCACTGTATCACAGTACAAAAATGTGTGCTCAGAGAACTAAAATTTGAGAAAAAGGCACAAATCCAATTTGAAAGAATTCAGGGTTGGGAAACTGTTACTCCCTTTTGATCTGCTAGAGCATTTTAGTTCTAAAAGACATTACTGATCGACACAAGGGCTTGAAACACAGAGACAAAAAATACTCTCAATCCTACTGCACATAACAGGGACAGAGTTTACTCATGCTGTCATGTCATTCAATGCAAGTTAAATCACTCCTTAAAGAGATAACCCTTACTGTACAACTGCTCGAGTGCTTGAAGTTACACCGTGTTTTGCTCACAGTTATACCACTCTTGATGTGCAAGTGTCAAAAATCAGCAGCTCATCCTACAGAGAGCTGAGAACAGTTTGACTCATAATATGACACAATTCCTCTTTTGCTGAAGAGTTCAGATATCACAGAATCAGGGATTAGCAGACAAGGAGCTAAAGGAGTTATTCTATCACATGCGCAAAACATTTTGGAAAAACTCCAGAGTATTTAATTATTTATTTCCTTAACTGCTCACACTTTTCAACTTTTGTCTAGACTGCATGTAAGATCAAACACCAGAGAGGAGGATACCAGGTATCAACATACTTAGTACAGATTTAAGTTAACTTTTCTCCTGTTGTTAAGCAGATATTTATGCTTAATCAATAAATCTCTGTAAAGAAATTTGAACTTTTTTGTAGCCAAACAACATAACAGAAAAATAATTAATCGTAAGGAATAATATACACTAAAGTTTATTTCTTTTTTGTTTACATTTAATTATATTAATTACAGTTGCAGATATTTTTGCCAATAATAGCTTCTCCCAGCTCTAGGCAGACCAGCAGTTCCACGGAGCAATTCATCTTATCTTTTCTAAATTCACTTCTTAGGGAGCCTTGAAGCCTTAGGAAGCATAGTGTGAATGGCTAGTAGCTCCAGCGCTGAGAGATGAATTCTATTCTTTATATATAAAACTACCACTTACCAATTGTCTCCACATGATGCAGCTTTGTTTAATGACTGTGATATAGCAATGCTGCTCAGATTATCCTTATGATTATGAGCTTGAAAGACTTCTTGTCCTATTTCACGAATGTGTGTAGAAATGACTACAAAGCACCCATGTGAGAAACCAACCATAATATAGCCATCACCATACCTGTTACAAAAAAGGAACGATTTAGAAAAGAGATCTATTAATGCAATATGCAAAAAGCTTTTTCTTTCAGACTGCTGGGGTCCAGTTAATGCCTCCCAGGAACAGAAAAAATGAACAAATTATGGGAATTAATATATATAATGTTAAACCATATAATATAAAATCGATTAAGGGAAAACTATCAAATGTCCTTAACGGACAGAAACATGTCCATGCCCAGATGCCTTGCCAGTCATCTTTATTCTCTCCTGTATTCTATATAATGCCACTTTATTTTCAAGCTGCACACATGGCAGTGATGCCAGAAGAAAGATTTATTGTATCTTCATTAAAATAAGTATACCAGAAGATGGCAACTTTCATTTCAAGGTTTTGGCATATGTTCTGGCCCATCAAAGCCATGCCAAAACAATAATGTCAGTCACTGTACCTTAAGCGCACTGCAAACACAGTGGAAGTACCAAAACAACAAATTTGTGAATATTCTGCTTACTTTTCATAGTGTCAAGTGGAAATAATGAGGTTAAGACACAAATAGTTAAAGCATGTAAAGATGAATTCAAGCAATATCTCATTAGCTCAATTGCAAGAAAAATCACTACAAGGGAAACAACTCAGGTACACCTTGTCACACATGGTCATAACCATATAGCTTCAGGTTTTCTTAGAGTAGTAGTGCAAAGGGATATCAGTGTTGACTGAACAGGCATTAAAAGACAAGCTGTAATGATTCAAAGATACAGAAATAGCACAGCTACTTTTTTGGTATAGATCTGAAACTTCTAGTTTACGTTTTCTTCATGGGAACATTACCAATGGTATTGCACAATAAGAAGGCTACAAGAACTTTGCACAGCTTTGCAAACCAACAAACTAGCTGAAGGACACAACTCCACCCCTAGCTCTTTCATCAGTTACTCATCCAAACAGGAAACAACCCATAAATCTCTCAGTTTAATTTTGTCAAAACAGCAACGTATTTTTGTTTAATGCTGAGCATAGCAACAGTGATTCTGTTGGAAGATACTGTTTTTATAGCTATTGAATCATAAAGTAGAACAGTTTAAAAATGTAGACTACCTTGTGTTCAGACAAGAATTACTGAAAAGTCTACAATACAGGCAAGAAAAATCCAGTCTGAGCAAGGGATAGATGATTTTGGTTCCAGCATTTATCAGAACTACTTGGAAAAGACTCAGCTTCTTAATACTAGAATAATTAAGGAAGTTCAGCTCACCATTTGTAGCTCACAATACTGCCATAAGGCTGCTGGAATTTCAGATCAATTGGGTTATCAGGATCGTTCAAATTAAAAAGGAAGAGAGTCCTCCTGCCAACCACGACACTTACCTGCCAATGAATGAAAAGAAAAATTAACATGACAATAATGGCATAACTTTAAAGTAAGGCCCTATATCTTCACTAAAAGATGAGATTTAGGAATTTGAATAATCCTTAAGAATCCCATGGATCTGAATTCTGAATCTTCATCAACAGTGGAAGAGATTTTCAGGACATTCTCCTGTGTAAGCCAGTGGTTCATAAATCTAAATGCAAGCTCAGCAGAACAGACATCTCAAATTCAAGACTTTTTCCTACAGAAGTCAGCTCCATTTCCTCAGAAGAATAGGCAGCAGCTCACATTGAGTTATTCTTTGGATTATTCCCACTTGAACTACAGTATTTTGTAGTGACTTCTTACTGTGCTTTCCCTTGTTGATACTCTTTCATCAGTCTTCATAACTGAGAACTGTATGTCACTGGGATCTGAGCTGACAGAGGTCTGCAAGAAAGAAGTGCAGATTGAGAAACCAATAGTTAATGTATCACATACTGATGATAAATAATTGTGTTATTCCTGCCATGTATAATCTTGCATAAGGACAGACAGGGAAAGTTGCTACTGCATTTAGTATCAAAATCAAGAAAATCATTGGAGAAAACATGTCCTCAGTTTGGTCTTAATGACATGTTAGTATAAAATATACTGAATAAAAAAAGCTCCTTGAAAACACTGGGATTCAAAAGGCACAAGCTCCCATAGGCCCCAGCTTTCTTGGGAACCAGAAGTATTAATGTACACCTTAAAATCAAATGTGCATTATAAATACTACCTGTCTTATAGTATCCCCTTCCTGATTGCTTATAGTAATCATTTTGTCTTCACCACCTAAAGCAAGGAGGTTTTCAGTACTCCAACAGCCACAAGTAATCCTCTTAGTGTGTTTACCTGAAAAAGAAAAAAACCTATACAACACAAATCAAACACAAGCAGAAAAAAAATCTCTGATGGAAATATACACTGTTCAGCCACTCAAACACAGATTGTCAGAATGTGAAATGACCTGCCAGAGCAAGAGCACTTTTGTAAAAAATCTGCTCTCGGATGGAAAACTTTTGACTTCATATGAAATAGCACAGCCCCTTCCCCTTCTTCCATTTCTTTGCATCACCTTTCTGGGGACTGTGTTACATCCTCAGCCCTTATGCCCAGAGGTACCTTAAGCAGGTAAGAAAGAGTAACTTAGCAAATGAAAAACCACACAAATCCTTTGCAAGAAAGGTAACACAAGTCCCCCATGAGACAGTAAGGCAGTATTAGGCATTTGTGTGTGCATATATATATAACTTAATATACTCTATAAATACTCTGCAGAGTACACAAAGTAGAAGGTGAAAGCTGAGTATGAGCACATTTTTTACCTGCATGTTCATACAGAGAACTGGAAAGGAAATTATGTATATTAGCAAAATTCCACTTTCACATGTGCCAGAGTAGTTTCAAACCTGTCCATACCAAGAACAGAAATCTTGCGAGAAGTCTGACGGTTATATATGAGTAAGTTTCCCTTTGTTGTTCCAACAGCAAGTAAAGCTCCAACTCGAGACCATAACAAGAAAGACATTGCATCCCTAAAACAAAGAAAAAATTTGCTTTGTATAGTAGAGGTTCCTTTCATGTGTTCACATATTAAAACATTTTGCATAATAAATTTTGCATTTGTCTTCTATTTCTATGAGTCATACAGACCAAGGAGAACTTTTAAATTAAGCAAATATTCTCTACCAATATCAGAATTATGTACGTATGCAGAAGATAGTAAAACTAATAAAAAATTGTATGAGATAATATAACATGAAATTACAAATTAAAATGAGTCTACAAACACCAAGAGTCTTTGATGGAAACACTGGCAATTTTCCAGTCACTTATTGTATTTTTTTTGTACTTCAATAACCCTGTGCATTTAGTCAACTCAAAAGTGAGTAGGTCTAGTTCTAGTCAATGTAATAAAGCTGTTAGAAAGATCTATTTTAACTTGAAGTTTCAGACAGAGCAAGGCCTGTTATGATGTACATTTAAGGCTACAAAGATACTATACATCATGTTAAAAAACAAAGAGCCTCTTAAGCAAAAAAAAATTTAAACCAGAATTTTCTAATTAGTGCAGTCCCTTCCATCGTTTTAAATTTCATTGTAGGCATGCAATAGAAATTTGAGAAAAATTTGAAATATTGACATGTGAAATGACGTCCAATACATTTGGTTTGCATATAAGGGTGCTTTACTAATTTCAAAAAAGGAAGGATATCAGAAAGGCCTCATTATCACACTGTTTATGTCTTGGTGTTTATTCTGCTTAAGCAATAACATTGCCACAAAAAAGGATTAGGGACACACATTGATGTATAATGTTCTAGCAAGACTGCCTCCAGTAAGCAATTTACCACCAGTATTAGAGAGAAAGATCATGAAGGAACTGCAATTAACTGCAGACTCCATTCTGTTAAGAACCTTCTATGTTCTTTTTTTGCTTGCATACTGGCAGGTTACTCTTCTCCCCATAGTCATTTATTCACACATGAAAATGGTACAATATGGTCTGTTCACTGCCATAATATAATATGTGTATAACATACATCTTATCTAACATAGGACAGAGCTGTTTCCACTCTCTTTCCTACAGGAAGAAGGTTTATGTAGCATGCAAGAGTTTAGTGGAATAGACTCAAAGAAGTCCAAAGTTTAATTGTTAAACCAAGCTTATCTATTAACCCAATGGTTGATGGTTATGCAGACCCCAGAAGTGTTTAAAGCCTGTGGCCAAATTCAGAAAAGTAAAGCTTTGAACCTTAGATATCTGCTTTCATCCTAAACTAGTCTACTTTGTGAATAGCATTTTAGCCCTCTTATTAATCTAAGGGAAAAAAAATCTTGGCACCACTGATATCACCTCCCTTACTTATATGCTCCCTTTAGCTGGTGTGACTTAGGAGAAAGAGTAGTAAGTGCAGATACACAAAAAATTCACCCATACTTGTTGCTACCACGAAGTCAAAACATTGAAGGGAAGCTCTCTAGAGACTATGGCACTGCTGACACTCAAATAATAAACAAACATCCTGTAACCTCCAAAATTCCCATCCACAATGAACACTTAGTAACCAGCAAATAATATAAAAAATAATTTAGCAATGAACTGTAGCATATTAGTTTAATTAGCACATATTTTATGAGGACCTCCATAAAAAGAAAATCTTGAAATATAGCTTCCCCATCAACAAGTCACAGTGGTCCAAGTCCTTAAATACTCATGTTGAAAAAAAGTTTCTTACCTCATGCCACTGTCTACTTGGCTTGTTTTGTTTGTGATTGCATCCCACAGAAATATGGTGCTAGATTTTTCTGTGATTATTGCTAAAGTATCTCCATCCTTATCCCAGTCCATAGCAACACAGTTACTGAAGAAAAGAAAAAAAATCATTGAGAATGTTAAAATGTGTTTGTAAGTGTACAGAAATAGCCAGAGTCCCTATTTTTCCTTTCCACTCCCCTGCAAACCCATGACAGATTGCAGATTTATCTGTAAACTAGTTTTATAGCAACTCTTACTCAAATCTCATTGATGACAGGCTGAGAGTAAGGTCATAAAAGACACTGCTTGTGTCTGTGTTCTAGTACTTGAAATACTATCACCTTGATCTTCAAGAGACAGTGAAAGTCCTCTGTAAAGTTCTGGTTTGTTAGAGGCTATTCAGATTTGGGATTATTTTTCTGATAATACACTTCTGATTCCACACAGCTTTCCTCACTTTGGACAGTTTTCCAGAGACAATGTGCACTTATCATACATTGTGCAAAACACTGCACAGAAAGAGCTGGACCATGGATATTACCAACCAAAAGAGACAGACACAGCCAGACCATGTTATGAATGACACCTAACCCAAACAGCAAGATGTGATGGTCAGTGAATACAAGTGAGTCTGGTAAAGACAATGAGAATTGCATCTCTTGGTTTGGTGCAAGGTGGCAACTACCATGAACTGCAAAAACTGATTTCTAGACTTCTTGGGGAACTAAGTGATTCTGGCTCATATTTACCAATGACACAAGGCTATGTAAGTGATGATCTGGAAATTAAAGTAATACTCTTGACTAGAAGTTTCAGCCTTAAAGACCATGGGAGTGTTGCCTTGACTAAGAGGTTTATCTTAATCAAAATTAATCAGGTAGCTAGAAATAAAAAATTGCCATGATGACTAAGCACAGTTAAAGTGCTTCGAAGACATGAGCATGAAATTATGTGAGGTATTAATGGTGCCCAATAAGTGTATTTATTGAGCAAACCAATATGATGAGCCAATGTCACACCATTTTTCCCTAGGGACGTACCCCCTGGCTCATATCCAGCCTGTTCCTATGTTCCTGGCTGCCTTTTAAGAAGTTTAATATTATCCTTTCAAAGTATGCAAGTTTTTAAATTTAATCTGAAAACAAACTGTTAGAAAACCAATTGTAGTAAGAATGCAAGGATATATTGTGCACAACCTCATTATGATCCTTCTTAATGTGATAGGTCTTTTAAATTACATAAGTTGTCTTCTCTGACAGGTATGTTTGCCAGAGATAGTATATCGTCCTACAAATTTCTCGCATAGTCTAAGTATCTCACCAGAAAAAAAACAACAAAGAACATAATTTAAATCTATCTTAGTACCTACCCTGGCAGGCTGATTTCATTTCTCTTCTGCCCATGACGATCAAAAATTTTCACAGCATGACCACCTCTAAAAAAGATTAATATATAGAATAATTCCCTTTCTTTATCAATAATTTTGATGGACAAATGCAATAAATAATTGCAGTCTTACCCTGTTACAGCAAGAAAATTTCCTAAAGTTTTCTGCCAAGCAAACTGCACAGGTGAACCAGACCAAGATTTTTCATACAGACTGAATACTTGCTGGGGAAAAAAAAAAAAAAAAAAAGGTAGGAAATTATACATCTTAAAATCACCAGATATAAGTATACTACAGCTTCCTAGCATGTTAGCAACTGAGTAATGTGGACACCAAACATGACTTCTGTGTGATTCCAATGCACCAATATACCAAAATCCCATATAAAAGTTCTTCCAATTTGAGTGGAAAAAATTGATGTTTCTGCTGCTGGGTGTCTGCATAGAGACTGTGACTCTACTAAAACTATTATTTTTGCCTCTTAGTTACACAAATAAAAAACAGCATGAGACTCTCTCCTTCTAATTCAAAGACTACAATGCTAATAGTTCTCTAAATTTAGTGGCAAAGTCTGGGATCAGAAAGCATCCTTAATTGTAAAACCCAGAAAGCTCAACGGTCACTCTTTTAGAGAGATAATCTTTTTGTTACTTTGAATTGCCGGGTCTTAAAAGCCAAGATCTCAAAGCAACACACTATTGAAAGAGATTCTGATTTCCAGCAGAGAAAATTCCTGAACTTTTCTTGTCTTTTCCTTTTACATCACCCACAGATACTTTTCTGTAACCTGAGGGCGAGAAAAGCCCCCAAGTTTGTTTCACAGCTTGCTATCGTGACTTATATCCCTACATGTCACCATGCTGTCCACCAAATGTGAGTCAGGCTTGCTCAAGTCTTCCACAGGTTCTTATCCCTTCTTTTGGGTCAAGGTAAACTGAGGCATTCTTCACATTGAATCTGTGTTCCGCTCACAAGAACAGCAAAAATACCTGCACCACATGCCACACAAATGACATCTGACAATGACCTTTGATTTTGAAAAATAATTTAATAAAATCTTAGTCCAGAGGAGGGCCACCAAGACGATTTGAAGGGATGAAGCACCTCTCCATCTATGAGGAAAGGCTGAGAGAACTGGGATGGCTCAACGTGGAGAAACGAAGACTTTGGCGTGACCTAACCGTGGGCTTTCAGTACCTGAAGGAAACTTACAAGATAGACAGAGGGACTATCGTAAGGGCATGCAGCCACAGAACGAGGGGGAATGGCTTCGAACTGAGAGAGTGGGTTTAGATGAGCTATTAAGAGGAATTTGCTGTGACGGTGGAGAGGCACTGGAACAGGTTTCCCGTAAAAGTTGCGGACACCTCATCCGTGAAGGCATACAAGTCCAGGCTGGATGGAGCCCTGAGCACCCTGGTTAGTGAAAGACATCCCTGCCCATCGCAGAGCCGCTGCAACTAGATAAGCTTTAAGCTCCCTTCTACGCGAAGACTCTCCATGAGGAAAGTAAACAAACACGGGAGTGCGGGCAAGCACACCAGGCCCCCTGCCGCCCGCTGGCGGCCCGTCCCGCCGCGCCTCCCTCCCCTGCACAGGCCGCAAGCGCCGCCGCCCGCTGCTCCGCGGGCCGGGACCCGCGCCCCCCGGCCGCCCTGGCCCTGCCTGCGCCGCGGCCGCGGCCGCCCGCACCCACCTTCATCGCGGCCACCGCGGGCCGCCAGCGCCGCACTGCGCCTGCGCCGCCCGCCCACGGCGCCGCGGTTACCGCGGAGACGGAGCGGGCCGAGACTGAGATTGAGATAGAGACAGAGACAGGCCCCGGCCCCGGCTCCGGCCTCAGCGGGAGGAGCTCTGCCCGGAGGCCCCGGCCCCGGCCCCGGCCCCGGCCCCGGCCCCGGCCCCGGCCCCGGCCCCGGCCTCGGCCCCGGCCCCGGCGGGAGGAGCTCTGCCCGAGGCCCCGGCCCCCGAGCGCGCCATGGGCAGCTCTCAGAGGAAAAGGAGGGTTTATAGCCCGCAGGCACGCAGGACGGGCTCTAAGCGAGGAAATAAAGGCACACACTTGCCAGCAAAGCCTCTTGAGATCAGCTGTATTCCAACTGCAAAGCTTCATCACAAAGTGTCACCGATTTCTTTTGAAACAATAAATAGTTCGCCAAGAGCGTTAAAACACATGTTTAAAATTACAAATGTACAAAGGACTTTGGGTATCGGGCACTTCAAACTTTTTTTAAAAAAAAACCCAAAAACAGACAAACCCAAAACATTCAATGAGTTCACATCTTTCCGTTTTTCCGGCGCGGGGCTGCTCGGGGAACATAAGGGACAAGGCACGTAAAAGCAAATACAAAAAGGCTTCTCCCGAGAACATTTAGACCGTTCAAAGCAATTCGGTGTAACAGCAGAGGGCTCGAGAAAGGCAAATTATAAAGTATCTGAAAAAATTAGATAACTGTTAAATAAAGTAACTAATTACAGTCCTGCGAGGCACACCTCACTCTCCTGCAAGATGCTGAACGTGCTTAAAGGGTGGCAGCTGAGCACCTGGCAGGATTGGACCCTTTACATTTTTAAATAACCTTACAGGAAAGACAGACAATTTCTTCATCTTATAAAATTATACTTCTCATAGTAGTGCAAAGCCTCATTTAAAAAATGTAATTAGTCTAGATGTAATGGAATGCTTCAAAAATTCCAAAGTGCAAATATTAAACTTAAATTGGTTAATTGTCAATCACACTTTAGAATTCTTCCAATAACTCATACAAATAGCAAAGTAAATACAAAAACCAAAGCAGAGAAAAAGGTATGATGTTCTGCATCTTGCATAACAACTTTGAAAATCCAAAAAGTACACTGGATGTCAAAAAATATATGTCAGAAATTATTAAATAGGGAGTTTCTGTTAGCATAAGACAATATTTAAAATAAGGCTTTGGTTAAATAAAAAGTTTGCTAAACTAGGAATGATGATAAAAAGTGCAAAAGATTCACCAAATACACAACTTCATTTCCAAGGCAGGCGTTACACCTGCCATTTACAATAGCTTGCATTGGTTTGTTAGCCTGCCTTGTAGTCACTCGGATATCTATTTGCATTTATTGCAGGCAAATTAAATCTATGGGTCCAATCCTGTAACTTGTTTCACCCAGAGACAGACCCAGTTATATCAAAGCATATCCATTTATAGCATCATTGCTCTGCACTTGAGAACATCAAGGCCCTGGAATCATAATATTTGATTATTATAGTGAGTTCACTCATTTTCTTAGTGCTTCCTAAACAGAAGTCCTCTGCTGCAAACTGGCAAGTTGCAGCTGAATTTTATATGAGTAGAATTCTTGTAACATATGCATAACAAAGGTTAGTTTTTAAAAGTGCTTAATATTGGTCCATAAAAACATCACTTCAGCTTCAGACCAAACACTTTGCTGTGGTAGATATCCTGCACCTGGTGTTTATTGGTGCACTCGTAGTTTGCTTGAGGAAAAAGTAATCCTCTGAGTCTACACAGGAGAATGTCACCTCCCCAGAGAAAATAATTCAGAGTTTTACAGTCACAACACATGCTCCAGCTCTTCCTAAGCATAGTGGTGCAACCTGTAAACAAACAAACAAACAAACAAGCCATCAGTGACATAAATGCAGTCAGCTTTAAGTAATTTTTCCCCCTAATTATACGGCTGCAGCAGAATGACAATATCACCCCTGCACTGTAAACGTGACTTACAAATTGATCTAAAACTGGATACAAACACAAAGAAAAGGTAAAGATATTTTATATAAAAGAGTGAAGCACTCTGAAAACAAAAGCAAGCCCTAAGGACATCAAGCAGTTCTTATTGACAATTTCAATTATTCAGTATTACAGGGAAAAAAAAGAAGCTTTTGTTTTAGTACGAATTGGGTACCTGAGCTAGACAGTCAGACAATTGAGTAAAGGGTGGTAAAATAATGCATTTCTCAGAAACAGAAAATGCCTAAAATTATAGGGGCAACCTCTCCTTTTTATTTGATTATTTGATAAACTCCTGTTAAAAGTTCTTGAAATCAGAATAAATTTACCAGTCCTTTTCTTTAATTGCAAACAGAATTTACTTCTGGAAAGACCCTTTTCTGCTGAGATTCTGCTGGAGTTGAACAGAGGGCAGTAGTTTCTAACACTACCCTTTGCTTCCCCTTTTAACCTTCATAGTATTGCAGTGCATGTGAATAGCACACCAAGTGCTACAGAGACTATCCTAAAGACATAAAAGGCTGTTTATGCCAGCTGCCCTATCTCTTTTTTTTCCCCAGGAACAATAGACTTTTACAGAGCTGTCTGTGGCTCTGACAACCTTCACCTGAGAAAATTCCCCTGCCTTCTCCTGAGTTGTGTGAAGATTAAGAGGTGGCTGCCTGCTGACATAACAAGAGAGAAGGAAGGTAAACAAATATTTCCAAATTCCTCAGGGAAGGGTTTGAAACTATCCTACATACTGGGATCATGGCATTCAGTGAGATCAGGGTCAAGGCTAAGGATACAAAGGTACATACAGATGGTCACCACCTAGACATGTGAGATTCATTTAGATGCAATGATGAGAAGCAGTTTCTCTCCTCTGGTGAGCTGCCGTTTCTGTCATCTGGTAGACTTTTTTTTTCTTTAGCAGGACTAACAGTGCCATAGGTTATCATTACTAGTACCAGTGAATACCCCAAGCTCTGAGGATCCACCTTGATGACTTGTGTTTTAAGAGCTTGCAGCACTATGAAATGGAGGAAAACAGACAGCTGAGTTTTTTGTGCCCCAGGGATTTTTATAAACAGCAGATTAGTTCTCTTTTTGAATTAAGAATCTGGGGCTATTACCAGAATAATATTCAGGTGATTCAGAATTCAGTTGCCTAAATACTGGTGCCTGATTTTATTACAGATGAGCTTGGACATTCATCATGGTCTGCAACTGGGTTCCAGGAGGGCCTTGGTGTCCCTGCCAACCTTTTGTGGATGTAGATGCTTTAGGATATCCCAAATGGCATTAGATACCAAAGGACAGTCAGCTCAGGATGTCCTTCTGCATGCTCTTCCCACAGAGAGACAAATTCCTGGAGCTATATAAAAGTAACAAAGCTCTGAACTGAAAGTAATAGTTTCTGAGCATGAACTGGATAATTATTTTTATTTTAAAGCTGCAAAAAGAGAAGTAGGTAAAGGCTTTTTGAAGACTGCATACACTGTACATAGTATTCACCTCAGGAAGGGATTTTTTACAAAAAAATGACAAAACCTTCACAAAATTAATGTTGAGAGACACATTAGAGCTAAACCAAATCTACATTTATCATTTATCTTTAGAACAGGAAATCATGTAAACAGAATCCTCTGTGACAGTTTGGAGAACATGGAAATACATTTTATTAAAAGTAGCTGAAATTGTCAAAGAAAATAGTTATATTCTTGCAAAAGAAAGGAGGACAGTTTATTAACAACTGTCTGTTCAAGATAAGTCATCTCAAGATGGTACACGACGGGAAAAAAGAGACAACAGACTAGTAAGAAAGTGCTTTTAAGAGAAGGAATACTTGAATTCTCCTTGCAAAAGGAGGCACATTTGAAATACCAATATTAATAGTAATATATGATCTGATCAGAAACTATACCTGTGTCCATTCGTTTGTCTGGGGATCATAAGACTCCACGGTATTAAGGTATGTTTGACCATCATATCCTCCAACAGCGTACAACTTGTCACCAAGAAGACACACTCCCACTGCATCTCTGCTAATGCTCATAGAGGCCACAGCAGTCCACATATCTGTTTTGGGATCATACCTAAAAGATAATTTGTGTCATGCTCTAAAACTGTTACCAAAATTCAACAACAAAATACCGGAATTGATGCTGTCAAGGTAGTAGAAAACAGGACAGTAGAGATCTGGAGTTAATTTCAAAGGAATTTTCCCCCCTCAATTCTCCTCCATTTGAAACTGTTTCTTTAGTCATCTGGCAACACAGTCACTATTAGCCAAATATCTACTTCCTGCTGCTTTCCAAAGAGTCGTACACCCATATACAGCTGCTCTTAGTACATTTTGTATGTCTAAACATCCCATGCCACAAACAGTTCTGCTGCTATTCCACAGCAGAGCAAGTATTTGCTCTAAGTACTGTATGTCAAAGCACAGGCTGGTAAAATTTAGTTTGGTACTAAGATTACCATTACTAAGATTACCAATTTCAAAAATATGACCCCCAAAAGCAGTTTGAGAAAATTATAAAGGAAATGCAAACCACTTAAGACAATTCACAACAGTTTTGAAATCAGAAGTATCAGCACAGTAAACAGCAGATGGTTTAATGAAAGAATTGTGTGGCTCTAGAACATTACCAACATTCCTTAAAAGCCAAATTGAGAACAACATAGGAGACTCCATGCTATGCTTATGGCAAGGAATATATTTTAATCTGACTGAAAGAGACAATCTTTTTTAAAATTGCAGATGCTTACAGCTGAACTAATGTAATTACAGAGCTCTGAAGGGCTCTAAAAACTGTACAAAGAAAATAATTATTTGTCTAAGATCATACTTGTTAAAAACAAGTTGAAAGACACTAGTCTTAATTTTTTTGCATGAAGAGCATAGATACAAAGAGCTCTAACAATTTTATCTGCTGTCCTCTAGTCAAAGTATTACACAAATGCATGCAAGTATACCTGTAAAATGAAAACACTACCTGAAGCACATATGCAAATAGAAGAGGGTGATTACTAAACTACATGTAGAAATTACTTTTCCAATTATTTTATAATTTATAAGCAATTGTATTTATCTGAGAATAACAACTTCTTTTGCAAAATATAATTCAGAAGCTTAGTGTGATTATAAAAGCCTGATTTTTAAAATTAATATTTCTTAATTCTTTAATTATTTTAAGAAACTAGTTCCACGAATTTGATGGTCTTCAATTTCAACTTACTTAAAGAGCAAGGACAAAATGCATTACAAGATGATCCCTATTTATTAAAGTCATAAGCTCTGTAGCTTTGTTTCAGAGAATACCAATGTACAAAAATACACAGACTTACTGCTTCTCTTGGGTTTCTGATTATTTGTATTGCCCTAAAAATTTGGTATTTGCTGGGAAGTAGCTTCCTATCTGCAAACCATTCTGGTGTTTTTTCAGTGCAACTTCCACATGTTAAGGGCTATGGGCCACACTGTATTTTCAAGTCTACTAGGATTCTGAAAGTTTGAAAATTATAGCACTCTTGTGGTGGATATTTGTGGGGTGTTTTTGGTTTTTTGTTGTTGTTGTTTTGGGTTTTTTTGCTTTGTTTTGTGGCGTTTTTGTTTGTTTGGGGTTTTGGGGGGGTTAAGGGTAAAATATATGTCCAGGCATGAATAAATTTAGTATAAAAAGAATATGGGCAATGAAGACTTACTGTAAATGTTGGGAGGTAACAGGAAAGAAGAAAAGTTTTACAGCTGATGGTGGGGGAGCAGGGAGAGAATTAAAGCACAACTCAGAAATACCTAAAGTGCCAGTGAAGTTCTAATACAGTGAATTATGAAGTATTTACTATCTTTTAAAATTATTTTATGGATCACATGTACTTCTACAATATGTGATACAGTCATTCATTAATCACTTTACAGAAAGATATACCAACCTAGGAATGACTGAATTACATGCTGGTTTCCCAGTGTCATTAGGGGATTCAAGAAAGACTCTGGTATATAAAGATCAACAAAACCTTACTGTTAACTCATTTGAAAGTTGTTATATTAACAGATTCAGATTTATTGTGTGAAAGAAGATCTGCTCCATTTTTAAAAACATTCAATTCCAAGTTCGCTTCAGTTACCAATCATAATTCATTCAATAACATTGTTAAAATAATCTAGATGAACTCCATTAAGGAGAATTTGCTTTAAATAATCTGCCCTGGTAACATTTTTAATCATAGTATGACTACACAGCATATTTTTAGGTACAAGTTTCCTCTGTTTATGCTAAAAATAATACACCTCTTTTATTGGGTCTCTACTCACAGCTCTTTTCATAAATCCCTCGATAGACTAGCACTGTTAGAATCCCATAGCAGAATATGCCTCCATCAGGATATTACCTTTCTACGCAGTCTGACAGCCTGGATGTTAAGTTGGATGCTGGAGCATCATGGCCACCTATTGCATACAAGAACCCATTCCAGGTGGTTACACCTACACCACCTCTTCTTTTTGACATCTGAGCACAGAGAGTCCATTTGTTTGTATGAGGATCAAAACATTCTACTGACTTAAGACAAGAACTTCCATCTCGACCACCAACTGCATAAAGCCTATAAAAGCGAAACAAAAGAAAGAAGAAAATAAATGTTGTCTGAATAAGACAGTTTCTAGTGAAACAGGAAGGATTCCAAATTTGTTAAAAAGGGAAGTTTAGAAGAAGAAGACTTTCAACTTTAGTAGACTGCTCAGTTGTGAAAACACAGGCAAGATTTTGCTCCAATATTTTCCTACCGCAACAATCAAGGCATAACAACAATAATTTACAGAAAATGGATTATCTTACACAGCATTTATATTCCAACCTATGCCTATAGCTAACAATTTCAAGATTATATCTATGACTTGCAGAGTCAGAAGAACAAATTCAGTAGTGGATCTGTGCATGCACCATCTCTACCCTGCCTCATCTTAGGCTTTCAAATGCTTTTCTGGACCTGGGTTTTAGCTCATGACTGACAGCACTACCTTAAATCTCTCACACCCACTAGGTGGCCCAATTTGCTTAGTCCTAAGAAAAAGGTTTCTAGCATCTGGTACAAATGATTTCAATTATTTGCAAGGACTGACTGAAATGAATGAAAAAGAATTTGGTTTAGGAGGACCCAATCATCGATGAACCTTTAAAACTAATCAAATAATCAAACTTCATAAAGAGCTTATGAACAGAATTTATGAGCAATCTAGGCATAGCAGCAGAAATACCCAGCATTATTATTTGTAAAAGTATGAACACAGAAGCCATTCTAAAAAGGAAGAAATGCATCAGAACTAAAATCCAGTGAGAGATCACCTCAAATAATTTCAGAGACGAAGAATGGTTAAATAATTAAACAAACATTAGATACCGTAGATAATGATAGTGTGAACAATTTATAGCAGTTACCATGAAACACTATTCAAGATGTCATCAGTTTGGGTAATACTAGTGTTTGGTTTTTTAGTTCTTCTCAGTAACCATTTTAATATGCTTTAAAAAAATCCCATGGAAGTTTCTTTGTTCAGTAATACAGATTGTTTAAGGTAAGCAATGTACTGAAGGTTTCTGTAAAACTCTGTTGTAGTTCTGTGAAGTTCATGACTAAAATCAATCCTTTATACAATATAACAACTTTACCTTCCCTCAAAACATGAAAGAGTTTTTGATCACTTATGCAGCGATTTCACATTCTGGACATGGAGAAAGACATAATAGTTTCTTTGTATGAAGGTTTTGATCCAATTACTGGAACATACCAAGTTACATTACAGGAAAGTGCATCTGAAATGCTGCATGTATTTTAAAATTGTCAGCTGCAGTGATCTTTTGTTGTTGCCTACATGAAGAATCTATGCAATGTTCTATAATAATAGGAAATGTGAGGCTCTAATTCTGTTGCTCTTCATCACATCTGGGACTCTCTGCTGAATATAGAGCAATCTTAGATATCTGAGACTGCAGTTCCAAGGCAGCCAAGGCACGTTTCTCGCTGGTCGTTCAAGTTCATCCCTCCTTCCTCTAGCCAGTGAGCATATCCACTCATTCTTGGACTTATTCCATTTCTTACAGAACCCTTTGTAGGTACCTTTCAGCAGTATTGATTTACGAGTGACTAGGCTTCCAAAATAAAAAAGGGTGAAAAACACAGCATTCAAGTAGCTCAAGGGAGATGCATCAGATAGCACATAAGCAGGAAGTGAAAATTAGTGGACAACAGAGTGTAAATACTCTGCCACAACCACAGTACTGCTCAGTAAATCAGTAGCTTTTGTTTGCTATGGTACTCCTGTAGTCATGCTGGCAAAACACGGCTTGCTCCTCTCTCTACTCCTGAAGCAAGGGCACTTCTTTAGTAAAAACTGCATCTCCAACTGCATAGGAGGCGCATACCCAGGTGAAATTTAATTTATTTGAGGGTGAAGAGAGAGACTGAATTTGTTAATCTAGCTTGAATTGCTAACTTAGCTTGGTTAATCATTGGTTAGCCTTGGTATATTTAGTCCTGGTGCAGTAAGTGCATTCATCAGCAGCAGCTCCAAATCTTCATTTCCATAGCTTCAAACACCCACACTGTTTGTGGTTCTCTGATCGTGAATGTATTGAATGCAACCAGACTTACAGCACTGAGCTGGCTATAAACAGAAATTAGGCCCAGCTGAACCCAGCCCTGGTCTTTGGGGACCAGCAGGAATGCAAGGGGGATTATTTTTTGCCAAATTTCATACTCTAATACAGCAGGTTCTGGTATAACAAAGATCTTGCCATACTGGAGCAAGTCCAGCTGATGGTCACTAGGATGATGAGGGCGCTAGAACACTTGACATGCAGCTGTAATGCTGTGGAGAGGCTTGCTTGACCCAGCACAGTATCTTTTCTGTGAAAGAAAAAACTTGGCTCTTAATGCTACTAACTGGTATCTATCAAGAGAAATTATTAATAGTCATTCAGGATAGTTCTTTAATTCCATTAAAATAATCATATTTTAAACTTGAAAACAGAAATTCCTTCACATACTTTCCATTTAATATTGCTACACCAACAGTGCTCCTTGGAGTTGACATACTAGCTACGAAATTCCACTGACGAGCCTGTGGATCCCATCTTTCTACTGTATTCAGGTAGCTCCAGCCATCATGTCCTCCAACAGCATACATGGGACCTTCCAATACAGCTACTCCTAAAATACAGATATGAAAAACAATTGCTTCTGCATAAGAGGAATAAAGACCAGAATTTCTTAGTGACAGTCCAGTGTGGACCACAAAACTGGAAAAGAAAAAAATTCCTTTTGGTAGCTGATTTTACCAAGTACAATCTTCAATATAATCTGAAGGAGAAAGGACATTGAATAAGAAGATGGTATTAAAACAAAATTTCCATCCCCCAAACTTTATTTCTAAATGTTTTTTTGACCAATCCTAAAACAGGTAACCTTTAAAAAATATGCAGTCAGCCTTTACAGAACTGTACATACCAAGACCGTGACGATGAGTGGACATTGGTGGCATTACACTCCAAGTTTTTGATCTAGGGTTGTAGCACTCCACAGTATTCAACGTTTTAAGTCCATCTCTGCCACCAACAACAAACAATTTATCATCTAAAACTGCAACTCCAAACTGTAATCTTCGTCCATTCATGTTTGCAACTGGAGTCCATGTGTTGGTACGAAGTTCATATTTTTCAATGCTTGTAGCTCCTGAATGACAATATATGCAAGTTATACATGGGGAAAAAAAGAGAAGTTCTGAAGTATTAGGACAGTTTTTATTTTAGCAACATGCTTATCCCACAAGACACCATGATATCCTGCAGCATATTCTTAAGTCTGTGTAGAAAAAAAATAGTCTCTTTTTACTTCCTCAGCAATTACTTGCATCATTACAAAGGTCCACTTTCTTGGTGCTTTTCAAGACAAAAAACAGGTTTTGTAACTACTTTGCAAGCCTTTAGAAATAGAAACATCAGGAATATAAACAATCATGTGGAATGCAATCATACATTGAAATCAACTGTTTTGTAATATTAGACCAAAAAGCTGATGATATGTGACGTGAACTACCAAGAAACAGCTTTAAAACAAAAACTTGAAACACTTCCTCTGCCGTAACTTTCCTAACTTACCAGATCCCTTCTAATTATTATTAAAAAGTATGGAATTTTCTCTGAAAAAAATAATCCAGTTAGTTCTGACAGAACTATTTAACAACTAGACAATTTTTTTTTTCTTTTTTTTAAAGCATGTGCAGGTCACATTTGTGGCCTTTAGTCCTTTTCTTCCTTTTCCAAATTACTATCTCCTCAAGTAAATAAAGATTAGTTTGTATTCAATTAAATATTTCACTACTCAGAAATCAGCTATTCCTATGGCAATTTCAAATCAGAACTCTAGATTCCAGAATATTTACAGTATTTTCAAAGAATATAGACCTTTTTAACCGAATAAACAGTATACTCTTTAGATGTTTCGTGTTGTGTACTGCTGAATCCTTGAATTTTAGATTAACAGGTTGTAAAAAAATTCATCAAACATTTCTTTTAAAAAGAACTAGAACTAATTTGTCAGCTAAACATTACATAAGCCAATACCTTTTGTTGCATCCATTCCCCCAACTGCAAACAAAACGCCCACTGTAGATTTTCTAGGTTTGGTGCGAGGGCTTTGCAACATAGGTCGTCTCTCTGGCAACAGATGGTACTTCATTGCTTCCATAATGAGTTTTTGACATTCAATGTCATCCCTAAAGAGTGCGTTGTTCTCCATATCTGCCAGAAACTGTGAAAAAGAAAGAAAATCAAATAAACTGTATTGCTAAACCACATGAAGAATAAAATCATGATTACCAAGGTAGTATTTTATACAGACACTTCCACTGCCTGATTGAAAACCTTAGTATTTTCAAAATGGTAATATAAAAAAGGCTAGGGTAAAAATAAACTTCTAATAAACAGAACATTTACAGTTTGAGTGAAACTATCAAATAATTAAATAAATAAATAAATAAGTGAATATTTTAAGAGGAAGGTCATCTGATCTTAATGAATGATTTAAGATTAATGGTCCAAAGGAAAGAAACAATCTCCTTGAGTTCCAGTGCTGTATGGGAATGTTCAAGAAAATGGAAACAAGTTCTGGGTATGTAAGTCAGTTCAACTTCATGCTTTTATTCCCAAATCCACCCAATGCAGAGGTCTGTAAAAGTCCTTTCATCACACACTGAATATATTAATATATATTCTGTTCCTGACCCTGCCAGTGACCAAGATCACAGTGTATCACTTAATAAAAGCCTTTGTTAAAATTTTTGCATCAAGCTTAGCAAGCAAATTTTAAATCTTAAATATAAATTAAATAAAATTAAACTAAAGACTACAAACAGAAGTTTTTAAGTTCAAAGATTCTAGAGTGGTTTGTACTCCATATTTATCAAACTGAAGGAAAAAAAAGTTATTGGCTTGAGAGTCATATTCTAATTATTAGAAGTCTGGAAACTGCTATTTTTCTGAGCTGCACAACATAGCATGAATAACAGAGAAAAAAGAAATTAAGTGCCCCACTGGGCTTTGGACATTTGTCAGAAAAAGAGAGAGGAAAAAAAGGCAGATGACTCTGAAAAGCCAAAATTCAAACACTAATGAATATTAGACATGCAAGTCCACAAACCAGAATGAGATGTCATTATTGAACTGTTGACAGGCAGCCACTAACAGGTACAAAACTGCTGTGACTCAGTCGTCAGAAGTACTAAAGGAACTTGCTGTGAAATAGATGTGCACAATATGGTGTGAATATCCCTGGCTTAAAGCTGCCTTAGGGCTGCAAAGTGGCAACTGTGATAACCATGGTTCCAGAAGAGATACATGTAAGTACAGATGGCTAAACCTGAACACCTTGGTATCAAGCAAAATCACAGAAAACATGACAGAAAACCTAATTAACCATCACAGAGAGAATAAAAAACTCTCTCAAAGCCCTTCATAAGTGATTTTCAGAAAACTGAGTCTTTTGCAGCATTTCTCTAAGTGGCTAAAGTTCTCATTATTTAAAATAGCAAATGAAATGGTCTCATGTAAATTAGTAGAGGGAACTTAATCTCATTCTTTCACACCTTCCATTGTTTCTTCTTTTGACCCAAAGGACCACTTGTATCACTTCACAGGGACACATTGTGATTAATAAACTAAAAGCTTTCTTTTAACTGCCAGTGTGCAATGCTATAGAATTGCACAGATTTTAAAAATATAGTAAAAAGTAATCAATTAATTCCTAAGTTGAACGCTACCAGAGCTGCATGCATGAGTACTAAGGCCTGTGTACAACATAACCAATTCAGACTTTCAATATATATTTCTGATGGACAAGCAGCATATATTATTTAAAGCAACACTAGGTGTGAATGTGAGTTCTGCAACAACAAGATGCAACCTACATTTTCTACAGTTTCTAACCCACTCAACCTAAAAAGAATTTCTAACAGCACAGAATCACAGCCTCTGAAAGCAACTTTATTTCGTTTAAAAAGAATTGCAATCTAATCTGCAGGCTCTTGAAACTAAAACTACTATAATTTTTCCTCACTTGAAGAAGTTAGAATGGGCTTATTAAAAGTACATTTTTTACAGGTTTTATTGTTTACCTAGGTCCTTGTACTAAAAGCAGTTCTAACAGAATTTACAAATGACGTGTTAGCATGAAATCATAGTAACTGCAAATTTGATATGGAGAAAGGTAGTGCAGACACTCCAGCACTAAGAATATCTGTCTAAAAGGAATCGGACCCATCTTGTAATCCAGAAATTGCTAAATCATCTTTTTCGTAATAATTGCCACCTTACAGCTTAAGAGGCTGACAAATATTCATTTTTAGGAAAAAGAAATTTATAAATATTTAGGACACTGCTTGCATTAGCCAGAGAGATGTCTGAATGCTGTCTACAAAGAGATGCATAAAACCAACCATTAAAATTAACAATTACTTACAATTGTTTTGCTTCCAGTGCTACAGTTCCATAGCATTTCCTGAAGATTTTTTTAAGTGTATCTGCATCTCTGCTTGCAATGGTTTCGCTTTCAGCAAGCAGTTCAATTTTCTAATTTAATTTCTTTTAAATACATTTAACACAATCATAAAACTAAAAAGCTTTTAATTATGCTATATTTGCTGTCAGATTGCCTAATGTCACATGATCGTGAAGAAAAACATGATTCTGAAAACATTAAGACTATTTTGAGCACTTCAAATAAGTTTACTCATCTACTAAAAGTTTCAATATTAAAATCAAAGCTCTAACACTTTAATTTGTTAAAGAGAGTAATAAATAAAAAAGTAACAGAAAAATCTTGTTTTAGAAATATAAGTACATATTTGGAGATGAAATGAAAAATTAAAGATAAAATAATAAGTAAAATAGAATTTTACTTTTTATTTCATCTTGCTATTTTCCTAATCAGTTACTGAGCAGGCATAATTTGATTTCAGTGCATATTTTTGGGATAAATTCTGTACTTTCAGTTTCTATAGATGTTTCAATTACAGCCAATTAAGTACAAGGAATAGAGCAGATGTTAGTTAGTTATCAATTAATTAGATGTGCAACAAAAAAATGATTTCCTCCTTGTCAATTGCCTTACATTGAATTATGTTTCTAGAAAAAGTGAATGACAAAGTCAAGGCCACAGCTGAGAAAATCTTGCTTTTGAATATATAATAATCAGTATGGAAATAAGTACTAAAATGCTTGGTAGAGAATCTTACTATCCAGTAAGAGGACATCAGATTAGAAGCAATACGCAGAATGTAGTGCGTGTGATTTATCACTATGAATTAACTGAACTCCTTTTTTCTGTGTTAATGACTTTTACTTATTATTCAGGTTCCATAAAAATCCTATTTTCTTCATTTAATAGAGAATTCTCACTAAACAAACTGAAAATCATAAACCAAAATCCTTTCACTATATAGTAAATATTAAATATTACTAAAGAAGGTCTCTAGCAAGGAAAGAGAAGGAAAAACAAATAAAAATAATCATACCTAGTTTACAAACTTGTTTTCAGGTAATGAATCACAGAATCTCAAAATATGTGGAGTTGGAAGGGAACCACAAGGATCATTGAGTCCAACTCCTAACCCTGCACAGGACAACCCCAAGAGTCACAGCATGTGCCTGAGAGCATTGTCCAAATGCTTCTGGAACTCTTGCAGGCTTGGTGCTGTAGCCACTTCCCTGGGGACCCGTTCCAGTGCCCAAACACCCTCCGGGTGAAAAAACTTTTTCTAATAACCAACCTAAATTTGCAGTGATACAACTTCATGCCATTCCTCCAGGTCCTGTCTCTGGACACCACAATGAAGAGATCAGTGCCTGCTCCTCCTCCTCTTTCCCTCACAAGGGAGTTGTAACTATGATAAGGTCTCCCCTCAGTCTTCTCCAGGCTGAACACACCAAGTAACCTCAGCTACTCCTCATTTCCCTCAAGGCCCTTCACCATCTTTGTTGCCTTCCTCTGGGCACTTTCTAACATCTTCAGATCCTTCTTATATTGTGGTGCACAAAACTGCACGACAATATTCAAGGTGAGGCTGTGCCCCTCCCTTGCCCTGCTGGCCATATTGTGTCTGATGCCCTCCCAGGACAGGGTTGCCCCTCTTGGCTCCAGGACATTGCTGGCTCATGATCAACTTTCTGTTGACCAGGACCCCAGGTGCTGTTCCACAGCACTGCTCTCCAGCATCTCATTCCCCATTCTGTTTGTGCATCCAGGGTTGCCCCATGCCATTTGCAGAGTCTGGCACTTTTCCTTGTTAAACTTTGTACAGTTGGTGATTGCCCAGTCCTCTGATCTGTCGAGGCCTCTCTGCAGGGAGGGAATCAGTTTGAGACTAACAAGAGTAGTCATTCCTATGGGACTAGGAAAACTGTAATTCACAACTATTTAAACAAGCTGAGCCTAAAGTTTCCTCAACATTTTCTGCTAATGTCCTAGAAAGAGAAAAAGTATTGACCGAGGAGAACAAGAAGTACCCAGTGATGGCCCATCAAGAGTTAATAGAAGAAAAATCACTCCAAACAATTAATTCAAATGCATTCCCTGGCTAGTTCTACATGAAGGAAATATAATGAGCCAAATAAACTGCTCAAGTTCCATACAGAAAAAAATTTAAAAAGAACACAGCTTCTAGTGACTAGGATATCCTTGATAAGCATTTTTATAGGCAAGAAAAACAACTTTTTCTAGACACTTCCTCCCTTCTTGTATCCTAGGATCAGAATATGCTGCAATTCAAAAAGAGACACAAACTATAATGCCTATACAACATGCTAAGTTCTTACATGCAGTGCTAAGAATCCAGATCCCTATAAATTATATGATTTATCACGATCAATATATTTACGCTGTAGATATTATGCCCACTATAACCATGGTATAAACTAGAGAGGAACTGAACAATTTACTTGTGGAGCAAGCAGAGGCAGTCTAATGTAAGCCAGGAGTTTACTGAGATCTTTCCTTCTCTGTTCCAAATCATGTCGAACCCACGTAAGTAGAGCATTCAGTATAGTTTCTTCATTAGGAATATTCATGTCATCACTTGCTAAAAGCTTAGCAATTTCAGTGGCTGGCAATAACAGAAATTCCTGATTTCTAATTACTTCCATGAAGTTTTCCTGAAAAAGAAAAGTATTTTAATAAAGGCAACATCATACTTTGAAGACATTTTATGGAACAACTGCCATATCTCCCCCCTTTTCCCTCCCTTCTTGCCATCTCTCAGCTGTCCCACTGGAGTACTGACTTGGGAGGAAGACCAAAGAAGTTAAAGTACTGAATTATTTTCACCCCTGATCATTCAGTCTCACGGACAGATGTGCTGAAACAACTGAGGGAAGTGTACAGACAGAAATGAGCCATAGGTTGGGGATGTTACTATCTTGGCACAGCAAAGTGAAGAAATACTTTCTGAAGTTAAAAGTTAAAAAACAGTTAAAAAGATGCAGTTTGTTCCTGTTGTCAATCAAAGAGCACAACACACTAAAACAACTGGGCACATGTAACTGTTTTCATTACTGTTAGATGAAAATGTGGCAGTAAATTTTCAGAGGAAATAAACAACTTTTATAACAATAGACAACAACAATTTTTTGTTGATTTAAATTGGATTATTTTAAGTTTATTTTGCTATTTCATAGGTTTTATACAATTGAACTGATTTGACTGGGGCGTAAAACATACAAAGAATCCACAATATTACACATGCCTTACTACACTAACAATATTTATTCTGATAGGATTCAATCTTTAACTTTCATTCTGTCATTTTCAGTAACAAATCCATACTTCAAAATAAGAAATTCATAATATGTAACACATCCTACACTGATATCCAATTGCTTCATAATATGAGGACTTGAAGCATATTCTGTAAGGATTCTGATCAGTTTAGGCTGAAATAGCAGAAGTATGTAGAAACATAATTAGGTCCATGAACTTACTGTGAAAAACTTGAATGTAACAGAAAAGGGTGATGTTATGTCTATCCTGTCTCCCAATACACCTTTACAAGGCAGCAAAGCAAAGCAACACAAAAGCGGAAAAGTAAAATCACAACATATTCTTGTATTTTGGTAGCTTGAACTCCAGCTAAATTCACACTCAAAACTGAGAGTAACGTCATGATGAGAACAATGTAACAGTCAATTTATCAAATGCACAAATGGATTGCTAGATAGCCAGCTAATGGGATGTTAGTTTTGGTCTGCCACCACTTACACGTTTAAAACACCTAGAGAACAAAATGTGTTAGATTCACAAACACAGAAGTCTAACTGGGCCTAATATGAAAATTAGCCTTACTTAGGGTCTTGTTTAATGATTTAATAGGAAAGAATTACACCCTGTAGATTAGAAGCACATATTGGAAAAAAATAGGATTTTTAGATAAAAAAATGGGAGAAACAAGAAGAAGCAAGAGGTGCACTGCAAAACAGGTCTGAATTTAAAATGGCAACAAAAATGACAGTACAGTTTGGCATTATATACACAATGGGCATTATAAAAACAAAGCGAAAAAGTTAATACTTCTTTTTTTTATTGCTTGGTCTAATGCTTTCAAATCTATACCTCGGAACCCAAAGATACTGAGTAATAAAAAAAAAAAAAGCTGAGCTATGAGGAAAAAGTAATTAGGTGTAAACAGTCCATCTTACATGAAAGCCACATGTATATAAGATGGCAACAAGATACTTAAGGGGAAAGATCGAAGTTACTCCACTACATGGATAACTCTGGAAATCAGGAAAATAACTGAAAATGTTACTGGTGTATATAATTCTACTTTTGTGGATAGAATCTTGAGAGAAAACTTTTACATGCAATATCTGAAAATATTCAATATTTGAAAAGTTTTCCTAGAACAAAGATCCAATGGTCTACACATAAAAAAGTACTTCTAAGTGAAAGCTATAGTACATTAGAAGGGAGATAGAGTTGTCTTTTCCTCTTTAATTCATTTAAATATTTGTACTACAAAATAAAAGTTAAAATGAACAAATATATTAATTAAAAACAGTGAAAGGACTGTACCAATATTCAGAAGCACTACACATGCATTGCTATTTATTTCACTCTGATATTAAATGCCTGGCAGTAAAATTGAATCTGAGAAGGGATCAAAATTATTTCCACAATTTAAACATGCAGTTCACAGGAATTTATATTCCACTGAGTTCATTTTTTCCACTGGCTGCTTTTTTGTTGGTTCTTTTTCCTAGAGTATGCAAGCTGGAGTTGTGCTTTTAGTTTTGCTGAATGAACAGGCAGTGTGCTCTGACAAAGAGAAACACCAACACTTACTACCTTAAACTTTCGAAATTGTCTATCCAGATCACAGGAAGAGGAAGGGGAAAGCACTTGCATGAAAAGTTATTTTGTCTCTGGAGGCAACAACAAGCTGATCTTGCATAAGTCAATCAGGGATCCTCTTTGGAAAGCTTTTTTCCAACTGGATTTCATCACTTCAACAGCTGTTATATGTAAAAAGCCCGATTTTCCTTCTTGTTGCTTGCAGACCATTGCTTTCTGATAGGAGCAAGTTCAATTTCCTCTTGCTCCCATTCTATTTTTAAAGCAGACTCCTTTTGAGCAGAGTATCAAAGCATTCCACTGGGAATACAGGCACTCTTTGTCCTAGGTCTGGGCTTTTTTATAATCAGAATCTGAAAATTCCTCTTCCTTTACAGACAGAGATTCTGAAGACAAAAAGAAGGAGCCAGTGTATCTCCTAGCATTCTTAACCTCCTCATTAGCCTTTTCTTTCTTTCTTCTTATGGGAACTCTCTGTGGAAGAACAGGATATTTCAGAGAACAAACTGTCTGCAGTTTCAATCCCTTGCTTTCTGGTCCTGGAAGTAATCAGAATTTCCCAACCCCAAAATCAGCTCATCAAAGAGTTTGGAAACTTTATCAAATAAGTAGCCTGAGATTTATGTATTAACCAAGACAGGGACATGCAGCTTTCAGGCTCAATGCTGGGTACTACTCATTCACAACATAACCTCAAATTCATTCTTCAGCAACTTCAGTAACACTGATACTCTTAACCACAGATCTGCCTTGGACTTAGAACAGAGCAAAAAATTATTAGGGGGGCATAAAAAATAAGATGTTATGATGTGTATTTCTAAATGATATTTAATCCCTACAGTGGGATGCGCTGAGGTGGTTGTCCTTGCACACTGTGTAAGAAGGATGAAAATCTTGGAGAGCATCAGACACCTGCATGTTGAGAGGGACTGAGGCAGCCCAAAAGGCAGTTGTAACCACAGGGCTCTGCTTCAACTCTGAACTTGGGCAACCAAAAAGCAAGAGGTGTTTGACACACAGGATCTGAATGAGAGCAAACAGGAAATATAATTTTGTTTGCTGACTGCTTCAACTAAGTATGAGTTCACTAAGAACTGAGCTATCTGACTTCCTGGTAAACTATTAATAGTCAAACAGCTGTCAGATACCACCTACTGCACTTTTAGTCAGATTTGACTGATATGTTAAAAAATTAACCAACATAATACTTGGACTGTGTGCAGGGTCTGTTTAGAGTACAGCTATTGTAGCTTGACTTCTCGCTGCACTGTTTCTGGATTCCAAAACAGGCTGAGCAGCATTTAGAAACCTATTCAGTCTTGACAAGGCAGTACTGGTCTATTGTGCTAGGCAGGACTGAGGGAACTTGAAAGATAAAAATATCTTGGGTTTTCACAGGTGAAAAGAAAGTGAGTGAGTATTTTCCAAGTCAGTTGATTACTGAGGAGGATATTTTGGACTGCAATTTCAGGTGCAAGATGTAAAATCCTTGTTTTAGGCACTATCACAATCTTTGTTTCTGGCCCTTCATGGACAAAAGGCATTTAAATTTCTTCTCTCTTCATGCTCTTCACTAACAAAAGAAAAAACTGTCCTGGCTGTTGCAAGAAAAAAAAAAAAAGACTAATTATCCCTCTTTAATTCTTTCTTCCAAATCATAACTCCATGGTTTTTTGTTACCCAATACTGCCTTACAGGAGAAAGCAAGTCTAAGTGTGCCACACCTCTTCTGCTAAACAACCTAGTTTCTGTGCTTTGACCCAATCTCTTACTCTGTTCTTTTGAGTTTTTCTTTATATACATCCATTGGCTTGCTCAGAAATCACATAGATTCCAAAACTAACTTTATGTGAATCTTGCAGTACTATCACTGCTCGTGTATTTTCTGAAGACTTCTGATGAAAATGACTTTTCACTCTGCTTTAATGTAACAATGATTACACATGGACTAACTCAGGCACTATCACACATAAAGTTTCAAATGTCCACTCTTTCTTATTTAGTTGTAAATCAGAAAGTTAAAATCTGGCTACTGAAGAAGTCTCAGAACCTAAGAACACCTCACTAGTCACCCCGGATATTTAATATTCTGGAAAAAGCACAGGGTAGCTTTTCCTCATCTCAAAGTATGAACTTCCCTTTTGTTTACTTTTTTGTGGAAAATGAACTATTGGTTTTCATTCAAGGTAGACTATCAACTGTTCCAAACAAACAAGGTGTAAAAAAGAGGTGTTTGTTCTGACTTTGAAGCCAGCAATAAAAATGAGCAGAAGGCATTTTGTCCAAAAATGCCTTTACAAATTCATTAAAGTAAACAGATACAAGACTGGCTAGTCTAACAAAAGTCCTAAATTTATAATTGCATGTCCCAAACACTTTATATAAACCTCAGCAAAACAGGATAATCTTTGCCCAAAAGATAACTTTACTCAGATACATTTCATTATTCTAACAACTCTATTTCAGAACTGTGATGTGTAAAAATCAGATTTGCTCTTAATATAGCATTAAATCCACTACTAATCACTTCAGTTCATTTCATGTTTCACATCATGTATACTGAGGATTTTTTAAGCTTAAGTTTGTAATGCAAATAATCGACCAGTTTTGATAAACTGTTCCCCTCTGTCAAAACAAGTTATCAACTCTCAACACAGTAAGCAATAAATTAATACAATACTTCAATCCTTCTAGCATAATATACAACTGTAATATGAAGAAATGCAGCATTCAAATTCTTGTTATTAATTTTTTTTTATTGCTGATGCTTTCCAATGACTAATGTACTTTACTCAGACAGAAGAACCCTATTAACAGAGGTAGACCTAATGGGATAACTCACTGATTCATCCTCCTGTTTAAACAAATGCTCATTTCAGCTGATTTTCAAATCTTCATGTAAAAAGGTATTTTAATGAAGCATGTATGATGATTACAAACTTATTATATGTGCCATAAAAACTTTTAAAACAAAGAAGTTGTTTTACTTGTAAAAATATTAAATGACAATCAGGGTTTTTTCTGTCAAAGAAAAACTAATAGAAAATAACATGTAAATTTAAATTTAAGTATTTTATACTATTCTCTACCTTCTTCTACAAACATTTTCAAAGAATCAAAAGTCTAAACTGTACTCAGTATAATCCCACACTGTTCTATGCAGCCCAATGCAGCATAAAACAAATTCCCTGTTTCAACAAAGAGAATTTTGCCAGCTACTACAGGTGTACTTAACCCTTACACAAATACTTCTTAATGGAAAGAGCATCAAGTACCTAGCACTTACTAGTGTTGAACATTTTCGTTTTTCAAACAGCTTTTAAACAAATGAAATTACTTGGGGATTTATTTTAATTGAAGATTCAATTGGACTATACATTTCTATGCAGTTTCCATAGCAACATTCATTTCAAAATAAAGAAGCTGCTTCTCTATTACTCATTATTACTAAAATTCAATTTAATGTCTCTGTTGGAACTAAACAACATTAAAAGAGGCCTTGGGAAAAATCCATCTAGCACAACTAATTAGTTTTGAAAATGGCTTTTTAAAATCCACCTCATTTGAATTTCATTCACATCAAAGCCTTAAAAGTAACAATTTTGCCACTGAAGTAAACAACAGCCAAAATGCACAGAACTGTTTTCCTCTGGTCTGAACAAAAGAAAGATAGGTGC
Source organism: Luscinia megarhynchos (assembly GCA_034336665.1). Lineage (NCBI taxonomy): Eukaryota > Metazoa > Chordata > Aves > Passeriformes > Muscicapidae > Luscinia > Luscinia megarhynchos. The sequence goes on along the minus strand of CM067566.1, from coordinate 22,392,265 downwards.
TGCAAAAGAATGGCTTTTAGAAAGTTCACAGCCCCTATTTGCCCTAAGTCATGAATTGCCAGTGAGAATACTAGGACTGGAATGCCAACAGTCCCCTTTAAGGATGCATTAATATAATAATTCTTACTCTTCTGATCTTGGCACTTCACTTCTTACTCTTCACTTTTAAAGGACATGACAATGGCCCAGACCAAAATACAAGCTTATTCTGGAAAAAAAACCAAGTAGGTCAGAGGAGGCAGTTTTTCTCTTTGCATATTTTTTCTATCACTGGTCTCAACATAAATTCTGATACTCTTCAAAGACATAAGCCACATTTACTTTACTGTTTCACTGCACATTCTACCTAACTGCAGTCTCCTTATTTTTGTTTGTGCAATAATGAAGACCAAGGATAGAAACATGTAACTTACAATCAGCCTATTATTTATTGATCTGCCTCAGTACATTTTGTGTCCATGATATTGAATATGTGAGAGATCCATTCACTGTGGAAGAACATTGTCTTGCATACAAAAAAAACTCTCCTAAACTTCTATTCAAACTAAACTAAATTAATTTAAGCCAAGAAGTAATTATTTAAAAAATATGGTTTCAAACAATAGATTTCTAATACTAATTACAAGACATAAATTACAACTCTTGGATCTAAGCCAGTATCTTAACGGCAAGGTAATGCCATGACACACAAGCAAATTAAGTATTATCTTCATTCCCACATCTATTATGCAGTATCTACATGCCCTCATTCAGATCCCAAGAGCTTACTTAGGCAAAATTTCATCAACAAGTGAGCAAAATGCCTCACAAAACTACAAAGAGCAGATGAACTGGCTTGCTTCAGAAATAGTTCTCCTGGTTTCTTCTGATAACTTTATTAAAATACACTCGTGAGAATGTGAGGATGACTGTTAAGCAGATGAAGTTTACTTAAGTTGGTAGGTCTGAAGTTCTGCAAGTTAATTAAAAAATATAATTGGCAAATTTGTATTTAGTCACATATTACCTAGCTTAAGACTAAATTCTTTGATGCCTGACATCCCATTGCTAAGTCATTAAGGGCAATGCAGAATCTATATTGCTGAATGCCCACATTTATACCCCAAGTATAACTTAGAACCTGATTACTCCAGCTCATTACAATAAAGTAACTATACTTCCATTTAGTAATGTGTAATTCTGGAATAGGTGATGGCAGCTTTCACACTGTGAAGTCTGTAGTTTTTGGCTGTCAGAAAGAAGAACAAGTTTTGAAATATTTTATTAAATGCATACCCCAGTCCCATTCCTGTTATAGGGAAAAACATTTGTACTATATTTAGGAAAACATTCTGTATTTCCCTCACTAATTAAAGCAGGTGATACTTAATGTAACAACATACCATAGTGTAATTGTGAGCCACCTTGTGCAAGTCAGTGCACCCCTGTGCATCGGCAAAAGATCGGATTCCAAGGCAATTGGATGGGTGAAGCTGCTTCATTAGGAATTTACAGCATGCTTCTACAACCTGAGAGAGCTGAAGAAGGCAAGCTGTAGACAACAGGCACTCAATGTTATCTTCTTTTAATTCAAGGCGACCTAGAGACATCAAAAAGAAAATCATATTAATTTTCTCTTATAATCTTACAAATTCCCTAAAACTCCAAGGCAACAGAATTATTTACAGATTATATGACAGAATAGAAGGCTTAGTAGACATCACCCTCAGCATCAGATAACTAACGGTTTTCAAAATTAACATCTATAATGATGTAAGGAAAGGAAATCCTAATAAGATTCCTTTTTTGTCAGTCATGATACATTTAATATTCACATAATACTCACATAATTTGTTAACTAACTGAATATAGTATTATCAGAGAAACGTTATCCTATCAGGTTGTCTCAGGTAACAGCAGTGAGATCTAATTGCTGTCTACAGCTTTCTCACCAGGGAAGGGGAGGGGCAGGCACTGATCCCTTCTCTCTGCTGACAGGTGACAGGACCCGAGGGAATGGCCTGAAGCTGTGTCAGAGGGTTAGGGTGGACTTTATGAAAAGGTTCTTCCCCCAGAGGGTGACTGGGCACTGGAACAGCTCCCCAGGAAAGTGGTCACAGCACCAAGCCTGATGGAGTTGAAGAAGCACTTGAAACACCCTGGGACACATGGTATGATTGTTGGGGTGTTCTGAGCAAGGTCAAGAGTTAGACTTTGAGAATCCTTGTAGGTTGCTTCCAACTCAGGATATTCTATTATTTAATTATTTATAAGAATTTAAATAATGTGAATAATTTGAAATCTAGTAATGGAATACAATGTTTACATGAGGACAATTCATTAGATGAAATTCCCATTTCCACTTCAATTACCTGTATATGCATACTGAACCAGAGCCCACAATGCCTTTGGCTCCACACCCTCCATCTTGATTTCTTCCTGTCTTGCTTCCCTTACATCATTAGTGAACATTGCTGCAAAGTAGTCCGAAACAGAGGAGAGAACCAATCTGAGTATGACATGCAGGAGAAAAGGAGAGAAACAGAGAAGAAAAGAAAAAACCCTTAGTCAACCTGATGTTTGTTAATTTATGATTCATTACTTCGCCCTTTGAAGAAACGCTGTAATGAGAAAAACATTTAAAAACTGACAAAGTGCTCCATGTTCTAGTTTCAATCTATGAATAAATACTAAACCTATATTTGCTACTGATCTAAACTAAGTACCCCTTCAAAGCTCAATGACCTTTAATATCCAACACAGACATAAACTCCCCAAATCCACATAAATGGGAAATGGAATATAAATATACATTATTTAAATAAAAATAAAATTGAATCGACTTTCATTTATATTATGTTAGGTACTTTTTAAAATGTGAAAGAATGACTTACCAGTGCTTTTGAAAGTGCTTTAAAATGCTTTTACTCTTGGTTCACAAATATACATTCAATAACAAAATATAACTGATAACAAAACTTGTCACAGTAAGTGTAGAGATGATACAGAGTAATCTCTTTTGTGGGTATGTATTTAGCCTTTCTTGACAATCCTGACTACTTTACGATACTGTGTAAGTTAACATGTTAGTGCACAATGGACATTTCTTTGGATTATTGAGAAGAAAACAGTCACTGCAAATAAAAATGCCACTCTGCAAAATGTGGAAGAATTTTGATGTTTCAGTATGTGTCCACAGACTGAGATATAAGAGAAAATGATATGAGGCAAGAATATGAAACCTACCATAACTCTTCAGGAGGAATAAGAGACCTCCAGGAATGGCCTTGTGGCTTGGATCAATTTTTTGCTGTAGCCTTGCCCATGGAGTATTCAATATAAATATATATGATATATGTAGTGACCTATACAAACAGCAAGCCCAAGAACCCAGCCTACTGCAAATACATTAAACAGTCCATATGCATATATTCAATTAATCTAATACTTCAGGCAGTTTATGCTGTGCTGAATCATTATACTGGTGTGTTAAAATGAGAGAGGTCAGGAACCACAAAATAGAACAAAACTAATTGAAAAGGTCAGCACTGGTGCTTAGGGGAAGATTTACAGGTACATATACAAAGTCATGAAATACAAGAAACTGTCTCTTAGTTAATTAACTGCAAAGTAATAAAATTTTGACTAATTAATTTCATAATACATTTTTCTTATGAATTTTCTGATCATTGACCATTTGGTCAGACTTATAGGCTTACAGAAAAAAAAAGGGTAATGCTTATTTTCTTGCTGCTGAAGCAACAGAGTAGAATTATGAGTGCATGGGAAAAAGATTAATTTTATTTTAACACCTTGTATGATTGAAGTTTTGTCAAAAGAAACAAAGTTCTGTACTTTTAAAGAAAAATTAAATTCTGTTATTGAAATATGAGCTTTATTCTGTGGCTAAGAAAAATTAGAACTTTCTACCAAGGTAGAGCCTGGGCATGACTTCTAGGCATTTTAATCTCAAATTTAATGAAATCTGCACTTAAATGAAAATATTGCCTCCCAGAGATCTATAGAAGTGGAGTAAATTAGAGAGTACATTCATGTAAGTATCAAGTGAGAATTTCTGCAACTGCTTTTGATGCTAGAATGAGATGACAAGATCAGATTTCTGTGTACAAAATAGGGATCCTCACTGGAAGAGAAAGTGGTTTGAATAACCAAGTATCTCTGCAGGTCCAACTCAGAATTTAAAAAGGCAAAACAACCAACTTAACATATTCACATCTGGCAGCTCTGACTTAGAACTTCTACATAGAACAGCGATTGAAAAAGACACGTCTTCTGCAATGGGAAACAGAACTTAATACTTAGTCATATCACAGTTTGGGGGTTGTTTTCTTCTTTTTTTTTTCTTCCCCCAGCAGTGCAACTGGACTACATAGCTGCACTACTATTTAACTGGAATGTATACGTTTTAGCAACAACTGCTGAAGAAATGCCAAATAATAACACGAGGGTCCCAATGAATTCTATCAGAGGTTTGATATCAGAAAATTTCTCCCTGTAATTTCCAAACTCAAGAGTCCTCCAAACGAAATTAACAGAAATATTAATTTAGTATTTTTGCAAATGTCTTCAGATCCATGAGGAGGTATACATGCTTCACGTTCCAGAGAGTGGCTTGCATATGCTGACAGAGGATGTGAAGTTCAGAAGTAGTTTAACATAGGTAATTTGAAAAAGCACGGATTATACTGAGAGCAGTTTTTAATTTTTTTAATTTCACAATTAAAAGCCTTAGAAGGGGTATCCACACTTTTCTCTTACTTCAACTAATTAAAAAAAAAGTTCTTTCAAAGAAAGAGATGGGATTAAAATATATAGTGACAATGCATCAAGGTGACACTGAGCTAGGAGAAAAGAAAACAAAGGCAGACTTTCAGCTAATTGGCCTTTTCTTGTCCTATCTTTTTCCCACTAGTCAATAAAAATCAATTACTGCTATGCACATGTGATTTGCACTTGTCACTAAATACTGACAAAATCTGGGCGCTTCTATTCCTACAGGAGGCTCCAAGGCTACTAATGTCTTTAACTTCAGTGGTTTGTATTGATCCAAAATTAGAAAAGATCTACCATGACAGCTTATTTTATTTTGAAGAGTTTTCCACTGAGAGACAGTAAAATATGTGGCACACTTTAAAACTGGTACTTGTTGGAACTGCCACAAGCTGCATCATCTAGATAGTTTTCTAGGTCACCAAAGCAATTACTATGTAAAAAGATGACAGCTGCCAAACCTGGAAATTTACAGGTTTAGTATCTCCAAACCCGTCTCACCTGACAGAATGAAGCAAAGCTGCTTAAGATCTGAAAGATAAAAGAGACTCTTCCTAGGCAGCATCTTGTTTGTGACTGTAACAGCTGAAAACCATCCTTGGAAACTCACTATCAGCATTCACTGAAGTTGCAAGGTGATACAGAAGAGATCAAGCTTTTTCAAACAAGCTTCCTAAACCCTAGAGTACATAAGTACCCTAGAATACATTTGCTTTCTTTTCTTAAGTCCCATGTCTTTTGTATTTCCATCTTTCAGTGTCAACAGAAAGACAGACAACGGCTCTGCCCAGCCTGCTGATTAAAGGATGTGGAGCAGGCTTTAAGGGCCCTCTAGACAGGAATTTACACATATTTCCCTTTTCTTACATGAATGTTCTAATTAGTGGGTTATTACCAAACAAAACAAACTTTTATTATGGATATAGCAGTTAGCTGAATATAATAAATATGAACATAATAAGTGGCAGACATCTGAAATTGCAGTGTACACAAATAAACACCTGCTATGAAAAACTTAATTAAATAAATTAAATCAAAGCATCTAAAATTTCTTTATGGAACTGCAAGCTGAAGGGGGAGAATATAATAAATTTCTTCCTAGTTGAGAATGGTCCCCTTTTCCTACTTGCTTCTTGACCTTGTAAATAAGTTTTTAGCTATAATTTCAGCACAGAAAAAGAAGATAAACATTTTTGGAACAATAGGGAATGCCATATTCAGAAAAATCATGACTATATGTGATGCTTTTATTTGTAGTAGACTAATTTGAATATATACAAAGCCTCTCAGAATTTCACAGTAATATATTACCTGTACTTATTACCAAGGCAGTCACCAAACTTGCGTCTCTTTTCTCTAAAAATATATATCATGCACCTCACAACACTCAATAAAAATAGAAACTGGTAATTTAAAAAATACAGAAATTATTAAAAATACCAGGTTCAAAACAGAAACTCTGAATACTCCTCTCTATATATGAGTGTGATTAATATTAATAATGAAAAATGTTTTTTTCTTACCAGCTCCATGTGACCACATACTATGAAAAACTCTTATCTTATGAAAAAACAACGGAAAAAAAAAAGCTGTCCAGTGTAAGTGAACTTTCTATTTTCTTACTCATCTTAGAATGCCAAACCATTAAGCTAAGATCTACTTAATACATATTCTGTTATATTCTGTTGCTTATTAAGTCTGAAGGCAAAATAATCATTGGTGCTCTGAAATGCTCTGACTGATCCAGTCAATACTAAAGAACTCAGAACTTGTATGGAGGCAGCAAAAAATATTACAGAAAGTTTTTTCTTACAACTCTGGCTACTACAAGTACATCAAGTCAGTTATCTTATTGAATTTCTATAAAATTTAAATGAAATTTAACATTTCCACATTTATCTTTCCTGCTATGCTGATTCCATTTTCAGTAAGATACTTCGGATCTACTGAGATTAGGACTGTAGTTACTGCTATATTTCTTTGTGAAAACAAAACAGAACTCATTATGCAAAAGGCAAAGCTTCTTTGTAAGTTGCTCGAACATTATAAAGTGAACAAGGAACAATCGTAAGCCTCCCACCTCCAGCCACAAGCACGAAGTGTGCTTCTTGGCTTTAACTTACGTGCATATTTAACACACAATATACCAACTACAGCAAGATATTTCTCCTCAGAAGAGAAGTCCAGAGTAAATAACAGGTAGTAGCATATGCATCATGCACTACAGAAATAGATACAGTAGAAGAAACTGGAGAATCAAAGTTGGTTCTCTAAATAAATGAAAAAAAAAGTGTGAACCACATTAAAGAACTTTATCATGTTGTCTATCCATTTATTTCATTGCAAGGAGAATCTTTCAATCCTTAAAAGATATTCACGGCTGTCCTCTACACCATTTCTACACATTTTTAACATTACATAAGCCACAGTCCAAACACATTTGCAAAGGGTTACCTTGGCTCCATAAGGAAGCAAAATGTTTTCCTTATTACAATCACTATTTTTTCCTGTTTACACCACTCCGAAGTTTTTTGACCCTAAATTACTTGAGCATGTGTCCACTAGGGGTTTGTGTATTCCCTGTTTTCATCTAAATCGTTCACTTTGCAGGGACAAAACAGTTTACTAATTAATCTGAACATTTCATAAAACTCTCTGAGAGTAACAGCAAGCTACAGTTTAAAAGCCTCCCTGATTCTCAAGTCAGTTCCCATCCCCATGCTGTCATACCCTCAGCTGAGTCAGCACAACAGTGTGGATAATATTGGAATAAAAGCAGAAATCTGGCTTTTTAAGGAAAGTACCAACTCCAAACCAGCAACCTCTTCCCATCCTTTTATTATTATTACAGCACTGAGCTGTAGTTTCACTGTGGGAGTAGGAATGAGCAAAGGAAAACAAGAATGCTTTAGGATGCTATTTCTGTTGTAGACCTCAGCTTAGGAAACCACAGGTTAATCATACCTAGCTTCCTATTCAAACTACAAATTCTGTGCATTAAATACCATAATGTGCTTCAGTTACACATGCCTGTGTTTCGCAATCTTTGGTACTTTCCTAGCTTTTAAGTGGTGTACATATGATCTGCTGATTACACAAATGACAGAGAGGGTAAGGTTTGAACTAATTTAGACATCTAATACTGGCAGTGTTCAGAATAGATAGTCTTATCAAAGGACTCTTCTTACTATGGGAGCAAAAAAACCTTTACGTGGACAGAAGACCATCCTTATCGTTAATTGTGACTCTGGTAACGGACTTGCTAGTACAAAGAAAAACTAAATATAAAAAAAATATTTACATCATTCTATGGTAAAGAAACCACTAAAACTTAAAATAATCTGGGAGTGTATTTGGGACTTTGGGGGTTTAATTTTGTTAGGCAAATATCACAAGTTTACTTGGAAACAAAAGAAAACACGATTTATTTTTTTTTATTCTGTATTGCATACAACAGGCAAATTAACTTTTCATTTCCAAAGAAATGTTAAAAAAATACACGCGTTTAAAGTATTCCAAAATTTTTAGGATGTTCTGACTTTTTTTTAACAAAACATGAGACACACATTGAAGGTGCATTTGTAAATAATTATGAAGTTATTTCACATTATAATAAACTTACCTGTGAGCTGGAATTCTACGATCACCAGCAACTAACACCACATCACACAGCTGATTGTGTCTAAGATAATTCTCCATCTTTTTGAAAGTTTGTTCAGCATGGTTGAGAGCCTGAAAAAATTCATCTGATGTACAGGGCTCCATTGTTTGAAAAGATGATAAGATGTGACTGCTGTCGGAGGTTCTGCTGAAGACAATAACAGAAATTTTAGTTCACACAATATTCAGGTGAAATTTTATCTACAAAGGATAAAATAAAAATCACATGTGATTTTAAAGTTGATATGCATGATTTGTTTTAATATATATTCCCTTGCTATTTTAGCTTTCTTCATATTCATATTTTCTTTCTCCCTCCAAACCTTAATCTAGACCCTCGTGAAAAAAGTACAATCATTTCACGGTGTACTCTTTAACTAAGAGATATAACAGAGATTGGCCCAGCAATTGTACCTGTAGCACTGTCAGATGGTTAAGGGAGAGCATCCACCAAGACCCTGTGAAGTGGAAAAGTAATGGAAGGATGGCAATAAGGAACCAAACCCTTCCCTGCCACTAACATTTCACACTTAGCCTAAGATGGCAAGAACAAAACCCACCTAGTAAAAGCATATGGGCATGCAGGGGAAGAAAGCCAATGATACACCACCACTCCTATTGCACTCCTTGTGTCTGATAAGAGATCTAGCACATCAGAAGTCAACTGAAGTGAAAAGCAAGGGTGGATGCGGAAAAAAAACTATTCCCGTCTGCATACACCAACAAAGAAGATTGGGAAAAAAACAGGAATAGAGAAAATGTAAAAGGAATGCATGGGCCTAGGAGATAAAGGAAATTAGTCCTAATTATGTACACTGTGAAAAGCACATTTTCTTGCTCACAGTTCTTTAGCTGACTACTACTTAGTTTTCAACAATGCAGGCAACTTTTAAAGTACTCTGGGTCTACTATAATATTTGGAAGGATGTGGTTTCATCTGCATCCCAACACCTGCTTCCACAAAGATGTCACGAACCGAGCAGCATGCTCAGGGCTATATCCACCATGAAACTTATCTCACTCTTTGGTGTAGGATACTCATTTCAAGACAGAGCTCCTCAAAACCAAAGTCTAAATTTCCAACAGAAGATTTTCTATAAAGGGGTATTTTGTGGTTTGGTCTTAGGTTTCATTGTATGTTTTGGTTTGGGGTTTTTTTTGCATGTACCCAGGAAGCTAAAAAAGTCAAGCAGTTGGTACTTAATTCAGAGCTAAACCTAATAATGGATCTAGAAATTAGATACCTGACTACTGATTTCCCTTGGGGGACTTTATGTTAAATGTTTTTGCTGAAGCTGTGGTTAGCCATTTGTTTATGTGTCAACTTCATCCCTGCTCCCCGTATCCCACCAGCCACTTGCTCTGCTCCACCACCGGCCCTCCGACAGGCTGGAACAAGTATTCTTTGTGGCCACTTTGGAAACTGAATCAGAGGCTCATACAAAGATGTAACCATGTAACCATGGACAGCATTATATTGGCCAGCTGGGTGGCATTCTCAATGGAATGAGCAAGAAGTACTCAGTGAAAGCATCTCTTTAACCAGCAGCCCTGAAAAACAAACACAGAATTGGAAAGAGTAGGCCACTGGTCAACACACAAATACTTAGGAAATTATTCTGTATCTCTTTATCACAATTTAGCACATTCTCAATTGGGATAATATGTTGTGTTTTTTTCTGGTTTGTTCGGTTGGTTGGTTGCACTGTATTTTAATCTATATTCATCAAAGTAACTCCATTAATAACAATTTTTTAAAATTACACACTATCAGGGTTTTACTTAAATTACAACCTTACGAATTGTTTTGCAGATAAAATGGAAGAAACAACAAAGGAAAAAGCTTTCAAAGCCAGCACCTGCTGGATCACAACCTCACTGGAGCTATTTCCAGTCCCACAGGTTTTCCATGCAGTACCCAGTCATCACTCTTGTTCAATAAGGAAAAACAATTGTGGTGGTGTCTGGTTTTCAGTACCCACAATAAAGCATGTATTTAGGACACAACAGAGTCAAGCCTAGTTCTCCCCCTCATCTAAAGATGTTCAATCCCATATCTATCCTCTAGCTAGTAACTTACAGACCATTTTCCATTATGAAGGAGCAGAAGGAAAGAAAGACTAAGTTCAGTGGTCCATAAAGAGAACATGAAAGAGATAGTCTAATAGTATATGGTATTTGCAAAAAAAACCCCAACAAACCAACAACAAAAACAAACAAACAAAAAACCAAAGCACATCAAAAGCTATTTGTACCTGTTACCCCATGACTGCATATGAAAAATCTAAATGCTCTTTCCTTCCACAAAACTGCTTTATTAATCTTTTTCCAGGTCCATTTGCCACGCAATGACAACTTGGGAGAATTCCTAAAGGACTGACTCCCTCAGTGAGTGTGAGGTGAAAGAAAATACATACCAAAGGATTCTGTAGCACGAAAACTCGGGGTGGGGAGGCAGACTTAGATTGGAAGTTACAGCACACTAACTCCAAGACTGATCATATAGAGCAATATTGCAGAGCTACTACCACGCAGTACATTCAGACTTCATCTTTAAATAACTACAGACATTTTACTAAACTGTTCAAGGTCAGCACACAGCTGATGAATTCTGGAATCCTGCTTGTATTTAATGTTCAAATATAAATACACATTTTATATTATATTTTAATACATTTCCCTACTTCAATCTACAATAAAGTAATTCCAGTATTTTAATGCATGCCTGGATGAAATGAACTGGATACAACATTCTGCACAGGTATGCTCTGGGTATTTTCAGCTTTATTTCCACCATGCCTTTGAGGTCTGTAGATTGCTGCTGAGGCACTACAAAAAAACAAATCTACTGCTAATAGGCTTACACTTTCTATATAAGTGTCTGCAAAGCTGTTGGTGAATTCTCAAAAGTGTACAAATCCAAAAGGACGATCATTGCCTCAGGGATGCAGGACAGTTAAAAAACAGCATCAATAGAGGAAATCTAGGAGATGAAAATATGCAGAAGAATTCAAAACTCGCTGTCCCAGTAAACAACCGTTCAATCTAATGCTTGATCTGATCTAAATGCTTTTCTACTTGTGAGAAGGCAAAGAGGAAGGACTTGATACAAATAAAGCAGTAGAGCTGCTTCTGTTACCTCATGTTTTTAGGGCTTGTAACTGGGCAGTAAGTTACAGAGGAGAATAGAAGTAAGGTAACTCTGTAGCTTCTACAAAAGGTTTTTTAAAAGGACTTTTTCATGCACACAATTCATTTGTAAAGGAGGTAACAGGGTTTACACATGGGAAAAAGACCTCTTTGAAAACTGCATAGATGAAAGTGTTGGTATGGTGTTGTTTTCAACACACAAGAAGCCATATTTTAGACTACAAAGAAAAAGTTAAGTTCTTAATATCAGAAAAACTCCAGGTGTTAGGGAGAATTATGTAGTCTGCCCAAGAGCTTATACATTCTTAACAAACAAAGCGAACAAAACATGGTTTAAGTCCCCATAAGACAGAGATACAGATAACAATACCCTGTTATTAAATATTTAATAGCATGTTTTAAAACACAAAATATAAAGCAAGTTCCTATGTTGCCATTAGTTACATATTAAATTGTACTGACACTGAACTCAAAATTATCCTAAATTGTTTATTTTAAAGCATATAAGTAAACATTAGCAGGAATTAGAAGACAGTAGCAGAAATACAAAACCCTCTAGATGCTATACATGATCAAGCACATAATTTAAAACCTAATTTACTAAGTTCCAATTCTTCGCGCATTTTCTGTAATATACAACTGTCTGCAAAAAAATCCCAAAAGATCCCAATAAACCAAGACTTTTAAAAACCTCCTAAATAAATAAGTACAGTTCTCCAATTCTAAAAAGTAACAAATTAGTTTTGCTATAAATTTCTCATAATTAACACCAAATTTTGTAATATTTTCAATCAACACATTTATCTTTTAAAATTACATGCTTTTTTCCCCTACAGTGATTGCCTTGCTGTGAAGAGAATATCCCAACTTGGGTAATGCTGCAAGTAAAACTTTCCCATCACAAATATATATTGCTGAAATGGAAGGTGATGTTATACCTGTATCATATCCAATGATACAGCTATTTAAAAATTCACATCTGAATGTAATTTAAAATGGGTTCTCTTTAGAGGTATGTTACTTACAGCTACATAGTTGTTGCAGCACCGTGAGACTGCTGTTATGATGCAGCAGCAGCATGTAGGATTTCCTTTCCCAGTAATTCTAGTATTTTCACATGTGGTAATGAAAGCAAATACACTGTGTTCACTTCTAAGCAATTATACTCTCCTTCCTTTCCTGGAATCTTTAAAGGTCATATATATAATAAACAGCATTTATATTATGGACTACTTTGCATTCCCGCTAAATTGATTCTTCTCCTAAGTAATGAAAAACACTAAACTGCTATAAGTAGATTGATTTGTCCTCAATAGCCCTTATTAATCAGGGTACCCTTTTAAGTAGCCACACTTTCTGAAATGTCACATCAGTGCAAAGCTATCTTAAAAGTAGAAAGCAAACATTATACAATTTTCTGAAATGGTAAGCTATTATGCACTACATGAACTACAAAACAGGAAAAATACTTTTAGTGAAGAATGACTGACTTATTCAGTAAATGAAATAAAATAATTTAACTGCTATTTTGCAAGACAGGTTATTAACTTGTCTAATTTACAGCATGGTAAACAATTTTCATTCAAGAATAAGTTTTACAGTTTCATCTTTAGTAACTATGTGTAAGAAGAGAATACCAAAACATCTTTACAGATGCAATAGAAACATTTTTTCTTTTTTATGTCAGATGCACAGTTTAATACAACCAAATGGGTTGCTGCAATCACTTTAAAGCACAAATTGACTGACTTTCAACAGATGTAATTTTTTCCTTTGATTTATAGTGGAAATATATTTTTGCAGTTCATTCTCGGTCTTCTATAGACACACATGGAAACATGAGGTCAGAATCAGAAGAAACATTTTCATAATCTTCCCCAACTGACATAACTAAACAACCAGTATCACTTCAAAATAATGCAGAAAGCATTCTGTAACATTACCATGTAATGGGCAGTGCCTTGTTCATAGCAGCATGTACTAGTACACTGTTTAAAACACAAGCACATCCACATGCATGCTTATGTTTTTTTATCCACAATGACTGCCTTTTAAAAAGGTCCTAGTAAACACACAGAGCCTGATTATAATTAATATTCTGTTTCTGATGCACAATAGCTGCTGGGTTTCTGAAACATTTTAGTTCAGAACAAAGGTTAGCCTATATATGCATGCTAACTACATGAAACACAAAATGAAAACACATTTCTCACAATAAGAAAGTAATAATTAACCTGCACGAGCTGCTGTCCGATTCATTTTCTTCTTCACTTGCTCTATCATCTGTTTCTTGTCTGTCAAGCCAACGTGCACCTCCACAATCTTCTGCTGAGAATTCAAATGTAGGGATTTCTGAGGTGGATGCCATTGGCCAAAGAGGTGAATTCTGAAAATCCTGTTGGCTGGACCTTCTGTAACCAACTGATGTTAAAGGTAAGTTACCTGAATCTAAAAACTTTGTGCCATCAGTTGTTACATTTTGTCCCCTGTTCCAGAAGTCTTCCTGATGGTTTTCAATTGCAGAGTTAGGGGCTGATGCCTGATGACCAAACCACCTCCATCTGATTTTTAAAATCTGCTTCACGTCAAACTCTTTACGAGAACCAGACATTCTCACTGAAAGCCAGCGATCGTCTAGGCAACAGGGTAAGAAGCAGCACACATAAAAGAAGATTTGTGCACCCAACCAAGACAAGAGAAACACATGCTCTGTCTGTCTGTGGCAAGCAGATTTTCTACAGAAGGAGGGGAAAAAGCATTGCAATCACACAAAAAAGGCTTCTTTAACGTTATGTCATTTGAATATAAACAAAAGGCAACAGACAGTGAAAAAGGCTGATATAAAAGAGGAGGTGAAACAATCAACTTCATCAGAAAAGATGCAAATCACTTCACCCTAAAAGCTCTGGGGCTGTTTCTTTTGCTGCCTCTGATCATTAGGTTTCAAAAACACTAAACAATGTTCATTACAGCCCTATCAAGAGCTAAATACCACCCCCTTTTCTTAAAACACAAACAACAAACACAATTCCTATATTGCATCTTACAATCTTTCTTATTCTGTTAACTCTTGCTACTACGGAGGGAAAAAATGCCAAAAATCAAACTAAATTCCTTCTATGCTGCTAAAAAATAAATTTACAGAGAATAATTAAAACCAACCCAAAGATAACTGATTATGATGGGGAGAAACTGAACTGTAAATAATTCTTTTTTCCCATTACAGGACATGAACTAACTTAAAAAGGACAAGAACAGCCTTGGAAGGCTCAAGGGACTAGCAGTGGAGGCTATAAAGCCTTTCATCTTGATGTGCTTTGATTAAAATCTAGGTCTGCAGTAACTGAAAATTTCTATCTGAAATGAGCTAATGGTTTCCATTCACTTACACATCATTAAAACAGAAAGCAAGAAAAAGCGAATTGGTCACTGCAAGACACCAGACAAACCCCTGCAAAATAAACAAGATAAGACGACTGCTCAAAAAGCTTCTTTCTAATCATATACTATCAGCTGTTCCACATCACTTTAGAAGTACTGTGATGGAACAGTGAAAAAGAGAGATGCATACTTTTGAGACAGAACTCCCTCTAGGATTGGTAATTTACATAACATCTTAAAATATCCAGCAAAAGTTTTCACTCAAATGAGGAATAGAAAGCCTAAAGCACAAAATACACAATGACCAATTCACAGTTCCCATGAAAACCAGCCTATTTCCTCTCTGACATATGAAGCTAATTAGATATAAAATGCTGAAATTTATTTCAGTCTCATGCAAATTGTAATAACAATTCTCAAACAAAAAAGAGGCACTAGATTTTATCAGTCCTTGATACACAGGTCTATGTCTTCAGACTTTACAACTCAGACTGTTCAACACTCCAAGATACACATGCAACAAATTTACAAGAAGTAGTACCCTACAATTTTCATCAAAATTGAAAGCCACTCTCTCTCCTGATGACCATGATCAACTCCAAAATATGGAATCTTGTAATAAGGAAACCTGCAGTATTCTTTAAACAGGCTATATGCAGAGTCCACACGAAAACTTAAACAGCATCAAATTTTACCACCCCAAACCCAAACACTTGTTTCAAACTCAGTCCCAGGAGAATACCAGGAGAATGCGATTTTCTGAGGAAACACAATGCTAAAAGTGCTAGTTGTAACCTGGAAAGCTCACCCATCATTGCTCAGAGCTCAGTTATTTATCTAAGTGCTTCTCACAAATGCTAGCAAAAGCTCATTTCTACAGGAACTGCATTCCAGCTGTTTCCACAGAGATGCACTTCAGAGTGTGTACCTTGATGGCATCCTGGCCTACCAGAAGCCAAATACTGAGACCTTTGCAGAATATCCAGAAAACAGCTGAAGATGCATCAGATGCAAGAAGACTAAGGAGGTAAATCTATAAAGCTCTTACCATAATTTAAACACCAAAAGAGAGGGAAATACTTAAGAAAGGATTAATGCTTTAATACATTAGCATGATAATTGTATGGATGTTTAACCAAAATTATATGACATGCAAACTCCAATCATCTTGTACATATACAGCTAATTATTAAATGCTTAACTGTAGTGTCCAAATTTGTGTAACTGCAAGTTGAGTGAAACTGCAGTAAGGCTTAAGAAGTAAAAACCAAATGGCATCTTTTTATTTATCCTATCCTGTTTTGTATTGGTGCCAGGTGTTCATCGAGGGTGAAGAAGTAGGACAAGCAACCAAACCAGTAATATTTTAATTATCCATTTAACTATAAAAGTAAGCTTTAAATACCTTTATTTCTGCTGGTATGGTAAATCCATTATACATAAGGAGTGACCTGGATTCTCATTCTTGTATAACAGACTCATTTAAAATTCAAGCTGTCCCAGTACAAGTCTACTAAGACAGTGGCAGATTTGTGATTCTAGTGCTTTTTCAGCACTTTTCATTGATTTACTGGCAAGACCAGCCCAATTACTGCTTTTCTTTGGCTATGAAGCTATGGGCTCAAACAGAGATTAGAAAACAAAATGTGCTGTAGTTTTAACAGACCAAACCCCAAAACTGTTTTCTATTCTCTTTCATTTTTCAAGATTAAAGAAACTCTTGCTCCTCCACACAGTATCAAAATTACAGCTCTAAGAGTGACTGCATAAATATCTAAAATATTTCTCTGCTTCATAGGAACATTTGTATTATAGATGACAAGATAAGACAAGTGCCAGTTAATTCTCCAGTTTAAATTGACAGTATTTCTCACCAATAATTGAGGGTCTCTTGTTCTGGACAATCTTTGCTTCTATGAATAATGCCATATATTTTATCAGATCTCCAGCCAGGAGTTAACAGACTTTTGAGGAGATCTCAAACAATTGACTGTTAGGACTTCCACTGACTAGGATCACCCAGATTTCATCTTTGACATCTCATCTGGTGATTGACGCTCACAAATCCAAATGCTCACCCACTATGGCCTCCCACCCCACATCCTTCTAAGGCACTAACACATTTTGAGAAACCTGTTAAAACCCATCTTAGTCAAGCACAGTATACACAGACTTGGTAAGGATTCTGAAATATTTTTCATCTACTAAGGCAAAAGTTTGCATTTATTGAGAAAACAACAGTGATTATATCCATTATTTCTGACCTTGGGCATTGTTGCAGTTTCTATTTTGTGGTGAATCAAAATAAAATTTCAAATAGAAGTATACTGTCACCTTTGAGAACATAATTCTGTTCGTATTAACAAGGTTGTGTAAGCTTACTCTGAAGACAATTTTAAGAACTCTTGATTTTTAATTGAACAGATTGATATTCCTTCAAGTGGAACACCTGAACATTTAAGCACAAAATTTCTCTCATATGAAGAGCTTCACAAAGCTATAAATCCCTGCAGTTAGCAGTGGGGGACAGTTTCCCAGATTCTGACTTGTGAACAAAAAGCAACATCTAAATAAATGCTGTATGTTAAATCTGCAACTGTGCAAATAAGTAACACCAAGAACACAGCACGACAGCTTTAGAAATTGCCCTTTTCAAAATCTTCAGACAGTATATCTGCATAGAGATAAAAACCTTCTCTTTTTACTAATCAAAAAATTTGCCACAGTGATATTCTCTGATATTATATACATTTACTCACACAAGTGTTAAAGGAAGATTGCAATCCAGCATAACTAGATAAATTTAAACAATTTTAGTCTTAATATATTTCTACTGTATATATTACTGTATCTACTGTATACTTATATATACTGATACATACTGATATATATCTGTATATACTATATATAAAGACTGCATATCTGTATTTCTTCTGTATATGGAAGTGTACTTCATATTTAGAGTGCCTCACTGGAAAATATAGAAATATTATTATTTAAATAATAAGGCCTAGTGCTTTTGTTGATTGTGACTTTTCCTTTTTCTTGCCAAAGAAAATTAGTCAAATTTTCAAATAAACAAACATGTATATGGAATTCTTTTTGGAGGCACTTTTAAGATGTAAATTTCAACACCACTTTTCATGGTAATATTTTTTCTGTCACTGTTATGATTTGGCTCCCAAACCTTTCACCACTCAACTTCAAGGCAATTCAGATGTAATATTTTCAGGGTATTTAGTGTGTCAGATGAATTTTAAAAGGGGCCATAAAAGCTCAGATAGTCCTGAGAAGATATTATTGATAATTTAAAGTGCCAATTAAGAATGTAAATGTCAAAATAATTACATATACTTTTTGTTGTGACTACAGAGTAGTTTTTTGAAAAAATACTGCTTAACAAAAGCATTAAATAAAAAAAGATAAGTTTTAGACATAAGTAGACTCATTAAGATGTGAAAAAGTAATATTGTCAATGTTTAGTCATCCTTGACATTTATTTGAAAACATAAGAAAGGTTCACTGACCATAAGATGCTCATCAATTAATCAAATACATACTTACAGCATGAAAAGGCATTCAAAATTTAACAATTTAATCTTTTTTTAAAAATTGGATATCCAAACTTTAAAATATTAATTTGAGGCATTAAAACTGCTCAAAGAAAACCTCTATAAACAAACTTCAATTCTGTTCAATTCAAACTGCAATTCTGTTTATAACTACATTTATGTTACAAGAAGTGTTAAATATTTACTTTCTTTTTCCTTCCCTATTCCTGTGTTCCAGACTCAAAGTTACAGAAATAGCTCAACAAAGACTTCAGGAAGATTTCTACATTAATGCTTTTTGATTCTATAAAACAATAATCACTTCCTATCCCAAAGTTTTATATAAATGCAAACACTTCTAGTTCACAGTTATGTGAAAAGTGCCTTACCTCAGCAGCAATGGCACATTTCATTCAGGAGAAAGAGAGGAAGACATCCTACTGACTTTATGTACTTAAATTCATTGTTCTGACTGGCAGAAATGAGCTGAGCAAATTACTGGTACTTCATCACAACTTTCTGCCACTTTGAATTGTACATTTCCCTTGAAACATGAGGGAGCAGTGAGCTTAACAAGAGCATAAAAAGACCTGTACACAACAACAGTCTGGTTTGGTGTTTATTTTATTCAGCTAAGGATGGGATGGGGAACAAGAGAGATTTCCACATGTAATACAACACTACTCTGTTAGATCCAAGCTCAAATATCATACTGGTTCACATACAGCAGAAATTGTGACTCAAGACATTTGTATTTCTTTAAGAGTAAAACATTAACATTGCTTTATTCAATTGATGCTGAAGGATCATCAGGGACTGCACCATCACCAAGTAAAGCCGTAGTGTAGAGCTATTCCTAAGTAAACAGCAGAGAAAGCTTATTCATTCTCAAAAAATGAGCACTCCAATCCATCAGGTCAGATGCTGTTTTTAAGTTAAAATTTACTTGTAATACAAAATGGACAACGCTGTGAAGGGCCGGTCCCTTAAAACACAAAACCAGTTTTCTGTACTAAAGGGGTCAAGTAGCAACACAGAAAGTGAAAACAAGCAAAAAGATTCCCAGTTCATCCACTCCAGGAATACCAGTAGCACCAATTTTAATGGAAACAAGATAGTCATCAATTTAGAGATGGTAATAGTCCAGCACAAATCATCTCCTTTAGAAATGTCATGGTTAAGAATGAGTGGTGAAAAAACACTGTTCTGCAGACTTTTGAAGATGCCCTCCTGAAAGTAATGCCATTTTTCAGAACCAGTTTAAGAAGGTATTGCCTAATAAAGTACAAAAGACCATAGAGGACAGATTGAAAGACTGAGGAAAATCAAAACAAAATAACAAGGAGATAGTTTCCTTTTCTAGGCAGATCTGCTGGGCAAAATAGAGACAATATTTTAACATTTTTCCAAGACAGAGCAGTGTTATTCCACCATGAAGTATTCAGATTTCCTCAAAAACTCACAGAAAAATGGGTAAAGGATAACACTACCAACATTGTCAACAGCAGAGTGGACGTTTATTTGGTAAAATATGACAAGTATTCACAGTTCTACATTAGACACTATATAAAAATCCACCAAGTTATGACACATAAAAAAAACAGTGAAGAAGCAGATTTGCAAGTGATTAGGTAAGGCAACATCATACTCCTATGCCAGATTACACAAACTTCTAAGAGAAATACATGGAGGTCTGTGGGCAAAAAGTTTACACTGTATTTTAAATGCCAAGCTATGCAATGCCAGAGCTACTGAAGCAAAGCATTACAAGACACAAACTTAAGCATTCTAAATGAATCATTTAACCAAAAAACACCTCAAGAGATTAGTTTCTCTCTCAGTGAGGACTTCTATTTAATTAGCAGCTTCAGTTAAGCCCATCCTCCAACTGAAACTCTAAGTTGCATAGGAGATAATATATGAGGATATCATACCTTATTACATATTTCTAAAACAAGTGGTGTGATTTCATGTGAAATTCCTTGTATGCAATTGATCATTGCAGCTGAAAAGTAGTGTTGCAGAAAACAGGGTTCACAGAAAGACAACACACATGATCAAAGTATAATACCAAAAATCATCCCACTAAAAGGCAGAATGCTTTATAAGAATCCTATCGAGATTTATTAAGTATTAAGATTAATGTTTATGAGAATCATAATGTCTCATAAATATGAAAAACAACTTCTAGTTTAAGAATCAGTGTTGGACTTACAACATTTTTAGAACCAAACTGTGCATAACATCATAGATCTCAAAGAGAACTTCTCATAAAAGTCCTTTCAATACCATTTGCCCACCTGGAGCTGAATCTCAGAAGAGGTATCACAGGTAACATGAAGGACTTGTGTAGGTACACAGATAGTTACACAGATAACAAAAGAATATCTAGGGAATGTTTTCTGTACATGGGCCTGCTGCTGAACGGGGCAGGGCCCTGGTGACATGGGATATGGAAAAGGCTGAGGTATTGAATGCCCTCTGTCTTTACTAGCAAGATCAACCTTCACAACTTCATCAAGCTCAACAAAGGGAAGTGTAAAATCCTGCACTTTGGAAGGAACAACCCCACACTGTGGGCCACAGGCACTGTGGGCCCTGGCAGGAAAGCACTTGCAGGAAAGGACCTGCTGGTCACCAAGTGGCACAGGAACAGCACTGTGCCCTTGCAGCAAAGAAGGCTAATGGCTCCCTGGCCTGCATTAGAAGTGCTGCCAACAAGTGAAGGTGGTGATCCTGCCCCTCTACTCAGCAGTTTGAGATGTGGTCATACTAGAGAGGGACTGCAGAGAAGGTCCATTAAAATGAAGAAGGGCCTGGAGCTTTCCTGTCTGGTGAAAGTCTGAGAGTGCTAAGACTGTTTAGCCTAGAGAAAACCCAAGGAAGTCTCATCAATGTGCATAATTATCTGAAAGGAAGGTTCAAAGAAAACAGAGCCAAAGCTCTTTCAGGGGTGTCCAGTGACAGGACAAGAATGAATAGGCAACAAATAAAACACAACACCTAAACATGAGGAAAAACTTTTTCACCGTGAGGATGACTGACTATAGAAAGGTTGTGGGGTACAACCAGATTGTGTGTACAACCAGGTTGTGTGTACAGCCCAGGAAGGTTGTGGGGTCTACATCCTTAGAGGTATTCAAAAGCTGTCTGGACATGGTCCTGGGCAACTTGCTTATGGTGACCCCACTTGAGGAGAGAATACAATGCCTTGTAATACATGCTTTTATTACAAACATTGTAACTTGATGATAGATTTTTCATTTCACAATAAGCTTCACAAAGTTGTAAAAGCAAGATTATTAAATTTGAGATGTTAACTAAAGGCTTCCATTGCTTTTATTAGTGATTTGGCTCAAGGAAATATTATCAGGAAAAAAAAAGCAGAACAAATCACAGTATATTTAACTACCCTGTTCACTCTAAAACAAAACTAGTCCACCACCTGGATCAATGTTGCTTAAAATATTATTTATCTGAAGCACAGAAGGAAAAACATATTTTCATTCTATACTTGGATACTATTAAATCTCAGGTTAAGCTATACATCAAGTCACTGTATATTCCTAATAGTCAGAAAACCGGTTTCTTAGGTTCTTTATTCTGTATCCACAGTTTCATGCGAAAGTAACCTCAGATTCCCCACTGTGATTTATTTTACAAGCTCTTCTGACAATAACAACAGTTCTTCTGCATGTTTCACCTCACGTAGTCTCCCTTATCCCACGTGTACTCATATCGTTCCCAACCAAGTACCAGAACAGGCAGGACAAACAAATTCTTTGTCATATTCAGATCGAGGATAGGCTCATCAGCTGGCAGATCAAACAGTATTACTTATTTGGCCTTTCCTACCTACCCATATTTCCAAAACCTTTCAGGAATTTAAACCCAACAAGGGCTCTGTTCTGTCAGGGTTTGACTGAAATTGGCAAGTAGACAGAAAGGTTATTAGGGAAGAACTGACTAAACCACAAGACATAAACCAAACTTGCCTGGGGAACTTACAGACTTAAAAGCTGCCCATCTTTTGCTTCCGAGTATGCACAACTGCCTTAGCCAGGGTGGCTACATATCGCCTAAGCCCAGTATTTATAAACAAAGTAGAACAGAAATCAACAGAAAAACTGACTGATTGTTGAAACACAGCTCTGAGCTCCTACTCTTCCACTGCTGTGTAAAACAGAAATGAGCTTAAGGATAGAGGCAACAATGGCAGAAATCTGACCACTTATTAAAGCACTAAATCACTGAAGTACTTGCAGAGTTAACTGTTCAGCTATCCTAAACAGCATACTGATCCTATCTCAGGTGCCTTACCCCTGGTTTTAAGGAACCACTAAACGTTTCCTGTTATACATAGAGAGCAAGAAGTAGACATCAGCAATATAAAGTGCCAGGAAGAACACAGGATACTGTTGGCACTCCCAGGGGCATCAGGCCCATTACTGAAGTAATATGCTCAAAAGAGGGAAAAATTTTGAATCCAGATTACTAAACTGTCAGAAGGAGAAAGCATAATTGATAACAAAATTATTGTTTGCTTAGTATGTGTTTTTTCCATTCTCTCATATTAACTCTAGCTATTTCTTAAGAGAAATACAAAACAATGTATTGTACCATTGCATGTAGATCTCCTTAGATTTAGGTGGCTGCAATCATTTGTCCATCACTCTTCTTCATTATTTCAAAGTTCTAAAAATTCTTTACTTAGCTTTCAGTATTTGTAAACATTATTTTTCATTCATTGAGCTTATAAGTTTTCAAACAACAGTAATGTTCAAATATTCACTGAAACTATCAATTAATCTGGTTTAAATACAATTTTTCTTGAGTTGAACCATCAGACAACTTCTCATGCAAAGGTGCAACTGAGGTTTGTATTTGTTTTACAAAAACTATCAGGAAGTGAGAGGAGGTACATTACTTATCGCTTGATCTACTCACATGTTTATAAACTCATAGACTAATTGCAGTTAATTACTTTTATTCTCTTGAAAAATACTTTCAAGTTTAAAATGCTTTGGTGCTTGGTGAAGATCCTGCCAAGCAGTATCAAGTTATGATAACATTACGAAATGCCCTGCCTCCTTAATGCTCTCACTATAGTTTGAATGCAAAAGCTTGTGATTACATTTACATTCATTTATTCAAAAATATAATTTCCCACACTGCACGTAAAAAAAGCAAGACTTAAACTTTGATTTCATCATTGGCAAGGATGGAGTGATCATTTAATATTCAAAAGTATTTCTTTCTAGAATATTAGAATACATTTTATCTATCGGACAAATGCATATGTATCTAATGAATAATCAACAAATTCACAGCAACTTCACTGCAACTGTCAGGTGGATAGGTTATTCGCGCAAAAATCAACATAAAACAGTACAAGTAAGAACTTGCTTGCAAACAATCCAACCATCAAAACCACTGATAAAAGCCTCACAATCTTCTCCTACATCTCCTCACCACATACACACTAGTTGTAAACTTTTAACTAATTTGCTAATTCAGCCATATGACTATTTGTACTTTTGACAGTTCAGGTTAGTAAACCTCTATGGACCTGAGTCTTGTCTTACTCTATACCATGAATATTATTACATGACACAGGTGGAGGGAATATTTAATCTGTTTTAAGGGCATACTTCAGCTCGTTTTGACCAGTTCTATTGGTTCTGAGATCAAGACTACAGTAAGTCCCAGAATGGTGTAAACTTTTTTATTTGTAATGAATGATACTACTTCCATCCAGATCAACTCAAATCTGTTCTAGACAGACCATATCATCATGTCCTTCTTTTCAACAGAGTCAATACAACATATATTTGCTGTGTGACAAAACCATCAGCTAAGGCAGTGAGACAAGCCTATTCACATGCATTTTCAAAGAAACCTTAAATTTCACTGTTTTACAAAAACATCCAGTACAATTTTGTGAACAGTCTTCCATTACTCTGCAAATCTCATGGATGCTCTTGGAAGAATCCAAGCTACCACTCAAAAATTTTTCTTTTAAGTATATCCCGTTGTTACAGGAGACATCAGGATTTTTAACAGCAGTTGCACTTAGAACTGCTGGAAGAGGTGATTAATTGGCAAAGTATTCCTCTGAACAGACTGAAATCAATGATCAACTTCACAGAAATTTGTCCTCTAGGAAAATGCCAGCAAAGGCCATAAGATATAATAAAAAATCAGCAGCCCTCCTTGATAATTAGCCATTCGACCCTGCAGTAAGATGGGAATAAAGATATATCCCAGAGTGATCAACCTTTTCAGTTCCTTCTCTTTGTAGTACATTTTGGCATTTGTTTCAAATGCCTTTCAACTTTCATGACCACTGTAGAAAGGGTGGAGGTCAAGTCTGCACAAATTCTGACAGCCTGAAGGAGGTTGGCTATTTCGGTATTTTATGGAGCTACCACATTTTAAACTACTGAAAAGTAGTGAAAGCACAAAGCCTGCTCACAAAGTAATTTCTGAGGAACCTTAGCAGTTCTAATAATTCTGAAAGCTCAAGAAAGTGTTGATATCCTATATGGTGGAAGATACCAACAATGATATGGATTGACTGAGGGAAACAATGTGACTGATCATGACATGACCAGGGAAAAATACCATCTTGCTTCTGTATTTGCATAACATGAGTAAATTCCAAAGGAATTGATCAACATTCCCAAAGCAGAAAGATCTCACAGTCGAGAAAGTAGATCTTTTCCCTTCAGTAAAACCTAGTATTTCCAAATTAATTGGATTGCTTTTGTCAGCCTCAGCACTTATTTTTCAGTACTATTTAACTTTATAGGGAGTTCAGATAAAGCTAGATTCTTGCATGTATTCATGCTTTCAGCATTCTTTTATCCTTTTCCTTTGTGCAAATGTCAAAGCTACTCCCTTTGAAAATTACTTTCGCTTGGAACAGTCTTAATACTTTCCTGCTAAAAAATGGAATAAAGCAAAGCCCAGTCAGTATTAAGTGATGAGATTTGATTGTGCATTTGGAGGGCCTTTATTCATAAGAATTTCTATAACGTAGTATTTTCTTTAACAGACTCAGTATCAATTTTCCTGTTTTTCCTATAATGATTAAAAAGATTCAAAAGCTTCTTATGCATTTTGAAAAGACCAAAATTGAACTTTACAGTAATGCTGACAGTCTTCTATAAAGCATGCTTTGATAAAGAGCACAGGTGTTGAAATCACATAAAAACGTCCAAACACTACCATGTGAAACCCACAAGAGCAAAGTCATTGCTGCTTATGCACATTTGCCAGAAAGAAGCCTCTACAAGATGTCCTATATAACACAAGGATGAATTTTCAGGTGTAAGGAAGACTATGTAACCCTGTGGGCTAAAATCATATTCCTTGTAGCATAACTTACTGTTAGAACTGAATTAATACAATACTTACCTATAACACCGGAATCATCTCTAGTTGTTCAAAGAATCATGTAATTCCATTTGTCTTTCTCTTTCCAAAAAAACTGAGGTAGCAGAAAAAAATCTAGAGGCAGAAAAATAACAGTACAAACAAGTAAGGACCACCCACTGGAGAGGAATAATCGCAAAAGCAGATTCCCTACTCTGATCAGATAGAACTTCTTTCAATTTGTTTTGTGATTCTTACACTTACTAATAGGAAGTTCTAAAAGTGTATCACTGCACAACTGTCACCTTAGTTCCTTCCACAACTTCAAGTTACATACCCATCCACAAAGACTCACAAAAAAGAGGGGAAATTAAAAAATGAAATGTGAATACGTAAACTCTCAAGAAACACTGATTTACAAAGACAGTACTTCTTGGAAAAAAAAATAACCTTAGTCCACTGTCACCTTTATCTTTGACTCCCTTCCCTGAAGCAGTGAAGAACTGATCTGCCACATGAAACACTTAAGCAGAACACCAGTGCCAAAAAATAACACTGACTGCATTAGTGAATAAAGCCAAGTACCACCACTAAACATGCTCCCCTAAATGGAGCAGCTCTATAAAAATTCACACTTACTCTCATAGTGGTTCTCAACTCTTACCTATTTACAGGCCACTAAAAATTTTCTTACCAAAGTTAGACTCAAAAAATCTAGCCCGCTGAAATGGTATGTGTATCCTTTTGGCTTGGCACCAACAAATTACTATATGCACTTTGAAGTGAAAGAAAGTAGCCATGATACCTGCATGCATAATGTGATACCTAATATGTAACTTCTCATGGTCTGATTTTTCTTACTAGCTTCCAGAACCTTGCAGGTCTCTGAAGGGTAATACCACCTCATTCTTGCATCTGGAGCACATAACCTCATCTCTCTCACATGACTATTTTTCAAGGCCACGCAGCCAAATAATACACATCTATGGTCAGCACTGCCTTGCTGGTAACTTTGAATGAAAGATTCTATTCTTATGACAAAAAGCAAGCAGTGGATAGTCATGTTTATAAGTTCTGCACTTTTCTACTTGGTAAGACTGCTGTAAGAAAAAGCAACTTAATCGCTATGGAAAGAGGAAAGTGTAAGAATTTTGTAAGGAAAATGTAAAATCATACTCTAATTTCTTAAGAGTTGTAGACACTTTCAGTATTGGGTCATGTTATGCCTGATTAGGTAATCTTTTTTTACCATATCATGAAACATTGAATTATATCAACAAAACCACAAGACATAAACATAAGCAAACAATAATCTTTTTTTAAAAGCAGGCAATACAAAAGTCCAGAGAATTGGAACAAATCCACCAATATGAATTGTCATTGCTAGCACCAGCTTGCAATTACTGTTTGACCGTAATGGTCTAATAGAACATTTTCTACTTCTTCACTCAAATTATTTTCTATTTTATATTAGCAAAATTTAAATTCTGTAAAATGCAATGTGTTAGCCTACTGCCGTGGTGTAAACATGCTGCCTTTGGTAGTGAACCTGCCCATGAAGAGGACATGACTGAGGGATGGATGGTTCAACGAAGCTGACCTATGGCAGAGGAAACACTATTTAACTCAGATTAGGGTTACAATTTATTATTATTATCTTGGATTTATTCTGCTTTATGCTCCCTAGCATTGTTCAGGCAGCGGAAAATGGGAAAAACACAAAACAGGAATACAATCAGCCCTATCAGGAATGCATCTATGAAGTTCAGGAACAGTGCCTTTTTTTTTTTTTTTTTTAAAGTTTTATTTATTTTTATTAATCCACATATGCCCCTGGAAATTCCCAGGCAAAAAGACATAATAAGAAATGATCAGATTATTATTTCTGGCGAAATTGATGAATTGCTCATGAAAATACATCGTGTGATCTGTTTTTAAAAAGGATTCACCCTTCCAGTACATAGAGTTTGTCCAGACAGAAGAGCTACATCAACATTACCATGAGTTCAAATTTTTATTCCCATTCATGCTTGTAGAAGACTTGAGCAATAATTTTTTTTTCTTCAAAAGATGACTTTATTTGGAGTTCAGCTCATGTAATTTCATAATCAACTTTTAAGTAAAGGAAAGGAACAAAGCCAAGCCTTCCCTTCTTACTGTTGTGACACTGCTGCCCGAACAGCCGACCACGAGCCTCGGGCGGCTGGGCTTCAGATGGGCTGTCCCGCTGCTCACGCAGCTCAACCAGTCCGAGCTCAAAGCCCTAAGCCACAAAACCGCTTCAAGAAAAAACATAAAGCAGTAATTTATATAATCAGCAGCTTTTTGATGTTCAACACTTATACTTCTTTTTGTTCCCCGTGTAATAACGCCGTTCCCTATGCAGTGAGTTGGCAGTCGGTGTCTGTTCTAATCTGTTCGACCAGTCTCAATTTTTTTTAAAAACTGTTTTCCACTATTTCATACTGTAATGGTGAAGGCTAAGAGACACGGGGTTAAGTCCCCGAGAGCTGTGCCGGTGCACTTCTACCAGGTCTCTGCTCTGACCGCTTTGAACCGAGCCAGCCCCGGGGGTTGCCCGTCTCGGCGGGACCGGACCCCGCGCCGTGTCCCGCCCCGCCGCCCCCGCCCCGCCCCGCTCGGGCTCCCGCCGCCACTGCCCCGCCGGGCCCCGCTCAGCCTGGGCACCGGGCACCGGGCACGGGCATCGGACACCGGACACCGGGCACCGGCCCCCCGGGCGGCGGCCGCAGCCCCTCTCCGCAGCGGGCCGGCAGGCAGGAGCTCGCTGGCGGTGAGGGCGAACCCGCCCCACCCCGGCAGGCGCCGGCCCTTGTTCTCCTCCTTCTCCTTCTCCTCCTTCTCGCTTTCTCCTCCCCCTCCCGGCAGCCGCGGCCCCCTCCCCTCGCTGCCGAGCCCCCACCGCCCTTCTCACCTCTCGCGGTCCGGGAAGGGGGCGCGGCTGGGAGGGGGCGGAGAAAGAAAAAAATCGCAAGGAAGGCCCCCGGACCTTCTCCCGTCCCCTCCCGTGCCCTGTCCTCCCGGCCCGCCCGGCGGCCGCCAGCGCTCCCGCTCCGCCGGGAGCCGCGGGCACTGGGCGCTCCCGCCCGCCGCTGTCGCGTCTCCGCGGCCCCGCTCGGCCCCGCCCCGCGCTCGGGCGGCCCAGAGGGGCGGGGCCACGAGGGGACACGCCCCCTCCCCGCGGGCCCCTCCCCCTGCCCGGGGCGGGAGCGGCGCGGGGCCGCGAGGGGCGGGGCGGGGCCGCTCCCCTCAGGCTGCCCCGTGCGCCCCCTGCCGGCGGGGTAGGGGAAGCGGCAGAGGAGGCTGCGTCCATCTTATCCTGTCCCTGGGTGTCTTTGTCTTGCTTCCAAAAAGCACAAAGCCACACATTTCCGTGGCTGCCCCATTTAAGAGAAATAAACCTGTGGTAATATACACCGCAGCCTTTCACCACCTCTCAGGGCCCTGTACTCGATGCTGAGGCCTGACCGCCTCATGCAAACACAGGCAACCTTTCCTGCCCTCGTCACACAATGCCTTACCAGTGACCGCTGCCATCCAGAGGTTGAATAGTTTTCCAAATTAATAGACTGTGTGAAAGTCAGGTGCACCTCCAACTGCTCAAACTGATTTAAGGGTGCAGGAGGCCATTGCTGAGGTGTGGAGGTGCAGGTTTGATGTGGTAATGGGATATACAGCACTTGCCGTGCCTCATTCTGCACGGAAATACTGCCTGCGTGGCTGTGCGCTTCACGTGTCTGACTGTTCTCATCCCGGCTGGCATTAAATGACTTTAGTTTTTAACTAAACTTGACGGAAGGATGGGGGTTTCAAAGATGCTAGTTGTTCCAGCTGTGTAAAAATTACCAGCTAGATGGAGGGAAGATTGCTCCCAAATAGAAATCTTGTCTTTCCCAGGTCGGTGTGTGGCCAGCCCACACACACACTTGATTCAGCCAGTTCACATACACAAACACACACAAACACACACACACACAACTGCCCAAAGGTAGCAGCGTCTAAAACTTACCGTGTCCCTGAGAGATGTGCAGACTGATCACACATGGGCCCTCTGAACTCAGAAATAAAACTAAAATCTGCCATCACAATAGGCTTAAAAATATATACCCCATTGGCTTACTGCAGAATTCTTGGAATCCGCCTTCTGTAGAATCTGATGTTCAACATATTCCACACCTTAATATTATATCAGCCTGAGCTCGGGTGGAATCCTATAGAGCAATATCTGTTCTGACCTTGGGCACACCATCAGTGTAATAGTCTGTACCAGAAAGAGGTAAATACGCATAGTACTTGAAAAGTCCTCCTGCTGTTTCCCAGTATTTTCTCAGTTTGTTCTGGACAGATAGGATGGGTGAACACCAAACAACACTGAAAACAGGAAAAGACGAGTAACTGATACAGAAGATACTTAAGGGGCAATGCAAATTAGCAAAAACAAAGTAGAGCTAAATTCCTAATGGATGACATATAAATTGTGTAATGTTTTCCTTTCAAACTCATACATACGATTTTTTTGTACCCTGTTGATTCTATTATATCATACTGTCAAAAAATCAGAGTTAATTTTATTTTCATTTCATTGCTTTCCTTGCATGAAGGTGCTACATTTAAAATATGATATTAATAAATTTATATTCACTACAACTTCATTAGGACTCTTTCTATATAATGAATACTGTATTTGCTTCTACTTGCTTTACTCATCTTCTGAGATAACAAAATGACAAGAAGAGCCTCTTGAGTTTGTAGGGCATTTCTTATTTTAATTTCAACAGTACTACTTCATTTGAGTAGTACTCAATATTTAATGGCTTGTGGGAGAAATACTTCAGAAGACATCTTTCTGAATTAATGAAATTCTTTATACTGTATTACTCTATATTTGAGTCAGGTTGTTTGTTTTTATATATGAATTATTCAGAGTACTTTTATTCAGAACATTTCAGAAATGCTCTGTCTCATCTATAAGAAAAATTTATAGAATATCATGGTGGTTGTCAAAATTAAACATTTTTAACTGGAAAGTTTAGCTGAAAAATGGTGACTATGATGTATAGAAATACCAATGGCTCTATACAGTCTTCTTATGGTGTAAAGAATAGTAGAATGCAAACTGAAGACACTTGACAGATTGGCAACACATCTGTCATCTTTTATGAATATAGCAGCAATGATAATATGAACAACTCATCCTCAGTTAATTGTATCACTGACTGACATATTAAAAATTTTAGATTGTAATGATCAAATAAAGTCTATTAAAGCCTGAAAGATTCTCTATTATATAACATGACCTTCCACCTAGCCCCATGCAGATGTATATAAATAAAAAATAAAATTCCTGTAACTGACTCATGTGGTTCTGACGCATTTTTATAATGAGGGTCTGAGTCAATTTTTTAAAATCTTCTTGGCCAAATGAGAACAAATTCCTTCACAATGATAATTGATTAACTGTTTACCAGGTATATGAAAGTGGTTATTAAGGGGTTCTCAAAGCAAAACTACCACAAACATATAAAATAATTGCTTTTTTCTTCTTACTGTCATTTTAGTACATGATTTTTGACCTGAGCGTATTTAAATGAATCATCCTCATCTATGTTCGTGTAACAACAGAATGTGGCTTTCTGCAAGTTAATGTAATGAGAAGTAAAAAGGAAAGTCATTATAAGAAAAGGAAATGAATAGATGTTATTTTGCATACTGTCTGCACTAAGTTAAAAGCTAAACCAGGAAGGAAGTTGCCATCACTCTGCTAGATGGAAGTGCTTCAGTGACATGTGCTTGCTTTTGAGAAACCCAGTAGTCTTCAGATTAACACTAGGAATAATTATCGTGTTTATTTTGTGTTTACCTGAATTTTTCAAAATCCATGAAGGTGAGTGATCAGCTTTTAAAATAACCTTTTATTTATTCTGAAGTCTGCAATTGTAAAGTTGGCATGTGCTTTCCTAAAAGCGATGGTTAGGATGCTGCACATGTGGAATTTGCAAAGGAGATAGACTCTGTTAGATTTTTTAACCAACAGAGTTAATTACATGTGGTAATTTGTAACGAGTTTGTAATTCATTCACATAGACTGCAAAATTTTTGGTAACTATTTCCATGCAACTGTGGAAATAAAAATTGTGTTTTTACTGCCTTCATCATGAAGAAAGTAGTGTAAGTGCTTATGTTCTTTTATAGCAGGTGCTCATGTCTTCAAAACCAGTCTTTTAGAAGTTTTCATACTTAAAATCTGTAAAACTTTGTATAATTACTATTTGACAATGAGATGCTGTCTGTGAAAGAGATATGCAGTGATAACCTGGCAAAAAGTAGAGCAGAATAGATGTAACTGAGCAAAGCAAATCTCATACCCTAAATGACAAATACTTCTTTGTGACCCTAAAGGCTGATACTGAATTTAGGATAAATGCAAACTATGCATGCCATGTAACTTACTCATTCAGTCCTTTTTAAAAGTCCATGAGTAAATTAGTTAAAATAGTTTTGTCACATCCACTCCTAAGAAAGCTTTTGAATAAATAAGTATTATAATAAAAACCATCCTTTTGACAAATAGTGTATTCTCAGGCATCATAACATAATTTCTTTATGAAGCATATAATTCTCTGAAAAAATTCAGTATCCAAGTATCTGTATTAGGATACTTTGGGGTTTTTGTCATTAACCATAAAGAATGAACATATCCGTATTTAGAATATAATGTATAGATTTTTATAGTTGATAAATGAATGAACTTGGTAAGCTGTCATAAGTTTTGAATATCATAACATTTATAATTCAGTTTAAGATGTTGGAATAATTAATATTTTACCTCCATGCAGAAGTAAACAAAGTATTTGTAGCACAGATTATGCAAATAAAAAAATTACAGGACTATTACCAGAAGGAAACATTAACTTTAGTGTCAAACATCAAAGAATAATTACATTTTTTCCATGATAATTTTTCTAGATTATGCTTGTTGGCCATGCTTTAGGCTGCAGTAGTGTGATCCTGCAATTCTGTCTTAATCACAGCATGTCTAAAATAAGATTGTGAATTATATGTGCAGAACAGAATTACAGTTGGAGCAGCACAGATTTATATTTGGAAAATTAGAATTATTGCTGCATTTTAGATGTTTTAAAAACTAAATTACTATATAACAAACTGCATAATGATGTCTGAATTGCATTAGAAAGTAAAAATGTTGAACAATTTCTTCAAAATCTTTAAGGATTTTGAGTCTCTGGTTCATCAAAAGCCTTCTATAGAAAACTAGTTTGTTTCGGATTTTGTGACAAACCTAAAATGTACAGAATTTTTTTAAACGTTTCAAATTGCTGGTTACACCATAAGGCTTCAGCAGCCAGAGCTGTTGGAAATCTTTGAGACATGAAATATAATCACTGGCTTTTCCTCTGCAAGTTCCTAAATAAATGGCAGAAAGCTTCTTATTCCTGGATGTCTTATCCCAGGGGAAGTTCCAGCATTTACTTTCATTCTGGAAAGGGAATAAAAATGGAAATTTCTCATTAAACAAAGATTTAGCAGGAAATCAATTTGAAAAAAAAAAAAAACCCTCTAATTTTTTTTCAAAAGAACACGGTTCAGCATCACTCGAAGTGAAATGTTTCCTTTCGATTTGTAAAGCAGCCCACTTGCTCGGTTACGAGTCATTGAGCCTTTAAATTACACTGATTTAGAGTAGGAGGTTATCCTTTTGGGTTCTGGTTCTTTCAATCCCAGTCCTATCCCTTGGGTCCTGCTACTTGATGAAGTGTATCTCCTTTAATCTATCAGTTGTGTATTCCCCAGCTTATACTGTAGGTCTTGCATCTCTACAATATTATGTGGTGACTACAGCTTCTGTAAGGAAGTGATAAAAAATGCAGCTGCATACACTGCTGATCTGGCTCAAAACAGAATACTGCAGATCAAATAAAAAAGAGTCAAGCCCATGTAAAATGAAATATTTGTGATTTTCTTAATGGGAAGCAAATTTTTTACAAATTTTCCTCTTCCCTGTGAATAATTTCATTTTAATGGATTTAGATTTTATATTAAAAACCACCCTGTAAATAGAGGTTTTATAGAAGAATTTAATAATCACAGAACTTCTTAACATTATGCATGTAGTTGCAGGTCTTTGAACATAAAACAGTTTCCTAGAGTTACTTTGCGTGGTTTCATCTCAGCAATCCTTTTTTATTATTCAGGCTGGTTGTGTTCAGATTTCACAAAACCCTTTCCACATTTCATGTCATGTTTACATTTGAGAGGGTGCTCCCCAGTCCTGCAGTAAGGGGCAGTGAGTATGGTATGGCTCTGTCTGCCATGCAATCCACTGGGAAAGTGTAGTGCTCTTGTGGCCCTTCTTCAAGTGTTCAAAAATCTGTATCACTCCTTAGAAAGGCCACAGTCCTGTGACATGGAAAAAAAATTGTTTATGCTAGATCATCATTTGATTGGTTTTCTCAGTAGAGACCCTTCAAGAAGATGCTAATCAGCCTCTCTAACTCATCAATATTCACACCTTTTCCATCCAGATAACAGGCCTTTCACACACCTACAGCGCGGCTCACAGGCAGCTCTGGAATCTGTTTAGCCATTTGTGAAGCCAAATGGACTTTGCAGTGAACACAGATGTCTGTCACAGTCCAGACAGCAGATTCCCAAGTCCATGTACAGATTTCTTGGTGAAAAGGATGTGTTAGGGAATTATGATAATTGCCCTTGAAAGCTGTAGCAGTGGTTTTAGACTGGTTGCCCAGATGCCATGGCTTGCCATGAGGGCAGAGTAAGCATTCAATTTTTGTTCCTGACTCATTTCCACAGACAAGTTCTACACAAAATCCCTCTTTCAGGTGGAAGAATTTGATCTCAGATCCTGTTCCATGACCTATTGTGTGGGTCAGATTGTAAGCACTTGCAGGAAAATTCTTTGTCTTGCCTAAGTGAAAGATCAAGACCTAAATTTTGTCTGATATTTTTCCTTTTTCTATCGAAATGAACTTTTTCTTACCTGTGTGTTTTACATTTTAATTTATTATGTTTTTAAGGAGTTTATGACTCTCTGGTGTCGGGTTAGTAACGGGAAGATAATTGCCTTTGACACTGGAGTTTGGATTTTGTTTCTGCATCCTATCTGGAATCTCTTACTGAACGTTTTCTGAGGTCAGCCTGCTGCGCTGTGAGAACAGGTGGCCTGTTGAAGCCATCAGAGTGCAGCTGAGCACTGGAGCAACTAAAGGCTATATTTTGTCCTCTATACATAAGGATTTATTATCACATTGCTCCAGTTGCTCATAATGGGAGTTAGGTACAGAATGTTCCCTTTGTAGAGATGCAAGGGTACCACTAGAATTAGAAACATAGCTATAAAACTATAGGTTAGTGCTTCGTTAGTTCTGGGAAGTGGTCATTCATAAATACATATTTCATGTTGAGGATCACACACATTTTTTTATTTTTGATTTTTTTGTATGCTGAAAACATAGTTCAATGTTAACACAAGTAAAGATTTGCATGATAAAGCTCTACTGTAATGTGGAAGACAAATCACAGTAATTTATAACTATGTGATTTTTGCTGCTTTCCAGAACTGCATTAATGTACTCTAGCTACAGTCCTTTGATACTGAAATTTAACTGAATACCAAACCCAAAGGTCATAATCAAAATCTACATTTGTTGACTGAGTATAAGAGAACATGAAGGGTGTGGCTGGAGGATTCAGCAGCTTTTCTGTGTATTTTCACTCCGTGGTTTCAGTGTAATTTAGAAAGAAAACTTTCATTTTGATTATAGCTACTTTACAACCTAATTGCATTGGACTGTTTCAACTGCACTGTTCCAAAGTTTTCTCTTCTTTTGAATAAGCATAAATTGCTTTCTTTTCTTTTGAAGAACAGTTAAATTGGAGCAGCTTTGAAACAGGAATGTGACTAGATACCATCACAAATTCCAGTTACTATTACAAGAGTTTTAATTCAATTCAGCAAATAAAATCCAGCATCTAAGTTGTGAGAAGACTCTGTGCTTTCTTTCTCTTACATATGATGCATTCAACATCCTGCCATAACCCTCAAGAAAAAAAACAAGTGCAGTTCATCATAAGACAGTTGAAATATCCACCACGTGATGCTTCTGTGCACATACTTATCCATATGTCCTATATGATTGTCTGGCTAATATGCACTCTTTCTTTTACAGCTAACACTGTAATGGTGTCATGCATGGATACCTGTTCATCAAGTAACACCACTTTTCCTCTTTGTACTTTTAACAATTCTTACAAAAGATCAATGCAACAAAGAAGAGAAAACCAGACTATTTTGCTGAAGGTCATTGTAAATAATTTCAATTCCCAAAATATTTCATGTATTTGCCAGTCGTCCTGGAGGGAAAAACAGTCCCACCCTAAACAGAGGGAGTGTGAATCCAAGAGGGATAGGGATGTTGATCATCAAGGATCAACAGCTAAAAAAAGTAAGTAGGTTAAGAGAAATACTTGATTTTGAAGTAGCTAATTAAAAAAATAAAAGACAAATTTTTATTTGGTACTTAGAAGAAAATGATATGCTACTGGTTTTCTATGGTCTTTGAAAATCTGTGAACAATGGGGGTTTTTAGCTTTTCTTTGCATGTCTAGAAAATGCAGATTTTGTGCCAAATTCTCAGTGGCATTCATTTCTGGCTCTCAGTGAAACAGGTTGGGAGTGAGTACTTTCTAAAGTACTTAATTTATGTCTAAGGAGTTGCACTTTCTGAAAATTTTGCAAGCTGATTTTACTTTTAAATGTCATTGTGAAGCTCTACATTTAGATTGCTGGCATTATGAAGATAGGTTGTGAGTAAGTATCTGAAGAACTAGTTCAGTAGGTAACTATTATGATGACAACTATGTAAGAAATAACCCTTTGGGTGTTTGTAGTCTACATTATCCACAGCTGTGTAGTATCAGAAATGACCTTACATGTTTATAGAAAGCAGAGGTAGCAACACCCACATCTTTTCAGAGCAGTAGCACCACGTTCCTTCTGTGCCATACACACTTGCAAATATCTGGAAGGTTTTGGGGAAGAAGATACATCTTTCTAACATTGTCAGTAACAGGGACAATAGGCCAAATCCTGAATATAAGAAATTCAGTTCTTTTCCAACTGCATATTTTCCTTATTACAAAATAGCTGTCATAACAAGTCTGAAAAATAAAAAGTTAAATATGAACAAAATCTGTTCTCAGTTATACCTATACAACTAACACTTTTGACAATGTCTCACCTGTTTCTTGTAAACATAGCACAAGTCTCACAGCTGCAACTGGGAGCAGATCGACAATGTACGCACTTCAAATCTCTATCATCATGTAGCTTTTGCCTGGGTTCTATCCTCTCATAGCCTGATTTTTGCCTGTTGTCTTTGACAATTAACAACAAAAACAACAACAAAAAAAGGTGATAGTAAAGCAAAAAAGGGTTATACTTTGCAGGGAAAATGTATATAAGATAAACAATGCTCTTCAGATCTGTTCAAAGTAACTTTACACAGTATGCATTTATCTATCTTCTCATAATCAGTGATGTAAAAACCTTTATGTTTTTGCAAATGAGACAGAGAATTCACTGTTCTTTTTGAAAGTTGTCTCTTGGTCTTCCATTTGTATAACAGTTTTGTTTTAATTTTTATTTCCAAAGCAAAAGGCTTGCTTGAAGTGAGAACAGAAAATGCTACTTATTTTTATAAATATTTTAAATTCACAACGGTTTCCAAGAAAGAAGTGGAGCATAATATGAACTATCTGATGGAAATCCACATCAACAATTCTATAGTTGGAGGACGAAATGCAGCTGACGAACAACGAAATCATTCTTGTCTCTTGGCAATGATGGAAGACCAAAATGACTGTATAAATATTTCACTGCAACTGAATTCTTATATGGAATGTAAGTTAAAAAGGAGAGTCAGAATGGAAATCAAACTAGAAACAACATAATGCAAAAAATCTCGAGTAGATAGTTCTCTGCTTTCAGAAACCATTTGAAAATATTGAAAATATTATT
Organism: Luscinia megarhynchos; assembly: GCA_034336665.1. Lineage (NCBI taxonomy): Eukaryota > Metazoa > Chordata > Aves > Passeriformes > Muscicapidae > Luscinia > Luscinia megarhynchos. The sequence continues at coordinate 22,354,297 of CM067566.1, read as the reverse complement.
TCACAAGAAGAGAATACAGTTTTGAACATCCCTTATTAAAAAACAATCCAGAGTAGATAACTGATGATTTTTATACTTATTTAAAGCAGATTTAGCTCTGCCCCTTTTTTTTTCTAGAAGAAATAGAGCAAAGTAAAGATCTGTACATGTTGTTTGCTTAGAAATAACGGACACACACACTGCATGTGACAAAACCTGGAGACATAATTTTCCCTTTGCCGATAATGGCATAACCCTGTTTTCTTGGAGGTAAATTTAAAAATCCCTGTTAACTACAGTGGAAAAAGAACCAGGAGGTAGGTTTGACCGTTCCAACGTTGTACTGCAATAGCCTATTATATAGCCTCACTACAGTCGGCTTAAAAGAAACCTTCAGCTGAATGAAGCTTAGATTACCCAGACAATCTTCAGCTTTTTATATTTCTTTTTGTGCCGCAAGAGCTTTTTTGTCTGATTGCCTGGCCATGGTCAGGGTTTCCACTCTGTCTATATGCAACATTTGTCATTTGGAAATTGCTGAATCATTGCTTTCATTTGGTTTTGCATGGGAAATGTATTTTATGCTCTACCTTTGCTGGGAAAAGTATGTTTTTTAGAGTTAGATTAATACATGTTAAATAAGTCCAGTGAAAATCCTAGAGAAGAAACGGCATCTTAGGATTGTTTTGGGTTTTTGTTTGTTTGGGATTTTTTAAAATAAATGTGTCCATGAGAGGACCATAATTTGTAACTTGCCTTGCTAACTTGCGTCAATACTATGAGCTAACCACCCTTTGCTAATACTGATTTTCTTGGGTAGTATTAATTTCACATTAGCAATGAAAATTAACAATATGTCTTTTTTTCCTCTTTACTTCACAACAGCTAAAGAGGTGCTCAGGGCTTTTACTAAGCAAGGCTGATAATCAAGTCATTACAAGCCACTACAGGATTGGGTAGAGTGCTCTATATAAAAGGAGCCTAGATTACTGTATAAAATATATTTTTAGTTCTAAATTAGGAGGAACAACCCATGGGGTTGTTGGCATTTGCCTCACAAGTTCTTGATGGAGAAGATACATGGGAAGTTGGAGTAAGCCTAATTATACTGTTCGAAGTCAGGGAAAGGGAAACAGTGGTTTGGCTACAGTCTGTAATCTGGTTTTTTATGAGTTATGGTAATATATATAACTGGTTTTTTAGAACAGTTATTTGACAGTTCAAAGGTATGCATTAACATGCAGCTGCCAAAGAAGTTTGAAAGGCCATTCAAACAACCAGAGGGGAAAGTTCTCTGCATTGTTTCTTTGTTGTATATGGTCCTGATTTGTACTAGTTACTGAACTAAATCCCTGTGGAATGTGGGTGCATTTCTGCAGCAGCTGTTGTCTGAAAGAGCAGCCTACCTCCTGCATCCAGTCTCATGTGATTCTCCCTCAAGGCAACTTAAATGAATTCCCCAGGGGGCTCCTGTTGGTGGCATTTCCTCACCTTTTTATACGAAAACTTCTGTGTGTAGAGTCTTGTCTTCCCTCATGTATGAAGATGGACCAGGAGGTTAAGAATGCCAGTACAGGCCTATGTTGGACAATGGACCAATTCCTTCCATGCTCTCTCTAGACAGAGGGACATGTATTAACCTTGTTCTACCTTAAATATAAATGTTGATTTTTGGAGCATTTTCATTGGCTGAGTTAGTCATCCACATCTATTTCAGCCGTGGTGAGATATATAGATATAAGATACAGATACAGGTATAGATATAGATATAGATGTAAAAATATAGGCAAAAATGAAGCTAAATTCTAGACAGGAAACCTAACATCAAAAAACAGAGAAGGCTAAAAGAAAAAGGCATAATATCTTCTTTGTTTTGTTTTTTTTGTCTGTGGTGATAGGTGCAATCCAAAAACCTACCAAATGAAATGTTCTGCTTTTCTCTGCTGTCAGTAATTTGATGCCTAATTTTCTCTCTTGTACGTTTTATGGACAGATCCAATGTGTATGACGAAGATCACTTGGCTCACAATGATTCCAGTAGTTTTTGTATTTACTGTTTCAGTTGTCATCTACAAAATAGTCCAAGAAAATAAACAGAACTGTAAGTAAGGAAAAGTTAATCTGCATCAATTTAAATTTCTATGCAAGTAAAAATATATTAATTTATAGTAACAAAAATGTTGATTATTACTGTAGCTCAGACACCGATGTTTTGATTGTCAAAGGGTAAAAAGCCTCTTAGAAGTACTTAGATGATTGATAGTATCACCTCTCACCTCTTTGGTGGATGCAAAAATTGTGGATGCAAATCCAAACTTGTTGATGGCAAGTTAAATGTGGGGTTTTTGATAGATGATTGGTGGCTTGGTGATATGAACTTCTGGTTTCACACTGATTTCAGTAGATGAAACAATTACTGTTAAACTTTGTGGAAGGTTTTAAACAGAAATGCCAATGACCAGTATAAGTGAATTGGAATACCCTTTCCTTCCTGAAGATGATTTATTTAGGCGACACACAGGAAAAATTACAGGATAGATATGAAGAGATATACACTCATGTGTCTGTCCTAAAAACTGGCTATCATGAATTCATTGCTGGTTCAGGCAACCAAGGTACACCTTCTTAAGCCCAGAGCTGAATTAAGCCCAGATAACATTTCATCTCTTTGCTATTATTTCATAAAATAAAACATTTCTGTGATTTCTGAACCATCGCTATTGACTATTCCAAGTGATTAGAAATATGCTAAGAGAGAACTTGCATTGTTTCTACAATATTCCTTCAGCCAAGACAGCTCTTGGAACACAGGCTGAAATCAGATTTACAGTATTTTCTCCAGTAATATACAATGAATAAAACATGAATAAAATTGTGGGAGTACCCTGAGCTTGAAACCTTTGAGCAAGCATGATAAAGTCCTCTGCACAAAAGCAGTGCAGAAAATTGACCACTTGTCAGCTGCTGGTCCTTGTTTCTCTTTCCAAGTCAGAGATAGGTGGTACCAGGAGCACAATACCTTTCATCACTGTGAAAAGACTATTACTTAAACTGTTACCTGAGGGAATAACTCTTAGGTGCTTTTCACAGCAGTTTCCAGAGACATTCTGCTTGCCTGAGCGGGCGGAATGCCTCCAGACAATCAGCATTTAGTTGCTATTCTGTGGCAGGTGTCCATTTCTCCTGTAGTTCAGAGGTGCTGAAAGGAGACTCTGGTCACAAGGATAGTAAAACAAATAATAAGCCATATCCATTCCCCTGATCATCCTTATTGTATGCACAGGTAGTTTTATAATGAAGGAGCAATAGAAGTCCAGCTTTAATCATAACTGAACAGAAGGAAGAACAGTGCCCCTCCACAAAATGTTTCTGTGATTTTCTTTCATCATGTAAATACTTTATGCATGTATTTTTAATGAATAAGCAAAATAATTGCTTGAGATGTCAAGTTTGTACCCTCCCCACCCCAATAAAAGGAGCTCCTTAGCAGATTATGTTGCTTAAAATACATGATTTTTACTTATTGCTAGAGCAAATTTCTGAGACCTATTTCATGTACATAAAACCCCACAAAGGGTAAATTAGAACTTTATAAGTGGGCTATTAAGTGTTCTAATTTAAAGGACTTTTATGTGTAATTTGAAAACTACTTATAAATGTCATGCCTCTGATTTTCTGTGCTTTGAGTCATAACATTCTATTTTTAATGCAGAACCCTAAGTAGTGATGATTAATGATTTAGTACCTTTATTCTTAAACATGACTTTTCATAATCATCATGAATACAAACAGGGAGGAAAAGATGCCCTTTTGAGGCTTCTAATTACTTGCTAGCTTCAAGGATACATTTTCTGCTAATCGAGGAAAAGTGAGTTTATCAGTTAAATTTATAATACATAACATTGCAACCATATATTATGTTACTGATAAAAAGACAAGTGCATAAAAAATAAAACTTGAGGTTTACATATACATATTAAGATGCCACCTTTCATTGCAAGTTTGTGCACTAATTTTTTTCAGTGGTGCTCAAAGAATAGAGCAGAACATTACTATGTTCCTAAACAGCTGTTATGAATTTTTTCAGCCATAATTGAGTTAATAGTTTTTCTTTTTATTTCTGAGCACCACTGAAAGCTGTTAAGAAATGTGGAATTATTCATTTCCTCTTGAGACTTTGCAAGATATTCTGCTAGGTAGACTCTGAGACTTGCTGAATCATTAAGCTCTTTTCATAAGTGCATAAAATAAAATATCCAAATAAGCTTGGTGGAGATTACAATCGATCCATGACAAAGCCCTAAACCAGAAATTAATTGTTTTGCCTTTTCCCTACCACTCTTGTCTCAGGAACTTCCAGAGCTTCCTTTGACATTAACTGTTCCAGTGTATGCTTGGGGCTTCAGCATTTTACATCTCCACTGGCTATTCATTAAAAAAAAATCATGACCTAAATAATTTTAACTTAATGAATTTTTAGTGTTCTCAAAGGAAAAAGATAAAAATAAATTCTGTTTCACAGAATTGGAGTGAGCCTGTTACCAGAAGCTGGCTGAGCCCTGGGCTGCAGTCACTGGTGAACAGGGCTAACCACAACACCTGAACTTCTGTCTGCAATAAACCCACTGAGAGCACAGCACTTAGAGAGCAGCAGAGGGATGGAAAGACTGAGAGGTTATGAACTGGGTGCTGAGGAACAGCCTGATCCAGCTCTAGCTTTGTCAGTGGTGTGGAGCTTGCTCTCAGACTCTGCTTTCCCAGATGAATACCCCACACTAGCAAGGAATCTGTCAGCTTCCCAGGGTGCCAGTGCATTCCATCCTTGCTACTCCACTGACAGCAGTGAGAGTCCAAACCTGTACTGAAAGATGTATTTTTCTTTATATCCTTCTAAAATTTGTCCAAGGTGCACAGTGTAGAAAAAAGGCAAGGAGAAATTTGAAAGGGACAAACTTGAACGAAATTTCTAGAAAATTTCATTCAGGAAAATACAAACCATCTGGCCTTTGGTTTTCCTTATCATCTTATTCTAACACTTTCCTGATTTTTTGAATACTTTCCAAAGTGCTCAACAGTTTAATAATAAGGGGTTTACAAGCTTTTCTTCTAAACAGGGCTGATTCTAACACATTTTGTTTAAAACAGATTATAAACACAGAGTAGCAACATCAGTTTCTACTATTTTAAGAAGAATGAGTTCCAGGCAAGCAAGAAGAACTGCATCTGTTACTAAAATTCATCCTTTTCCTGGTAAGTGATACAAAAGTAAAAACAAAATTTAACAAATCTTGAGGCATGAGGAGGTCAAGTAAAGACCTTTTAAGACTTTTCTGTCAAGAGATGCTTTGGGTTTGTTTCAGAGTTACCTTGGTTGTACAGCAATTTGGTCTGACTTATATTAAGGAAACACTATTGTATTATAAAGAAATAAATCTGACAACAAAGCTATAAGAAGACTTACAAATATCATGTGAGAATTCATTTCCCATTCTTCCCAGTGTGTTGCATTAATGACTTTGAAATTTTAAATTTTTGGTTGTGTTATGTGCCAGTTTTGAGGTTTGCCAGCTGGGTGCTTTGTATGTATATGAAAAGTATATGGAGATGTACACATGTGTATGTATGCTCTGGGTGTCTGTGAGTTTTGGTAAAATTTGCTACAAAAGTGTGGAATGAATGGCTGTAGTAGGACTCAAAAAATTGTTTTGCTGGCACTTCATAGCCTATTTCTAGGGTCAAATTCCCACCAAATGCAATTTTTGAGTTTCAGATAGGTAAACAGTTGTGGTCTTCAGAAAGCATAGTATGTTTACCATAGATAAATTAAATGGCATGGCCAAACTCAAAGTTTGGGCTCTAGAAAACTTTGTCAGCAAATATCTGTGTGAGTGGCAATTACCAGTTCTTGCTGTGAGTGTTACTGACATTGCTCAAAGAGTGAAGTGTTTTAGTAAATTTCATGGATTCTGGTTTTGTGAAGGGAGCTATATCTTTAAAAATATTAACATGAACATATAGAATAATAACTCTGAATGGCAAACTAACCTCTCTTCAAAACAAGAAAAATACAAAGCCAGCAAATGAAAAAAAAGGTTTTAAATTTGACTAGGCTTAAGTACTTCACTTTTTGTCTTGTTAGCTCTTCGGAAGTAAGAGGAGACTCAATAATTTATGTCTACAGCTCAGTATTTCATGGCATTTCAATTTTACCTAGAAAAGAATGAATAGCTTCTTGTCTGTCTGAACTCTCCTGTGAGTACAATTTATGCTTCTTGCTCTTAAAGCACTGGCTACCTCTGAGATATATTTATGAGCTCATTATTTTCATTCTGCTGGAAAGGAATTACTTTTCTGACATCTATTGTTTTGAGTAGCTTCACCACTATCATACCTGTTTAATCACATGTTCAGAATGGAATTTTTAATGTTGTATATCCAAAGCGTTTTCGATGATGGGGTCTTATGGAAATTCAAATCTGGTTGTGCTAGATTTTACTGAAGAGAATAGGAATCCTTTATTGGTCTGTCATTCTCACTTTTAAGTGCCTCCCACTGCAATTGATCTGTGTAACCCAGAAGATGCTTAGTTGCATGAACTGCTATAATGGCATTCATTTTAATATAAAATTCCTTGGTTTCAAACACTGTAATTTCGTCAATCCAATCAATTTCACAGTTTATACCAATATAATTTAAAGTGGAATCAAATCCATATAAAGAGTTCATTCTTTCCACAGTTGCTGAGATTAGGATTTGCTACCACGATAATGGATTATAAATAGCTACAGATGACTTTGTTGACAGCCCTTGACAATATTTTCACTATAATTAGAGCATAACTTGCAATCTTGAGAAAAAAACCATTGAGATCCACTGAAGACAATACAATCACCCTGGAAACACAGTAATGAGTACTTGAGAGGAATTTGACAGTATATCATAGAGATGAAAAGATGTGTAGGTACTACTAAAAGGTTATTTGAAGTTAAGAAATTATAAGGGAAGAAAAAAAGTGAAGCCTATACTTTGAGAATGGGAGTGAATTCTTAGGAACCTCAGTACATCATTGGCTTAATGTCACTATGGTCTGTACAAAAAGTTCATTTAGAGCATGTAAATTGTGTTAGCCACTGTTAGTGGCTTTATACCCATGAATCATTGTCATTATGACCAGCAAACAGAGGAAAGGGGGGAAAACGTATAGAATGTTCTCTAGGGAAGGATTACATTTACAACCTTCCAAATTTACAGTACTGCAAAGGATTAAGCACATATAGTGAGGAGAGGGGAGCTTTACAGCATTCTGGTCATAAATGTCAACTAAACATTGTCTGGACTGTTAAGGTAAAAAAGAATGCACTGGATCCTGGGTTGTACAAAGACTAGACTTAGGAGCTGGTCCTGTCTTTGCATTTTTGTGTAATGATTGTCCCTTGAATGGTAGGATCCGATAAAAAAGGAGTTGCCCTTAAATGCATCCACAAGACAAGGGAAAGAAGAGAGGGTACTTTTTTTAGTGCAAGAAGTAGATATTCTTTAAGTGGCTGATCTGTATTTCCAGACATAGGGCATTCTCATCAAATAGAACTTGATAGTAATAGCACATAGAAAATAACCCATTGAAGTCCCTTCCTTGCTTTGCATTTTCTACAGAGAATCTTAGTGAGATTCCCACATATGAAAATTTTATTGCAAGAATTTCTTTGAAGAGCTTTCTTAAAGTGAAGAGGCAGTAGAAGAGGTTTTAGAATAACTCAATAAATTAATAATGGCAATTAGAAGGACTAGAATGTATTTCCCATAGAGTTTTAAAAGAATTCAGATAGAAACTGCTGAATTGTCATTTGCAGCTTACTGCTTAAATCAGTCTGCAATACAGACAAGGGAAGAAAATTATACTTACCCTGCTGTTATTCCTCTTCTTTAGCCTGTTTTCATTTAAACCAGTTTGGTACCTCTTCCAGTACTAGTAACTGACTAAGTGTAGTTATTCTTATGTAGCTGTATCCTAAAAAAATATAATCCTGGGCACATGCCACAAAATTACTTGTTGGGAGCAGGCCGGTATGTGTGAACTGTATGTTACATTATTTAAAAAAAAAAAAAAAAAAAAAAGCAAGAAGTTGTAGACAAATGAGATTGCATTGTAGACAAATGAGATTGCATAAATCAGGGTATTTAATACCTAAACTGAATCTAGTAGGGTCTGGAAGATGCATTAATATAATTAGATGGGCTCGACAGCTGTAATTTGCACAGAAGAAACAATAAGACAAATTCCCTCTCATTTGAATTCCTGTATTGTTTTCTGTGCTATCCTATTAAAATAATAGTTCATTTCCCACAAGATTAGAAGGAAATAGGGGAAATCCCACCATCCCCTTTGATGTGTTGCTACAGCTTCAGATTAGTTGACATGTTGGAAATAAAAGCAAATGCTGGCTCAGTAGTGTCAGGGTCTGGCATCCCAGTGAGTTCAGACTTACTCCTCCTTGTATTTTGCAATACATTTTCTTTTTGGCAAAGAGAACAGGCAAGACACATCTCCTACAGCAACAAATAGATGCAAAGCCAAGAAAAGAGAAATTTGTTTAGTCTTGGCTAGCTGAAATATTATCTGTTTGGTGGTCCCTCTCAGTTCCTGACATAGCTGGATAATTATCTTTTCCTCTGCAACTTACATTAATAACGCTGGCAATAATGAATAATAAAAGCAAAGCTACTCATAGTATTAAATATCTAACACAGACTTAAATGTTTCTGAAATGCAACATATCCAAGAAAATTGTGAAGCCTTATTACCACTTTGGAGCTTTTAAAACTTTCGTTTCAGATAAAAAGAAGGATAAAAGCTATAGGATGTGGGTAACTTTAGGGAGCTTTTTATAGCCCCTGTGTGCTTTCCGTAGAGCACTGATGCACAAAGGACATTTTCTCTGCTCAGTTTGCATACATGCAGAGCTCTGTTACACACAGGCACTGGAGGGGATATCAGCCTGTATTCCCATTCTCTCCAGATTCATCCTGAGGGTGAAACAAGATCCATTGTTATTTTTTTAAAAAACTACCTCAGTCTTATTTTGACTTTGCTTTTCACATTCAGCTGTTTAAGTGCCAAGATCCAAAATCTACTTTTTAACTGCATTTGTAAAGACAGAAGCCTAAATGGAGAATGAACTTGGCTAGATATATGTGGCATAGTTTATCCTCTTGCTGTTCAGCTCAGTAGAAACCCATTTCTAGTTTCACAAAAGTAATGGATAGTCAGGGACAGGATGGACCTGGAGACAAAATATTATTTTGTTCTACCAGAGTTCATTGAAAAATGCATTGGATAAACAACTCTGTGTGCATTTGCCTGACAATGCTCTCTCTGCATTTCCTTATCTGTATTCCACTGAGATACTGTACCAGGATCTGTCTGCTAAAAGCATCATCTCACCCCTTCCTGCTTCTGAGGTGTATTCTGTCATCTTTGTTGACAGCTGGGTGATACCCAGTAGCTCTCCCTGTGTGTAAGACAAGTGAGCTGAGGCCACACCACGTGTGCCTGTGGCAATCTGTGCTGCCCTTGTTTGAAAATGAGTCAGGAAGTTCACACTCTAAATTTCCATTGCTTCTGCTTAACTGGCCAAATGTAGGGGTTTGTATTTTGGAGGACTCTTACATAATCTCAAATTTGCATGATTTTGGATTTTCACTACTATTTATTCACAAATTCATTTTACATAAATTTATTTGCTTACCTTCGAGCTGCTTCCCAGGTAGACTTAGAATCAGCACATTGTAGTCCTACTAATATTAAGAGGAAGTTAAATACAAAATATGGTTAATACTTTCAGTACTGTCCATCTCTATCTTGTGTTCAGATAGGTCTCAATTATTTTCAAACTTGCATATGCAAGTCCAACACTCTGCAGGTATATTTGCTGTTAATAATGTGGATAAAAATTATTTTAACTTTCAATAGTGAGAACCAGCAAACAACAGATTCCACTTCCTGCACAGACCACAAAGATACTGCCTGTAATTCCTGAATAAGAGCATTGTCATGTGGATCAGCTGTAGAAGGTAAGTAAACATCTTACAATCCTGATTATTCTGGTTTCCCTCATATTTAGAATTAGTGGCGTGGATATCTGCACAAAATAAATTATTACTTCTTCTAACCAAGTATGTAAGATGAAAAACTGGATAATGTGTTTTGTGAGAGCTAAGCGTGGCATGAAAAGAGAATCAGTTTTACTTCTGCTACAGAAAGTGATCTATAATCATATGTGTTAACCTAATAAACCCTGTGTGTCCCTGCAGACCTTGGTGCAAATTCTGGTACCTTTTTTCTGGTGTAAAATATTGTGTCCTAGACTTCAGCATTGTGCTGACATTCGTTTCTGACAAGGACAGAGGAAAAAAGAGATTTGCAAATGATCTCTGGAGAAAATTCCATATTTGAAATAAATAACTTCTTTATGAAATTACTCGAGCAAAAGAAATTGATCACACTGTTGTTCTTACACCACTCGGAAGGAATGACAAGAAGCCAGCTTCTGTTCAGAACTAGAACTAATCTCCCAGTCCTAATTTTCTGCAGCCACTGTGCTGTAATAATTGTTTCAGGAATTCCAGAGGTAAGGAAATAAATCTTCATAGAAATGTGCAGTATGAGATATCACTTCCTGAAAATACTTGTAATGTCTAGAAAAAGAACAGATGCTACTTGAATAAGTAATACAGACTAATATTTCAAGTGCATAGACCAGGTGATAGCTACTTGCATGCATTCTATTATTGTGTATGGTGAAGTTTTTAGATTAAAAGCTTGAGGAGATCCTTCCTTTATATTTCTATTTAAATTGGATGGAGTTTTATTGAAAACTCAGTATCATGTCATGCTATGTTTTTACTGTGTTAAAAAAAAATATTTTCTGAAAAGCAGTTTGATTTTTTTCTTTATGTGGAGCCAGGAAGGTGAAATTGTACATTGAGAACAGAGCTAAAGAAAAAATTTTGAACAGCTTTGCTGACAGAAGATGAGGTAATTCCATAATAAATTAATAAGTGAGCTTGATGGTGTTTGAAAGAGACTAGCTGGGTTATAGGATAGTATATTATACTTATTAAAAATACTGACCCCTGTTTAAGTGATTGTCATCCATAGATCTTGTGAAGACTTATAAAGATGAGACATTGTTGTTATTACTATTTTAGAAATGAGGATATCAGGAGACACAAAGAGATAACATGACTTGGCAACTCTGTGACATAGCTGAGAGCAGCTCTCAGATGATCTGAGTTCAGCTGTTTGCCATTTGGACTCAGTTTCTGAGTGAGCAGCTGCTTCCCAGGCCCCATTAGCCTTTCTGTAGGGCAGCTTCTTCCATTTCTGCAGGGATTCTTCCCAGACACTTCAGTACTACACCATTTATTTTTCTGATGTCTGTCAATTGTCTCTCAGGCAAACCTTTATTTTCTCATCTCCATGTCTGCCAGGTACCTGCCCAACTTAACTGTTTTTTATACTCTTGGGTTAAAAATTTCTAAGGTTTAAATAGTGCTGCTAAGCAGGTGCTCACCTCTATTCACTTATACAGTATCACAACAGATCATTAGCATGCTTTGTTAATTGTGTTCTTCTTCCAGGATGTTGCGTTCCTCTAAAATTCATCTTTTAGAAGCAGGGGGGGAAAGTCATGGCTCATTCCCATAAAATTTAATTTTCTGTTGCTAGATGTGTAACCTTTGTTTTTATTACCTTAACTGTTAGGAACTAAAGGATAGAAAGAAGAGATGAACAGCTTTTCAGATATTTGGTTGATCTGTGAGACAGCATATGAGATCCAGGACACTTTGGGATTAATTATTCCCTTTCCTTACTCTCTGTGTGAATGACTGAAATAAAAAGATTAGGTATCTTGAGTAAGCCCAAAAGCCTTTTCAGTGCTGTACAGAAGCAGGCTTGCTTTTCCAGATAGTCTTCCTGTCAGAGGGACAGCTGGCAGTGAGGTGAAACCCAGATGTGATATATGGGAATAATGCTGAATACATTGCAAATTGTAATGTTACACGGCATTGTGCAGAAATACTATTAAAGGATGCGGCTGCAGAAACTTGGATCTACATCTTGCCTTTCATCATGTTTTCTTTTGAATATATTTCCTAAAGAAATACTGTCTCAGACCTAAATATTCTGTGAAAATAATAAAAAGCACTTTCTGCTTTAGGTTTGCTTTACTTCCTGCAAAAAACCCACTTCTTCTGCCTTCTCTGATAAGGTCAGATGCAGATCATTACTGCTTGTGTCTGTGGGTGCCTCAGTTCCAGGAAAGCTTGCTAGTTCGAGTGCTCATGGTTGCTGAGGCTGGGGAAGGAAATTGAGATCTGCTTTTTGCAGCAGTGCTGGGTTTGTCTCTATAAAGTCTCTAGAATGCTGCTGAAGACTCATTTGCTCAACGGGGTGAAGCTGTGCTACAAGTACTGCACATGAAAGCTGAGTGTTGAGGCTGGAAAAGTGCAAAAATAATCAAATTCCCAGAATTGCCAAAGACAGTTTTAGACTACATCAGCTGGATAAAGTGTGGGTTTTCCTCTGAAGGAGGAGGTGGGGTGGAGACGAGAAGTATGTACCAGGGAGCTTCTTGATCAAACCTGTCATCTTTGTATCTGACAGCTGCTCCCCTGAAGCGTGTGCATTTCAGACCACTGATAAAAGAGCCTCAAATAAGGAAGGGTTCTAGGCAGAGCTAGAAACCTGAGAGAGCTCCCCTGGGGATACTGCTAATGTCTGCCCTTCCCTGCTTCAAACCTGGCTCCTGTCTGGTTGGTAAGAGTTATCTCAACGCCTGCCCTGGATCAGACAGGAAAGATGAGTTATACTTTTCCTCATCTTCAGCCAGCTGGAGCTGCACTCAGAGAAATCATTAACCACAGCACAGAGTGTTTGATTTCTGTCAGGAGACTACCTACACAGCAGCTATGGTAGGTGTAACAGCAGTTGTGAGGAGGAGGAAATGTGAAAGCAAGGACCACTCTGATCACGATCATTATAGCTAATGAGCTGGAGAACCTGCTGATGGCCTCAGCAGTGGCCCTTAACACAACATATTGAAAGATGAAAGCCTGGAAAAAATTGTTTTTAGCCACAGGAATGGTCTGGAGAGGCCTATTTGCTTATTCTTTGCTCCAATCTGTAACAGTGAAGTATTGCTCTTACTAGTAGATTGAGAGAGATATCAATAATCAATTACACATTGCAATTCTCGGATGTTTTTCTTTTTATGTCAAGAAAAATATTTATTTTTATAAATGTATTTTAAAGTGTTTATATTTAAGAGAATACTATTGATTATAAAATAAATATATTGATAAACATGACTGTACATGTGTTGCCATGTTTATCAATTACTTAGATCCAATTGTGTGGTATATCTATACATCTATCTGTATGCACACATAAATGCACCCAAATGTTTCATTATTCACTGTTGCATTGACAGCTAATTCAGCTAATAAAAAATGCACCAACTGCACTTGTGCCTTTGCCAAAGGTGTCTTTTCAGCATAGATCACTTAATATCTCTGTGTATTTTCATTGTAACTATTACAACTACACTTGAGTACCAAAGGTAAGAATCCTCTGTTTCTGCCATATTTCATTAAACTATCATATTAGCAACTGTCCTGGAAAAAAATGAATGAGCCATGTCCCTCAAGTGCTGTAACACACTTTACATATGTCGTGGTTTAGGAATGGTATTTTCCAATTTAGTAGTCCTGCTAAACCGCTACAGCTTGCTTCCCCTCCCCTCCAACTGGAAGCACAAAAGGCAAAGATCATGGCTTGAGATACAAACAATTTACTGGAAAGAGCAATGAGATAAGAAAACAATAACAAAAGGTATAGGCAAGGAAAAAATTTACAAGGAAAGCCTGGGACAATACTAACTGGCTCTTCCCCAGCACTTTTTTCCCCACTGGAAGGAACACCCTTCTCCTTGGAAGCAAAGAGTCCCTTATCCCTGCTCCTGGTAATGACTTGAGGTGATATAGAATAATCTCCTTGCCATGCCCACACAGCTCCAGGCTCATTCCCCCACAGCTACTGTAAAATATTAACCCTGTCCTGGCCAGAACTGGGACAACATATGACTGCTGTTGTATTTCCTTAGACTGTCAGAAGGTTGTGACATTAATTACCCTAATTTTATTTAGATTGAAAGCATGAACATTTTATTCAGGGCAAATATTTGCATTCAGAGTCAGTGCTGTTCAGGTAAGAGCATGCTAGAATAAGGCTCAGGAGACACGACTATTCTGTCTCTCCTAGTGACACCTCCTTACTAATTTGCATGGTGGTAAGAAAGAACTGTTTATCCTCAGCTAAACAGAGATTGCATAGTGATTTAACAAAGCTTTACTTGCATCAACTGGTACTTTTAACTTTAAGAACACTACTTGCATTAATTATTATTTTCAGCAGCTGTAAAACGCTGTGTGATCTATATCTGGTTTGAGAAAACATGAGAACTAACACTTCTGAATGTGCTTGATTCAATGGCCATTCCCTAAGCAGTGAGGGCAAAGAATAATTGAAGTAAGAAATTAAAGTGGGCAAATAAGAGCCAAATCACCATACCCATATGTAAGATGAAGGTGTTGGAGCATTCAGAAATATGGTCTTGTTATGGTTATCCCTGAAATCATTGTTGAGTAGGAAAAGTTTTGGCTAAACTTTCCCTTGGAGGCTAAAGAAGCCTCCCTCAAGGAGTGACGTTCTGTGTGCTGCTCTTGTGACAATCTGTCTTTCCCTGGGGTGGGGCCACGTGGAGTCTGGGCAGACTGTGCAGAGCTCACTGGGCTCTTTCACACCAAAGCTGCAGAGTGGTTAGGGCAGAACAAAAGCCTCGTGTTTGTAGCATGAAGAGAAACTGTGAGCCCTCTCCTGCAGTACCACTGTCCTCTGCGTCTAGGGGGAAGCAGCACTGCATTCTCTGAATCAAAGGCAGCATTAATATATTTCATGAATGACTAGGGACAGAACAGTGTTCTATTTGGGGAAATTAGAGACAGATAGAGACCTGACAGTTATGAAATGAAATTTAAGAAAAACTCAGTGTCTTAAAGCCAACTGTTGTGGACATTTTTTTTTCCTTGAAAGTGCCCAGTATGATGCCCTGAGCTGATGCTAGATCAAATTCTCACAAACTGTTCACTATTACCCAAACATTTTATTTACTGCATCAATCTCTTTGACAATCAATGCCCCAAGGACAAGATAAAAGAATATTGGTATCCTGCATCCCATTAATTCTTTTAATAAAACTGGTAGCCATATCAAAGACTGCATAAAAACTAATGAAAGTTCCACACCAGCAGCTACCAATGATTTTTAATACACTGCCTTTTGCCATCTGTCTTTGTAAAGAGCTTTGAGATCCTTGAACGCATAAGGTGCTTCATGTCTCTGTATTTTTCTTTCTGAGTGACAGTGTAGCTGTACAGTTAAATAAGACAAGTTGATCTCCAGGGAATATAGAATTTAAGGCACAATGTTATCTTCAGGTGAAATGGATTATAGAAAACTGGAACATAAGGTAGATGACAGGCAACTGGCAGGGACAACACATGGTGTATGGCTAAAAAGATGAAAACCTCTGTCAAAAAAATTGTTAAATAGAAGAATTTGATGGGTCTCTCTCTTACAATCTGAGAAACAAGTGGGCATGAAACCCCCTATGGGTGCAAGTGTTGGCACAAGAGAACAAGAAGCATATGAGAGGCTGACTTATCCAGCCACATTCAAATTATCATCTCCGTCATTGTTTTCTAATGAAACATTCCCCTAGTAAATTAGAAATTTGATTGTGCATATCCCAGTTTAATGTCAGGAAATTTCAGTGCAGGTATAGCTAGGGTTTTACCTGGGCTTTGGCTCATGCCGCTGATGCCTTTCTGAAGAGGTCTTTAAATGCCATCATCGCTGAACTTCGTAGCACAAACAGAAAGTGCAACTAAAAATATTCTTTGCCTGTTTTCCTTATGTGATTGTGGCTTTACAAAAATGTTTTCATATTTAAAAGAATCTCTCTCTCATCTGTCTTCAAGCAAGGCACCCACACAAACAACAGAAGATAGAAATTATGCAGAGAAAACAGTGAAACTCATAAGACATTCTCACAAAGGCATGTAACGAGTGAGCTCAGGAGTGAGAGGAAGATTACAGCTAAGCTGCTTTCATGCAGGATTTGTGAAGAACTGTAGGTGTGATTTTAAATTGCTGGGATCCTTCCAATTATCCTTTTGACAGTTTTTCTGAAAAGCATAACTTCAGTACTCTGAAGTGATAGTACTGTCATTAAAGTTTTCATAAAATTTGGTGTGAAGCTGCTGAACAGAGAGGTTCCTACTGGTACTGACCAACTGGCTTTGCAGGTTGGCCATTTTTGTAAGACTTCATTTTTTACACAATAATTCCTGTTGATAACTATGATTCTATGATGTATACCCTCATGCAGCTTTAAATTGTTTTCAGAACTGTGTTCACTCAATTACATATTTATTTTTTAAATATCATGAAAGGTTATTCCTCCTGTTTCTGCTTCCGTAAGAGGTTCTAGTCCTAACTGCACATTAAAATGACAGCCTCTCAGTGCAGAAGAGCTCATAGACTGAGACTGCTGAGCACATTCCAGGGTACTTGGCACAATTACTGGGTCCTGCACTAAATGCATGCCAGGATGTGTTTCTCTCCAAAAGTGACACACTAAGAGTTTCCAAGGGAAGCAATCCATTTGTTGGCAGAACTGGACTATAAGAGGGACTGTGCGGGCTGTTTAAACCCTCTGCTCCACTTGCTGGCATCAATTTTTGATGCAGTGTATCCTGCCTACACTTGTCTTTTTCTGGCTCACTTTGGCAGCTGCTGCCTCCAGTGCGATTTCACAGCCAAGGAACACTTCTGAACCCAGTTCCTATCATGTAAAAAGAAAATGTAGACAGATGTTGTAATCAGGCCTGCAGCTATGGGAGCTACCAGAATGGGTGACAAGCTATATTTGCTTTTTCACTCAGTGTGCAAGTAAGAAGTACAGAAATCCTGTCCCTTCTCTTCACCTCCCTCTTCTCCTGTCTCAGTATTGTATAGTTCTCTAAAAAGTAAGATAGCCTCAACCAGAATCTGCGAGTTCTGGGAGCTGCAATCCAAATTCAAAAGTGTCATTGATGGTTAGTGAGAAGCATTTCACTTGGGAATTTGGAAAAAGGTGCTTTCATGTAATTATTTCCAAATTTGTCCTGCCATCTAGCAGTATAGAATGAGAAATGCAGTTGGGCACAGAAAAGCACTTCAGCTAGGTGGGTGTGGTGAAGGTTTCTGGTTCTGCTCACCCTTCCATTGCCAGCTTCCCTGGAGGTGGGTAAGACCTGGTGTGCCTTGCTCAAGTTCCTGGATCACACTCTTGTGGGGCAGATACCTGAGCCATTACTCAGCTGTCAGGTATCAGTATCAGTCTTTTGCTCCAATCTGATGCACATCATCTATTTTGTCTGCCTTTCAGTTACAATGTTGGTTTCTTTTGTAATAAAGAGGACAATTCTGTGAAAGTCAAATCTATAACATCTGACATAAATCAGAGAAGACTTAATTAACCGCCTTTTTTTTCCCTGATACTATTTTCTTTTGTTTCAGGTATCACCCTGTGAAATACCAGCACTTCTGGATTAAAGAAGACACATCATACAGCACAGAAGAAAGCTTCCCAATTTCCAGCTTGGGGAGTTATGTTATCCATCTTCTCATGGGAATGCCAATAATTCATTTTAGTTGACAAGCTCCATTTTTCTCATCCTAATTACTTTGTATTAAGAAAATATGAATGATGGACAAACATTTTTCTGCATAAACAACTTCAATAGTAGAGTATGGATTTATATGTATAGCAGAGTATAGATATCTATAGAGTATACATAGTATAGATCTATTTAATGTTTATTGAGGATTCATAGTTATATGGTTGCAAGATAATCCTTGCGATAATTACATTTTTTTATCAGGGCAGAAATTTATTTTATATATTCCATAGAATAAGAAGTCTGTATAAAGCTAGGAATTATCCTCTACTTTCATGAAATGAGCACAATTTTCAACCTACTTAATGCTCTAGATGACTAAGATGCCTAAAAGATACAGTTTCTGGCTGTTGAGAATGGGGGCCAAAGTATTACAGGAGGAAACAATTCTGCAGCAAGCATATTAGTTTCTGCAGTAAACCAGGAAGATCATCATAATTTGTGCAATATCTTAATGGATAAAGAAAAAAGTGGAAAAATACTAATTTGGCTTCAAACCACAAAATCATTATTGTTGATTTTTAATGACTCATTAAAACATTAAATGGGCTTGTACTTTTTGAGAAATTGCATTTCCATCTTTTGTTCCAGCTTGGGTCATCAGCATTCTGACTCATTATCTCTTGGAACTTTTCCTTACTTTCCATTTACTACTGCTCCTCTGTGGGCAGTGGAGCTGTTGGGGCTGAGCAGGGTCCCAAAATCCTTTGGTGCTAACACATGATTTGTGGGTACAGCTTAGCCATCAATTACAAGGCAGAGACAGAAATTGCCAGGACTTCAGGCTCCCTTGTGCTAAATCCATCAGGACGAACAGATTGTAAACTGCCCATTGCAAACATGATAGGCAGCAATTTAGCATCCAGTTAACACTTCATTACCTCCATTCCTTACATTTATACAGCCTTCCCCTCCTGAAGCTTTCTGAAATTGCATTTTCCAGTCTACACCAAGCACTTCAGATTTAATAGGAATAGTTGTGAACATTAGCCTCTGAATTATTTGAGGGCATATGGAATTTTTTGTATTTCGTTGGATAAGCCTGAAGCATTTGTTTCTATTGATTTTTATTTCACCATCTTATTAAAAAAATTCAGAGAAAAATACCTTCTTGATTTGGGGGCTTCATTGTTTGTCTGTGGTAACAACAAAGCTTCTCAGAAGCAGAGGTTTTCAGAAGCAGAGTTTTTAATACAGCCTATAAAGTAAACCTCTCACAATTTGCTTCTCGGTTGTTTTTTCTTATTATTATGGAGAGTAGCTTACAGACGAAGAGACATATGAGTCTCAATTCACTACAGAGTTGCTAAGGCCATTTTGGTCGGTATTTAAATGCTTCAAGTAATTTAAACTATCACTTTTCCCCTTCAGCAATCCAAAGATTTTGATAGGAGCAGCCCTGCTTCTTGTGACCCAAACTTAATTTTCTTTATCCTACAATTTCATTCTATTATTCTTTCTGCCTCTTTTCTTTTCCTTAGACAAATAAACTGTGATTTGCTATTTTATTACCCACAGGTCTCAAAGTGTTACCCTAGAAGGTTCCATCTTCCAAGTTTTCTTTAAGAACACTACAAACAAGAAAATCCAAAAGGCTCTTACAAGCTTTTTTTGTCTGCTGAGTAAAGCTTACCTTGTCTTCTAACAATGATCCAAACTACGGGAAGTAATGGAAGAATGGGGGAATGTGGATAAGGATGGCAACAAAAAATGTAATCCGGAAGTAATTTCAGTTGAAAAGGATTTCAGGCAGTCACTGATTCAACCTCCTTATACTGGAGGAGGGACTGAAAACAACTGGTTTAGTGTCTTGCCATTTTCTCTTGAGATTTGGTTTCTCTCCTCCCACATCCTTGTAATTCCTTGTCTTCATCTCTGGCTTTGTCAGAACCAAACATATGAAGAGAGAAAGGATGTCCTGGTGCAGCCCCTCAAGCACAAAATGATGGGCAAGAGGGAAGAGCCTCAGAAACCAGCAAGGGAAGGAGACATGAAGGTGGAGGAGGGGTGTGTGTGACCAAAACTGGTGGGGAAAGTGGAACTGATGCAGCAGAGAATGTGCAAAATGGACATGAGGCTGAACTGGCAAAGGGAACTGGAAGGAAGGCAGAGACCACCTTAAATGCCAGCACCAGATAAGCTGCTGATACAGTCTCTGAGATCTCAAAGGGCAAGAAGAGCAGGGCAGCACTTTCCCAAATCTACTAAATGCATTGAGAGGCTTCTTAAGGTGTTTAAAAATTACTTGATTTACCTGGTGTAATTCTGGGTAGTCCTCAAAAGGCTGTAAAGGCAGGCTGTGAAGAGATCAAAGTGGGGAGACTGCTAAAGAGTTCTTAGCAAATGTGTGCCCAGGGACTTTTGCAGGGCAGGCAACAGAGGGAGAATGAGAACTGTGTATCCACACTGATCAAATTAACTGTCTTCTCTCCTTTGAGCTTTTCCTCTTTTAATGTTCCACCTCTGACTACCTTTAAGTTCATTTTACCTTAGAAGTGCATTATTCTGCTGAGCTAATCAGATGTCATCTCTTGTTTATTCTGAGAAATGCTGAAAAAGTATTTTTATAGAGGCTTTTCTCTAATCAACCTTGAAAATTGTTATTTCCAGAGAGCACATTATTCTTTTTACTTTTGAAAATAATTTCCCTCTCCCATCTTTTTAATACAGTTGAATTTTTGACATTCTATTTTCAATTTTTAGTTCTAAAATGGCATACCATCATCTAATTCTAAAACAGCACATGAATGCTGAAGTAGGAGACAGCATGTAAAATGTACAAGTTGCACAATAAAAGCAGCTTCAGCAACAAAGGTTGACCTGAGACAGAATAAGTATTTAAAGTCCTGAGGGCTTTCCAGTCCAACTGTAAGAACTTCAAAGTAGGTCAGACTGGCTGATGGCGTCACATCAAGACTTGCTCTGAGATGATTTTCAAAATAACTCAGGAAAGTCCTTTTCCATGCTCTACATTCTTCTGAGACTAACAGAAAGGATGGGACTGTCACCTGAAATAGAACTGGAATGTCTCAAAGATAATCCAATGAGGTGAGTGAATGTTTGTATGATAAAAACACTTCTGTGAATCACAAAAAAAGTGTGGAAACCTGTATTTGTCATTCAAAATACTGTGGTGTTTCAGACTCCTTTAAATTGCTATGAATCTTGACTAGTGAGTGACGCTGGACATTACTGGTGACTCACATCATTAAAAGGCATCCCAACTGGTAATGACTGTGAGTTTTTATGATATGACTGAGGCACATTTTGGAGGAAGGTATTAGCAGCTTCAGTGGGTGATTTAAGCAGGATGATAAAAAGTGGAAGAGACAGTTCTTTTGTTCAGCTGTCTCTGGAAATGGAAGCTGGAGTGTAGGAGGAACTCATGGGGAAGAGATGTGAATAGACATGAACAGACTATACTCTAAAAAGCAGTAAACAACTTACAGCTTGCTTTGGTTTGTTCCCAAAAAAACCCCCAAACCAAAGAAAAAAGAAAGAAGTAAATATCCTTAATATAAAGTAAATCACTTCTTTAACAGTCTAATTCCACCTCCTTCTTCAGGGATGACCTGTAACTGCAGATCATCTGCAAGGCTGTAGGTATGCAGACAATGTTTTGAATTTCATCCTGATAAATTTCAAACTTAGTCAGTGCACAAGCCTGCCTGCTCTGTCGCTGTATAAGAGGATGGGTGTGCTCAAAAATGAATGGAATGCCATGGAAAACACATCTGCTCAAGAAAACAGGTAATTTTCACAAGTACTTAAAACCTAGTAGTTTGCCAAGTGCCAAGGCACACTCAGTGTACTGACCTGGAAAAGGGTGGTGATGAAAGAAAGAACACTCTCCATTAAAAGTCTAAGGCAACATCTGTTTTTGTCAGACTCCCACTAAAATCACACTCATCATTCCAAAGGAAAATCGAAAAATCAGAAAGTAAATTACTTCACTGAGACCATACTCCCATCACATTATTCTTCCAACCCTCCCTTTTAGTGTACTGTCTCAGTTCAGTATCTCAAATGATTTATTTAACTGGTGGAAAAATACAAATCAGTGTAAACAAAATATTCTGGCTATGTCCATACAGTACTTTTCTACTGAAATATTATTTCTTAAAATTGATTTAAAGATACAACATTCAGTTTTCCTAGGACAAGATGATTGAATCTAAGATCAGACGGGAATATCCCTATGTTTATATCCTGCCCTGTTTCTCTACCTACATTGTATGGAAGTAAATACTTTAAACCTCCATGTTACTTTTTACAACTTCTTTTGCTTCAGGGTAAGGTACTTTCTTCATAAATGCATAATTTAAGCAAGACAGTGAAACCTCTAGTAAGGAGTATCTCAGACAAGCAATCTTTGTCTTAAGAATGCCCTTCAATGATTTCAAACATTATTCCCTGAGGCTTCTGATATTATATTCAGCCTGTACAAACAAATTTGAAGACTCTGCATCTTCTACTTACCCAGAAAGATATCTCACATCTGTTAAATTACAGGGTGCTAGAAAATAGATTTTGCCTAATAAACCTTATTTCAGGGATAGGGAAAATTTCATCTCTAAATAACAAAAAATGGAAAAGTCATTGTGAAGGTGACAGGAGAACAGGGACTACAGTACTGTAAAATACAAAAATACCTTACTGTCCTCTTATTTGGACTCAAAGAAGTTACCATGTGCATGGTAACTTGGTTTTTCTATCAAAAACATAGTTTTTCTATCAAACACAGAAACTGCCTCATGCTCTATTTCATTATTTTTATGATGTATGAACCATGTTTAAACGTATTAAAATGTTAACTCTAAAAATTAGCATTTAAATATAATTCATGAGTATACCAAGAGAAAAAAAAATACAAAATAACGGAAAGAAACAAAGAAACATAATAAATGACAAAAATCCAAGAGAACAGGCTATGTAAAATATTGGAAAGTTCTTCCTGTCTAAGATGTAAACTAGCCTAAACAAATTCTTGGGTCCAAAGCTCAGGATTTTAAACTATAGATTTTACAACAAAAATTAGCATGGTTGCTAGTGTTGTTATGAAATGTCATTCCTATTGCTTGTTTATGCCCTAGCTATTGCCTCAAAAAGGTGATTGGTCTGACAAATGACCTCCACACTCAAAGCAATTCCTTCATAACTTCTTACTACAACTTTTGTTTCTGAACTGTATCTGTAAACCCCAAAGTTTTAACCCACTAACACATCTGGGAGAAGGTTGTTTAGTAGGTGTTCCCATTGCCTATGTTGTTCAACCATTGAAATGAAGAAATAGACCTAGATTAATATAAACATATGGGTCAGCAAATACAGAGCTATACCTGTAATCTTAACTGGCTCAGAAAATTTCTTTTCAGTATAATTCTTTATGCATAACCTCCATAATTTTAATTTAGTAAAGTTAATACCTACTGCTGTGCAACTCCTTCAATACAAAGTGTTATGTTAGTGGTACATATTAATATGATGTCATTATTTGCTACTGGAAAATAATATTTAACAAGCTGAACACTATAATGATTTGTTCATGTTGGCAAAAATTAAATACTGAAACCAGCTTCTGAAATATACTTTTTAAACTGCAGTTATAATACAAACAATATAAATGGTAATTTGAAGTGAAGTGTTTTAAGAAACTTTACATTCCAATTAGTTTCATACATTGTTTACAACTGAAAGGGTAAACACTTAGAATCTGTATTAAAGTCAATGCTAATATCAATAAACTTCTGTTTAAATTAATGCAAAGCATGAACTGCACTGGAAATTACTCATTTTACTAACTACTTCTAAAGTCTAAAAGAGTTTTAAAATGTTGTTCAGTACTGTGTGTGCAAAACTGCATTTAGTGTCTTCAAAGAACTCTAGTGGCCAGACATCTCTTGTACCAGCTCTTCTCTTGGCACAGCTCAAGACTTTGGGTCTGTGGTTGCTGTCAAGCTGACAATTCCTGGGCTTTCGAACAACTGGTCTGGATATGGGAAATTTGCAGAACTGGAAGCAGTAACTGGAAAGCATCCTGAATATAGGTAGTACTGTTGCAGCCCTAATGGGGAGAGAAAACATGTGGTTCATCAGTACAGCTGCCATGTACTTCAGGAATTACACTGTACTTTTTTTTCTTTCCTTTTTTTTCCTACATCCTGCATCATGCTATATTAGCATATCTCTTCACACAAGATTTTAGAATCTGTAGATAGCACAGGCTGAATAAATACAGAAAATTCTGACTGCAGCTAAGTTTGAACTCTTGGATGGTTTTGTTGGTAATATGAATAGAATAAAATACCAGTGTTCAGAAGCAGATTTGACTTTTCAAACACAAACCAGCTAGTCTTTCCACCAACTGAACTAATTTTGAATTTGCTGTAGGTGGTAGAAGTGTCATTAAAATTAACAGTTCAAATTATAATGGTTTCAACATGTAGTACTATTTTTGGAATTTCTAATACTGAAGCAGCTTGTTATCCTCCATGATCCTAGGCTGTATTCATACATATTTTATACAACTATGGGATTTATGAAGTACAAAACATTGTATTCCACAATTCTAAATATTCCTAGATTTTGCAGTTCTTGGAGTGCAGGAGGGTAAGTCAGCAGCAACAGAAAATTTACTCTATAACCCTATAAAATGAACTGCATGGTAGTGTTCATTACAGCTCTATTCAACTTTCCATAGTTTTCCTTAAGGATATTGTTAATTCAGTGCAAAATGGCTTGTTATAAAGCAGTCTTCTCCTTACTTTTTAAGAGAATGAAGCTATTAAATACAGAATAAGAATTTATGGTCACTACTGTATGTTTATTTATGTTTTAAGGGAAGTGTGATCTAACAGAGTTAAAAATTTGTGCTGCAGATCCTGTGAGTTTTAGGACTTTATGAAGATATCACTTCATCTCAACCTCTTCATGCTAAAACTGAGGTATGTTTTACTCACTATGCTTTTCTGAAGAGAACTAGATTATGGTGTCAAATGAAAGAAATCTCTCATGAACATTTTGGTAGTCTGACACATGGTTTTCCATGTGCTGACCAAGGCCATTGCTCGACTGTGAATCTTTGTAGAAATCTAAATGCCTGCAGATGGGAAACTGTAGCATAGCTAAAATCCAAATTTTAAAAGAAAGAATAGTCTGAAACTGCAATTTGTTGCTGTGCTCTGACCAATACAACAGCAGAGTTTCAGAGCTGGCCAGCCTCACTTCAGTCATACAGCTCTTAAGAATCTTCAATAAATGCAACCTCACTACTACAGTGTTTGTGGACTGTACGCTTCTATGTGTTCATTTATGTGCTGGCACTGAACAGCCAGACTGATACTGTCATTACTTTTTAAATAGTTTTTCCTTAAAAACTAAATGTGCCTGTCTCATTTAAAATAATTTTATTAGAACATTTTCAAATGTGAAGAGGTGGAGCTTACCTCTAATAGCACACTATTGATAATGGGGTTAAGAACCTCTGCCTTCATATTGCTCTGTAAACCAGAAAACAGAATGAAAAGCCAGGTCAAGAAATACATTTAACAGAAATATACTGATATCTGAGATGTGTTTTTATGAATTCTGTAAAGGTCTTCTTTCACCTTGATTCTTACCCAGACTGTTTATCTCAGTATTCCTAGTAACTGTGTCTGCATTTCAAACACGCCTCAGTACACCCTATGCATTTCTATCACAGAGTACAATGAACTAAGAGAGGGCCAGGATTTTACTTCTTTATTAATTAATGTACATTCAGTTTCAAATTGCCTACTTTCCAACAGGCGTGAGGTTTATGTAATGACAGTTCTGTCCATCTATCAGTGACCTTTTCACATCCCACAAAATTTTTAACCACTTGCTCATTTTCAAGGACACAAAAAGGAAAAAGACACGTCAGAAGAAAAATGATGTTCTTAGAAGTTACACAAATACCTGTGTAGGACAAAATGAAAGGTCCAGAGTAGCTCCCCTACAGAAGTAAAACCAGGTGAAACTCAGATCCCCAAATTGGAGGCAGCACATGTGCTGGGCAGTGCAGATTGGCCAGTGAAACAGTTCAGCACACACAATCTAGTAGTTACACTACTAGATGCTAGAAAATCAAGATTCATTAGCTCTTCTACTTTTTAAAATGGCAGAAGTTCTTCCATTTTTTATTCTCATTCTTCTTCGTATTGTAGCTCTTTAGAACAGTAACCTCCAGCAAAAGTTGTTTTCTTTCAACATTGAACACAATATTGATTAATTTAACTAAGGATTTCCACTTGTAACCTTGTAGCTCTCATATTATAGTTTTACAGAAAAATAAAACTTCTTAATTTTAGTTTGGAGAAAGGTGGCAGAACCAAGGAGAGATGGTTAGAGAAAAGAAGTACATTTTTTACTCTCAGTTACTAGAAAATTCATTATAAAATGCATTCTTTAGTGGACCAGTTTAATATTCTAGTATTTTTATACATGTATTTATTTCAAGTGTCTCACAGATGTATGCAACCCAAAATGTAAAATAAGCATTTTTTTTCCTTACAGAAACTGGAAGTTATGTAAATTATTCATAATAAAAGCAAAGAAATAAATCATGTCCTTTACAAATAACTATGAAAAACCAGGCTCAGAGATGTGCTGGAAGAGCTAATGGAAAACTGGGAAAATTTCCCTTGAATTACATTCATATTTTCATGGAACGATCAGGGAAATCAGAATTTGTTCTTCTCTGAGGATTACAGATTGATTTCAGCAGCAGCACAATTTTTACCTCCAAATATTGCTATAATACTGAGATGTCAGTCATCCTTGAAGCATCTTGAAAGGCAGGACACTATTTCTAGCAAAGATGTTCACATATAAATGGATGTTTTAAAACAGAATATTTTGTGATAGAAGACTGAGTATTTTTTCTAAGATAGACCAAACAGATTTTTTAATCTCTTAAACTTTTTGAAAATACTGCAGTGCTAAGCCAGGGTATCTAGTAAAGGCTAATAAGACAACTCTTGAAACCATCTTAATGTACTGCAAGTACAATCTGTTATGACTTTTACACAAATGTGTTCAAAAGGGATAGGCTGAGTCAGAGAGGAAATGATCATCAAGCTGTGTGACTTCAAATGTGGGACCGGTCAATGTGAGAAGATAAGAAGCATTGAGTGGTGATCAGGAAAAAGAGGAAACGGTTTCTAGAAAGAAATATTTTACAAGGCAGGGGACACAATGTCATCTATCAAGGCTTATAAACTTTCCCTGCTGTAAAAATGCTCTGTGCTCTTGAGCTGAGGAAAGAAGTGGCCTCTTTGCTGATATAAAGCCTCTGGAGTCACATAAGAATTCTTTTTTCAAGAGGTGAACTATGTCAAAAATAGCCCAAATGCCAGAGAAAATGCTGTTATCTTACCCCAGCTGCTGTTACAGAATCAGAAAACTTCTTTGATAAAGATGAAACTTCATTACACATGGCACTTGCTAAACTGGTTTAAAAAAACAAGAGAGAGACAAATATAAAAACACATCTTTGACCTAACAAGAGATAAAAAAACCCTATGACAATTGTTATCTTGGAAGCAAATATGTTCTTAAAGCAATTTTGCTTCTAAATATTTTTAAAATATTTAGGCAAAAAATGTTCATGATAAAGTTTTTATATTCCTTCACTGAAAAATCCACTACTGACTACAGCAGCAAAATGATGTGTTGTTGCACACATCAGTCTTTTTTGACAATGCAATGTTTCACTTGTTTAAATCTTAAACTTCTAAACTTCCATCTTAACTATGGCTTTTCTGATGATTGTAGCAACACAACTTCTAGGAATACTGTTGGAAAACTTGAATGAGAACAGTGTGAAGTTTTCCATGTGAACAAGAAAACATCTACTCTGGGCTAAAAGGGAAAGACCACTTGAGATTAAAATATGAGAGAACAAGACCTAGTTCTGGTCTGAGATCTTTCATTGTTTTCCTAGACATTCACAAGTGTATCCCATACAGACTGAAGTGTTCCTATGGACTTTGCTCTTGCAGAAACCAGTGGACTTAATAAATACAGAGAGGTTGAGATTTGAATTTAAAGTCCCACTAGATAGTCTGGCTTCTTGAAATTCTGGGTGTTTCACTACAGTTAACAACAAGGTTGCTAACAAATGTGGTCTATTATTTAGAACTACATATTGATTTTTATATGTTTTTGGCAGATAAACACTAGATAACGAAACTCTGCTGGCAGATAATAAGACTGCATTACACACTCTAAAAGCAAATTCCATATATGCAGGCACAGTATCTTCTGCAGAGGGAACAGGAAATGCAACCCAAGTTGGCAAGTACATTTGCTTGCTGGGGCAGGAACAACTTTTAGCCTGTGTATAGGTCATGGTTTTGTAAACATACATATGCCAGCCATGTCAAAAAATGACAGGTAGCTTATAGAACCTGATTTCATGAGAAAATATAGCATCAGGATCCCCAAAGCCAATGCTGTTTGTTGATCCATGAACTTACTGTGCCTTCAAGTGGAATGCAACTTCATGAATTCATGCAAATGTCAAATGTTCATATCTGAAGTACATAATACTCACTTTGTCAGTACTTTTGCTTGATCTTGAGCTGGTTTTTCTACTTCCTGCCCATGAAGAATTAATTCTGCTACTTTATGAAGCTGTTCAATACATCGAGCAGTTACCTCAGCCAGACTTTCAATGGACAGCATGTAGATTTGCTTAAATGAAAAATAGGAATAATATAATCAATAATAACAACATTGATAAATATATTTATAGATATATACATATAAAAGAATTTCAAACATAGGAACCCTTCCTACCCCAACTGGAAATACCAACACATACATGGTGAAGTAATATTAGCCATAATGTCATCCTCACAAACAATACTGGAAAACTGAATATCCACAGACTCAAAAATACAGACATTCTACTTGCTCTGAAAAATTAGTAAGATCAAGTCTACAGTTTACTTGGCTGGAAACTAGGTCAGGCTCTTGGGTTTTCTAGCATACTACTTTTAAACCTCGCCCTAACAAACAGAAAGATACCTGAACTCTAGAATGTCATAACCATAATTAGTTTCATATTGAGCCAAAAGTACTCAGTCATCCTTTAGCTGAATCTCTAGAGAAGAAACAGACAATGTGCCCAATAAAAAAGTGTCTTTTATCAGCAATGATACAAATCTCCATGTAGCACTGTGGGGTTACAGCTTTCACAAGCTGATGCCAGCTGGTAATCTGCAATCACATAAAAATCCATAATATATATAGCATATATATTCTGTCTGCTTCTTTAGACTTTTTTGTAAAGAAACATGACAGATAATTTCTAATTAGAAATAATAATCTCGACAAAGATAGCAACCACATTTAATATGGCCATTAACTTGACAGAAAATACTCAATCACAATTAACCTTATCAGAACTGTCCAGATGAACACCTTTAGCCTTAAGAGCTATTTTTCATAAAGAGAATGAACAGTTGTAAGTTGCCCAAGTAATATTTCTGTTTTGTTTGTTTATGATTTAAACCATTTAAATAGTTTGAACATTTTTCCCATACAGTCACTGAAAGAAGGAGATACTAAGAAACATTGAGACACAACTTTTAGTGTACACATAATGTTTAACATTACACCTCAGAACCCCTCAGCTCACTGTATGTTGAGTATACACATGCATATGCACAAAATCAGAGATATAAAACAATAAAAACAATGGGATAGAGAATGTGTTACTTTGGCATTTACTTATGGAAACAGAGTAATAGTGAGAATATTTGTCATTTAGTCTTCAACTGGGCCTACAATGAATAGTTGTGTATTATTATTTCTTACTACTTCCGTGAATTTAAAAAATAATGACAACACATAAAGCGAACACACAAAGAAATAATCTTATCAAAGTATGTCCATTCATTTTTATAAAACTTATCCTCCAAAAGTTATTTTACCTCCACAGTTTTGCTTTTGTCTACTTCTGTTTTATCACCCTCAATTTTATTGTCTTTTTGAGTCTTTTCTTCACCAGGTGATTCAGGTTTTTCATTTAGCTCCTCTTCTCCATCTACTGGGGTGGACAATCTGGCTTCTTCCAGCCATTCATGAGCTTTTTTCCTAGCCTGCCAAACAAAAAACCCAACCCCAGAGTTCAGTTTGAAAAGAGACTATCAGATGACATTCCTGAACATCAATTAATAATACATTTAATTACTTCCTTTTTATACTCAGATATTTGACTGCATAAAGATGGATCATCCAGTGATAATTCCTCTAAAGACATAATATTCCTAACCAACACATACAGCTGGTGCTAATTCCAAAGTTAATATTTCAGTTTATTAGGTATCATTCAAATGAATTTACACAGAAATTTTTCTTACACAGTTTCCCTACTAAGAAGTGTGTATAAAAAGAAAAAAAATTGGAGAGGTAAGAGACATGCACTAAATTCTTACAGGAAAAATAAATATAAAATCACTGTACCTTGGGCTGCTTTCCCTGACATGCAAATAGATCAATGCTGAAGAGTCTTGAAGCTTTATACAACTTCAGACTACTGCTATGCTTAGCAGGAAATTTGTCTCTTTTTTAACATGAAGTCAAATTAAAACATATTAAGACCTAAGCCTAAACTAGCTGTCCATAGTCTATCTATATTCTAGAGAGATAAACATTCATTTGAGCCTAAGATCAGCAGATGAATCTTTAAAGGGACATGATAGTACAAATGTGACTAGTTATGTGACTAGCTCCAAGGCATCTCACTTTTAGAGCAATAAAAATTATTCTGAACCTGACTTTTGCTCCCAGTATGTAAAACCAAATCTGCTGTGCCCATGAGCCCTGTTCTGCTGAGACACCCCTGGTTCAAGCCTTTCTAACACCGGAAAGGGTTCATCCAACTGCACTGCCTTGTGTCACTTCTGTGAAAGCTTTTCTATACTCAGCATTTTAGTCACAGTCTCCTGTACTTTGCTTTCTGAGCTGTCTGAAGTGAACTGGGTACTGCTCTGTGTCAGATTTCAGAACAAAGCCCTCCTTCTTTGCCCAAGAAACTGAAGGCAGATCACAAACAGGTGCTAACCTTATTTAGTTTGTCAGGAGTAGCAGCAACATGCAATTCAAACAGCAGTTCTGTGAGCACGCTGACAAACTCTTCTCCTGTACCTGCTGCAAGAAAAAACAAGACAGTTTTTGTTAGTATGTTACTACTATAGTATTTTACACAATCAAATACATCCAGTGAAATAGTTTCACCAAGTATTCCAGCACGTGAAAAACAGTGACATTGACACAAGAAAGGAATGTGTGGGGGTGTGCATGTATATGCACCAAAATTGTTGACAACTGGGCTATTCAATTGAATATTCACTGTGGTTACTGTCTTATGTCCCATGTATGAAATTTTTGGTGTTAATGGTTTTCAAAACTTAGGTAAAGCCACTTCTTCAGATATTCTCCTCTTACTATTTCATAAACAACTGAAATGAAGCTGCAGTGAAAAATACATGAAAGGCTTGCATAATCAAAGTGAGAGGAAACATTAGAGAGGAGGGTGTGTGTGTCTTTCTGCTACTTGCACCAGAAAACAGTCATAGCTGTTTCCGCAGTCACAGGAGGAAGGAACGTGTTTCACTGATGAGTGCTTTTGCAGGGGCAAGTTTGCAGCACACTTTGATTTGGTCTCTTTTTTTTTTTTAAGGTGCTCACTGCCTTGGTTGCAGCCCATTCAAAACACGTGTAAATGTTTCAAGGAGCAGGATAAGGAGTTTTGCTTTACTGAAAAAACCAGAACTTCTGACCTTCAGAGAAAACATCACTTTGTGCAAGAAACAGAGCTTCTCCTGGGAGCTGCTTTCAAAGCAAGGAACTACTTTCCACAGAAATTAAGGAACAACAGACATCTCACGAATCCTCACTCCTAAGCAGGTAATACAGTTTCTGGACTTCTATTTCTCACAACTCCATAGAGGAATGGGGTTTAAAGAGCAACTAAGAGGGGAAAAAAGCCAGCAAAAAACTTTACCATACTAAGAATTTATGCTGAGCACTTGCTGTCCCCCTCAAAGAGAAACCATGAGCTCCCTGTGAGAGGGATCAGGCAAGCTGAGTAAGCACTGCCAGAAAGAGCAATCTGAGAAGAAGTTACTTTCCTGTTAGAACATGTGAAAGTTTTGCTAACTTTTCTGAAGGTTAAAGAAATTGTATCCCACCATCTTGCAAAATGTAGGTTTTATGGACAAAGTACCCCTGAGAAAATCAGGAGGATATGGAAGAATTATCCTTTTATGTTTCTTTGTTTCCAAAACACAACAATATGGTGTCCAATGGCATAAGCCAGCCTTCAGTCAGGTCAAGGGGATTTTTGCTGTTAGCTCAAAGAGGTTTGGTATGCATCTCACAGGCCTGGAGACATGAACCATGATGCCTTTAAGCTGACTTCTTATCCTTCTGTTCTAACCTGTTTGGGGGAATCCTAACATTTCAGATGTGTTTAAGACACCATTTTGCCTCTAACCAAAGCACCCACCCATTTTATTGTAACTTTTGTGAGCTCAGTCCGTTCTCTTCAATGCTGTGCCATGTCACAGTTATGGAAACACTTATGCTGATCCAGCTTCCTTCTGACACTCCACATGCCACATCTTGCTAAGCAATACCTATAAAGCAGCTTTGCTACTATGTTTCCAAGTCACTTTCATTCAAAAAATTCAGGATTCTTAAATTTCTTTATTATACTCTAATCTTTTCCCCCATCTAGCAAGGGAGGGTGCAGAGTGAGGATGAAGCTGCTGAACAGAAAAGGATTTCTAAGTACTTCAAAACCTTCCGATTATACAATTTCTGTAATAAAAGCTCAGTTATCAGAAAAATTATTATTTTCCAGTTTTTGCTTTCATTGATGATATTGCAAAACAATTTAATATTTATTTATGTCTGATCTTCCATAACTCACAATTCAGTTACAACATAAATTCAAAATTGAGCACTGATCAGCTTCTAGAACTTTTAGAATATTAATTTTAGTAACTACCTTATGAAGACTATTAGGATATCAGAAATTACATTTTGGACTGGATTTTTTAAAACTACTAGATAAAGAAGTAGCAATCATTCATATGGTTTAGTCACTGTATTTCTAATTACCTTTTGGCTCCTGCACCACTTCATCATCTAATTCCTTTGGAACAAAAATCTCTTTTATAGCAATTAAATCATTTTTCATAGTCTCCAACTGTTCTCCATCAAGTGTTGCTAAATGTGACTGAATCTGTGAAAGAAAGGACAGGAAGTATTACTAAATGCTAATTTAGAGCCTGAATCCAAAATAGACTAAGAAACGGAAGCTTCCATTATGTTCAAATCTTGCCTCTAACCTCCCAGCTTAGACATATATTTAGATCTTGTCAACAGAATTTGTTGAGTATCAAAAATTACACCAGCCTTGCCAGATTGTCAGGTGCCCTCCTTCCTGCAGAACATGAATTTTGAACTATAAATCTATGGTTTAACTGCAAACAGTAATAGGCATTTTGGGATTGCCTGGATGAAAACAGCAGGCAAAAAGGAGCAAAGGCACAACGGTTAGTCTTGAGCACTCATGGAAAGAGCTGGAAAAGGTTGCTTTCAAAATGCAGCCAAAATTATTGACAGTCAACCTGGTCTGAAGAATGTATTGGCAGGTTTTTGCATGTCTCAGCTATCTGAAAGTCCCTCCGTATCTAACAGGATGGGACCTAAGAGGGATGGAAACAGATTCTTTGAATCACTGTTTGTACTACAGTTACATGGTGTTGATTCCGAGAGCAGAGAGCTCCTTCTTTGGAAGTCAAGAGTAGCGCCCTTTCTCCCCTCGATACAAAGTTTTACCTTTATGTTTCAAGAGACTTTTTTAAAGCTTGCTTGACAGATATACATACTACCTCAGTGCAGGCTGAAGACAGCTGTTACTTTCTTACTGGTGTGTCCTTGTGTCCAGCTCCTGTGCTCAGGGTTAAACGCAAGATAAAGCTGTGACACTCAGTCAGGTTGTGAAGGACTACATAAGACTCTTTCCCTACCTTTCTGTAGCACTATCCATTTCAAGGTCTAACTGCGAACTTCTTTTAATGGAAACTTTCATAATAAAAGCTTAAACACACATCTTCAGTACCTCTTGCACTCCTCCTGTGGCTTTTGGGCTATAAGAAGTGGTCCCAAGTTTCTCTACAGTACTCTTTCTGTATTCTGTGTCTGTGTGCATCTGTGCATAAGTGGTACATTTATCTGGGTATTTGACTTGCTGATGCACACAGTTACCATCAATCCTGCTGGACTGAGTAGGACTATGTATGTGTCTAGGACATAAATGCAGTGTATCACAAACCTCATGGTAACAACCTGCACATGTCTTGCTTACCCTGCGGTATTTCACAGTAAATTGTAAAAATATTGTTGATATATGAAATTAACCTGAACTTGTTTCCCATCTACCTCTTTCCTGGTTAGTGGTTGGGAGTTTTGGGCCATTTTTGGTTTTGTCTTTTGTTCCCAAAAGCAGACCCTTGAACCTCACAGTGCGGTTTGAACGTATAATTTTTCATCTAGATAGCAGCAAAAAATAAAAAGAACATTGACAGTATGCACTTAATTGTTATTAATATAAACATCTTCTATCTGTGAGAGCAAATAAAATATTTTAAAATATAATTTGGTTATATTTTATTAAGAAGTACCCCACAGGGTAAAGAATGCTAATTACAATAACAAACAAAAAAGAAAACTTGTTTTTAAGAAATTTTCTCAGAAAACTGATTCAGTACAAAAATATCACTGCTAAGAATCTACAAAATTCTATTAGCCCACTGTCAGAGATCTACTGACTTACTAGCAGACCAAATAAATTGAGAGTTGAAATTGAAATACACATTTATCAGATAGGCCTTATTAACATTACCATCTTCAGAGAGATATTTGTATACTTTCAGTAATAGTATCTTGGTGTAGTCCTATGTAACTTTAAAAACTAACACAATAAGAAGTCAATACGTAATCTGGAACTAATTTTAATTCACCAGCCTCCGCATTTAGTAGGTCTGGAATTCCAAAATATAAGTATCTGTACCTGATTTCAACCAAAATATTTCAACCTTATTGCAAATTCTGCAAGGAATTTGCAAGACACCTGCAGTGTCATAAGCTGTGTATGGCACACTACATACGGTCCTAACAAAAATACCTATCAGTTATGAAGCCTGTTTTGAGTTAATATTGTAGTTACATTTCAGATATATTGAGACTGAGTTCCTAAAACCCAGGACTAGCCCACAGGAACAATTCAGCTTTCTCTGAAGTTGATGGAAAACTTACTGTTCATTCCACACGCATCTTCGGAATAAAATTAATGTAAAGATAATTTTTTTAAACAATCACATTGATTTATGCTGTCTGCATACTGTACCTGAGATTCACTTTCATTTGACAGGATTTCCAGAGCTTCAAGATGAGACAAACCTTGGAATTCATCAAAAAGTAGTCCATAATGTGCTGTTCTTTCAACTGTAACTTGCTGGGCCCGCCTCTGTTTCTCTTTTTCTTTGGCTTCTCGCAACAGCTGTAAAAATATACATAATTCCATGTTTTATTGATAGTACTGTAAGTGTGACAGATTTTATTACTATCTGCTTCTGTGTGTCTACAACTAGTAATAAAATTTGGGACTATATCACACCTGAAGAGCTAAAATTTTAGAGATGAAATAGCTAATTTCTTTTTTGATCATTTTCTCTGATAAAATATTTATATAGTACTCTAGGCAGGGTTTTCCTAATTAGATGGTCTAATTAGATGGTAATTGCTAACCATCTCTCTTTAAAATACAATGAACAACAAAAAAAATCTTGCTTATACTTTCAAAAGCAATGTCAGCTATAGATACCATATAATAAATTTCCCCAAAATTATAACAAAAGAGAAAGGACTATTTCATGTGCAGCCTTAAAAAGCCGTGAAATCCATTCCATAGACCTCAAAATGGGAAGAATATTATTTTCAGGACCTACCCACCAACTTGCATAAATAATGCACCTACATAAATATTTCCTATAAACTATTCTTAGCAAATACTAAAGTCAGTTTTATGTGACAGTGGGATTGACAAAAGAGATTGCTGACTTATACCAAAGGTGGAGCAGAACTACCTTCTCTATGCTTGGGTATATTTTGGTGTGTTTTTAATATACTTGTATCAGTGTATAACTAGGAAAGAATAGTGTATCCAACAGGATCTTCTACTCCTTCCTTCTATTCCTGGATAAAATGGCCTCTCATGAATTTCCTACAGTAAAGGTGGTAAATACATCTGAACTGCTTGTTAGGTCACATAGAAGTCTCTGAATACAGTTGAACTCCCACCACTTATGTTATTCCATCATTCAAAATTCCTACAGTATTGTCTTCAGTGATTCATTTAGTACAAAAGACTTAAAATGGTACATTTTTCCTCTGAAGTCTCCATCTTCAAATGTTAACTCACATAGTTTTACAAACAAATCACTGAAAAGCAATAGCACAACCCATGAGAACTGATTTATGTTGTATTCTGCCTCAGATTCTATGTGCAAATCCATGCATGCTGTTAAAGGAGGCATTCTCAAAAGCTCATTTTAACCTTGTGGGCCTTAAACAAGACTTAATTGCTTTTGATCTACTACAACACTATAATCTGTTAACTCTTTCAATGATGAATACTAAAATGAAACATCTCCTTAAAAGAAAAATTCCTTACTCTTCTCTACAAGGAAGCAAACATGCAGTAAACATAGTTTCTTTTCAACGTCTATTGTTTTCCCTCCTTTCAGTGTCTGGACAACTAAAATAATTTTGTACTGACAGCACTTATACTTCTGCTTTTATTGTATCACTGAGCTTTAAAACATATGGGTCACAACTGTGTAAGGGTACCATAAAGTTAGATGGACACTGAGATACAACTTTCACAGGTTTAACTCCTAATGAAACATACATCATATTCCAGCGTTACTAACTTCCAAGGAAATCAGTATAGTAATGTTTATGCTGGAAGATATCTATCTACAGCTGTTTCCAAAACACCAACAATTTCATTTTGCCTCCAGAGTGTAATGATTTATCACCACGTATACTATCTTACTTAAATCAGCAATTGCATATGTGATTATGCAGAAAAGATGATTTTACATTATCTTTTGTGGTTCTGTGAAGAAAAATAAAGTAGAGCAACTATAAAGCATAATATTTATTTCCATAAGCCCAGGCAGCATCCACTGCAATAAATAAAGCCTCTCCCTGAGGCATGTGAAATTCTGGAAAAAGAATCTGAAATTGCATTGACAGAGCAGTATTTAAATGTATCCAACCTGAGACAGTGAGACTGTTCTTGCCATCAGTGTTTTGGTTCTCTTAAATCCAGGATCGCTTTCTGCAAGGACATTCATGGTTGTCTTCCCAATAAATTCCAAAGCATCTAAGC
The DNA here is from genome assembly GCA_034336665.1 of Luscinia megarhynchos. Lineage (NCBI taxonomy): Eukaryota > Metazoa > Chordata > Aves > Passeriformes > Muscicapidae > Luscinia > Luscinia megarhynchos. Next base: position 22,316,976 of record CM067566.1, on the reverse strand, counting down.
CTCCAGATAATACACTTTTCCCCTGTATAAAATAATGCAAGGTGGTTATTTTCTCCCCAGTTAAGGCTAATATGAACTGTAAAGAGGAGTGCTTTTGTAGACACCATCTTTGAACATGCAGGTCCCTTAATTTCCTACATTTTAACTAACAAGAGAATTGATGCATTTACTTTGTTCTGAATACATTTTCCAAAAGAAAAAAAACAACTACACAAATATTTCCAGTTAATTAAACTACTTACACCAGAGGAAAAGTAAAATTGTTGCCAAAAAAAAAAAAAATCCTAAAAGATCTGGAGCACATCTCCTGTGAAGACAGTCCGAGAAAATCGAGGCTGTTCAGCCTGGAGAAGAAAATGCTCTGAGGAGACCTTCTAGCAGCCTTCCAGTACCTAAACAGGGCCTATAGGAAGGCTTGAGAGGGATGTTTTGCCAGGGCAAGCAGTATTTAGACAAAAGGAAATGTCTTTACTTCGAAAGAGGTTGATTTAGATGGGGTATCAGGAAGAAATTCTTCACTATGAGGATGGGGCAGTATTGGAACAGGTTGCCCAGAGAGGTGGTGAATGTCCCACCCCTGGAAGTATTAAAGGCCAGGCTGGATCAGGCTTTGAGCAACTTGGTTTAGTGGAAGGTGTCCATGCTCAAGGCAGGGGCATAGGAACTAGATGATCTTTAAGTTCCCTTCCAATCCTAACTGTTCTCTGTCTCTGTCATTCTATGAATAACACTTTAATTTCATCCAACGGCATCCAGCTTGTAGGAACTCGTTTTAGATATGAATAATAAATATGGAGCAAAGTCCATCATGAACAGAAGACTCTGCCTTACCTGATTTTTAAAATTTTAACACTTGTGATGACTCTGGAACTGTCTATTTAAATACATATGTTTTTCTGTGTCTTCATATTTTTTATGTGCACTGAAGAAGAAGTTTCACTGGCTAAAGATTTCCATTTCAATCTGAATTATGTGTGTGTCAGATACTCAAATGCTGACGTAACCTGATATATAATGGAAAATAAATTCAAAGTCACAAATGGAGTTACAGGTGACTTAGTGAGACCTTAAGGGATTATTTTTGCACCACCCTGATCACCGTGGTATAGTAGCCTCTCCAGGCTGCCTACAAGAACATTTCTCTTATTTGCAAATCTTGCATAATGCAGTAATCTTACTGGGGCCAGGTCTCACAATCCATATGATGCTCCAAATTCTGTAGAAACAGTCTTAGGAATAATCTATAGGAATCTCCTTCTGTTCCTAAAATCTTTGATATTAGAGTGATGAGGCAGTGAGAGTGAACTCGATATACCATAAAAAAGAACTGCCATTTCATAAAACTTGCTCAGTGGGGAATTAATCTTCTATGCTTTTACAGCCAAAGTCTCTTAATTTCAAGTGAAACACCATACTTAAAGGTGTAAAAAAAAGTTGGGAAAGAAGATGACACAAAAATTGATTTGGAAACAGTATGGCACAGGATTTTGTGAAATCGGAAACCAAAAACAGAGGAAAGAATCAAGTTCAACACATAAAATATAAGGATAGTGTAATAAGAAAGAACTGTGAAGAAAAGATTTTGCCTCACTGAGTTAGCAATCAGACCCACTTCTGGGAAGGCTAACATGAAATGAGGGACTAGATAAAGAGGTGAAGGTAAAGGCCAGGAACTAAAAATTGAGAGCTTAGTAAAAGTCTTATAATAAGCAAATAGAGTATTTTCTTATTTTATCTGTCTTCAAAAATAGTAAGAAGTCCTATCACACTTTCTCTGGAAGGACTTAACTGTAAAAATTAAAAATCAGACGATGGTACAATTATAAAAAAGATTTCCCAAATATTTACAGAATCCTACATAGTTTAGGAGAAGTCCATATTTTTTTCACTGAAACTGGTGAGAACATAGTAAATGGATTAGTTCTGTTTGACTTTTTATTTTTTAATTTGACAATTTAATTTAAAAATTATTTTGTCATGGAAAAGATTTTAAACAGACTTACAAAAGAACCACTTTTACAAAGAAAGACCTTTAACTTAAAAAACGTGACCTACAGTGAAGTTAAACCTAAAAATAATGAAAAATAACTAGAGCAGAGAGACCAGCTAAAATGACTCACTGTATTTTGTACAGCACTAGTGATAGCTGACATAATGCCACGAGATCCAGATGTAGGAGAAGAAGGAATGTTCTCAGAAGAGCTTTGGTCCAGAGAATCTTCTGCTTCTAACAAGAGAAAAAAAGCAGATTACAGCATAATTTCAACCCCACAAATCACAAATTACAATAAACTGTGACCAAAATCTTAACATTTTGTAAATTGAACTAATTTGGCAGGGTCACAGAGTTTTGTCCAATTTCAGTGGACTTGAACTTACGAGTAACTGGTGTTTCAGCTGCAGGAGGCTCGGCTGTTTCCAGAGATGCTGAACTTCCACTATGAATTCTTAGCGTAGTTCCTGCTTTTTCCTTTACTGCTGTTATCCCATGACCTGTAGCAGAGGAATATTTTAGACTATATGATTTGGAAACTTATTACTAACAGTGCATAGTATTCTTATACTTCATGAATTATAAACAAAATATCTATTAAACTTACCTCGATTACCTAATTTTCTCTACATTAATAATTCACTTCTTCTACTGCATTTATATGAACAATATAAATGATAAAGCTGAAATATAACATAAATTATGTTGGATCTGAAAAGTGAAAGTTATTTCAGTGGCACACATAAGTTTAGTTCCCTGCTTTTCAAAATGCTAAATATTCTATTGCAATCAGTTTAAATGGAAACTGACAGTCCTCCTAAGGCCATAGGGTAGGACCTCACATAGTTTTCTGAATTCTAAAACAATTTACCCAAAGTTAATGGATTGTGCATGACTGCAGGACTGAGGCAAGGAATTTGTTCTTCAGTCCTCTGCAGAGGTGCTGCTTTTAGGAATACTGACTCCAGTGCTCAAAGTTATTTCAGGATTTAAGCTCCTTAGTTTCTCATTTGAAGTAAAATTCTGAAGTATCTCTCCCCAAAGCTAGTATTTAAATACACTTTGTAAAGTCTGCTGATGTCAGTTGACACAAGCAGAACTATTGCTCTAGTGGCAGGTGATCTCCAACAGAGACTGCACCACCTTTACATGATTCATGTGCAGTGACTCCCTAGCCCTCTATTAAAATGGTCTACTTTTTAAAAAAGTATAAATGTTGCTACTGTTTTTATCTGAATATTTTTGAACAGGATTGCCTTGCTGGTTTTCTACACTAGTTTATTTACACTAGCAGATCACAGGGATTGGTAATATTCTACTATAGGACAGGGTAGACTGACTGGCAGTCAGTCAAGGACAGGCAATATCTTCCTAATCTGCATCAGCTATAGTTGAAAAATGCTGTTCTTAAAAAAGACTACTCTAAAACTGTCTGCCTATTTTGCTTCTGGATATGTGCACAAGTATGCCCATGATACACTTCTCTCATTACAAGCAATCCTGCAGTTAATCTTCCTTAGCTGGAAGCTTCTGCGTATCAGCTGAGATGCCACAGGTGAACAAACCATGTGAGCAATATTTCTTTCCAGCACAAAATTAAATAGCTTCAGTGACAGGATTTGATTTTTATCTTGTACACTACACTGTTAGTGCATCTTGCATGAAACCAATCACTTCTGGCAGCAGGACAATCCAGAGTGCTTCAACTATCTGCCTAATGACTTATGAGAAATGTTAACGACAATTTCATACTTCTTTGCTTAAACTGAACCATAAATAGACACATTATTTCAGAAAAGGCATTAATGATCAGGCAGATATCTAGACAACTAAGGCACAAAGTTATGCACAATGATTCATTAAGTGTTGTCCACATTTTCCCACAACTGTGTGCATTCTATTAGAGAAGTTCAAAGCATCTTTTCTGAGTTACATTAACTACAGCAAAATAACCTATAATTTGACAGTGCTCTGCAGCATTCTGAATAAACATATACATCTATGTGTGTGTGTGTAAACATACAAATATGCTTTGGAACATCTAATTCAAGAAAGATGCAGCAAATCAATTTGAAATGGAGTAGGAAAAAGAAAAGCTTAGATTTATGATTCTGTGATTTCCAGATGAAGTACCACCAGGTGCTCTGTGACTTCAGTAATAAATATACTCTAGAAAATATATGTGAAGTAGCATCTCTGAAAGATCACATACAAGGAAACTGGAGTATCTGGAGGTAAACACAAAGAACAGATATCCCCTAAGGAATAGAACTGCAGAGATAAGGAATGTCATAGGCTGCACAAGGTCCTAATGTTTTGCACTGTAGCAGCCTAGGCAGATAAATGCTTTTACCTGTCTTAAGAAAATATGACCTTTATCTATTTTGTCTCATGTCTTACAAAAAACAGTAGTGTGTTCAACTGTGTGGGTCATAGCAGGTTATGCACCACAATGTTTAAGTCATGATTGGATAATTTCTTGACTTTTGCAAAGTCTGTTCCAATTCAGATACTGGAAAGTGAACCGCATGGTCTAATCCCAATCTCTCACATATTTTAATGAACTCAATGAAATATTAGCATGGATGGATTCTGGAGTCATTTATTTAATCCCCAAATTCCTGGGACTCAAATCACTATTAATTGTGCTTTTATATTGGTATAATAGATACTGCATGTCACATTCTTTTCCATTGCTTCTGCTCACTACTTTTTAAATGAGCAAGAGTCTTAATCTTCTCGTTGACTTAATCAATTTGACTCAGTAACAAAATACTATGGTCCTGTAATAATATAAAAAAATCCTATAAATATTGAGCAAAAATGTGAATTGTCTGCAAAAGTTACATGTTTTCAGGTCAATTTCCCAATTTTTTATAGCCTTGAATTGGGTCCTGCAGTTTTGCAGACAAGTTAACACATTTAAGAAGAGAAAGCACACAATTTCTGTATTGATATTTACTGACCTATAAAAGGCAGAATTTTTGAGGCTGTGGTTACATGCACTAGAATAATATGAAAATACTCCAGGTGAGCTAGGAGTGCCTTTGCTCAACTAAGATGTATGGCACGTATATTTGACTGCAGCAGCAAAACCAGATGAGATCAGAAAACCACAACTGAAGCAACCATTAGATAAACATACATGCACAAACAGGGCAAAAACACGTATTGCCTTGGAAATGAAAACCATTATTTGTAATTTCAAAAGACACAGAATTAAAAGAGGTCATGGGAGATAATCCTACGATTTAAAGATGCACTCATTTTGTTACACTGGGTGTGCTAATGCAACTGAGCTGACACCTCTGGCATCTCCCTTTACTCTTCTGTAACAGTAAACAGAATGGGCAATGTGCATTGTTAACTGCAAGCTTTTGGAATAAAGCATGCTTTTTCCCCTGTGTTGTTGCTTTTGTTTCTCTTGCCTTTATGATTCCTTGTCTTTCTATTAGCAGGCAATTTTCAGAGAGTATTATCGTTCATGTTCCTGGCTGGGATCTTTCATTTGAAAAGGAAGGTTTTGCTAACACTGCCTAACAACATGACCTGCCTTTTGGTTTGCCTGATCTGCCCAAGGCCAGATTACTGCACTCACAAATGCTTTAGTCAGATACATCCCACTTTGCTGCAAGCTATCTTATCTTCCACCTCCCAGCTTAGTAGCTTTGGATGCCCTGCAGATCTGAGAGACGCAAATAGACACCTCCGGAGGCAGTTCTCTATGTCCTAAACTGCTCTGTGTAGGAATCACTGATCCCTTGTCCATCTAGTACTCACAGTCAATTGGACTCTGACTCAGTGGTAGAGATGGGGAGGAGTTTGAGATTTTGCTCCTGGTTGCCACACTGCCTGTGTCCTACCATGGGAGCACATCTAGTGAAGAACTGATCAAAATTTAGTCTAGTAACATGAGTGAAGCCTCATCTGGCTCAAGCTAAAGATGAAGACTGATGCCTTAACGGAGCATCTTTCACCAGATGAGAAACTGAGGAACATGAAAGTGGCTGGAAGAGAATAACTCCACTACAAGAAGTATAGAAATGTGGAAAATCCAGCTGTGCTCTGGTTTTGTACATTAAAAAGTGAGATCCCATTGTGCTCCCTCTTAGGCTTTCCTATTGGCACTCCATTCACTTCAAGTCTTCAAAAAATTTCTCTTCCTTTCAGTTAAAACAAAAAAACCAGGCTAGATTCTTACAATACGTATGCTATCTAGTCTATGAATCAGGAATCACTCCAATTAACCTAGTAAATGAGACTAGATTCAGACTTTCTTATTGCAAGCATAAAAGATTTCAATAATACCAATAAGCATAAAGGGTGTTACACCATTTTATTGGTTCTCAGTCTCTTCTAGACAATAAGCCCATGTTAAAAGACATGAAGAAAGCAAAACGAACTGCCAGCCCCAAAAACATCCACATTTCCTTCCACCTGTTAGTTGCATTCAGCATTCTTAAAAAGGAGTAACTATAAAAAAGGGCTTTACTGCCACAGCAACCCTAAAGTGTTATTTACAAAACAGTTGTGACCACCATGATTTCAACCCAAAGTAGTTTTCCTTTAATCAGCTGAATTTATGAAATAAAAAAGTCTGAAGAGATTAACTATCCTCTTTATGATCACATAAAGTACAAGCATAACTAAAGTACAAGCATAACACCCAGCCTTCTTTTTGTATTATTGTACTTTATTTTGCAACAGAGGAATAGTATCTATAGAGAATAGAAAAGACATTTGCAGTTTGAGTACTTCAGTTCCACATTATCTGCAGCACTGGCATTTCTGTTCTACACAGAAGTCAACTCAAGCAATGCAATGCTGATTATTAGACATACTCATGTGTAATAATATCCAAGCTCATGAATACAGTGGCACCTCAAGTGACATTTTGTTCTGTCATACTGAGTGACAAGAAGTGCATTTCAGTATACCAGGGAGAACTATGGGTGTCTGATATTTTCGTGTGCCATTCTCATAGTTGAGGAGCTAGATGAGAATATATACAAGAACAAAATAATCAAGACAGCAGAACATTAATTACAACCAATACATTAGAATGATGCATTATGCAGCCTTATAGTATGATTTTCAGGGATCTTTTGAATCAAACAGCTGTTTTGGGTTTTTTTTATTACTTTTACCATGTGAATGTATTGCCAAGTGCTAGTCTTAGCAACAGCCCTAAAGGTAGAACACTTTATACTTACAGACAGTGAAGCATTTGTATACAGCATGACAGAGAACAGACTTTGCTTGGAAATGTAGCTCATCACACCAGAACTTCAGCACCTTATGAATGCCATACCTCATTTAAAACATCACAGCATATGAAAAGCAAGCCTTGCAGGAGGTAGTCACTTGCATTAAGATAGCAGATAGATTAGTTGGAAAAAAACCTAAGAGTCACACTTTAAAGCATAGAAGCTGTTTTAAAAATGCAAGTCACAAGCTGCCAGTACAAACTGAAAATATGTTTTGCCTCACATAAACTCTAGGGATAAAGAGTTAGCTGTTACAGCTAAGCAAACCTAATGGATTCCAGGTACAGTTATGGGAGCTTCTACTCCTCCCCATCTTCCCATGCTTGTCCCTTCTGCTTGCCCTGAAACTGGCCTCAAAGAGTCAGTTCACAGAAATGAAGGGGCAGAAAATGGATTTTTTTTCCTCTAGAGTTATCCTTATATCAGTTTAGCTTCCTGAACTGGATTAGAGGGAACTCACAGGTACTGCTGGTGCAGGAAGAAGGAAGAAACATGCAAGGAAAAGACAGGGGAGGGACTAGACATTTCAGTGGCTACTACCCATTAATTGATTTAGCTGCAATAGTCACCCTCTTGAGGATGATAGCTTTATCAACACTGTTACAGGACTGCATTGTGCAATGGCTGATTTACTACAAAAAACACAATTGAAAAGAGACTAAAATGGTGATAATTAGTACAAGTTGTTCTGCCGTATCACAGTGAGCCTTCTTCTCCCATCTCATAATTCCAGCAACTATTTCAGCGGTTCTGCTCTATTGTGGTTCCACAAGAAGGAAAGAACTTTCTTGTGTACCTTTTTTTAAACAAAAAGAAATCTCTACACCTCATTGATGAAGCTAATTCAATGGTTTGCTTAGTGTGACATCTAGTGTTAAGACCCTAAACATGGTTCAGGCAGTGACTGAAACTAATCCAAAGGCATTACAGATTCTATTGAGTATCACATCTATCTTGTGGGGACCTCAATCCAAATAACGTCAAAATCAGTTCAAAGACAACAGATATTTTATTTGAAACAAAAAATTACCACCAAAACAATTACTGGCTGTATGTGTAGAGTTGCTTAAAGGAGGATGAGATACAAATTATATGGACGCTATTATCGGAAACTAAAATCAGCTGTGCTAAAAAAATTATAGCCATTCACTAAAAATGCTGATCTGATTGTGAATTCTCTATCAGTGTTTGAAGGATAATGAAACTGAGATCATTGGGACAACATTTTAACTCAGTTTTAAATAGGGAGGAATACAAGAAAAATTAATTACAGTAAGAAGGAAAAACCTACCCAGGGATATGGTAGAGTCTCCATTGCTGGAGGTTTTCAAGATTGACTGGACAACACGCTAGATAATCTCATCTAGATGCATAAAGCCTTTCCCCAAAAGCTTTGACTAGATGACTTCTCAAGGCACTGTCCAACCCTGGCTGGTCTACAATACTCTTTATTAAAAGCAGAATGTATTTGTTTAAGCTTTTAAGATGTTATTTAGTCCACCTCAAACTATTTCTGCTATGTTTACGAAGTATGACTTTGAAGAACAATATAAGGAATAGTAAATATTGGTCATATTTCACCAGACAAGCAGCTGTGTTGTACAATATGATGACAGAACAGCAGAAAAGTCACAGACTGAAGGTTGCTGCTAAGTCTTAACTCCAAGAAGGCAGTTTTACTGACAAAATTTGCTACACTGTAGGAATACCAACTTTACAATGGACTGGCCCACAGCAAAACAATTTTTTGGTGTTGAATAGGAGATGAAGTGTTTGTTGAACTGATCAGATATTAAATGGAGTAACTTAGAGGGAAATAATAAATAAATAAATAAATAAAAATAGTAATAATAAAAATTCCCAATACTTTTAATTTTTTCCCATATATCTCCTTAGGGAATTATCATACTGAAGGAGATATGTTGACTACACTGTACCATATCCTGTCCATGACAGTGAGAGACAGCAAATATTTCACAGGATCAAGCATGAGTTTTCATAATAAAAACAACTAGGAAATAAGCCCCTCTGTATCAGGAATGTAAAATATTACATGGTGCATTGATTTCTTGAAACAAATCTAAGACTAGCTATTTGGTCTACCAAAGTTACCTTGGGTTCAGAAAACATGAAAGAATGTACATTTGATTTCTTAATTCGAAAGTCTATCTTGTTTAATAAATTCACAAAGTTAGATTCGAAATTATTAGACAGTAACATGGAAACTCAATCTACCCTGTCCCAGGGTCAGGAAGTCTGTCTATGCTTCAGATTCCAGGAAATAGGAAAACAGTGGGAACTGCTGCTGGTTTTGTGTGCTCTCCTAGTTGCTCTTGGTCACTGCCAGAAGCTAAATAGTAGGTGGATCTTCAGTGTGAAATAGTGCAACCCTTCTGAGGTTGAATTAAAATTATTCTAAAATTTTCCTTTTCTGCATGTGGATGCTCTTTTTCCAAGGCAACTTGACTTGTTCCAACTGGAACAAAAAACTCATTTTTAGACAATAACAATCCTAAAAATATATATTCATGGTGATGACATGCCAATTCAAAACAGACATCACATAACCTTATCAAGTCAGACTGCCTACAAACAAGTTTGTTCCACACACCCTAGAAACCATTCTAAATGTAACTAGAAATATTAACTGTTGGACTGTCTGAAGAAAATGCAGTTTTGTAATCCTGACTGTAGATGCTAGTGAAAAAAAGAGGCAAGGAAATGTCCTTCCTCTGAGAAACAGACAGAAACCATTTACTGTCCATGAAACTGAGGAGATAAAGAGAATTATTTATCCTTATATGGGATCATAAAACCAGTATTTCTACTGAACTAATTTTTGAGTAAATAGCAATTAATTTTAATTCCTAGGTTCATCTTTTAAAGGTGTTCTCTGGATCCTTTATGAGAACTGACTAACTAACAGGTTTTTTTTGCTACAAAACATTTCTGGTTTGTGAGAAATTATTTCCCACTGGTAACTACATAGACTTCTATACTTTGGCTTTTTGTCTGTGAGTTTTCAAAGAGCAATAACTAATTTTTACCTAAAGCCTTCACAAGACTGACCTACTGACTTCACTGTACTGACCTACTACTGGAAATGAGAGTATAGAGCCCATGTTTCAATACATTGTTCTACTATTGAAAACTAGTGTGGCAGTGTGGCAGTGTGACAGCTTCACTGGGTGGCAATGAAAGCTGGAATGATTTACTAGAAGTGAGTTCATGTTGTGTAGGCAGGAGTCAAACCTGGCATACAAACCATTAACACACATGAGCATGAATCTGGCTTGCTTTGACTTGAGAAACCATAAGCCTTTGGCTGATAGAAATTGTATTGGATTATGGATCCTTTCCATGAAGAAGTCACAAACAAGTAATTCATTAACTTTACAAACAAACCTAGCACCTTGTCCATAATTTGAATAGTTAGGAAGGTCCATCTTCCTCTTTAAAAAAAGAATGCTTCCCAAGCTTATCAAGGCAAAATTGTCCATGAATCCTTAAGATGCAACACTAATCTAATGACACATGAAAATTATTAATTATTTCCACACACTTTAACAGCTGAACACTTACCCACTGTGGCAGAAGCTGATGACAGGAGAGACTTTCCCCAGGTACCCCAAGCTCCCCATCTACTTGCTTTAGATGAGGAATCTGCAGCCTATAAAAACAAAAATGTTACTCCACTGTCTAAAAATCTTGTTCTGAAAAGGCAGGAGGAAACACAAAGAATCTATCAGGCAAAAAAGTCTGGCATTTCATAGATGATGATAGATTGAGTATTACAGCGAGTTTAAACACCTGTGCACAAAAAACATAGCAGAAGCATAGTTCACATCATCTATTCCTGGAAGAGCCTTAAACTCCAGAGATGTCTTTACAGATGTTCTAATATTTCTTCAGGCACCCAATCCTATAAAGCCATACAAGTTTATTAGGACTAATATTAGGGAGAGGCAGGAACCTGTCTCCTTCCTGGGTTGGAAGCAGGAGCCAGAGTTGGAGGCTTCTCTTCCAAAGTCTCCTCACATGTGTAATTCAGTAGATGTGCACAGGGAACTCCTGAGTTCAATAAAAACACAGCCAGAGGAGGTACTGTACACCTTTTACAGTAATGGGTAGTGCTAAGCAATTATCAGTATTCTATATTTATATCATGTTAAGAAACTGTTGTCTCAAGAAAGTCTCTACACAATGCAAGTTTTATTGCAACCAGACTTGAAAATCCAAATTAATATCATACTGGCAAAGTGAAATTAAACTATTCTCAGTTTTCAAAAGCTTGGTGTTACAATTTAATTTATCCCTATGCAGGTTTTCTGCATAACTCCCTAGGTTTTTTTGAAAAACAGTGCATACACTATACAAAATTCTGTCCTTACAATGCAGGGAGATGAAGGCTTGTACACAAAAGAAAGCATTGCTTACTGGATTGCTTTGCTCATGCAGTGTTTCTTCCAACTCAGGTTCCGTATCAAGGCTTACAGTTTCAATGCACTCACTGGGCATGTCTTCAGCTGTCTCTTCACTGGAAGGCAGGCTGGAAGGCAGGCTGTCAACGAGTGTTTTCAGTCAAAGGGTTTTCATTAACCAATATGTCTCCTTCCTCTCTATTACTGACATTCTGAGTGATCTGTCCGTGTTGATCTTGTGAAGATTCATGCAAGATCTCAGCTTCTGAGAGCTGTGGTACTGATTCATTAGGCAATACTTCATTGCTGGGCACTTCCATTACTTCAGGTTTTTCTTCGGATGGGGTGCCATCAGATATGTCTTCAGACATTTTCAGCTCTGAATATAGAAAGTAAAGTCTTTTAGGTACCATAAACATTTCAATGTTTATTATAAAATACACAGTGTTTACCATATGCTAGTGCTGAAAAACAATACAGCTTTGATGTAAGATCTCTCAAAGCATGAAGCCCTGTGGCACATGCATCACGCTGGCGCTGGGTATCAGGATAATACTGAAAACACTCCACTCACTCTGCAGGATCCCATTCAGATACGAAGAACAGCACTACTGTTTTCCAAAAATGGTTTAATGAGGCTGAAAGGATATTAATTTGTCAGGAGAAATCAAATGTAAGAGTTTGCACATGGTTAATTTCTATATTCACTCTCAGGTGTGTATGAAAGACCATTGCAAAATAAAATAATCTGAGCTGCAATAGCCAAGCAGCTCTTGCTCTCCCTTTCATCACTGTGACATACATAGGTTCCTACAGCCTGCTGACTGATAGAGGAGAGGATAACTCTCTGTAACTAAAATTGTGGTGATATTCACATGTTTGAGAAGGGGCATAATCTGTGAACATGACAGGCCATGGGCCCTAGAGCTATTTCACAGACATAGCTATAGCATAGAGACATTGCTTACACTGTTTCTGTATCACTTGTCCCAAAGTCTAGCTCTTTGGAGAGTACAACACTTTTCACCATCCGCTAAAATTCCAGCTGTGTGATTAAACTTCAATTTTGAAGCCAAGGAAAGCTTGTATGAAGTAGTTACTGATGTAAGCTATAAACCAGTTTTCTCTTATTTATTTCTTATCTTTCAATGTAATTTTGGAGGTATTTTCCACCACTGTGCAGTCATCAGGCTAAGGATCCTGATGGGCAAAGATAAAGCCATAGAGTAAGCTCTGCAGCTGATTAAGGAGTGGCACCGCCAGAGTCCAAAAGGACTGCTGGTCTGTGATTATTAACACTTTTTTGTTGGTAACAATAGTATACTTGGCACTCAGAAGGCAATCCTTGACAGAGAGCTTGCAAAATGTTGAGTTGCCTGGCATAAAAAGACTTGTACAGTCCCCTCTGTAGATGCTGCCTTTTCATTGACTCTCATATTAACTAAATATGGCTCATCTCGTTTGCATCTGTCAAGAATGGAGGTTCTATGAGAGACTGAAAAACAGGGGGAAAAATGGCGAAAACCAAAGCATATTCAGGAGAAATTTGCCAGAGAAGCATGTATTTAAATTAGTAAATTTTATTAAAACCTATAGAAGGATATACATCTATAGCTTTAGCAGCCTACTTATCTAATGTGAAAGTAGATCACTTGTTTAAACAGTTCCAAGAGTAGCACTTTGGATCAGTGAACAAGAAACAAGTAAAAAAGTAAGCACTTGCTACCACTTGTATTACTTCAGCTTACACTGTACCTTAATTATCTTCAGAAAACATGAATTCTTAAGTCAGAATCTTTGCATTTGACAGATGTCCATTAAAAATACAGCAAATATTAAATGCTTTAGTGTAAGGAAGTATTGCTATTGTTTTAACATTACTGACTATGTGATGGGCAGCATCACCTAAGGAGAATTTTTTATTTGTAAACCAAATTCCATCATTAAAACCTGTAAAACTTTTACACAAATACTTCATAATTTTGAATGGGCATTAGCTCTGAGCCCGGCACTTTTTAAAGGATCACACATACGTGCAAATGAATTTTTGCAGTACTGGGTCATTTTTGGGTACCACTCGGGCCACGGTCCCTGCTGAGCCGTGCTCATCCGTGAGACTGTCCGGATCCAAAACAACTCGGACAGCTCCGCCCAAAGGGAATTACTCTACGGGGAGCTGGTGGGGGAGATGCGAAAGCCAGCCCGGCCCGGGGCAGGGGAGTGCCCGGCCTGCACCGACCAGCCGCGCTGAGGGGCCGGCGGTGGCGGCACCTGCCGAGCGTCCGTCGGAAGAGTTTCACCTCTCCTGGAAAGCAAAGCCCAGCCGCCGCCGGGCACCAATCACCGTCCCCGAGCGGGAGGGAGGAATAACTTTTCTGGCCACAGCACCTCGCTCCCCTCTCGCTCGATGCCCGCTGTCGCTCCTCCTCCGCGGGACGCTGCGGGCACGGCGAGAGCGGGCGAACCTCCCCTGGCGCCCGCCGCCGGCAGCTCCCCTGCCCGCTGCCCTCTGCCCCCTGCCCCAGGCGGGGCAGCAGCAGCCGGGGCGCCGCTCCCGCCAGCCCGCAGCGGCCACAGCTTCCCGCTTCTCCTTTTCTTTTGTTCCCTTTTCGAAATTCCCCTCTGGGACAGAGCTGTGTGGCGCAGCCACTGTCAAAAGCGGCAGAAAATGCAGAAATCGCCGCTCTCCTTACCGCTCAGCAGTGCCCCGACCGGCGCGCCCCCGGCTCCTTCCCTTCCCCGCCCCGCCACGTCGGCAGCAGCGGGGGGAGGAGGCAGAGCGGGCCTGGCAGCCCGGGCCGGCCCCGGGGAGGAGGGAGGGCTGCCTTCTGTCCCCCGCTCTCCTTCCGGCTGTGTGAGGCGGCCGCCTGCTGTAAAGGAGCAGGGCCGCGCCGCTGCCGAGCCATGCCCGGGCTCCAGGTTTCTCTGGCCCAGCGCGGAGAGCCGCCATGGGCGCCCCTCACGGCCGCCGGCGCGGGGGACGCGGCCGGGCCCGGCGGGACCGCCTGGAAGCGCTTCCCTCAGGGCTGGCGGCACCCCCGCGTCCGCGCTGAGGCCGAAAAGGGGTGAATTTCACAGAATCATAGAGTACGCCGAGTTGGAAGGGACCTATCAGGATCAACGAGTCCAACCCTGTCCCTGTGTAGGACATCCCAAGAATCACACCACATGCCTGACAGCATTGTCTCCAAACGCTCTTTGGCCTCGGCAAACTTGGTGCTGTGGCTACTTCGCCGGGAAACCGGTTCGGTGCTCAACCATCCTCTGAAAGAAAAAGTCCAAATTAGTCCAATTGCTGAGCTGGCATAATTTAAAAAAAAATTTATTTTCCTCAAAGTGAGCACTTAGAGACCTGTGGGGTTGCGGAATTAAGCCGAGCTGTAGCTCCGTAGCCGCTGTGTTTGCAGGAAATGCCCCTGACAGAAGCCGGCGGTGCGTGCACACATTTCCAGTCAGTTGGTGAAACACTTGGTTGAGCAAGTTTCAGGTTTCAGGCTCTTCCCAACAGCCTGTGGTTCTTGTTTCTGTGTATTTCTTCGTACCCATGCCTCTTTTTGCCACCGCATTTTAAGGCGAAGCATGCCGTTTGCAGTGATGAAAGGCAATTCCGTGGTTCATAATAGCATCATTTCTATCACTAACCTGCCAATGAGCGAAGTGACTTTTGACACAGGAGGCAAACCAGCACATTGTGAGCATTGAGGAGAGCTACTACAAGAGGTCACAAAACAAAGCAGTTCTGTATTTAGATCTCAGCTATGGTGGAATTTCTGACACACATTATACAGAAATAAGGAGAGAATGGGTTATGGCTTTGCCTGGACAATAACCCTGTGTTTGGGCATTCAGTACCAAGGTCACTGCTCTGTTTTAATTAAAAAAAAACCAAACCAAACCCCACTCAGTGTTTCCATGTTCACTGTTTTACCCAATGACTACACTGCCGGAGCAGGAGAGGGATTATTATTCCATTCCCATTAAATGGAAATTAAACTAAGACTAATGGTGCTTTTATTAACCAGCCTTTATAAGAGCCTGACAACTAAATTGGTATAGCAAAATGGACAAAAATTACAATAACACATATAGACTTAGGTAATTATTAAGTTTAATTATTAAGAAGATGTTTGAATGTCTTGTTCAAAAGAAGTACTTATTTTCATACTAATTTAATAGAGGTAGAAAGTTGGTAAAAATATTCATTTTTCTCCTGTTTAATATATTGCAAAGCATAAAAACAGAAAGTTCAATAATAATATAATCGTGGGGATATTACATTAATATTGTATGTGAAAAATGCATCTAGAGAAAAGCAAATGCCACTTCACAAGCTGTCAGTAGATGGCACAAAGGTGTATAAAAATTTGGGCGTTCCTAAGTATTGTTACTCAGTAGGATAGAGTTACGGGAAGTTTTCTTTTTGTGTTTTCCTGAAAACGTTTTCAGACAGCAGGGATTTCTGGTGAGAAAATTTTAATTTTTGTTGACTTTGTGGTGAGGCTAGTTAGCTGGAATTGTCTTATATTCTGTATCTTATTTGAAAATGAGCCTTGTTTTCCATAGCAGGTGTATGGTGTTCTTTCAACTGTATGGCTAAGCAACAATGGTAAAGTTGCTTGTGTTCAGAATATTTATTCAAAGAAACTGTCCAAGTAACAGTCTCTTTTTATTAGCACTACACCCATAGTTGAGGAGGGCAGAGTGATGGCAATAGTTTTTCTACAGTTCAGGAATGGGTCTAACATATACTGAAATGTCTTAGCTAAATATATTCTGTATATTTCTTATATGGAACTTTAGTTTGTTTATACCAATTTTATATTGGAAAAACTCTTAAAACCTAATTTTTTCTCTCTCCCCTCACTCTTTAAACAACAGGACACTTTTGTGTTAAGCTCTTCTCTTGTCTACCCTCCTGGATTGCTTTTCTTGATTAAGCTCTTTTTATCAAGTTTGAAGACATGAGAATACTTCTGAGTTAAAAGTGGTATGACTATAAAGGATAATTTCTACAGCATTAGCCCTCGTATCACAGGTTATATGCTATAAAAGTTTTTACTTGTGTTGCTTCATAGGATATTCTAAAGAAAGTTTGAAATTTCTCATAAATAATTTGACTGACTCCTAGGATAAATGAATGAGAAAGAAAATAAAACACATGTAGAAGGATCATATCCTTTTTTCATCTAGTCCATGGATATTGCTGAAATTTTATCTGAAGAAGGATTAATGATTTAAAGTTAGAATTTTTTTCCAGATTTCTCTTGAAGCTACATACTTTGTTTAATTATAAACACATTAGTAGAGTTGCCCAAACAATCGGAAGAACAGGACTGAATATGCCCAAATGCTTTTGAGGGCTGGGATGCATATAATTTTTCCAAATGAGAATTGGTTAGTGGTGCAGTGAATGTAGTCCTTGAAGTTGTGAATTAGTCCATCAGATAATAGCTTCTGTCTCATTGTATAGTGATTAGAAATATAAACTCACAAGTTAGCTCCTTCAATATCAAGGGAAAGTTGAAGGCCAGTGCAGTCATTAATAAGTACTATGGGAAACTTCAGGCAACACAATGATTTAAAATTAATGGAAAGAAGAGGAAATAAAAAGATATTATAAATCTGGAAAACAATTTTAAATAAGATTTACAAATGTAAAAGTGTTAACCAAGATCTTACCAGTTCCTCTTTTGGAGGGATGGTCTAATGGATTTATGCAATATCTAAAAGGAGATTTAAGACAGTATTCTCAATGGCTGACTTAAACAAAGGGAGGCTGGCTACCCTAAACTTCTACATTCAGAAAGAAAAAAAAAAAAAGTGACGTCTAATAGGGAAAACCAAAGGCACAGTTACGATTTTTTCACTCTAAAGTCTGTTTAAACAAACCTCTCTTTCACAACAGAGATATTTGAGGTCAGTGTCCTTAGATCCTTAGATCACAGCTGGATTTTATGTACAGGGGTTCTATAATGTATTTTGGTGTAGCCTGCAAATATTCCCTGTGTGTGTCTGGTGTTCTCTGTGTAAACTGAAAACCAGACATGTGAGCACCCCACCTTCAGAGTCTAAATTCAGGAAATGCTCACGCTCAGACAAGAAGTGAACTCTTCTGTGGACTTTCCCAAGGCATAAATATCATTCTACCCTTGCCCCAGTTTCCCCAGCAAAAAGAAGCACTGATGATCCAATCTCAGCTATCTAAGGCCTTCAGCTTTTGATTTAGGCTCTTGAACCTCCATCCTATGTTTCAGTCCAAGTGTTACTGTGAAAAGTACATTTTAAAATAATGTCTCTGAGTCCAGTTCAGATCCCTTAAGAGAGAATCTGAGGAGAGGATGACTGTGCTGGCCCCAATTATTGTACTTTCTAATAAAAGTGTATTACACTGTTTAGGAAGCCTTCTTAATACACTGTATCACAGCAGTAATTCTGTAAGTAAGCAGCAAGTTTTAGACACCTATGAAATCAGACATGTTTTCTGAAAAACCTATTCTTTGTTTGTTAAATACACCATAATGGGCAAATAAAAATTTCAGTGGTGTTCTGTTAATAAAGAATGTCTCTCCTGAATGATTGTATGTAGAAAATCATTGCTTTTTGAATCAAAAGGAGAAATGAGAAATTGTAGCCTTAAAAAAAATCTCTTTCTCTGATGATTCCTGCACAACTACTTAATAATACAATGTGGTTTTTGCTTGTGTTTCTTTGTTTTCCAGCAGGATTAGAACAAAGATGGACAGTTAAGAAAGGTACTGAGCATCTCCAAGGAAACAGAAAACGGTAAAACACAAAATATGAGCTTTCTCAGAAAGTTTTTTCTTTACAAGTGTCTGTTTGCATTAACTTTTTGGAACTATGTCAGCCTATCTGTGGAAGATGAACTCTTTACATCTGTTTCTAACAATTTTCCAGAAGATGGTTCTAATGAAAAAATGAGCAGCCTGCCACTCCTGTATGGAAAGAGTCATCAGTCCAAAACTGATTCTGGTTGGGTTGTGATACAAAATACTACAGAAAGCCTGTCATTGTCAGAAATCAGAGATAGCAATGTAAAAAAATTGGTAGCTTTATTATCTAATTTCAGACAAGGATCCAAGTTACGAAATCTGACACTGACAAATGTGTCAGTGAATTGGAATGCTCTTATGGAAATTTTTCAGACTGTATGGCACTCATCCATTGAATACTTTAATACTACCAATGTAACACAACTGTTAGACATTAAAAGATATAAGTTTGACTATTCAGGTAGCTCTATGAAAGCATTGACAATGAAGAAAATTATAATCACGGATTTATACTTCTCACAGGATGATCTATACGAAATATTTGCAGACATGAATATTGAAGACATGACAATAGCTGATTCAGAGATGATTCATATGCTATGTCCTTCATCTAAGAGTCGCTTTAGATACCTAAATTTTTTTAAGAATGATTTAACAGATTTACTTTTTCAAGAATGTGACAACCTACATCAGCTGGAGACATTAATCTTGAAGAAGAATAAATTTGAGAGCCTTCTCAAGGTAAGCTCCATGACGAGCCGTATGAAATCCCTGAAATACCTGGACATGAGCAACAACCTGCTGCGCCACGACGGAGCCGAGGTGCAGTGCCCGTGGGCTGAGTCTCTGACCGAGCTGGACCTGTCCTCCAACCAGCTGGCGGACGCCGTGTTTGAGTGCTTGCCAGCCAACGTCAGGAAGCTCAGCCTAGAGAACAACCAGATCAGCAATGTCCCCGGGGGGATGGCGGAGCTGCAAGGCTTGGAAGAGCTGAACCTGGCTTCGAACAGGCTGGCTGACCTGCCGGGGTGCAGTGGCTTTCCGTCGCTGCAGTTCCTGAACGTGGAGATGAATTCGATGCTGACCCCTTCTGCTGAGTTCTTCCAGAGCTGCCCGAGGGTCAGGGAGCTGCAGGCCGGGCACAACCCGTTCAAGTGTTCCTGTGAGCTGCAGGCCTTTATCCGCCTGGAGCGGCGGGCGGGGGGGAAGCTGTTCGGCTGGCCGGCGGCGTACGAGTGCGAGTACCCGGAGAGCCTGCGAGGAACGCAGCTCCAGGACTTCCACCTGAGCCTGCTGGCCTGCAACACGGCGCTGCTGCTGGTGACAGCCCTGCTGCTGACGCTGCTGCTGGTGGCCGCGGTGGCCTTTCTGTGCATCTACCTGGACGTGCCGTGGTACGTGCGCATGACCTGGCAGTGGACGCAGACGAAGCGCAGAGCTCGGCACAGCCCCCCCGGGGATCAGGGCAGCGCTCTGCAATTCCACGCGTTCATTTCCTACAGCGAGCGCGATTCGCCGTGGGTGAAGAACGAGCTGATGCCCAACCTGGAGAAGGGGGAGGGCTGCGTGCAGCTGTGCCAGCACGAGAGAAACTTCATCCCCGGCAAGAGCATTGTGGAGAACATCATTAACTGCATTGAGAAGAGCTACAAGTCGATCTTTGTGCTGTCTCCCAACTTTGTGCAGAGCGAGTGGTGTCACTACGAGCTGTACTTTGCCCATCACAAGTTGTTCAGTGAGAATTCCAACAGCTTGATCCTCATTTTGCTGGAGCCCATCCCTCCGTACCTTATCCCTGCCAGGTACCACAAGCTGAAAGCTCTCATGGCAAAGCGCACGTACCTGGAGTGGCCGAAGGAGAGGAGCAAGCATGCCCTGTTCTGGGCTAACCTCAGGGCAGCCATTAGCATTAACCTGCTAAAAGCTGATGAAAACTTGTATGAGGAAACAGATTAAGAATATTTCTAATGGAGTTTCACTTGTTTTTTCTTAATGAAACAATAAATATGATTTCCATTCATTGTAAATGTATTTAACTTTTTGTTACACAATTTTGTTTCTAACTAATTGTCTGTGTTGCCTTCCACCTGTAGTCAAAATTCAATTCACCTATTGCAAATCTCTTGAGATAGCAAATTGCAAATGAATTTGAATGTGGATTTTGAAATATGACTTGAAATATTGTAGTGAGTTTTTCTGAGCCAAAGAAAATCTGGAGTAGCTGGTATAGTCATGTGGACGTATGCTTCAGCTGCTGGATAATTTACAGAGCTGCTTTAATCACAAAATTTAGACAGCTTTGTCAAAGGAGGTCTTCTGTTAAAACGGATTCATGTGAAAGAAAATTTAGGATCCTGAGAAGATGCCTGAAGTCCAGAGCTGAGAATAGTTGCCAAATAGTCTTTGTTTAGATTTGGTGAAGATTGAAAGGATAGGACCCAAATACTGAAGTTTGTGAACTTTGAACTTGCCAAAAACAAGGACTGAACAAGGAAAAAAGTCTCGTGTTTTTTTCTAAAGCAGGAATTAAAAAAAAAAGAAAAGGTGAGGTACTTCACTTTTAGCTTGGCATTGCAGGAAGGGAGGAGCAGACAGAGCTCTAAAACCCATAGAGTCAGGATCTCCTTTTGATCCTGAGAGATACCTTGACCAGAGGGGATGGGAGGGCGTCGGTTACAGGACTGCCTTCATCATATTATCTATGTTTTGAGAAACTCCTGGCATCTCTAAATCATGCTTTTCCCCCCCTAGCCTTCTATTTTTTGTCTTCTCGTCCATATAAGACTTTATGCTTCTTATTAAATGAATCTGTCCTTTTCAGCTGAAATCATATCTCTTGTAGCAGGGCTATTACTTGTTAACAGAAAGTCAATAACCAGTCAGAGCTTGAAAAAACTTCCCAGGTCTTGAGACAGCAGATAAGACTTTATTCATTGATTTAGAAGAACAAACTACGTTTACAATATTTTCTTGCCTTTACAGAAATATGGCAGGCTCTCTGTTTGTACTTATACTGTACTTTTAGCTTCATGAAACTTGGCTGGGCTTAGGCAAACATTCACAACTGCTAAAGATGAAGACAGCAAACTTCCTCTTTGCCCCAACAAGGGAAGATTGTTTGAAATACCAGAGCCAGATGACCATCAAGCAGGAAGTTTCCCTTCAAAAATGTGTTTCAACATGCATGTGAGAGAAGAAGGGATGTTACAGTGAAATCCTCATGTAGAGTAGAATGTTTACATTTTTGTCTTGTGTCTTCCATAATTAGAAAAAGGTTTTAATTTTGATGCTTCTTTTTGCCTGGGGTCTAAGTAGGCTGAGATTTCTGAAGCCTTGAATTCTGAGTAACTGTTTATGACCCGTAGAAGGAAGGTCAAATTTAACACCTTTAGCTCTCTCATCCCACTTAGCCTCAAAATTAATATTACACATCTATTACCAAGTTGCAGACATTTCATTCAGGACTGTAGAAATAAATGTTTTCTCTGCTTCCTCCTCCCCCTCCAAGTTCTGCTTCAGCATATGACTCATTTAACCCTTAGAAAACTGAAGATGATCAGACAGCTTGTTTTGCCTCTCTCACAGCTGAGGACAGCTGCTTTATGTGGTACCTTGCTTGAAAATTTTTTCAAAAGCCTCAGAGTTTTAGGCCAGGAACCCTTGAAACCTCTGCAATAACATTAACATCCCTTTGTTGTGTATTGCCTTAAGAACTCATCTGGCTTTTTCTGTTGGCTGGAAGACAGAGAAACTCTCTGAAAGTCAGAGAGTGGACAAAGAAACCTTCCTGTTGCTCATGTGGGAGCCATAGCCATTACCAGAAATGGTAATGCATGGGCATCAATTAGAAGCTGTACTTTGGAACCAGAAGCCCACATACTATTATCCTTTGTTTTCATGTGCCAAATAATTGATAAACCAGCTAAACATGCCACAGACTATTAGAGCTAATTTCTCTGATTTCACAAGAGAGAATCAGTTTTTCAAGTTTGAATATGTCAAACAATTATCTCAGCCTTGTCATACTCCCAACCCTTTCTATAAAACCAGATTTAATCCATGAAGAAATTTTTTGTGTCCAGGGGGCCATGTGTAGTCTCACAGCACATGAGCCAGTTTATCTGCACATTTTGGAAAAGGACTAACCTTTTCTGTGCAGCCTGGTGAGGTGTGCCTGCATTTGGTGCTGCACTGAAATGTTTAACTGCTGCTGCACTCCAGGTATCAGGAAAAGGGAGTGTGCAAATGTGTTCTCATGTCAGATACTGTATCAGACCAGATTCCTGGCATTTAACTAGTCATCCTGCTGACTAGCAGGAATGCTATTTTTACATACATAAAAATATCAACAGACAAAACTGATAACATGGGAGTTAAACACCCTCCAAAACCTAAGACATTAATGAAATGGAAGTGTAAAAGTGTGAATGTTTTTATATATATTTAAATAGTATGTAGTATAAAGGAAACTGAACTACGGCAGACAGGGACACAATGTGAGCTGCTCTGCTGAGAGCTTGGCTCTGTAGCTTAAGAAATGTTACAATACGTCTTCACTGAGGTTCAACTGCAGAGAGTTAGAGGAAGGAAAGGCACTCAAGGGAAAATAATGGATTCTGTGGGAGATTCTGCTGAGGGGAAGGTTCAAAACCTCTGTGAAACCCATATTTTTACTCAGGGCTTTGGTTAGTATGTGCTTTCTTTTGGAAATATTTGCTGAGATTGACTATAATGCTCATTTGTAGTTACTGTTTTGTCAAGAGAAAGCAGTGTTTATAATCAGTAAGTTAGAAAATTTTGTGTTCTGCAAGGTGATTCTGGGTTACCAGTTTGATTTCCACAGCTTTGATAATTGTGTCTATTTAGACCAAAGCAAGATAGGCTTGGGCATAAATGTGATACAGTCTCTGCTTACTTTGACTTGTGTTGGCATTTAGCCTGTGTTTCACCTACTTGACATACAGGTGACAATGACAATTACAGTTAAAGAGAAAGTCCTTGATGTGACCAAATACCAGCTTTGCAAACCTGTAATTATTGTGTTAACTTTTCATGAGTGCCTTGATGAGTTCATTTGCTGTGAACTATCCTTTAACCCTGTGCCTTGCACGTGTAAGTTCCCTTCTGCAGTTCTTGTCAGAGAGATTCTTCACACTTTTGGCTGGTCCTGAATAGCTTTTCATACCAGGCCAAGGAGAGCTCTGGTTCCTCTCTGGATAAGTAATAATGACATACAGGCAGAAGTGTGAAATGTCTTTTTGTGAACATTGACAGAACAAACTGCAAAAACCGCAGCAGTGTAAAATTCAGAAAGGGAACATGAACATATGTGAGCTGACTATGGAAAAGATGGTATGTAGCTGGTACATTTCAAGATGCATGAACAGAAATACAGTGCTTTTAGTTTTTGCCTGTCATGAAAAATGACTGAATCAGTAAATTGAAACCAGCCCCAAACAAAACTTTATTGAATTGGTTGGTAAAAATAAATGATGCAAGGTTCCTAATGGTTTAACAGAGGTATTCAGGAATGCCCATTCTATTTTAACAAATTGCAAATTTTTCGTTATGGCAAACTGTTCATTTTAATGTATTCTAAAGCTTGACAAAGAAAGGTGGTAAGAAAATTAAACATGCTATGGCTAAAAGGTGGTTTTAATAGCTGTGTGTGCACTAGAGCCAGTTCTGATGAAAGCTGATGGTGTATTTGATTTTATCCACGCAGCAAAGTTTTTTCTATGAATTATATTCGAAGTAAGGCTGTTACTGTTTTGCCTAATTGTGATATCATTGTTCTGTCAGCAAGTGCCTTACTCTATTCAGTATCATGGATTAATGCCTAGCAATAGAAGTGTCTCTTTTAACTTGAAGTCTAGATGTTATCAGCTGGCAAACACTCTTGCTGCTTATTGAGAAACATTCACGATCCCTGGTCTTGTCTTGGGTCACAGATGTTGATTTTCTCCCAGGCTCATGTCCCTGTTCACAATGCTAACTGAATGGATGCTTTCTTGGATTCCTTCAACCCCAGATTGCCCTGTATTATCATATTCTTTGTGACTTCATTACAGCTGTCTTGCCATAGGGAATATTCTCTGTTAATTTTTAGGATTTTTTGGAGGAAGCCACAATGTGTGGTGTCTTTGATAACCATTCTAGTGTAAAGATGATTAACCTGCAAAGGTTTTTAGCTGTATCAGTTTGCCCCTGTTACTAGCTTTTGAGATATAAACTTCTGTCATCCATCAGTGTGCTACATTATTTACTTTCCTTGATGAACAAAAAATTTTGGTAGGGCAGAGCTCTGCCAGGGATCTTGATATGAACAAGAGTTGGCAGTGAGAGTTCTGCTTCCTTTTTTCTGTGTATGCAAAGAGGAGATGCAGTTGACTGATTTCTAGAACATCTGTGTAACATCAGAAGCAGACTTGAAATCAGAAATGCAGAATTATTTAAACAGTCTTGCCAAGGGAAATATTCTATACTACAGATAGGTTTATTTCCTCCTAAACCGGATAGTTATGTAAATTTTACAGAAGTAAAAGTATTTTTAGTCAGAACTGTTAAAAGTTTCCTTTCATTGTGCTCTTCATACCCGCATTACAATGCTCCATTAATTCTTAGAATTGTATAGCCTGTTCAAAAAGTCCTGAGGTAGGTAATTATTGAGGAATTAGTATTTCGTGTGAGATTCCCCACCTTGAACATTACATATGTTCAAAATTCTATTTTGAAGATGCTAACCATGTATGCAGAGGACTTTTGCTGGTTTTTCAACTTGAAGATGGATTCCATGCACAAAAGGTGGGTTACATTTGCTTCATTATTTATAATTATTTTCTCATTGTTTTGTATATATGTATTGGACTTCATCAAATCTCAGTTGCTGGTGTTTCTTTGGTGTTGGAAGATACTCTTGCATTTTTGAAGTTTCAGTGAAAACACTTATCTGAATTTCAGCAAGGAGGAAAGGGAGAAAAATAATTTGGTATGGCAGTTTTAATTCTCAGCCAACTCTAATCTAATACCATTCTAAAACAGCATTGGAGGGTTAACCCTTGATCCTTACTATTGCTTTTTTAGACATATTTGCTTTACTCTTTGACTGTGGCACACTCAGGGCTATAGAGTGTGGCTCGTCCCTTGTTGCAGTGTCTAGCATAGCATGTGCAGTAAATTAAAACTCATCTGGTGCTGGATCATGTACAGAGAATATATTTCTGGTTTTTTCTCCCTTCAGAATATTTTTTGCTTTATTACTGACATCCTTTCTACCCAGGAGGAAGTTCCTCCAGATAGTTCTAGATCAAAGTTTATTTGATTCAAGAGTTAGATTATTTATCAGCCTGGACTCTGAAGAACAGTGCCAACTGCTCTGCCAAACTCCTTTTAGGTTTCCTTGTCTTGTTTTGTCTTGCAATTGATTCTGTACTTTGACCAACCATCCCAGCTTCATTTCTTTTTTGTCCTCAGATACCTAGCACAACTTTCTGAAGGTGTAATTTAACCCCTCACTGGATTCAATAGAGATAGAAGTACTTTAGTGATTTATTCTTTTATTGCTTTTGGTGATATTAATTGCATATATTTTTACTTTATTTAATTAAGAGAAAGCTTGATTAAGCCTGATAGGAAACTTGGATGGTAAAAGTTGAGTTTTGATATCAGCTAGTCAAATTATTAGGGACTAACAAACATTATAACCTAGAACTGAAACAAATAGGTTTTTGGTTTCTGTTTAACAAAAGATTACACCGGGACAGAATTTTAAAACCTTGGGATTTTAGATCTTTTTTCATAGAAAAAATCAGAATGGAAAATAAAACTGGGGATGTTTGTCTCTTGAAACTGTTCATGAGTTGTTTATGTTTCATATTGTCTGTGTGCTTTGTTTATTGCTCGACAACAAGAGAGTAATGCCCAGGTCATGGTGGTTCAGAAAAGGACTGATGCCTTTAAAAGTCCATGGAGGCTGTTGATAGGCATGACCAGACATTAATTCAGCTGAGCTATATCCACAAAATCCTTTCCTCCTTGGGTTTTTGATACTTAGAACTAGATTAATCAACCCTCACTATTTTTAGAGAGTTTCTTTATTAAGTTTCAACTGTAGGAAAACATAGGAAATTTCATAGGACACCTAGGAAATTCTGGAGTCTTTGGTAATGTCTAGTGTTTTCTTTCAGATTTTGGGTATCACTGTGTCATACATAGTCCAGTCATGGTGTGGTATTACCATTAGTATGCTTTTGGTCAGACTGGTATTGCAATATTCATTTGTGTGGAGTGTGGAGGGTTGACCCTGGCAGGGTGCCAGCTGTCCACCCAAGCCATTCCATCACTCCCTTCCTCAGCTGGACAGGGAAGAAAATACAAAATGAAAGGCTTGTGGGCCAGAAAAGGGCAGGGAAAGATCGCTCACCCACTATTGTTGCAGGCAAAACACACTCAACCTGGGAAATTAATTTAATTTATTACAATTTAATCAGAATAGGATAATGAGAAATAAAACCCAGTCCCAAAACACCTTTCTCCCAGACCTCCCTTGTTCCCTGGGCTCAGCTTCACCTCTGAATGCTCTTCCTCCTCTCCCAATGGCACAGGGGGCAGGGAATGGGGGCTGTGGTCTGTTCATCACTTGCTATTTCCCACTTCCTCCTCACTTTATTCCCCTGCTCCGTCCTGAGGTCCCTCCCACTGGAGATAGTTCTCCACAAAGTTCTCCAATGCTGCAGTTGTTCAAGAGCTCTTCAGCACGATCCCTTCCATGGGGCACAGTCCTTCAGGCATAGGCTGCTCCAGCATGGCTCCTCCATGAAGGGACAGTCCTATCAACAAATCTGCTCCAGAGTGGGCTCCTCCCTCCACAGGACCACAGATCCTTGCCTGGAGCTTGCTCCAACATGGGCTTCCCATGAGGGCACAGCCCCTTCAGGCATCTACATGCTCCAACATGGGGTCTTCCGAGGCTGCAGGTGATCTCTGCTCCATCATGGACCTCCATGGGCTGCAAGTTGCCTCATCACGGGCAGCAGAGGAACCTCCAGCCCCAGGAACACCTCCTCCCCCTCCTTCTGCACTGACTTTGGCATCTACAGAGCTGTTACTCCCATGTATTCTCACTCCCCTCTCCCAGCTGCAGGTGCTGTTCCCCAGGGCGCTGTCCCCCTTCTTCACCACATTATCCCAGAGGCACTACTAATGTTGTGAAGGAGCTTGGCCTTGAATCCAGCTGCTGCTGGCTGGGTGGAACACAGAGGAAGCTTCTGGAAGCTTCTTGCAGAAACCAGACCTGTAGTCCCCCTGCTACCAAAACCTCACCACACAAACCCAATACAATGGACAGTATAATTCCTCCTCAGAATTCTTGGCCTACTGCAAGACTCTTATGTCTTTTTTCTATAGCAAGGACAAAGCTGATAACCTGACCCTGAGAGGGTGCATGACAATGTCCAGAGTCTTTGGGGTGTGAAGAAGAATATCCTTTGAGTGAAGAGGTTGTTTTTGCATCAGTTCCCATATGTGTTTTATTGGAGTTTGTTCCCAAATGTGTGTGAACTTGGGATGTATAGGAACAGTTGATGGATGGGTTGTTTTGTTCTCCTTTATTCATAAATGCGTTGATGTTAGTTTGTACCAGTTTTGTATTCTTTCATGATTGTTGAGAATTTTGAATTTTTTAACATCTACGTGATTTTAACATACCAGTGGCATCCCACCCATTATTAGAGAATTAATTTATATTTGACAGAGTCAATAATTAGAGTTAAAGCATGGGAATGAGGATGATTGATAAGAACTGAAAACAAGAGTACGTAAAAATAATTTTTTTACATAGATTTTATATTGAATTTATTTTCACAATAAAAAAGCAACTTCAACCATTCAACAGCTTCATTAAATTTCATGTATTTTTTTTCATAGGGCTGGGCTCATCATTGAGACATATTGAACAGAAAACAAAGATATGCTTCTGTGTTTCTGTGAGAAAACAAGATAAAGCTGCGTAGCATAATGAGATCCCTCAAAAATATCTCTGTCTTTACTTATGCCTTTACATTCACACTATGGAATAATATCCAACCAACTGTAGAAGATGAATATATTGCAAATTATTCAAGTAGTTTGCTAACTTATGTTCCAAAAACTATTCCATTCCATACTCAAGTATTAGATTTATCACATAATAGGATCTCTGGACTTAGTATCTCAGAATTTATTTCTCTTTCTGACCTTCAAGTATTAAATCTTTCTTATAATCTAATTATGCTGCTTGACTTTAGTGTCTTCATTTTTAATGAAAATCTAGAATACTTAGATTTATCTCATAATAACATTTCTAAAGTTTGCTGTCTAACTCTTGCATATCTTAGACATTTAGATCTTTCTTTCAATAAGTTTACTGCCCTGCCCATCTGTCAGGAATTTGGGAACATGTTTCATTTGGAGTACCTTGGATTAAGTGCTACGATGATACGAAGGTCAGACTTCAGGTATATCAAACATTTGCAGCTGCACACTGTCTTCCTGACTTTGGAAAACTTTTCACTGTATGAGCCTCAGAGTCTGACAGCCTTGACTACAAGGAACCTCCACATTGCTTTTGCAGCAAACCAAAACTTCAGTTTTCCACTCTTGTATGATGGAATGAGCGCTTCAGAAAACTTAAAAATAGTTAATTTAAGATATACCTTGAGCTACAGACATTTCCCCTCTCCACCTTTAATGCTTCTGGAGAAAATCAAGACAACAGCTCTCACACTTGATGCTGTGGACTTACAGTGGCCTATCATCCTGCAAATTTTCATGCTTATTTGGTATTCACCTGTGGAACATTTGACTGTGACAAATTTGACTTTTCGTGGACCAGTGGAGGAGCTGACTGAATACGCATTTCCACCCTTATTAAGCTCTGTGGAACAATTAATCTCTTTGAAAGGCTCCATGAAAGCATTAACTTTGGAGCGTGTTCGTAATAAAGTTTATTATTTCAACCAGGAGATTATATACAGACAGTTTTCAGAGATGAATATTGCCAATTTAACAATAGCTGATGCTTATATGCCACACATGCTTTGCCCCAATAGGACAAGCTCATTTCAGTACATAAATTTTTCTCGCAATGCCCTGACAGATGAATTGTTCCAGAATTGTGGGACTCTCATGGATCTGAAATTCCTTATTTTGAAGAAGAATAAATTTGAGAGCCTTCTCAAGGTAAGCTCCATGACGAGCCGTATGAAATCCCTGAAATACCTGGACATGAGCAACAACCTGCTGCGCCACGACGGAGCCGAGGTGCAGTGCCCGTGGGCTGAGTCTCTGACCGAGCTGGACCTGTCCTCCAACCAGCTGGCGGACGCCGTGTTTGAGTGCTTGCCAGCCAACGTCAGGAAACTCAGCCTAGAGAACAACCAGATCAGCAATGTCCCCGGGGGGATGGCGGAGCTGCAAGGCTTGGAAGAGCTGAACCTGGCTTCGAACAGGCTGGCTGACCTGCCGGGGTGCAGTGGCTTTCCGTCGCTGCAGTTCCTGAACGTGGAGATGAATTCGATGCTGACCCCTTCTGCTGAGTTCTTCCAGAGCTGCCCGAGGGTCAGGGAGCTGCAGGCCGGGCACAACCCGTTCAAGTGTTCCTGTGAGCTGCAGGCCTTTATCCGCCTGGAGCGGCGGGCGGGGGGGAAGCTGTTCGGCTGGCCGGCGGCGTACGAGTGCGAGTACCCGGAGAGCCTGCGAGGAACGCAGCTCCAGGACTTCCACCTGAGCCTGCTGGCCTGCAACACGGCGCTGCTGCTGGTGACAGCCCTGCTGCTGACGCTGCTGCTGGTGGCCGCGGTGGCCTTTCTGTGCATCTACCTGGACGTGCCGTGGTACGTGCGCATGACCTGGCAGTGGACGCAGACGAAGCGCAGAGCTCGGCACAGCCCCCCCGGGGATCAGGGCAGCGCTCTGCAATTCCACGCGTTCATTTCCTACAGCGAGCGCGATTCGCCGTGGGTGAAGAACGAGCTGATGCCCAACCTGGAGAAGGGGGAGGGCTGCGTGCAGCTGTGCCAGCACGAGAGAAACTTCATCCCCGGCAAGAGCATTGTGGAGAACATCATTAACTGCATTGAGAAGAGCTACAAGTCGATCTTTGTGCTGTCTCCCAACTTTGTGCAGAGCGAGTGGTGTCACTACGAGCTGTACTTTGCCCATCACAAGTTGTTCAGTGAGAATTCCAACAGCTTGATCCTCATTTTGCTGGAGCCCATCCCTCCGTACCTTATCCCTGCCAGGTACCACAAGCTGAAAGCTCTCATGGCAAAGCGCACGTACCTGGAGTGGCCGAAGGAGAGGAGCAAGCATGCCCTGTTCTGGGCTAACCTCAGGGCAGCCATTAGCATTAACCTGCCAATATCCAGTGAGGCTAAATGAGTAGGAGAGTGATGCTACACCTACTAGTAGTATTAGTATGTGAGTAACTGACTTGACTGCTTTGCATTAAAGTCCGTTAATATTTTTTTCTGTTTTCTTATGATATTCCCAGTTTGTTGCAATATCTGGCATATAAAGAAATTGCTATTGCTTATTCGAGTCATTAATGTAGTCAGAAGTCATCTGTTGTGCCCATCATTAAGAAAGAGAATGGGAGAGAAATTTTCATAGTGATTGACCTTATTTTTGGGTTGCATTTCTTTTGGACTTTTCCCATTGAAATCTATATTTGAGAGTAATAAGAATAGCGATTGGTTTGGTGTCATCAGGCTGCCAACGTACACATTTAATCTTTGTTTGAATGTTGTTAGGTGAAGCTTGTAAGTATTTGGTTTCTTGCTTTTCAATTAAATAACACAAAGAAGAAAACTCTTGTTTGAATTCCATCCAGTACATTGGTATAGTAGATGTCAGAGTACAGTATCCACCTTTTAGCCTCTTCCCTTCCTGGAAGTCTTTCCCTTCATCACAGAGAGACTTTCTTGGGTAAGTGCTTGTTTGATTTTCTTCTTTCTTTGTTGTATTGAACATTACCACTTGCCTAGAGATAGATACCTGACAAATCATGATTTCATAGAACTTGCTATTCACTGTCTTCAAATTCA
Source organism: Luscinia megarhynchos (assembly GCA_034336665.1). Lineage (NCBI taxonomy): Eukaryota > Metazoa > Chordata > Aves > Passeriformes > Muscicapidae > Luscinia > Luscinia megarhynchos. Next base: position 22,285,422 of record CM067566.1, on the reverse strand, counting down.
TAGTTAATACCTGCACTTATTATTTTTTATAGTATTGTAATATTGCTGCTTTCTGCTGTGATTCTATCAAGCTATACTGATTGCATGTTTTTTCTGTTTCCTAGTACTTAGAAACTTGATGTTTGGAGGTGAACCCCTTTTATCTCCAGGCTTCCACTGAGCTCTGGTACTTTGCTCATTTAATTAGCAGATGGTGAGGGTTATCACACAGGTTAAAAACCAGTAATTTTACCTGGAAAATAACTTCTCTGCTGAAATCTTACTGATTAAACTAATGGTGTTTGTTAGTAGGAGACACCTTGTAACTTGCTGTGCTTGGATTTGAGAGTCTAATAAATATCTCAATCTTTATTAGTTATTAAATTGCATGTATCATTTTAATGGTGATGTGGAGTTGTGTCATTATACTTACAGCTTAATGGAAATGTAAAGTCCTGTGATCACTACTGTGAGCTGCACATAAGGTGATCAAACACGAGATGATCCTCAACGCTCACTGAGGTGGCTCACCAAGCACGCCCCAGGTGTGGTATCTAGATGAAGCAAGGAAATTTAAGCTGTGGGGGAGCTGCTGGTGTCCAAAGATGCCAAGACACTGCTGGCACCCACCTACCAGTTTGGGTTAATTGGATAGGATTGCAGTAGGATGCCAGGTGCCTGGCTCCTGAGCTTTGGAAAGAAGAGCTAAAAATCTCTACTAGATCTTAATTATCACTCAATTATTACCACACTCATTAAATCCACATCTCTCCAATTTAGAGAGGAGGATGTTGTGGGGGACCATGTCAAAACCTTAGCCAAAAATTAAGATTTAGTAGGGATTAGGGGTGCTGGTGGAAGAGAGGCTGGACATGACCCAGCCATGGGCAATTCAGCCCAGAAAGCCAAACGTGTCCTGGCTGCATCCAGAGCACCGTGGGCAGCAGGAGAGGGAGGGGACTCTGTGCCTCTGCCCTGCTCTGGTGAGACCCCACTGCAGGGCTACATCAGCTCTGGGGTCCAGCACAGGAAGGACATGGAGCTGCTGGAGTGGGTGGGCTGGAGCACCTCCCCTGTTAGAGGAGACTGAGAGAGCTGAGGTTGTTCAGCCTGGGGAAGAGAAGGCTCCATGGAGATCTTGTTGAGGCCTTTCAGTACTTAATACGGGCTTACAAGAAAGATGAGGGCAGATTTTTTAGCAGGGCCTGTTGTGATAAGACAAGGAAGGAGTACTAGTTATAAATTAAAAGAGGGCTGATTTAGGTGGGATACAAGCAATATAAGCAATGGCCCAAAGAAGTTGTGGATGTTCCATCCTTGGAAACATTCAAGGTCAGGTTTGGAAGGGCTTTGAGCGATGTGATCTAGTTGAAGATATCCCTGCTCATTGCAGGGAATTGGACTAGGTGCCCTTTAAAAGTCCAATCCAAGCCATCTTATGGTTCTGTGTTTTTATGATTTGACCTCTCTAGGAGACTTCTTGACATTTTAAAGTGGAGAATGCTACCAACAAATCCTGTGCCCCTTCTTCCTGAAAGCCTTCTCTCCCTCCCAGGCATTACAGCCTAAGGACATGATTAGCAGTCACACTTAGTGCTAATGGGCTAAGGGGCACGTGGTATATCCTGTTTACTAGACCAAAAAAAGAGGAAGCAAAATTTCTCTAATTCAGACCTTCCGGTCTCTGTAAATTTAATGCATCAGCAAACTGGGAGTTATGTCCTAAATAATGTACAGACTGGGCTATGGAAGAGTCCCTCAACTTTAAGACTGTTCTGAAATGTAAGTTTTAGGTGGGTGTGAAATATTTTCTCAAGTCTGCCAGGTATATTGTTTTGGAATATTTATGCTGTAAGAGCCCCTTATACTCCATCCTTCCCACCTCACAGATCTTTCATGCACATGCCAAATACTTCAGTTATTTACATACCACACCATACCATACCATACCACACCACACCACACCACACCATACCATACCATACCATACCATACCATACCATACCATACCATACCATACCATACCATACCATACCATACCATACCATACCATACCATACCATACCATACCATACCATACCATACCATACCATACCATACCATACCATACCATACCATACCATACCATACCATACCATACCATACCATACCATACCATCCACTACAGCTTCTTAAAATACACTTCTGAGTTCCTTTGATAAAGCACTAATTTTGTTGTGGTTTCATGTGTTAGTTGGTTTTCTTTTTTAAGTAAGCATTTGATAGTATTTCTCATCAAGCAGCATTGTGTATTGGCTTAGTGTTCAGCCAGGCCAGAGTTTTAATTGTAAAGGATACATTTAAAGCATTTTTATGACTAAAAATCACAGTAAAGACACAGTGATATATTTTAAATCCTAGAGCAGATTTCTTTCTATGACAGGATTGATCTCAGTGATAGCAAATAAGACAGAGGGAACAGCTTAATTTCTCAAGCAGGAGAATATGAGTATTATCTTAAATTACAAACTCATAGGCTTAAATTTTGTCTTTTTCTCAGACTAAGAGGGACACCCAGTGGCCGATAAAATTATCACTGCTTCCTGAAAATGATCATTCAGTCTAGAACGTATGCAATGCTTTTTGATCATAGGAAAACAGAGACAAATCAGCCCAGCAACTGGACTAGCCTCTTGCAGGATGAGCTCTTCCCTGCAACAGCTGCCATGCTGAGCCAGTGGCCAGGACTCCCCCATGCCTTTGGTCTCTCCTGCCAGAACCTTAGACATCAACAGCACGATATGAGCTGTCTCTGGCTTTGCAATGTGCACTCCTTTTCAAGCAGAAGGCCAAGAAATACAAGCCAGTCATTTTCTCATATTCTAATTGCTGTTTGCAGGCTTTTATTTTTATGCCTCGTTTCTGCTGTACCTGCTCTCCCTTCTGTACATCACCATGGCATGGCACAGGTGCTCACCAGACAGTGAGAGATCAGCATCCTGATGCATATACTTCAGCAGAAATGGGAAAGTGTTAGAGGTGCATAGTGAATTCAGCTGGGCTCCCTCTTCTTGGGCATTGGGTAAGATGTGATGAAATAAAGCCCCATTCTTTGCTATCTCTATCCATCATCATCATCATCACCTCTCAGCACAGCTGCAGGTGTGTCTGGAGGTGTGCAGGTCTCACGTGGTGATGTGTCAGCAACCTCTGGCACCCTGCTCTGGGAGAGGCTGTGGGGCAGAGCTTGGCTATGGGAGCAGGCCAGTCAGTCATCTCCTGAGTGAGTGATAAAAAAGGCAAACTCACGTGTTTGGTGCTCCACACCTGTCTATGGGCTAATTAGAATGCCCTAATTAGAAGTGAGTAAAGCATTTTTATGAGCTTGCCACTAAGTGTGTGCTGCTGGACACAGCTCCTCCAGCACAGACTCCTTGTGCTCCTGCCCTGGGCCCTGTGTAGGGCAGGCACACACAGGAGGTGGCCACTGGCCAGGCAGAAGGGCCACCCAAACACCCAGAGCCACAGGGGTCTCCTCCAGGCCTCCCTGACCCAAGCACAGCATCACTGCCCTTTGTCATCCAGCACAGCGACAACACGACCATGGACAACATTCTGAGTGTTTTATTAACAAGTATAATACATATGCACTGTATACTAAATATCCTAAATATACTAAATAATATACTAAATATAGTATGAGGACTGTACAGTACAAATTTATGTTCACAGTTTTGACATGACAAAATGTCATTACTGAATTCCCATTGGACTACCAAAGTAGAAACAGTGAAAGTACATTAAACATTCACATCTTTAGTAAGAAAAGATTACCAAAATGTCTCCATATTTGCATGTTATAGTAATGCATGCTAGAAAACTTTAATTAGCCATTTTGTCTTATTAGCTTATAAAATATATTACATTTTATTTTAAAAATTCTGCATAGTTTATAGAAGTATTAAAGTAAATAAAAATCCTTGCTATACTTGCAGGTGAGAGATGCTAAGCAAAAAGATTATTTTGACCCTCTAAAGTACATTAAGTGCTAATATCTGTAAAATAGAATGAAAACTGGTGTAGCCCTCTTAAGACATGTAAAATCCTTTGTAAATTTTTTTGGAAAGGATTTGTACTTATCTGTGTGTTGCTAACCTTGACAGAGACAACATATTTGAACAAGATGTGGCATTAGAAATATCACTGCAGAGTTCCATGTGTATATTTAAATAAACCCCGAACATTAATACCTACTTAGTTTCTTGCAACTGTATTAGAAACTAGTAATTTATTATAATCAAATGGCTTAAACAGGCACATTTTAGTAAAACAGTATTACTTGTTACACACTGCACAGTGCAATGCTGTTAGGGAGGAAGGTGGGGGGTTTAAATATACTCCAGGATTAAATATTTTTATATTTTTAAATATTCTCCAGGATTAGGATTTTCTATCTAAACTGGCTTTTCTTTAGGGCATAGATGGAATGACTGGTTTTGGAAAATATTTAATTGAGTATATTTAAAAATTGCAAGGTATCCCTCAAATCAAGTTTGCTAAAATGAACCAATGAGCTGGCTAAGATGTAAATTCATATTCAGCAAAAAGTGCATTTGTTTGTGACCTTTTAGACACTCCACAAAGACACCACAGACACAAGTGAAAAATCCTATAAGGAAGGCATTATCATGTAGTAATCTCAAATACTTATATTTAATAGTTAAATTTCCGTTGTCCTAATTCACAAGACACATGGATGAAATTTGGAAAGTTCTGCTCAGTCTCCACTGTATTTGATTCCATCATTAGCACAAATACTTTCAGGAAAAAGGTAACTAAGTTAATGAATTAACATAGCAAATAACCTAGACTAAATTATCTGAAGTAACTCTTAGTTACAAAGAAGTTCTGTTTTTAGGGTACTGACTTTAAAAGTATTAAAAACATATTAATGAAAATATTTTATGTAAGCCTCAAAAGAGAAAGCGAGCATTAGAAAGAAATATTCCTTAAACATCCTGAATTTTCTAAATTTGAATTTTAAAGGCAAAAATGGGACCAATTGTCATTAAGGTGCTTATTCTTATAGTATCTGTTTTTTCCCCTTCTACAACAGAACAGAGAATTGTTTTCATCCCAGGGTATAAATGCCTGTAGACTCATGCCACAGGGTTCCTTCCACACAGCCTCTCAGCCAGTGATGTGTCCAGATTTAAAAAATTGCTATTAAAACCTAGAGCCAATCCTGCTACCATTGACAAAAAAAAAGTAAAACAGCAGTCCACATTCTGGAACAGCTGCTCATTAATATCAGTCTCTTTCCTACAAGTTTCTCAATGTCACTAACAATGTGGCCTACCAGGAAAGAAAAAAGATGGATTCATGTGCCAGGTGTTTCAGCATCACAGGTGAGCAGATGAGGGAGAGCTACAAGACACCAGACATAGCCCTGCTGAGGTGGTGAGGATGTATGGAGCTGGAACAGAACAACTGCTGTCAGACAACTTTCTACATTAAGTAAAGACCTCTCCTTCTCTAATTCCACAGGCATGTGGATGTCAGCAGAACAGCTGGTAAAGTCCTATCACCAAATAAAGGCTCTTTGCACTCACACTCCTGCATCTCCAAGATTATTTGGCATTGGGCTTCACTGGCTATAGAAGCACAGCCTACCTGCTTCACAAGCTCAAACATACCCACCTGCAGATGGACACTCCACCTATCTCCTGCAGAATTCTATGAAACTCTTCCTCCCCTCACACCTCCATTGTTCACTGGGTTTTTCCAAAAAAGGAAAGCCGACTTCAGTATATTGTTTAATGTACAGGGAATGGTGGTTACCTTACATAGTGCAAGGAAGGAAAATGCTTGTGTGTGAGTGTAGAGAAATACATCCTATTTCCTTGCAGTGCCACAAAGTCTGCCAGCTAATACAGAAACCTTCCTTTCAGAGGGCTCCCAGACAGGAACATTTCTAGGACCAACTGCAGGTTGCTTGAATTCAATTGATTTTACCTGTGAAGTTCTGTTTGCTAATAGGCACGGTTTTAATGCAATAGACATGTCCACAGGGAAGCAGCTGTACCTACCATCGAGACACTACCACAGTCATAGATCAGAGTTAAAACCTGGATGATATGCTTTTATCCAAAACAGATACATGATTCAATTTATCATCAGAAGCACTTCATATGATGCCATCTTCTCATAAAAATATTGTGGATCAATAATTTTAAATACTGCAGTGTATTACAGTGGTACTCACAATAGAGTTCAGAGCATTTTTTACTTAATCATTGCTATTTTCCAAAGTACAGCAAAGAGAAAAAGGATTATTTAGAAGAAATGCAGGGGCATGATTGCAGGGGGATAATCTATATCTCTGAAATGAGGTGCAGCAGGTTTCCATGTCATTTAATGCCAAATCACAGGAGAGTACCATAGAATTACAGAATCATAGAATACGCTGAGTTGGACGGGACCCATCAGGATCATAGAATCCAACTCATGGCCCAGCATAGGACATCCCAAAAGTCACACCATATGCCTGAGAGCATTGTCCAGACGTTTAACTCAGACAGGCTTGGTGCTGTCACCACTTCCCTGGGAAGCATGTTCCAGTGCCCAACCACCCTCTGGGTGAAAAACTGCTTGATGGCAAACCCCTGACTCAGCTTCCAACTGTTTCTTCAACTGTATGTGTTCCATCCATACACTTGCACAGAAACCAGACATACAGAGTCACACAAAGTCTTCCTTTAACAAATGCACTGCGGCATTATGCAACTAAAACAAGGATGTATACTACACTGTAACACAGATGACAGATGACATTGGTTTAGATGCACAGTATTATGTACGGGCCAATTCCTGCCCATTTTTCTTCTTGACTGGGGTAAATGATACTATGACTCAATCTTTCTGTAAAGTAATTATACTGTTTAGATTTATTTCCTCAGCATTACTCACTGTTTGGGGATTTCTAAATCAAGTGTCTTTCTAAAACTGTTGTATTAACCACATTGCAGAAATCAACACAGCTGGGAGAGTCCATTCATTGCATTGTTGAGCATAAAATGACAGTGTATCCCTTACAGGGCACATAAATAATAGTCTCTGGCAAGGACTAGCATTTCAGATATCCACTAACATTTACTATTTTATCAGTATATGCTGGGTTGATTATACGAAGAAACCAACAAAAGCTGTTAGTTTAAAAATTCCCTTATTCACAAATGAAATACAATAAACATACTGAATGCAGAAAGGGTTTGCTTAGCATCCCCAGGAGAAAAAAAACAGAAGTGTTCACATTCTTTAGGTCTGACCCGTGGCAAGGACATAGAAGGGTTAGATAACACCTGTTACTGACCATACGTAAGCTTTTAATGGTATAAACTCAGAGATCCAGACCAGCTGAATCTAAATTAAAATGCATGTGTAAAAAACAAAAGAAGTGTGACAGGAGTCAGGGACAGAAGACATTCAGACTAGCATGTGGCGTTTCCTGTGAAGAGCGAGATGGTCGGAACGTGAAAAGCTGCGGTCACAGTCTGGACACTGGAAGGGTTTGATTCCTGTGTGCTTGCGGAAATGCCGCGTTAGTTCATCGGAACGAGCAAACTTCCACGTGCAGCCCTCCCAAGTGCATTTGTACGGCTTTTCTCCTGGAAAAGGAAACACAGAAGTCAGGATTTAAGACATGAACACATCACAGAAGTTCACACATAAATCTGACAAATTTATTCTACTGCCTTGCCAAATTTCAGCATGTACTTCAATGCTTACTCAAAAAGCCTCCAAACAGCTCAAAGCTGACGAGTACTCTGCACTAGAAACAGTGTAGTCAAAGTTAACTGACCAAAAATTGTTACCTGCCACAACTTATTTTTTTATTGTCTCTCTTTTCCTCTCACTGCCATGTTAATACTTGTTTTGTCTTATGAAGCCCAGAAGCATGAAGGTTTAAGCATTTGTTCAAATCTTTTCAAAACTGGGATCTCATTTTCTAGATTTTTTGGGGGAAGGACTGTGCTTCCACAAAGAAAAACAGGCAGAAATCTTGTGATTTCTTGAAATTTAATGTACTGTAAATGACCGGCATCACTGTCACACGTACTACTACTTAAACTCTCTCTCTGTCATTACTAATATGTTGTTCCTCCTCCTTTAACACCACTGTACTGTTCAACAAGTAAAGGGCTGGCTTGATGCACAACAGAAATGAACTGGGCTTTATTTTTCCTAAAAGAGATATCTTTGTAAAAACCTTGGATGTGTATATATTCATTCAACATGCCAAGATGAACAATTCGGTGGGAGAACAGAGATGGGGGTGTTTACTGCAACACGCATTCAGAAAAAAAGCACCATTGGACCAGTGGTTAGCATCTCCACAGAGCAGATGTGTCTACATTTGGCATATAGTCCAGACTTCTGCAAATGGACTACTCCCATGGAAATCAGTCAAATTTAACAGTGATGTCATAGGTGAGCCAGTGCGATTTGAACTGATTTGGTGTTAATGGGGTGTGCAGATTGAGTAAACTGCAAGCAACTAGACACAAAATGAGTGAAGAGCCAGTGAACATAAAACACATCAGCATGCACTGTGAACCCGTTCTGGCTTACAGTCTCTTGCTGTAGGTTTTTCCTACTATGTCCTCTGCCTTTTGCTCAGCCTATAAATATTTTCAGAACAATGCCAGATCTACCTTCTGTCATTTTGTTATTTACACCTGTGGTCGCCTGGCCATCAGCAGAAATTACAAGCTTAGCCTACTATTTTACCATAGACTTGATGAAAGAGAAGCATAGCTATGCTCAAACCTGTATGGGTTCTTCGGTGAGCTTTCAGGTGGGAGCTTTTAGTGTAGACTTTGTTGCAGCCTTCATAATCACATCGATGTATTCTGCGTTTTCTTTGTGTGTCTGGAGATTCCACAGGTAAAGGTCTCTTTCCTGGCTGAACTATAACTGAAGGGTGATTCCTGCAAAGTCAAATTAATGTTAAAAATAAAAACCATTTAGCACAGCAAACCTCAGCTAATATGATTCATAACAGAGCCTTTTATTCACTACCACTCTGTCTCTTGGCAGAAAGAAAAACATTACGTGCATGTTGAAAAATTCAACAGGGTTTAGCAAATTTTGTGCATTTTACCAGTAATATTTTTAAATGTTTACTCACTTTGTGGCATGATGTGGCCATTTTTACTACTTCCTAGCTCGTTTTTAAAAATTAGAGAGGAAAACCCCCCCCCACAATTTCGTATTTTTCAGTCAAACCCAGATTTCTTAAACCCTGAGTGAACTTTCCTTGGACTTGGTCACTATTTTTTCCCTTCAAATACAACTAATTTGATTGTAATTGGAAACAGCTATTCCATATTATTAAAGAAATTGTATCTTTAGGGTTTCAAAGCAGAACTCAATCTTTATTGTTCCAGCCACTCCTTTAGAATGTAATTAAGAATTTCCTGTTTGGTGGTGGCAGCAGGGTGCGGCCTCCTTGTACCACTGACGTCAATTCCTAAAAGTAGAGCTTAGCCTGTGTGGCACACCCACAGGATGTCTGAAGTTGTCCCTCCACCTTCACAAACATAATTTTTCACTTTAGAAGCCCACAAGTACAGTGCAGGTAAGACATACGCAAACTACACATGGACTCCTGCCATAAACAAACTCACAAATGCTAGTGCATGTGAAAACATACAAGCTTCTTAAAAGGTGTCTTTGACTGTTGAATGACACCCCTGCTGTAGAACTGGGGACAACCTTAATTCTTCCACATCAGTCTTACAAAATGTATGTCTGTCAAACAGTTATGTGTAGAGGGTAACATGCAAATATTAGCATTCCTTGTTGCAAAACCAGCTCTTCCATGCAACAGAATGGAGCTTTCTAGAACTCCCATCTTTTCTAAGTTAATGTATTTCACATGTTTTTAGCAATCAACTGGTTTTGTAACACTGGGTTCTATTGGTTACTTACTCCAAATTCCTTTAGGGCCTAATTTTTAGAAACACTGAATTCCTACTTCTCTCAGCAAAATAAAGGGCATGTGCTAAAGACAGAAAATGCATGGCTTAAGAATCAAAGATTTTTCTGTGACCCCACAGCAGCCCGATGGGGATTATCCATGTGGGAAAAGTTGAATTCTGTTACTGATTCTTTTCTTAAGAGTTAGAAGCTGGAAACTGGGAGCCAAATTATCTTTCATGGGTGGTTCTATGACTATTGAGTGATGTACTCTTCAAGCACACATTAAATCTAGCTAAAAATACTATAATGGCAGGAAACCCCTGATGGTGATGTTAGACAGAGACGTACACACTCTTAAATAAGAAGGCAGGCTTCTAGCTTCCAAAGAAACAGCTCTCTAAAGCTCTTTAATGCAGTTGCATAGCAGCCTTTTTGGAAAAGCTCTGGCTTAGGACAGCAAACAGACTTGGTTTAAATTATTACATGTGGAGCCTAGTCCTGGACATGGTAACATCTGGGAAAAGGAAGAAAAACAGTATTTGCCATATACCATTTGTGGTTTAGATTTTCAATCTACAAGTGTCTGGAAAAAGCACTGAGAATGTCTCCTTTTCCCCTTTTGGGAGAGGAGGCTGGCAAGTCAACAGAATGTTATCAATAATCAGATAGGGTGTGGCAGTTTTAAAAAATTGTTAGGGTGGTGTCAAATTTAGAGGTAAATATTAAGTAAGTGACAATAACAAAAGAACAGCCCTAATTCTTTCATCTCCTCTTCTATAACCAGATGTAAGTTCATGAAAGTCTACCCATTTAAGTGTCACTCAACAGATCAGAATATCTTCCAAAAATTATGTTAAAACTTCAACTTTTTCTTTCTTTACCACAGACCACACTATGTTGACAGCATGAGTTAAAACTTTTCAAGTTGCATGAAAATATGTTAATGAGGCTCCTTATATTTGGCCAGAGATTATTATTACCTCAAGTTTGATTTCTGCACATCGATTATTAGACATGCTAGAAAGTCCAGCCATCCCTACAGAAATGCTACCAACATTACTTATATATATATACATACAGATAGATAGATATAGTTATCCAGATATAGATAGATAGACTGCCAAAAGCTAACACTAAAGCAAAATAAGTCACTTAAAAGTCAAATTAAGTTCCTTCAGGGAGACTAAAGGTTTCCTATACCCCTTTAATGTAGCTTAGATGTCTGAATAGTACATCCTGGGCAGTTGGAACCAATGAATAGTGATGAAAACTTCAATGCCTAACTATAGCTATAAAGCTACAAGACAATAACATTTTTTAAAATAAAGGTTTAAGTATCTATACTGTTACTTGTGTGAGTTGTCTATATTTTTTTTAATTATAACAAATACAATTTATAAACTTGTTTTGGATACAGCAGAATGTGAACTTGAAAGGGCTGGCTCTAGGAGCAAGAGCTAGAGTTCCACAGCACACCTACTGAGCAACTTAAGCTGTTACAATGCAAGGACAGAATCTCCATGAAAGTAACACTGCATGAGCAAGCAGAGGAGATGCTTTGGAAACATGGACATACAAATGTTTCTGTAACAAAGCTACCTACACTTTATACCAAATTTTATATTCTTTGCTCAGTGGATGGCTTTCCTGGGGAAACTAGACCCATTGGGAAATAAATAATGCAAATCACTAATGCAGGTGACAAGTCTGCAGAAGTCTCAGCCCTGGAGGAAGGGTGTGGTACCAGTCAGGAACAGCACTTACTGGTTTGCTCTTGTTAAAGAGACTTAACAAAAACAAAAAATAAACTGAATCATTTGATAGTCCTGACCTAGCAGTAGTTAGTTCCAGGTACATAAAGACCTGACTCCCTTGTGTGGTAGGTCCATTATGGAAGGTAAGCTACCAACTAGTAAACATGCACGTTTACTATTTTATGTTCATTACAATAAAATGTATAAGGCAATTTGAAAGAAACACCATATAGTTTATAAAAGCTAGCTGGCAACTAATTGCAAAGAGCCTGCAGTCTAGGAGCTGCATCCAGACTGTTTGAAGACAAGAAGGGGTGCCCCCAAGAAGGCTGTAGTGGAATGTAGCCAGCCCTGGTGCTGTGGTGTGCTTCTGAACCCGAAGGCCATGAGCAGGAGGAAGAGGAAGCATTCTGGAGGAAATACAGGAGACCACCCACTCAACCTAAGCTTTTCTTTCTCTCTCTGAACCATACTCACACTGGGGTTTGAGCGTCTGGTTTGAAGCCCTCTTTTCCTTACTCTGTGAGGTGAGGTCAAACACAACCATCTCAAGGGTGACAGTGAGCAAGAGGGAAATGCTGGATTCTGAGGTTCTGTGCTGTGAGCCCTTCTCAGCTTCCAACTTCAGCTCCTGCCACAGCCACACTGGCAGCCTGCCTGCCTACCCAGAGCCCTGCCTGCTGAGAGATGAGCCAGGCTCTGGGTCATTCCACGGTTTTAGTAAGTTGACAGGATTTTCCCTAGGAAAACAGGAAATGGAAGGGTGCCCATGGCTCCACAGATACTTTCTTGAGACCTTTTTAATGTTTTCAATTAAGAGGTTTATGCCCCAGACCTAATTTCTTCTTCCAGCCCTTGTCCTTTTTCTGCAAACAGCATTGTTTTAAAACACATTAGATCTGTGATCCAGTTCATGCAGTGGCCCCAGGAACAGCTACACCAGCACAATGAGTTAATACTTGGATGGAAAGAAGTTGCTGTGAGGGAAGAAAGCTTCAGAAAACTACTTGACTTGCCCAAAAAAATCACCCACAGAACAAGGCCTCAGGTAAAAATGCAATTTCACTGGATATACACAGAACTTGTAAGCCTGAAGAGGTTCTTCCCACCAAGCGGACAAAATTTTTGAAAAGACAAGGAGGTTCTCCAAGAAGAAAAATCACAACACTCATTTTAAAGAAAGGTATTTTATGACTACCTTTCTTTATGAATACATGAATAGAGATACCAGTATGAACTGTCTTTTAAGTTTCTTTCAATTTTTCTGCTGGTTTTATGTAAGTAGGTTATCACTGGCTTATTTGGGAGTACCACTTTCAGTAACTTGTGGAATTAGGACCTATCATCACTTTAGAAATGCATTATATAAATGGCACATCTATTGCAATGTATAAATATGTATCAACTCCTATACTGCTGAAGAAGTGGGAAAAGAAAGTTGCAATCACATTTCACAGTGACAGTGCTGAGAAGGATACAGGAAGTTTTCCTGTATTTTATCACATGCTCTAAAGCATAGCAACAATCCTTTCCCATTCCTCAGAACTGGTAACTGACAGTGAACTGCTTTCCATTCCTCTGGTGATCTTTGGGACTGCTGTTAGCTACTTACTCTTGCAACATTACTTGCTGAGGAGACAATGAGGTCATCACTGGAGGTGACATTTGTTCAGGATAGAAGTCAGTTTTTGATGGTTCGCTCCCTGGCTCTACTTTAATTGTTTTCTTCAGGGTGGGCTTCTCATAAGACTCAATGACAGGCACTGTAGGGGAGAGGGTAGGAGAGGGAAGGCAACATGAAAAATTATGAAGATTTACAGAAATAAATAATATACATAAAGATCTATAGTTAAAACAAATCCATCATTTACTGTGACAATTTATACTAAATACAAAATCTTTCAGTTTTAGTTATCTCCTGATGAACTTTGATTCAAAACATTTCTATTCATTTTCATCAATCTGACATTATTATCAGTCCACATCTCAATAGATCTATGCACAAGAGCACTGATCTAAACAAGAGCAATGGGACTAATGAAGGGTATGGAGAACAAATGTTGTGAGGAGCAGCTGAGGGAGCTGAGGCTGTTTATCCTGGAGAAAAGGAGGCTCAGAGGAGACCTTATCACTCTCTACAGCTGCCTGAAAGAAGGTTGTAGCCATGTGGCCGTTGGTCTCTTCTCCCAGACAACTAGAGACAGAACTAGAGGAAGTGGCTTCAAGGTGCACCAGGGGAGGTTTAGTTTGGACACTAGGTAGAATTTCTTTCCAGAAAGAGTGATGAGACATTGGAATGGGCTTCCCAGGGCAGTGGTGGAGTCACTGTCCCTGCAGGTGTTCAAGGAAAGGCTGGATGTGGCACTCATGGTCTGGTTGACAAGGTGGTGTTGGGTCACAGGCGGGACTCAGTGATCTCAGAGTCTTTTCAACCAAATTGATTTTGTGATCCTGTGACCTTGGTAAGTCTGGTAAAATATTTACACAACAAATTCTATGCCTGTTTATTTTGCATGAACAGGAGTTATGTTCCACTTCCTAAATCACAAACAACCCAGAGAAAATAAGTGCTTGGATATTTGTCTTATTTTGCCGGGATGAGACAGCATAAAAAGGAACTCTGACAACACCAACCTTGCATGCTACTTGGAGTTTCCATCTCATCTGGAAGAACTGTGGACACCATGATGGGCTGCTGGAGATGGGGAGCATACATGAAAGGAACGGGCTGGACCACAACAGGCTGTATAACTGGGAGTATCCCAGGGCTTCTCAGTCCGTGGCGTGAAAGAGCAGCGGCCATGACAGGCGGGATTGTTATTGGCATAGAAAGAGGCTGTACTCCTGGGGGTGACGGTGTGAATTTACTCAGAGGTGAGCTGGGTGAGGACAGAGTCAATCCAGGTGAACTTCTCCTGTGCACAGTCTGAAATTTTAGGGGGGAGGGAGAACTTCCAGTTGAAGGCGGTGAGCTCCGTTTATTTACCGTAAGGTCTACTGGCTCCATCTGGATTCCATTTGATAGTCCTTCAGGGTTTGAGTAGAATTTATTGTGCAACATACTTGGTGCAGAATAAATGACGCCGTATTTGTTTGGCTTCATTTGGTCCATGTAATTGGATGGGTATGACTGTCAGAAGGAGTGGAAATGAAATACAAAAAATCAAATAATAAATTAACACGTGCACACAGCTACTGCTGAAAAAGAAAGGCAGCCAATAAAACAGGCAAAATGAAAAAGTGTCAAGAAAGCATTATAATGTACTTTCGAAATAACAGTGAATTAAATAAAGCCTCAGATTCCACACACAGGAAGTCAATCAAGTTCTGATTCACTAACTGTTTTAGAAGCAATATAAAACAGATCTTGAAAAAAAATCTTCAAGGCTTATTCAACTATTTTTCTCCCTTTAAAATTGCCTGTCATAAATTAATCTGTAAATTTCTTAACTGACCTGGGAGATACATCTGCTATGCCAAGCATATAACTATATATTGAGGATCATCAGTTCTGGCAAGAGGGGAGTTCAGTTGGGCTTAGAATTGCAAGTAATGGGTCCCAATCAACTGCTAAAGCAATTGAAAAACAATCATCACTAAGGAAACAAATTATGAATCTGAACCCTACAGTGAATACAAAATACTCAGCTGAACTATGTAAGTAATGGGTGAGAAACTCAAGTGTGCAAAAGGTAAAATCTAAACCTTTCTAATTTTTGAGACATAAAGCAGCTAACTAGCCAGTCCAATTATGGAAAATGAGTACAAGGATAAACATTTGGTGAGTTGGAAAAATATTCCTGTTAGTGGTAGCAGTTCCCATTATAATATAAACCCCAAAGCTAACCTTGACCTGTGATGACCTCCACAATTTAGTAATAATTTATATATATATACATATATATACACACAAATATACATATGTATGTATAAAGTTATATAAGTAACACACACATATCTAGTGATTTTTGTCAACCAAGAAGTATTAACATTAACTTCATAGTGCAGTATTATTAAACAAACACACAGACCAATACTGTACTTAAAAACTGTTCAAAACTGAGGTTGTTTATTAACAGCTAAGTCACAATGGAAACTGTTGTGATGCTCCAACACAGCAGTGAGACACAGAAAATGCAATCCACACAAATTTTTAGTTGTGTTGTCAACTTTTTTTAAAATAAAATACTACCTCTGGATTTTAAGTAAGTAAATTAATATTAAGAAACTAATTACTTCTTTGTTATCAAAAATATTTTTGATGAGCGGGACTAGAAAAATGTTCAAAATGGTATAAAGTGAAGCAGATCATTAAGTATAAAACTACTGTATTTTCATAAAATTATTTCCATAACATTTCAATTATTTTTCTTCCTAGGGTGAATAGTTCTGTCAATACATCTTCCTGGTTTCTGACCTCTGTCTTCCCTGTGAGGGAATTCTTAACTAAAGGTATTTTTGCAAAATGACACAAATGTAATTTTCTTCTTTTCAGTTACTGTTTGAAACACTGAGTTTAGAAAATATTAAATTTTCCTCCTGCATTCATAGCACTGTGATAAAACAACAAAGCTGAGTCACTCAATCCATAAAACATTCAAATAAAGCAGCACACACAATGGTGATTAATCTTGAAACACTAAACATTACATTAAAATCTCTAAAGCTTAGATATTGTCTTTATGACTATTCTTACAAATATCATCTATAGAAACATTCATCTTTGATGGCAATTGTTTTGTCAGAATTTTATTAAATGCCATTATTGCAAGAAGTACTGTCTGTAGACTTGCCAGCACTGCTGAGCCAAGCAATGAAATTATTAGCATTCTAAGTGATGGAGACCACTAAATATTGACATAATTTAATATTTAACAGCATTTAGTAGCTTTTAAATCTGATCAAATTACAGGCATAGTCAAAAGATCAAAATTTTAACAGGTAAGAAACATTAAATACTTCTGTTAAAATACTTCTGCTAAAACTCCTGTTATTGGTTTGCAGTGCAGAGTTCACCCAGCTTTAACAAACTGTAAACATTCCACCACCAAGCATCAGTGCATTCACAGTGCTGCAGGTTTGTCAGGGATGATCACAATGCCATTGCCTATGAACTTTTCTTCCATTGCAAGAATGCTGAAAAGGAAAAAGCCTATGCAATTTAAATCTCCAGGAATGCTTTTGGCCAAGGAGTCTATTAAAGAACAAGCATCCCTAGGCGTAAGTGTATCCTAAGAACACCTGGTGGGAATTTGAGGAATAACTGTCTGGATGCTCACATCATTTATGCGCTCTCTGATGGGGGAGCAATGATTATGGTGATGGATTTTGGTGCACAGCCTGCAAAAGGGTAGAAATGCTGCTGGAGACGGGGTCTCCTGAGACTGTGGGCAGCTTCCAGGTGTATCTCCCCTCCCCTGTAGGGTGGCCAGCAGAATATGCCCACAGCGAAGACTGGAACACCCACTTTTGGATGGGTGAGTAAAAATGCCAAGATTCAGTCACATACAAAGATAAAACCCTGAAGTAGTTTACAGGTGCTTTGTTTTTGTAGTTGTGCATTCTGCAAGGCCAAAGACATTTCTAGCTGACCACACTTACATATATATATATACAAGACCTTTAGACCTCATTATATTATAAACTGCATTGGTAATATTTAGATACTGTATTATCAATAAATCTAATCATCATGACCCACATAATCAGTGTCATACTTCTTGTACCTGACCAAGTCTTCTCTCTACTACTCTGCTACACAGAGAAAAACTGTTTATTACAATTCAAACAAAAAAGCAACTTGTTTCATCAAATGGCATTTGTCCAAATGTTTAAAAAGTCCTCACAGCAAATAGGTAGTGCTTTAGGTAGGACTCAGATGACTTTGTCAGCAGTTCATTAAGAACTATCATAATATATGTTCAATAATCCACTTCAATAAATGGCATGAGCTGTTGGTAGAGTGATGAAACAGTGTGGGTACAAGCTTCAGTCACCTGAGAAGTATAGTTAATCCTTTCAGCCACACACCCTGGTGTCAAAACCATTACTAGCTTCCTCCTTCCACTCCAACTACTGCAATGTTTTAAAGACAGACAGACTTTACACCTACAGTGTACATTCAGAGAGAAGAATGAGTTATTCCTAAGGGGCTTAATTTAATATGGTATCTAATGATTCTATCAGAATGGAAGATGCAATACAAATAATCTTGATTTTAGACTTTTTATTTTGTAGAGATACTGCTCTGCTTAGCATTTATCAACATCACACTATCAGTTTCTCTCTCATTCCACCTCCTCAAAAGGTGGCCAAGAAAACTAACTCACTCAGTGGCTGCTATCCTTTCCTATGTTCTCTCCATATCACAACACCTCCCTTTAGAGGTGTCTCCTGAACAGTTTCTGTTGTGGCACAAGACCAAGAAGAGATGGGGAGCTCAAGGGCTTAGGGCTCAGCAGCCTATGGGTGTACAAGAAGCTGAAACATACATGGCCCTCATCCTGAGGGAAAACAAAGTAGCATCCAGTGATGGAAACTTCACTTAGAAACCATATTGTCCTCTGGACTTTCTGCTTTTTCTTTTCTGTCTTTTTTTTCCCTTATGCAATGGCAAAAGGTAAAAGAAAAACATAAAAATGTGGGAAAATGCTCTGAATAGTCACTCTGACTGGTCAGAGTCATTACACTTACTTATAAGAAGACTCCAGAAGTTCAACACATGGAAGGCACCACATCACTAGGAGAAGGATATGGTATAGAATAACCAATGTTTGGAACTCCAGTCTTGAAATGCACTTGGCTCAGAAATGCTCCCTTGGTCTTTCCCACTCATCTGCTGGTCTGGGAAAGACTGCTCACACCTCTCCTGGTGAGCCTTTTGAGGGACTGACCTGCCCACCTGGCAGAAACACACAACTGTTTGGGGCACTTGTGTGTTTGTGCAGAACCCCAAACCATTGCAGAACCTTCTTTAGGAGATGAAGGCAGATGTGCACAAAAGAAGGCCCAAAAGACAGCAATGACACTTCTTTTGTAAAACCAGCCTCTTTTCTGATTTCAATGGACACCATTAGATAATCTTAGATTATAGTAGATAATCATCACTAATCTTAATATAGTTACACAATAATTGTGATTAAAGTGACAGATAGACTGGCCAATAATTAAGTTCTTTCTTGACCCAAATATTGAAATTTGTCATACTTGCAACTTTCAGTGACAGTTATTTTTCTATCATTACTCTCCAGCAAATAAACCCCCATGAAAGTCAAACTGTAATTTCAAAATGCATATAAACTTAACTCCCAGAAGTATTATTAATAGAACTGAAGAAATCAGAGTGCTTACAGATGCATTTAAATTTATGAAAATTATTCTTTATTTTAAACGAAACAGGAAACAAACTTTCCATTAAAAGATGTGATTCAGAGCACAAGTTTAATGCACTCTGAGTTATGCTCACTGACTTCACCCTTTTAATGGATCAGCCTTTCTAGGGGTGTGGTTTTATGTTACACTTAATCTGTTATTGCAAGCTAGAAGCTGAAAGGGGAGGTCCTGTTCTCTCATCCTCCCCCCTCCCCTTGCTCTAATATTGAGCAGCTGCACAGAATGAGTCAGATCAGCTTCCTGACCTGACCAAAAAATGAGTATTTTTGGTGGGTTAGCAATTCTGACCATTCAGTGAGCTGATCCAAAGGTTCCAAATCATTCTAGGACCACACAATTCTTCAGTCACACAAAGGAGACACAAAGCTGGTATGGAGGGAGCAAAGCCAAAACCTACCCTTTCAGCAGCAGCCTGTAGCACCACAATTCTCATTGTACTGCTTCCCACCTACATGTCCCTGCTGCTGTTGCTTATCAGACTCTTCTCTGAGATGAGCCTACATTCTAAGTTCATGGAAAATTAACCCAATTTTAAAGAAGTGTCTCCTCTTCCCCTTTTTTCCCCCCACATTCCTTCTCCACTGCCCAAGTTCTCAGCTGTTCACTTGCTAAAGTAGTGCAACCAGTTTACCCAGCAAAAAGCCATTTCTGGTTTGTGTTTTTGCAGGATTAATTTTCTGTTATTTAGAGCAGAGCTAGCCAGGGGCACCTGTTACCACAACCAAGAGAAAAACAGAAAAAGGCATAGCAAGAAGCTGTTCACTTAGTTCAAAGGTGTAACATTGAAACCACAGGCTATTGCCACTTCACCATGAAGCGTGGCAACTTAATTTCAACCCACCTCCATCAGCAGCATGAGCTACAGAGATGATATTTACGGAGCTGTGGCTCAGGAATACAAGGACACTCCCTCCTCTGACAGGCAACCGGTCAGGTCATTTGAGGAAATATATAAATAAATTACAGAAAGTTTTCCTAGAACGTGAACCTGATTGCACAAAGATCAAAATATAGCTTCATGTGCTTTCCTAAACTAGTCCAAAGCTTAATTACATCTCATTATGAATTTAAAGGTGAAAAAATGAAAGGGTCATTTTTAGGGCCAATATATTGGAAAAGTCTTACCACTGAAACAGGCTCCATGGCTTCTTGCTTGATAGGGACTGGGTCAAACATTAGCATCTTTTTTATTCACCTGTTCTGATGCCTCTGAGGTTCTGTCCTGCTGGGGAAAGACAAGGTGTTAGAAAGCCACAGGAAATACCCGAATCAACTTTCTGAATTGCAGAGAATCTACTATTTTGTTAGATTAATGTGAATATTTAACCATCGCTAACACATATTTTAAATCTTTGACTGAATTTACTGCAAGTTTGTTCCTTCTAAATTGCTATTGAACCAAATGGACATTTGCTCACTTTAAGAGTCAAACTGAATTTTTGTTGTGCATGTCAGCACACCAAGACCACAGAATTTTCACTTTCATTAGCTGTCAAGGGTTTTAACAAATCACTGTTTAGACCAGACATTTCTCATCAGCATTGCAACCTCAGAATAATCTTGTTTATACAAGTGAACTGATTGTGGAGAGGATCGCTCTTTCCTAAGAGTTCTAACAGAAACACTCAGTAGATCACATACAGTGACACTGATACCAAAGCAAAAAAAAAGATTAAAATACAAGACTAGCTTGGACTACACTCAACATGCTACAATGACTTAAAAGAAAAAATGCATCAGTTATTACAACATAATAGATTTACTGACAATTCAACAACTATTTGGGCTAACTGTGCAAAGTAGAAGCACTAAAAATCTGCTTGTATTCTGTGTAGCTTGAGGGTTTTTTTTCCTACAGTGTTCAACCTTACTTGTCCAATCTCTAAATAAATGCCTGAAATAAAAATATTTAATGTAAAGCATGTAATAATTGTCATACTACACATTTGCTATGGTCATCTTGGAAGGAAAGGAGATACCTGTTCTAAGTGAAGCCATAAGGGTACACAGAGAAACTAAGGGGAAGCAAAGGGAAGTTGCTCACAATGAGATTTAGAAGCTGCCAAGCTGTCTATATATCACTCCAGGTTATACATTAAATGATTGATGTCAAAGGAGCAAGGTCTGACCGTGCACCGTATACTTCTCAGCCCTGCCTGGAAGGTACGACCTCTTTAAAGACGCGAGGCCAAAAGTAAACGACACAAATTAAATTTGGCCAGCAGATGGCACTGGAGAGAAGCGAATGCAGCCAGACTCCACCATCTGCAGCTCACCCCGCAGCACAGCGCAAGGCTCACCGACAGATTTGTAGCTGTGGCTGGGAAATTCTCCCAGAAATGCAAATGAACATTTACTGATGTACCTGCTCAAATTAAAACGATTCTAATAAGCTTACGCTAATGAACAATTTTGCAGTTAATATTTGTTTAACAAAATTTGTTAAGAGCTTCCAGAGAAAGATGGCATGAGTTGTTACAAGTCTACCATTTTATTCAGTTAAAGACTTCTGGAAATACATTACAACAGTGTGCACTTTGAATAATGGAAACAAACAAGTAGCAGAGTAAATGATAATATCTTCATAATTCACCTTGTAAAAGTTGAAGGTCTGACAAAAACAAATCACAAAACTGAAGTGAAACAAATAATGCAGCTTAATGCAATTTCCAGTTTAAACTTAGTATGAAATTTTAGTTTGGGAGCAGTCATGTAAGATGGCACTATTTGCTAAAAGTTGTGATAGTTCTGTAAATACTTTAAGTATGTTTGTGAGAAGGTTATTAATTATACTATTTTCTTTGAATGGTTATCATTCAGATAACTGTTACCTAATTATCTTTTTCAGGTTTCAACATGCCACACAGCTAGAACTAACATTTCAGAATACTGACTTTCCAGAAATATATCCACATATCTATGCATCATTCATATTCTCACACATTCATCTGCATTGTGAAAACAGAATAGTTGTACTTTTAGATGTGAAAAAAAAATACAGTAAAATGTAGCCACTCAGAGCTCCTACATAGGAACTTGGAACTAATTCCTTTCAGGTTTCCAGAAACTTTTGATTTTTATCTTGTATGTGCATAGATAAAGTAACACCCCAATTTGTACTTTAGTGAAGGAAGGAAGGAGAAAGGAAAGAAAAGAAATAGGAAAGAAAGAAAAAGAAAGAAAAAGAAAGAAAGAAAGAAAGAAAGAAAGAAAGAAAGAAAGAAAGAAAGAAAGAAAGAAAGAAAGAAAGAAAGAAAGAAAGAAAGAAAGAAAGAAAGAAAGAAAGAAAGAAAGAAAGAAAGAAAGAAAGAAAAGAAAGAAAAGAAAAGAAAGAAAGAAAGAAAGAAAGAAAGAAAGAAAGAAAGAAAGAAAGAAAGAAAGAAAAGAAAGAAAAGTTTTTTTCTAAGTAAATGCAATGATGCTCATCCTTTCTGTAATTTTTGTAATTCTAAAACTGTATTTTCATCAGTTTAAGAATTACTCCTTTCACCTTTTACTCCAAGGAAGTGTGTGAAAAGACACTTGATACCCATTTCACATATCATGCTACACATTTCTGTGTTTCCTGAGATAGCTCTAAATCACTGTGCAGGAATTAAACTGACATAGACAACAGGAAGTGTACTACTCTGAACAAAAGTGAAAAGTAATTCTCAGTCTTTCCCAAGTGCAGTCATCTAAGAACAGCAGAGCAAAACTTTACTTTTATGTAGGTTTACTATGCTGCATTGGAGTATAGGATGTTATTCTTTATCATGTTACTCTTAAGCAAGTTTCTTTTCCCCATTTCATAGTGACTGGAAACCAATTTTCTAGAACAGGATATTAATTCATATGTAACACTTGGTCCTGTAGGACTGCTACAGAGTCAATATAAGTCAGCTTTGGATGTGGCATTTAAAATTTAGCTCAAAATTATGTTTTTCGAAGGCTGTAACTAAACTCACAAAAGACTACTCTTTGTATTTAAAAAGAATGCTCCAAATTGATAGCTTGGAACACAGTCATGAGCAAATATGTGCATGTACACTGACACACAAATACAGCATGGTACTTCTACTAAGAAGTAGGTAGTTTTTCCCAGTATATTTGTAAAATCATGCCTATTAAGCCAAAACTTCTCAGTCTTTCTCTCCTAATCATTTGAGAAGGGGGCAACAGTGAAGGGAAACAGTCTTGCCTGTTTCTATTACAGAGGAATGAAGAAACAGTTGGGTTCTACTTTACAGAGTGATTTCAGAATGCACTTGTTTAAAAGTCTGCAAATTGTTTAGTATATACAAATAATTTCTGGAAGATAAAAATACCCTTTCTCATTCCTAAGGTGCTCTGGAAAAACTGGTGAGGTGACAAAAATATATTCATGTTAAATGTATTAAAAAATAAGAACTTTTGTCTTTGACTTTTATTAGGTGAGCTGCTTTGCATTAAAGGGTTTTCTCATGTGAGGTAAAAGAACTTTAAATGAATGCAATCTGAAACTAAATAATTAACTGCAATCCGGTAAGCAAACATTCCACCCTCTCTTTTTTTTGCTCTCTCTCTTTTTTTTCTGCTAACAAGTCACCCAGTTTTACTTTCTTACCTCCTCCCATTCACTCCACCCTGTGGATCTCTGCCAAGTCAGTCCAACTTGTCCAAACAGGACACAGCTTTTGATAAGATTTTCCACACACCCTATACTTCAGAAAGACGAATGAAGCAACTGGGTTTTGTATGCAAATAAGGACAGGTGCAAGGTAAAGTCCAGGCAAAGTCCCTCAGTATTCTCCTATCTGAAGTCCAGTGAAGACAGCAATCCAGAAACACAAACTCTGTCCTTCTGATCCAGCATACAGCAAGGTATCCATTCCAGAAGGGAAGTTCATCATCATTAGAGTTCATCACCTTGTCAGGATTGAACACTTCTCAATATTAACTTCCTGACAGATGTATGGTTTATTGTTTCAGAGACATAATTTAGATTAAATGAAAGCTTAAAAGTACTTAAACGTGTATTTTGACAATAAGGGCTTTTATGGATTATTTACCCTGGATGAAAAGTGCAAAGTGGTTAAAAAATGCACTCAGACTACACATCTGCACTGCAGAGCAGCTGGAAAAGGGCAACCACAGTGCAGCTACTCCCAGCAGCCCTGCACATCTACCTTCAAGGTCCACCAACTCTGCAGACCTGTTTTGAAAGGAAAGGGTGGGGTGGAGGGCCAGTTTTGACTGTGCACATCCAACAACAAAGGTTTATTATAATATAAGCCTGTCCTCTCATTAAATACCTGGAAAAGCAGTCAGTGACCGACTTTTGTTGCAGACAGGGGGGTGGTGACCATACATTCTGACCCTCTTCACTCTGCCTGAGAACACAGAGGGCTTATTTCCTCAGTCTTTGTGCCTGGGGGAAGCAAGGGAATGCTGCCCCATGTACAGCAAGTCTTTGTCTAGAAGCTTCAAGGTATGATTGTTATTGTCAATATAATTACAGAATAATGTAATGATATCTGCTAAATTAGCACTGCATTAGTGCCCTCTGCAAGCAACTGCAGCTCTTGCAGCACTGTTTGAATCCAGCAGCAAATATTGTCACGTTGCAAAAGCTCTTCAGTCCAAGCACTTTGGGACTCAGACCTGTTGCTCTGAACCTGTGACTTCTGTGAACGTCAAGTCAAACTTCCTCTGATACAAGGGAGAAGCAATAGTATCAGAAGATTCTCCACTGATGAAATCCAAAAGGGAAGGGAGGTTTTCTGAACCCAGGTGAGAAGTTGTCCTCAGTGGAACCTCCGAAGAGTTTGGGAGGGAGGAACCAGTTTCTGAGACAAACATTCCCTGTGGAAGGTACAAAAGCTGCTTTCCAGAGCTCCTAACGTGTTTGCACTTTACTGTACCAGTTGCTCATCAAGACCTGAGTCAGCAAAAATAGTGTTTCTAAAGTTCCATTAACTTTAATGGGAAGTAAGCAAGTGCTCAACTGCACTTGACCCCAAAATAGCAGCAGGCAAAGCTCTCCAGCTCAGCACAGGAGTCAGACTCAGCCAAAGCAACAAAGGTCCAGATGTAGTGCTGTGGGAAGAGACCAGAGCAGCCAGACCATGAGGAACGGAGCAGGACAATCAGGAATAACCAGCACACCAAGAAAATGTTCTACTGATCAATAGCTTTCTGTGTTTGTTTATTTGCTGGATTTCCACTGGGTAACAATAATCACTGTTGAAAAAGTTAGAATATTTATAAAAGAAAATGGCACCAAGGCAAAAATTTTCTCCTTAAGGTTTTATTGATAGGCATTAAGAAAACAAGCCTTCTTCTACAGAAAATTTCTACCAAATTCTGGTATTTAGTATTTCAAACTATATTTGCTTCTTAGCAAAGACTTGAAAATCTTTTCCTCCTTTCAGGACTGCAAGGAGGCTGAAAAACTTGTGTTTTTGGTACAACTTGTGCATCATAACTTTGTTGATGTCACCTTGTTTGACCTAGAACTGCTTTGACACGCAGCAGACTAATCGGTATTTCAATTAAATTTCTGATAATACTGTTGTAGGCTCTTTGAAGCCACGTGTCTGGAAATGGGTTTCTTGAATGCAAAAATTTTGGGGAAAAATTTTCTTGAAGTGCTTGTAAAGAAAATACCCTCTTTACCAAGGAAAATTGGGCCCATGTAAACCCTGTTCAACCTTCAGTTCTATACTTACTGAACCTAAGAGGAGAAAAAGAAAAACTCTTGAGGCACCTCCATTAGACAATATTCCCCCTTATCAGGGCAGACTGCTGTCTGGTTTCCTGTCTCAAGCTACTTCTTAGAAGGAGAAACAGTCTAGTAAGGATAAAAGATCAGACTTTTGAAAACAAATGAAGTATGTGGAATGGTATGATAATCTTTCCCTTCCAAACTGAATTTTGCTTTTCTTGTTGTGTTTTTCTTAAGGGGTTAATTTTTAAGATAATTTTAAAGGAGAAATATTAAACCTTCTAATTGTGAGGGGAAAATGACAGAAAATACTGTTCCCTTATGTGAAGGGTTCTGATATTTCAGGAAACATGAAAAAGAGATTCAACATTTTTACAGCATGAGAAAGAAGAAAGAAAATCTAATGCTAGAGAAAGGAAGTATACATTTATGAATACAGTCTAAATGACTGATTTGAACAAGAATCAGTCAAGAATCTGAATACAGGGAAAATGTTGATGAACTTCTATGAACCCATGGAAATGAAAAAACAAAAAACAACCACGGAAAAGAGCTGGACAGTGTAGCGGGTACAAATGTGACAGTGATCAAAGCAGCTTAGACTCTTTAAAAGTAGAAACTCTGTCATGTCTTCATGGATCAGGTTAGGTGGTTGGTAACACACACAGACTGCATGCTAGGCAGACCATGCATTTGGTTGGAGGTTTTTTTCCTTCTGAGTAAGTTTACTATTTAAAACCTGTTGGAGCTTTGTATTTCCTATTGGCTGATCTACACTAACACTTCCTTTCCCTGGGACATATCACCTATAGCTACAAAACCCTCAAAGGAAGCTTCGACATCAAGTGAATGCTTCACAGGGAAGAGTTAAATCTCTCCTAAAACCAGCTCTGCCAAACTTCATATTCTGGATTGGAAGCAACTAGCCTCGGAATGAAAACACAAAGATTGAATGCTGACAGCATAAAAGAGCTCCAAAAGACCTCCTGTTAGCGGTGTTAATTAATATTTAAAAGTTGGTTTACAAAAATTATTATAATTTTAACCTCAGTTCCCTATTTTGTAGAACTTCTGGCTACAAAAAGGTGTGAACCACAAAATTTACTGCACTTATTATACAGCAGTTTCCAATATTAAACACAGTTAAATGCAACTCTTTTCCTCTGCCATTGAAAAAAAAAGATTAACTGTTTGAAATCTTGGGCAAATTAAGAGTACAAGATAATACATTTAAATATGTAATCATGTTCTAATGGGTAAACTCATCCATGGTGCTCTAAAATGAACAGAAAAAACCAACAAAATAAAAACAACTGAGACCAATACATTAAAATAATCAATAAACAACTTACCAAAATTGTGTAGCCAAATACTTCTTTTTATCTGGATTTCTGAACAGACAAAAAAGAGTTTGCTGTAAGTATGTGCATACAATCCAATAATTTTTTTTCACATACAATTAAGCTCTGAAAGAAGTTTAAAGTGTGTTATTCAGATACTTCCTAAAGATACTTTTAGTGATCTCAAATAGCTAACTTGTAGCATCCAGAAGTGCAAGTGCAGGAACTAAAAGACTACTTTAAAAAACAACTGGGGGAAAAAAAAAGAGTAAAATGAAAGGGTGGAAGCATTTCTGTGTGTACAGAAACCATACATATTCTAGCCCATAAGAGACAGAGAAGAATAAATACTCCATCTTGCATTTTCATCCAGGGCACACTGAAGTGAATGCAAGTTTTTCTCTTGATTTCAGTGAGCTTTGGCCTGGATCCTTTAGCTTGTCTTCTGTCAGATTCAAAGCAACAGAAAGATTTATGTTTTTCTCAATTTCCTCTCAATTTTTCACTATGTCTGCCCACAACAGGGTGAGGGGGAAATATAAATATAAAAACAGAAGTAAAACAATTACTTTAAGCATTCAAAATGCAAAATAAAGTACAGGACAGCCGTACTTATTAATGCCAAAGAAAAGTTAGCAGTGCCTCATTTTCTGTCTTACATCTGGAAGACAATGAATCTTCTAGCCTGTATAAGGAGAAAATACCTACTTCTTTTGAGATTTGGAAATACAAAGTGCTTATAGTGAGCCATTCAGGTTGAATAAAGGCTACAGTCAAAACCCTCTCACAACTATGAGCCTACAGATGTGAACTTTCTTCTCACTTATACTCTTTATACATCAGTTCAACTCTGTGACTTTAATGGAGCTATTCCAGATCAGCTGATGAGCAAGTGAGAGCAGAAAACTGGCTCACAACTTTCTGGACACTTGAGTTCAAGTTTTCAGCTAACAGAGCTAAAAACTCCAGTTCACCCGCATAACTACATTGGAGTTGAGGGTGCGCGTTAAAGGTTAACTCGGAACCTCGTTATGACATAACACAGGCATCTTAAGCAATCCTGAGTGTGTAGAGACATGATAACTCATCGGGTGGGGATTGGGAGTTGAGGGAGCAGTGACAAGGGGCCTGGACGAGGCTACCGAACTGCCAGAAAACAGCCTGAAACAGGAAAGAGCACCACATATGCCACTTGGAATGTGTGACGCAAACCCCAGCCTTGAAACAAAGAACAGGAAACAGCTCTGCTGGCTGCGCTGGGGAGAAAGCACAGAGAAACATTTAGGCGGCTCTCCCTGACCCTATATTCATGAGCAGCTGGAGTCTTTTAAAACAACAACAGTGGGTGGAGGTGTTTGTTCATTGGGTGTGAATGAAAACACTGTCCTTATGCAGGGACCTGCCCTATTTACAAACAGGCTCCCTTAACGTGAGGGAGCAGCAGATTTTAAGACACCACAGGTCAGGAGGATTCGCTGAAGCCTTCCCGTAGACCAGTTGGTTTATTACTGTATTTACAGAGTGCCGGTAGCTAAATAGAGCTCCGGCTTCATGACATCAAAGAGGCAGTGCCCAGCCTGGCAGTAAGCACCTTCCTCGCAGACACAGCTAGGGGATGAGACCATTGCAAACAGGATTTTTAAAGCTTGGGGCTGCTCCTGGACAGTGGCTCACTCACGCTGAATACAGCTCCATAGCTGAGAACCAACGTCACCCAGTGCACCCAGGAATATTTTTCTAAACCATCACATGCTTAGCCTTCCACATTCCTGTTTTCATATGCACTCAGACTTAATTTCAAAACCTGATTTCCCATTAATTTACTACTTTTATTTTTGAAATTCCCACATATAAAGCTGAATAAATGACATAAGCTGAAGCAGAGGAACAGCACAATTTGTCCAATTTGTCTAGATTTCGTGCGGTAGTGTAACTTCAACACTTGTTTTCCTTCAAAGCTGTGGTTTCAAATACTCTCCTCTTAGAGATACCTTGCATCAGTTATTTATATACCATGGGTGGGACATCTAATATGATCAAATGTGAGACTATAAGAGCAAATTATGTGGGTGAGTGCCACAGCAATACCAATGAATACTGGGGGATTCCAAGGTTGGAGTTTAATAATGAACATGGAGTAAAAATTGGGTAGTACAGCATCTACACAGCAAGGCGTGGGTGTAGGTTTTATGCCAATAGTATCAGTTCCTTACTTCTTCATACTGAATAACTGCAAATATAGATAATTTGGTGACTGCATAACATCTCCATTATCACTGAGTCTTCAACTCATCTCACTCACACCTTTATTTATCTGAAGGCTTTTGCTTTTGGCTAAACAGGTGTTGACTAGGTCAAATGTTCACAGTACCTAAGGGCTCCCTTGTAGCTCTGCAACTTGGAGGAAATTTTTCTTGGATTCTCAGGGAGAGATCATTTAGCATTCTTTCCTGTCCCACACCCCTCGTCCTTACCCCCAGAATCTCTTGTGATCTCTACCATAGCTATAATAGAGAGCAGAGGTTTAAAAACAAACCAAAAAAACCAGAAGTATGCGCCTGCATGTGAAAAAAAGGCTACTCAAGTCAGTTCGGGTTTTTTATATTTTGATACTAGGGTTTTTTACATTTTTGATATTTTGATACAATATATTCTTAAAAATACAAGGTGAAAGCTAATTTCAAGTAAGTGTCTTCTGGGTCAGGTGGGATTATCAAATCCAGATGTAATTCCTCTCACATAAGTACCAGCTGCTCATGTGATTATCACGCCAGTATCTTAAAAGTATTTGATAGAAAAGTCACTAGTCAGCAGCCATGTAATTTTCTTTTCAATATGGGTAATGTATATTTATTAATATTAGTTTAAATGAAGTCTTCAAGTCTCCAGGGCTCTCCTATCAGCTTTTCCCAACAATTAAACCATCAGAGTCCAGTCCCACAAACAGTGACACTTCCTGAATTTTTCAAAGGTGAGGAAGTGAATAAAACACACGCAGGTACAGTACCTGAATCAAAAGGGAAGTGTACAAAACAACTTTAATGTATTTTTTTATGTAACTCCTGAATGACCACTTAAGCTATTCTGAACTAGGTCTTTCTCCCAAGCTCCAGTTAGGTTCTGTGCTCTCCCAGCACAGGCTCGTGTTGCTGAGCCTTCCTCTGCCAGGGCTCCCCTAGCTGTGCCAGGCACTCACCTGACAGCGGTCCAAGGCAAGTAACTGCTATTCCCATTTCGGTTAAAAACAAAAAATAAACAGAAATAAAAATTTAAAAAATAAAAAGCCAACACAAGGCATCTAGCAGAGGAAAGGTTATTTCTAACTCCACACGTCGCTGCTGTGCTGTCCCACGTTTTACCTTCGCCTGCATGGCGGCCAAGCGGTGCTAAGGTGACGTGACAATTCGAGAGGCAGGCTTTGGGGAGCCGATTTCATCCTAGACTTCCCCAGGAGTTAAACGGGGGACATGGCGCTGGCCGATCCGCTCCGCGCTACGGCTGGGACACGAGCTCCTGCCCTGGCACCCATCCCGCCGCCCGCGGAGCCGAGCGAGCCCGCTGTGCTTCCAGCTCGGGCGCTGTATCCCGCCCGGGATCCCGCGGCACCTCGGTCTCTAGCCCGAGACGCGCCGGTGCCGCCCGGCGAGAGGCCGGGGGCGGCGGGCGGGAGCGCGGCCCCGAGGGCGGGCGGCCGCGGGCCCTCCCGCGGGGCACAGCCGGGCAGGCCGCCGGGGAAGGCGCCCCCCGAGCGGCCCCGCGGCCACACAGGTGCGCTGCCGGCCCGCCGGACAGCGCGGCCTCAGCCCCGGCTCCGCCGGCCGCGCCGCGAGTTCCCCAGGCTCCGCGGAGGGACCCCCGCGGCGAGCCCTGGCTCCCCCTCCCGCGACTGCGGCCTGACGAGACCCGGCTCCCGCCACCCCGCCGTGCCTGCGGCTCCTGCGGCATCACCTCGCCGCCTCGGGCTGCGCGCTGCTCGCGGCGCCTGGAAACTTTCCTCCTCCGGCAGCTCCATCCCGCAGCCGGCGCGGCCCGGCCCCCGCATCGCCCCCGCCCTCACACTTACGCTCGGCAGGCGGTGCGGAGCGCGCCGCGACTCCGTCGGCTCCCGCGGCGCCGGGGGTCGCGGTCGGTGGCGGGGCTGGGGGCGCTCCGGTGGGACCGAGGCGCGAGGCCGGCGTGTCCCGCGTCCCCGGGCTGAGGCGGCTCGGCGGTGTCTCCGGCTCTGTGTGCGAGGAGGAGCTGCCCGCTCCCGCCCTCCGCCCGCTCGCCTTCCCTCCGGGCTGCTGGCACCGGGCCGCGCTGTCACATGACGCCGGCGCCGCTCGCCCTGCCAGGCTCCCCGGGCCGGCGGGGTGAGTGGCGGTGGGAGGGTCACGGCAGGGAGCGCGGCCGGGCGGGTCCCCGCCCGCGGGGTGGAGGCTCCGCCGAGGGGCCGGGGCGAGTCACCGCTCACAAACAGCCGGGCACGCACCGACTGCGCGCCCGCCCTGCCTCCCGGGGGCAGACAGCCGCGCACAGACACTAATTATCCCCAGCAGCCCGGGGAGGAGAGGAGAGGGGAGCGGGGCCGCCCCACCGGCAAACCTGCCCGTCCAGCTCCTCCTCCCCGCCCGTGTGTCAGGCAGAGGCGTGCACCTGGCACCGGCCCTGCGGCGCGGCGCACCCCTCCCTGCTCCCCTCCCTCCGCGTCCACCCCGGCCGACCCGCGGCGGCAGCAAAACAACAGCAACACCCAGCGCCCGGGGGGAAGGAAGGGAGGTGCTCGCTGGGCCGCTGCCGCCGAGCTGGCTTCGCCGGCGGGGGCTGGGAAAGGGCGCGGGGCGGCGCGGAGCCGGGCGGTGGCTGCCCGGCCCTGCCCCGCCGCCGCGGGCTGCCCGCGCCGCGCCCCGTCGCGCCGGGGGAGGCGGCGGGGCCGGGCGGGGCGAGGGCCGGGCCGCGGCGGGCGTGGGGCAGAGGTGTCGGCCCGGCTCCGCCCCGGCTTGGCCGCTCGCCCGCCGGGACCGCCGGCTGCTGAGGCCCGTGCCGGGGTGGTTTTTATGGCTGCGCTCGGCCCGTCGCGCCTCGGGTGCGCTCCAGCCGGAGGGAAAGAGGCTGGCGGGGAGAGGCGCAGCCTGCTTCCCTCGCCTCGACCCCCGCCGCCAGAGGCGGCAATCCCCTCCCTCCGCCCCCCGTGCCGCCGCTGCCTGCCCGGCCCCGCTCCTGGCAGCGGCCCGGGGCAGGTGTGCGTGCGGGACCCAGCCCGGCGCTCCTCGGGCTGCGCTCGCAGCGGCAGTGCCGGAGCGGGGAGTGCCGGAGCGGGGAGCGGCGCTGCCGGGGGCCGCGCTGCGGGGCCGCTCCCGGCGCGGGGTGCGGGGATGCGGGATGCGGGATACGCTGGCTCTGCCCCAGGACTGCGCTTGCTGCTCCAGACAGTTTTCAGCGGAGTGCACTGCACGCGCCCTCTGTAAAATGGGACGCACTTACAGCCACAGATAGACCGAGGGACTTCGCTGGGAGCAATACTTTTTTTAAAAAAAATATCTCGGCTGACTGTATCAATTCCACTGGTTAAGGAAAAGTGCTGCCGCTTATTCACTGTAGCGTGCTTACAGTGCTTGTAGTGTGCCATATGAAATCATGTTCTCTCCTTACTGATGTATGGTACCAAGCCGTGAGACCAAGGTAGAGGCAAATGCTGTGCTTGGCAAGGCCCTGTCCAGTGCTAATTCCGTGGACAGATGAAAGGCCAGTGATACTTCTTGTGGATGGACAGGTCACCTGGCAGGTCTTCGTTTACATGCTTTGTTTCCTGCATAAGTCAGTGGAAGGGAACTGAGTATTTCTGGCTCTGCTGGACCAGTCTATGTATATAAATGTCTTAATAGGACCCTAATGTAACATGCCCGTTTCTTTGTATGTTTGGGTTAAAATTTCTGTTCACTTTGATTCTTACTGACCCAGTCGATAATGCTATAGAAAAAAAGCAAAGTAGGAAAGGGAAAGGATGGGGAAAGTATTTTCAAACATGTGGCTGTCCACGCAAGTTCAGACTATGTCTTTATTCCTAGCATGTTTTAATAAATCTTTTTACTTAGCTTGCTATTCTGTATGGCTTTAAAAAAGCAAATTAAGACACCAATCTGAAGCCCTGAAGGGTATGACTCAGCGACATAACAATAAATTGTAGTATCTCCTGCTAAGTAATTACACCATATCATGTCACAACAAGGTATTGTTGAAGTACTATCATGTAGCTCATAAAGTGTCATTTTTTTATTATAAGCCTATAAAATAAACAGAATGCTGTGTTGCACATATGTACACAAAAGATTTCATTAGGGCTGTGAAAAGGAGCTGCTGTAGTTTTCCTGCATGAACTTGCTCAAGATAAAGTAGGTATGTCCCAGTGTGCATTCTTTTACTCTGGGAACTAGCAAAGGTTAAACAGCTAACTGAAACCCTTAGGTCAGAGGCAGAGCTGTTTTGATGTCAAATCATGAGAAATGCCAAAATACTTAGTAGTAGCCAGTATGCTGCTGCTGGTGAAATCATTGGCTTTTCTTGCTATTATCTAGCTCTGGCCTGAGATGAACCTGTTGTAAACTGGTGTAATTTTACTGTCCTGTGAAGTGGCAGAGGAGAGGGAGGATTGAGAATGATGCTTTTGCACTGTCAAGATTGTACAACTGTCAGCATTTTGTTGCCTTCGTGTGTTTGTTTTTGGCAAGTCCAAATTCTGAAGGAAATAGAATCTTACTGATTTTAGTAGGAATTACAAAAAACAGAAGGGCAGAAGCTGGAAGCAGAGAGTACTTGCCATCTGGTAAGCAGACCCAGCAGTTTTAACCAGGTCTGGAAGTGTTTCTAGATCAAAGGACTGGTTGATGGCAGCCCTTAACATCTTTTAGCACAACACCTCTTCCATTTCTGCTCTACCCATCATGCCCACAGCATGACTTCTATCTCAAAATGGAAAGAAGTGCAAGTCCTTGGTATTGAAAAAAAAGAAAGAATGCTGCTTGGGTGTCCTTTGGTTTGTAGCACCTGCCCTGAGCCCTCACAACAAGACAAGCATTTAGCATGATGGGGCCTTGAGGATCCATAATCCCAAGCATTAGGAAGAGTGTTGGCAGCATGTTACAAGTTTCTGATATAAGCTGCAGGAGTTGATACCTAGAGTGTGTTGAGGGGAACGTATGGATCTCTGGTGTGGACAAATCAGTATTAAAATGTTAAATGAAAGGGTATAATATGTTCAGATGTCTGTTAAAAGACCAGATCCAGCCATTTTTGTTGAAATGAACCCTTGCTACATTCAGCCAAATTGCCACTGTGATAAATATGACTACTCTGTCACATTTCTGACATATTCTGCTTCCTAAAAATCAGTTAAAAAATAAAAGAAATACTTAAGAATTCTGTGTACTTTTTCAGTCCTTAATTCAACTTCAGGTTATGAGGTAAATTGGAAGTAATTTGCTGGCTCTAAACAGTGCAGTTGTTAAGTTGGCATTTCTTCCAAGTTGTTCTGTTACAAAAGGTACCATATATATAATCAGTGAGTGGTATTTATGCAGGGAAAATGTCCACTGCAATCAGTGGGCTTTTTCCTTAATTTACAGATACATATTTGAGGGATTTGGATATCTGTGTCTAAACTTACTGTGTTCTGCAGAGTTTCAGTCAGATAGTCACCTCATACATCTAGTACTCACTAATCAGCTTCTGGGAGGAATGAGGGAGAGATCATCACATAGCCAGCAATATTCATTACTTTTGTTAAACACAGTTCACATTTTGGAAGAACCATAAATTTCACACTTAAAATGCTATTAATTTATTGCACCCCAAATGTTTAATGTCCACAATACAGTGAGGATACATGCTATAGGTCCAAGTTGTTAGAAATACAGAAGTTGAGGCAGTATGAATTTGAATAGAAGCTTAAATGACTTAAAAGCTTAGGTATGTTTATGCTGCAGTCATGTACATACCTGAGCTGGTTTAAACTAGTCAACTGTGGCACTGGTAGCAATCTAGCTGTGGCTGTGGGGACCCTGTAGCTATGTGGAGAACATGCCCAAAAAGCTGGGTAAATACTTGAGTGGTTAGGCTGGCCTGAACTCAATAGCCAGACTAGTACCAGTGCCCAAGACAAGTAATGTAAATCTTGCCTGGCTGTGTATACACAGTATTGCAGTCACCATCACTTGTGACTACAGCAGACATATCCTTCTATGAGTTCTGTGACTCAGCCTTGTTGTCTGGCACATGATTCCCAAACTCTTTTGGGAGTTCTGTGGCTGGTGTCAATTCAGTGGTCCATGGGAAAGGCCTTTATGGTTATTAGGAAACTCAAAGCACAGTGTAAGATGCACCTTGTTGCATTGAAACGTCCCGTGTTGTAACGGTGGGCTCTCATCTGGTAGCCACGTGAGCAGCTTGTGAGTCAATCTGCATGTTTGCATAATTGGGTCCTTCTTGTTTGCTTGGAGGAAGGGCAAGGTGAGGGTGAGTAGCCAGGCTTCCTGGCTCTGTCATACAGGTGTGGACAAGAGGAAACCACTGGAGGAGCTTGGGCAGAGCTGGTGTTGAGGCCTAGGGCAGAGGCTACTGTGTGAGCCCCTCCCTCCTCTCTCCTGCCCACACATGATGAGGAGTCTTGCTGCCTGACCTGGCCCAAGCTCTTCCTCCTCCCTGTCCCTTCCTGTGCCCTCTGGACCAAGACCGTGGACCAATTACAATACTTCTTCGCCCCTGAAATGAATTCACATTTTGTGCAGAAACAGATTTCAAACAGCACAACACAAGGTACTTTTGTGTTCACCACCTCACACAAGGAAAGGATGGTTAGCTGCTCTTTCTAGTTAATGCCAACAAGTCCCCTATGACTGCTTTTAACAAAAATCAGCTCTCTGAGGGCCAGCCCTCAAGCCCACTGCAGCAATTAGAGTTACAGAGGCAATATGTGGGGACTGGGATGTGTGTGTTGAGTTTCTTGTTGCATGTTTGATGCCTGGAAAGGCTGACCTGGAACAGAGACTAGACAAAGCAAAAGGAATAAAGGATGTTTTTAAGAGCAGGCATGATTTTTTTTGCAGGTGTAATGACTACTGAAGGCTGCTGAAGTTGAATTTCATTATTTGAAGTGTAGAATGATGGTTGAATTTAGTAGTGATGTCCAAGATGTAGATGAGGGATGCTTGAAGTTTCCATAGCAGAAAGGATAACAATTTTGGAAGCAAGAGCAGATATGTATGTGTGAAGATTGATGGGTTTGGAGACCAAATCTTCATCAAATATATGCTGACGTGAACACAAGATGATGTGTGGATGAAATTATAATTGAGAACAATCTTGTGTAGGTGCCCTGTCTCTTAATGTTGTTCTTGAGCTTTATTTCTATAGTGATGTTTTCTTCAGTTCTGGAATTTCTCTCCAGAGTGCACAATAGGAAGCAGAAAGATGTTCTCTCACACAGAAGTTTATGCAGTCAATGGTTTGGTTATAAAAGGTCTGTTGCTTTCAGTCTGTGTTCACTGTTTCTTCCCAACAGAAAGCAATGGAAAACACATGGATAAGAACTGGGTTGCTCTGTTGACTTTCACTGTATAAAGATTTGTTTTGTGTTTCAACATATGCTCTGGAAATCTTGAAATGATGGTGTATTGTGTGTGCATGGCCAGGTTTTGGTAGCAGGGGGCTACCAAAGATGTGGCTTCTGTAAGAAGCTGCCAGAAGCTTCCCCCATGTCCAGCAGAGCCAGTGCCAAATGGCTCCAGGGCAGCCGTGCTGCTGGCCTGGCCTGGGCCGATTAGAAATGT
The DNA here is from genome assembly GCA_034336665.1 of Luscinia megarhynchos. Taxonomy (NCBI): domain Eukaryota; kingdom Metazoa; phylum Chordata; class Aves; order Passeriformes; family Muscicapidae; genus Luscinia; species Luscinia megarhynchos. Next base: position 22,248,506 of record CM067566.1, on the reverse strand, counting down.
GATAACGACGCTGTGGTAGCATATCTAAGAAGGAAGGTAGAAAGTTACTGTGTAGAGGTAATTGCAGCCAGAAAAGAGAGGGGTGAGAATGTGAAAGGAGCAAGTCTGCAGACACCCAGGTCAGTGGAGGAGGTGGCAGAGATGCTGCAGGTGCTGGAGCTGAGATTCCCCTGTAGCTGTGAGGTGAGGCAGCTGTGCCCCTGCAGCCCATGCAGGACCAGGGACATGCTGAGATCCACCTGCAGCCCGTGGAGGAGACCCACGCCAGAGCAGTGGATGCCTGAGAGGAGGCTGTGACCCTGTGGGAGCCCTGTCTGGAGCAGGTCCTGGCAGGGAGGCTGTGACCCTGTGGGAGCCCTGTCTGGAGCAGGTCCTGGCAGGGAGGCTGTGACCCTGTGGGAGCCCTGTCTGGAGCAGGGTCCTGGCAGGGAGGCTGTGACCCTGTGGGAGCCCTGTCTGGAGCAGGTCCTGGCAGGGAGGCTGTGACCCTGGGGGAGCCCTGTCTGGAGCAGGGTCCTGGCAGGGAGGCTGTGACCCTGGGGGAGCCCTGTCTGGAGCAGGTCCTGGCAGGGAGGCTGTGACCCTGTGGGAGCCCTGTCTGGAGCAGGTCCTGGCAGGGAGGCTGTGACCCTGTGGGAGCCCTGTCTGGAGCAGGGTCCTGGCAGGGAGGCTGTGACCCTGTGGGAGCCCTGTCTGGAGCAGGTCCTGGCAGGGAGGCTGTGACCCTGTGGGAGCCCTGTCTGGAGCAGGGTCCTGGCAGGGAGGCTGTGACCCTGGGGGAGCCCTGTCTGGAGCAGGTCCAGGCAGGGAGGCTGTGACCCTGGGGGAGCCCTGTCTGCAGCAGGGTCCTGGCAGGGAGGCTGTGACCCTGGGGGAGCCCTGTCTGGAGCAGGTCCTGGCAGGATCTGCAGACCCATAGAGCCCATGCTGGATCAGGTGTCCTGGTAGGACTTGTGATGCCTTGGGGACCCATGTGGGAACAGCCTGTCCTTGAAGGACTGCATCCTGTGGGAGAGTGACCTGTGCTGGAGCAGTTTGTGGAGAGCTGTTGCCTGTGAGGTGGATCCTGTTGGAGTTCTTGGAGAACTGTCTCCTGTGGAAGGGACCCCACACTGGAGCAAGGGGACTCCTCCTCTCCTGAGAAGAGACAAAGATGTGACAAACTGACCATAATCCCCATTCTCTGTCTTCCCTGTGCTGCTGGGGGAGGAGGTGGGGCTGGGAAGGAGGGAGGAGTAAGGGAATGTGGTTTTAAGGCCTTTTTTTTTTCTCATTATCCTGCTCTGATTTTGTTAACAATAAATTCAGTTAATATCTCTAATTCAAGCGTGTTTTGCCTGTGACAGTATTTGGTGGGTGATCTCTCTCTGTCCTTAACTCATGAGCCCTTCATGGTGTTTTCCTTGTGCAGCTGTGGAGGGGATTGACAGAATAGCTTTGGTGGATGTCTGGCATTCAGCCAGGGCCAACCAATGGTAGATGGGAAATTGAGAGAAATAATTCTGCTCTTTGCTATTCTCACAAAATCTTGCAATGCATGAGTTAGATAGAAGGTGGAATTATTAACAGATGGAAGTTGACTTTGCTGCTCAAAAAGTAATTTAGATGTGTCAGTTTATATCTATTGAGGGCCCATAAATTGTAAAAGTCATTTGACTTTGCTCAGTTAAGCAACTCCGTGGAGTAATGCCAGGTTACTCCTAGGGGAAAACCTGGTCTTGGATCTTCTAGGAGAAGGTTAAGGCTATTTAATGATAGTAGCCTCTGTAGTTACTAACTATAGTTACTATCTAATGATAGTAGACTATAGTTAGACCTGCTAGACCTTCAGTTATTATTTATTTGTTTGACCGATGGGAAAAGAGATAAATTTTAAGAATTTTGTTGAGGGGTTTTTTTTTGTTTGTTTCATTTAAGAATTTATTTCCCCATTTTGTTGTGTTTTATTGTGTATGGCTTTCCTATAACACGTAGGAGACTGATCTTTGGAGGTTTCAAATATCCAGAGGTCACAGGTTTTTATGTATCCTGCAAGAATGGAAGTTTTGGGTTTAATTTTGGTGATTGAGAGCTGCCTTAAAATATGGAGGATGTTAACACTCCTTTCACATTTAGGGACATTGTTTGCTTGTGTAGTTTAGGATGTACTGTCAGGAATTAAAGAGTCCAATTCAGATCTGACATAACTCCATTGACTTACTGGAATTTCCACAGTCACAAATGACTCATAATGCTCAATATTCAAAAACAAACTCCAAAAGCATGCAATTTTGGGAAACAATGTTTGGTTTGGTTTGTTGTTTTGGGTTTTCCTCCCTTGCAAAGCTGGTATTGTATGAAAAAGACATACTAGAAGAATTTGGATGTTAATATAGAACTAAAAAATGTTGTATCTCTTTTACTCTAATGTTATTAAATACTTATTGAAAAGTTAGCACATTTCTTTACTGAATTGTGTGCCCTGAAATGACTTATCAGACAAAATGTGGAATGTAATACATTTGACTGAAGAATGTACTGAAATTGTTAAGATAATGGTTCCTCCTCTTGCTGTTTGAAAAACCTTTGCAGACTCTGACCAGTTTGAATTAGCTGCCATCTTTAGTTGTTTTTCATAAATTAAAAATAATGCTATATAAAAGAAGTATTTCAGTAAAGGCTGTGACAGCCTGGAGAAGAAATGGTGTCAGGAGATCTAATAGCAGCCTCCTGAGCACTGGAGGTTACTGAGGAGGTGAAACTGAAGCTGAGGAGCCCAGTGTGGAAATGGGAGACAGTGGTTTCCTAAAAATGAGGGAATGGGGAAGGGGAATTCTAGCCAAAACAAGAATAAACATTGTTTTGTTGTGAAGTTTTGGAACAAGCTGCCCAGAGAGGCTCTGAAATGTTTTCAAAAGATTTTCGGGATCTGGCTGGACAAAATCTAGACAAATCCATTCTAAATTCAGAACCTGTTTTGAGCAGGAGTTTGGACTAAATGACCTCCTGAGGTCCCTTCCAACCTGATCAACCCTATGATTTCTTTGCTTCTGCATTGACTACCACTGTTGGGGGAAGATAAGGATCATTATGTACTTTAAAATCAGGCTGTACATGGCAATTTCTAGCTATAAAATGCTGTATTTGTTAAAAAGAAAACCTGAATGAGAACAAATTGCAAGTTAAAATTATCATAATTCAGGCATTGACATCAAAGTAAAGGAATAGCCAGTGGCTACCATCTTACATACCTGTATGTAGTACTACATGCTCCAGCAAGAATGGCAGCTGTTGGTTAAAACCCGAAAACAAGTGCTGTTCCCTATTTTAACCAACAAAATAAATTTTTTTAAATTTACAGCACATTCCAAATATTAAAAGGAAAAAAATCTAGGAAAATACACTATTTCAATTTTTTAAAAAAATTATATCAGCATGTCTATTTTTTTTAACTAGCTGCTGTTTTCATGGTACTTCCAAACTACTTTTGTAAAGCAATAATATTTAGAATTTCAGTGTGTATGTAAAAAAATAATTAATCGGGTGATATCAGCTATAGTGTGTGAATTATAGACCTCTTCCATGAAATTTAATTTCTTTGCCTTCTACACAGATATCTAATAATGTCATTATTGATCCACCTATTTTAATGAAAAATGATTTGACAGAAAATTTTAATTGCATACTTAGCAATACAGTTTCTGCAGTAAGAAAAATATATCTCTATCTGCAGAGCAAAATTCTCTACTCATAAATTAATGAGAGAAAACTCCTGTTCAATGACTGTTGCTTTGACCACCTGTGCCTCATACCTCCAACTGCAGTATGAGGGCTAGATGAAATTTCACTTATTCAGTATGGGCATATTCTTTGGGACAGTGCAGCCAGCAGAAACTTGAGATGAGGATTATCTTGTAGGTCTGGTTTTTCGTCCTACCTAGGGTGTGTTACCTTAATAAGTAAGCCAAATAATTACTTATTTACAGAGTCAGCAAATAGTAAGGTCACACTGGCATTTCTGAGCAAAGAATGACACTGAACTGATCGGGGTTAAAGTGGCCTGAATTTATTTGAAATACTCCAGCAGTAGTTATGATTCAAGCAAGCCCTATGGAATTGTAAAAGAAAAGGTACTGAGAGAGAAGGGCATGTGGCATTCAGCACATCCAAAGTCATGGGGGTTTACTACATAGGTATCCTGCCTACAGCTCAGTTTATGGTTCAGGATTCCATCAAGAAAGTGAATGACATTAAAATGATGTGAAAGTAAAAAAACTATTTCACAATATGTGCAAGTCTTTCAGTTGTGCTCATAGCTTCTTCAATGCAATAGGAAAAGCATTTGTACAGTGTGTTTTGCCAAACACCTTCAAAATTTTTCATGAATCAGATGAAGCCATCACCAGAAAAACACTTTCCAGTCTAAGCTTTGAGGAAAATCTCACCATTTCTGTTCCTTCATCTACATCACTTCATACTAGTACTACATTTAAAAAAAACCCCAAGTTCTTTTTAAGTCCTCAGGTTTTCAGAGTGCATCTTGAAACAGTTTTGTAGGGTGTTAAGAAGGGGGAGTCATGGTTTAACCCCAGCTGGTAGCTAAGTATGACACAGCTACTTGCTGCACCCTGGCCCCCAGTGTGATCAGAGAAGAATTGGGGGAAAAAAGGTAAAACCTGAGGGCTGAGATAAGAACAGCTTAATCATAGGAATAAAATCTAATAATAATAATATTATAGTAATATAAATGAAAAGGGAGGCAACAAAAGGAAGAGACAGCAAAATAAACCCCAAGAAACACAAGTGATGAACACTATAATTGTCCATCACCCACTGATGAATGCCAGGCCTATCCTGAGCAGAGATTGACCCCTCCCCTACCCAGTTTCTGTACTGAGTGTGACACTCTATGGTATGGAACATCTCTTTGGGCCAGCTGTCCTGGCCATGCTTCCTCCGTGCTTCTTGTGGGTCAGGTTGCTGGCAGAGGATGGGCAGCTGAAAAGTCCTGGACTCACAGTAAGCACTGCTCAGCAGCAACTAAAACATCAGTGTGTTATCAAAATTATTATCATATTAGATCCAAACCCCAGCTCTGTACCAGCTACTAGTAAAAAAATCAACTCTATCCCAGCCAAAAGCTGGGTCGTGGGGGAGTCAGTACCTCATAGAAATTGTTCTCTATTGACATATCTCAAGGCAAACTGGGCTTTTAAAAATTTGTTTGTTTTGTAGGTTTTCTTGTAAGGGATTTAATTTCATTTTATTTCATTTCATTTTATTTCATTTCATTTCATTTCATTGTTGGTAACAGAAGGTGGAAAAAGAATTGAAATGTCTGCATATAAATATATATCTATTCACTACAAGCACTGGAGTTGCCTCCTGCTTGGCCTCTCAGTGCTGGATCATTTACTATCCCTCTTTGTGTTTACATAAACCCTGTTTTTAAAATGTACAAATGCAGTGGACCTGTGTCTGACCTATTCTATATGCTTTGGGGAAAATCTAACTTCAGTGTGTACTTATTTCAAATGGTGTTGGAGACTTTCAAGTACAGCACTATACTCATAGCTTATGAAGAGTATCTAAAAGGCCTTTATTTAATTAAAAACTACATCTGGGATAAAAGCTCTGGTATCAGTATAGCTGGCAGTGAGATAGAGCTGTGAAATATAAAACTGGGGTAGCAGGTATATGCAGGGAAGGTAAAACAAGGATTCTGTTCACAAAATCTGCTCGCCTGCATTATTGCCATGTGATGTTGATTAATTCTTACTTCTGGTCCTAAATGGCTGTGCCTGATGTCTCTGTCTTGTTGAGCTCTCTCCTTGTTTCACTAAAGAAGCAGCAGCATCTGCACTGGTTGTAAAAGGAGCATTTGTAGCAGTTGCCAAGAAAGGCAAGATTGCAATGGACACTAATTTAAATAAAAAGCATTTGGACATTTTTATAATGCCTGGGATGCAGGGAATTTCCATTTCAGCTCTTCTTCAGTCCTGTTCTTTAGACTTTGATGACAAGCATCACATAATCACTAAGGGAATTTCTTTGCTGTAGCTCTGTGAAATAGGAAAACACGATCACCATTTTCATGAAACTGGTAGTGCGAGCAGGTGAGCATGAAAATTTCAGTGTCTGAATTAATAGATACTCTATTAAGTGTTCAAATATCTGTATCAGTTCAGAATTGTGCATTTAGGCTTCAATTTTTCAAGAGATCTAGAGCTGAACTTTGTTGAAAATATTGGCAAAAACCCTCTAACATACAGGTGTCCACATGGAGTTCAGTTGTATTTGGTGGAGCAATAAAGAATTTCTGGGCTTTGAGGATAGTGGACTTTCCCTAAGCAATTTCCTAAATTATGAACATGATGGTGAAAAAGCCAAATTCATGTATAAGTTGGTTTAGAAATTTCTCTTTCCCTACCATATGATAAAGAAATATTCATGAGTAATAGAAAAATGCCTGAGGCCATGAACATAGTACCATGGTTAGGTAACATTGCTCAGAGTTTGCTCTGAGGAAAGTGGTGATTTTTGAACTATGATTGTCCAGCCACCATCACAGACCTTGAGCACAGACGCAGCAGTGACACAACAACTGACTAGCTCTGCTGTTTGGGCTAGTTAGCTGGTGTGCTTGGCCAGTCTGACACCCTGGGCCTGGACTTAGCTTCTTCCAAGGTGATTGGCTTCTGTACACATCACTGTCCTGGATAGTCCAGACAAATGCAATGTACCTTCATTCCTGTTTCCAAGCTGTGGAGTGTCTGCTAGTAAGTGTTGCTGCCTCTTTCTGTCTGAACAATATCTGCTGTTGCCCTTTCAATATTTTTTTATGACTGTCCTCTGACTCGTTTCACCCAGTTGTTCCCAGCTGCTTCAGCCAGGTTCTGTCCCTTATGGGCCTCCCTGCCAGACCTGCAGAGAGGTGTGAAGGGTATCTTTCCCTCCCAGCACTTTTGCACTAAATGTTCTCTGCATCAGATTTGCACGGGAGGGTGTTATGTCCCTCCAGACACCCTTGCCCTCGCCTCTGCAGAGGCTGGTTATGTAACTTTGCAAGGCTAAATTCCAGTATCTATAGTAACATTTAAACAGAAATAAAACAGTTCCCAAAACTGGAAAAAGTTACTGAAAACTATCCAGAAATTGGATTTTACATCTCCTGGGTCACATCAAAACATGGGTTGTTTGATCTATACAAACTGTAGATGCAAACCTTATCTTTACTATGTCCTTTCTCAATATGAAAGAGAGATGGAATAGAGGAAGAGGTCTTTAGAGAAGAGACAGTTGACCTGGAACAGGCATAGCCAAGTGGCACTTTCCAAAGATCCAGAGATGCTTTCAGAAACTTGGTAAGGGGGTTTTAGTAGGGATGGGTGTGGGAAGAGTCATGGGAATGTTAATAATGGCTGCCTTTTAAAGTGTACTGGTGCTGGGAGAGCCCTGCTGCTCATAGGCATGTTGAAGAGTTTGTCTGGGGTGTCTCAATTACATGTGACTAAGACAAACAAGATTAGGAGAACATGAAAATGGCTTTTCAGTTTAGTCTCCTCTGTCTACACTGAAGACATTATCTTCTCAGGCTTCTTTGGATCCCTTATGAGCAGCAAAGTTATACCTGTAGTGAGGACCTCTCAAAGGAACTGCCTCAGCAAAACCTCACCAGTGAGGCATGGCAAAAGCAGATCCACATCAGTGAAGAAATTCAATCTTTGGTGATCAGTTATTAAAAATCTGCTGTAGAAATCCTGAAGCTTAATTTTAAAAAGAAATTAAATTTGTATTTGCAAATAAAATATTTTATAAATAAATATGCTCTTTTTATTTATGCAGGCATCAAATCAGTTTTGTCATCTCTTCAATGTCCAAAGACTTGCTTTGGCCTCTTCCATTGTGCCTTTTGCCTTTTCTCCTTATAAAGCAGTTGTAGAGTACATCTGGAGAGGTGCATACTTCTAATAAAAGGCCAGGACAATCTGCTACAGATGTGTATTCAATGAATGGCCGAAAATGTAGTGTTTGGGGTTTGTGGAATCTCCAGTTTTGTACAAAATATATTTATTTTTCTTGGATAATAGTAGTGATTCTTTTAATGCAATTTTGAACTTTTTGGTTTTTTGTTCTTCTATACTTGAATACTTGAATAGCATTATATTCTGGCATGAAGTTTCATCTCTTTTTGGAGAGTGCTTGTGGCAGGCAAGAATTATAAATTCATAATACAGAAGTCTCAAATCAGAGCTTTACTTATTGGTTTCCAGAGAGGATCATAAAATGCGTCAGGTACTTAAGATGCAATGTGAAAATAGAAAAGGTACTTTAATTTAAGAATCAAGCTATCAAGCTTAAGGAAATACTATTTTTAAAAATAAGAGAGGTAAAATAACATTCATTTTCAAAAGCAGTTGAATTTTATTACCTTAGGGAAATAATTACATAACTCAAAACATAAATTAATATTTCTTTCAAAAAGGTGTATCAACTTACTTTAAAATTTGTCACAAAGTCTGAAATGTTTAAACTCTCAAATCTTCCAAAGAAAATTGTTGCAAACACCAGTCCTTTGGAGGTGGAAGTTCCCAGAAATAAACACTTGAGCAAGTTTGAACCACTTATATGGACACCATCAACTTAGAGAAGTCCTCAGTGACATGTTTTTCCCCCAGTACTCCAGAAACCAAGACCTACTCAGTTAATAAACTAGCTTTTAGTTACATGAATAATTAATAGAAACATCATCAAGCCACTTAAGCTTATTAAAGCAGCTATGATCAGGGCTGGGGAAGAGAGTTAAAGGCAAATAGAAAAAGGATAAGATGTAGAATACTTTGAACAAAAAGGTTATAAATCTTTCTTCAGGTGTACAGAAAACCAAACCTAACAATAGCAATCTTGGCAGGTATTAATGAAGAATTGGGAGGATCAGAAATTCTAGAGTGAAAAATCAACATACACACCCACTGAACAAAATTCACCCATGTGCTAATAGCCAGCAACAGCCCATTTAATGCATAAATCCTACTTAAATCCTTAAGTTGGAATAAAAGTTTAGGGGTAATTTCAAAGACACTTGAGAAGAGAGAATTTCAGTCTTTGTGAAGTGTCCTACATTCTACAAAGACTTGTGTGTGTCTAACCTAATATACTGCATATATTTCTGGTATAATAATTGATAATATGTGAATTTAAAATGCTGGCTGTAAAGGTTAGCAAGAATTGGAACCTAAGCAAAGAAATGTGAGGCATGAAGAATAAATCATAAAGTCTGTCTTTTAAGTATGTGTCAACAGTAATGGAGTAGTCAGTGTGGGCACAGGGCTTTGTATATCAAAATCACTGTATGAACAATGGCCCAGATTCTGAATGCCAGTATGTCAATGGTTCCAAGAAAATGCAAGGAGCTACTTTGATAGGCTTTCTCTTCACTAAGCTTTATGTGTGAGAGTCTCCTCTGTTATTACCTCTTATAGTTAACAGATGAAATAGCATGATGGGCTAAGACCACCAAAATATTCAATTCTTAATTCTGAAATAATTAGACACAAATCTTGAAAAAACATTGATTTTGTGAGTACAGTCACTTCAGCTGTGTTTCACCAAGAAGTTATTTGCCCCTGCATATTTAGCAGAAGATATCCTTGGGTGTGAGCAGTGATAATTATAATTGAGAGAGAGCAAAGCAACGCAGGTCCCTTTTTATGCCAGTGGCTTGCACACTGAGGAACCTCGAAAACTCTTGTTTCACACAGGCTATCTGTGGAATTCCTGCCATCTATGTGCAATGAATTCAGACTGAGATCTTAATACTGGCTTCTTTCAGTCGAGTTTTGTTATACACTTGGCATGCTTTCACACCCAAACCTCCCATCTGCAGCCTGCACCTGCATTGCTCAATATTTAACTCAAAGATCTCTGAACTTCCTGGGCCATTAAGGTGTCTTTTGGTTTGTGGCTTGCTGGTGTGGCTGTTGCTTACCATGAGAAGGGAGTTTAAATGCAGTAAAACTGTGTTGTTTTCCAGATTCCTCAGTTTTGTTTCTGCTCACTGAAAAGAGCTGCTGTCTGGCATGCTGCGGCTTTTCCTCGGCATGAAGCATGGGAGCATGAGGAGCAGAGTGTAGCATTTACAGCCTGAAATTAAAATGCTATTGCTTTGAATTCTTACATTTTCTTTTTCTGTACAGTAGCTGAGTGAGTCTGTCTTCACCACAAACAAACCCACTATTTTCTGCTCTCAGCTACTGAACTGCTTGAGAAAGAGCAATTCCTTTCTGACATACTGGCAATAAGAATTCAGGACTCCACGCAGCCTCTCATATGACACAGCTGAGCTTCTCCACAACATGCACTCCACATCCATCAGCTCAATGGATTAGAGATGCAGTAGGTATTTGCTTAGTGATTTTACTACTACATTACACCACAAATTATCCACCCTGGCTTTATAGCCATACCTCTCCCTTCCTGATCTGGTCAGTCTTTTTAGAAGGCCAAGTACAGCATGATAAAGTGGAAGATATCTCTTTGGAGTTCCCCTACAGGTGCATACAAATTTCTACTGAGCTGTATATTTCATTAGTAAGAGCAAATATTTCAGAATCAAGAGTTACTTCTAAAAATGATAAAACTGTGTGTGTGCTCACACAAACTGGGTACACTCAAATATGTGTGAATGTGTATATTATTACAGATACACACATAGTGGCTTGGATAACCTAAGAACTTGATGGTTCACTGGCCCGACTTTTATGTATGGAAGGTGACATAATATTTGTGAAGGCTTCAGATCTGCTCTACTCTAGAAAATATGTTTGGAGCTGGCAAGCCTTCCACAGTTACGGTCAGAGGGAAGATTGCTTTTGATCATGACCCTTCTTCCCTGGGGGGAAAAAACCAGAAATCAACCAACACTTTTCTGGTTCAGCTGTGTCACCACTGGAATTTTACTGAATCTGGAGCAGTGAAGTACCACTTAGAATGGCTCTGGATGACCAGAGAGCAGACCTGACTGCCCTCTTCAAGCTGGCTTGAAGGGGTTAACGAGCATGGACTGGCCACCCAGTTACAGAAAGCCCTTTGTGTGTGACCACATTATTCTAGGCAAGGCACTACAAGCAATTAATAACCTGTGTAGAACTGCTGTTGATATATTTGCAGGCAACAGGTAGAAAGGCATGTGTTGGAAGAGGTATGGTTTAATGGTCCTAGTGCAGGATTGTGATTGAGGATCTCCTGTCTTTGTCTTGTGACTTTGACAGTGATTGCCAGTCTGTCTTTTGACAGGTCAGATATTCTCTATGTGCTTCTATTTACCTTCTGTGAAATGGACTACAAAGTTTTACTTAGCTTTTAAGAGCCAAAAATAATTCGTTTCTGTTACAAAATACTGTGAAGATATAAACCATCAATCATCAGACTCATCTATCTTTTGTTTCTGAGTGTTAGGTGTTCTAGACCTGCATTTAGTGGAGAGAGACTTTTCCTAAGGGTAAGACTTCCCCATGTGTCAGTGTAGGAGACGTTTTCCTTCTAAAAGAAATGTCTCCTTTCCAACCATTATAGAGATAATCTAAATTATTGACTTAGGCTGACTTTTTGATGGCTAAGGTGAAGTGAGATGGACTCCATCCTAGACAGTTAAGGTTGTTTATAGACTGTGCAAAGAAGGCAGAGTTTGTGCTTCACATCTCTGGCCTCTGAAATCAAAAAGAGCTGCATGAGTTTCACAAGGGAGCTGAAGAAGAAGCATTCTAACCCAAATTTGAAACAATTGAAATAAAATCTTCTAGCAAAGCTGTTTCCATGAATTAGGGGGAATGGTCTGCAGGGCTGCTTGGAGCTTTTGAGTAGAATGAGAACACAGGATCATGAAGTATTTCAACAACTCTGGTGGCTGGCTAGGGAAAATACAAGGCAAGAAAAATAGCAGTTATAGATATTATCACTGCTAGGGAGCAAGGCCAGTGCAATAGTCCAAATGCAAGCCTGCTACAGCATTGGGAGGCTGAACAGAGGGAGAGAGCTCTAGGCCATCCATCTGAGTGGACCAGCAGAGACTCAGAAGTGCTCAGAAGTGACCTCAGCTGCAGGGAGGCAGCATGCCAGCCACATTACTAACACAGGCTCCTTTGCCAGCTGAGCTTTTTGGCAGCACTGGTGTCAGCAAAGCACAACACAGCTTAATGAGATTGCAGGAGGAATGGCAGGCAATGGCTCTAGGTGCACAAAACTTCAGTTAAACAGTAGCTGCAGTTTCACCTTGTGGTGACAAGGTTGCAGATAGACCAGAAAGTGACCCTATTCAGCAGAAAGATGTCTTTGATGAAAACAGGCTGAAGTCAAAAAGCCAGGCTTGGAACGCTCCAGGATCCACAGTTCATGTCAACAAACTGTCCTCTTCCTGAAAGCCAAAATTTCCAAATCCTGGCTGCTTCAACACTAGTCCCTCCTAGACTAGTCCCTCCCACAGTCCTAGGTTTACTGCATGTTCTGTGCAGGGTTTCCAGCTCCCTGAGTGCCTGTGCTCAATGCAAGGCAGTGTGCAGCAGGGCTGTGCCAGTGGGCAGCACTCAGCAGAGCAGCCTGAGCAGGAAAGGACCCCACACAGCACAGTCTGGGTAACCTATGTCCTGGAAGCTGCTTTTAGCAGAGACAGCCACTGGCAGCATGTCTGGAGCCGTAGCAAACCAGAGTGATTTCAGGAAAACGGTAAACATGAGTAAATGTTGAGAGCTCTTGATTTAAATTTAAGAATGATTTTGAGGTTGTAGTACCTGTCAGCTATTGCAATCCTTGAAATGTTGGTGATGCTCAGTCTTCTGTGGATGCCTGAACCCCATTAAACCTATGGTTATACCATACCTATAGGATTAATACCTTTTAGGTAGGATGATACAATTCAGAAAGACATTCTGGATTATCAAGTCTCTCCTGTTGCAGACAACCATATCATACAAGCCCTCTCTCAAAATTGTGTCTCTGTAAGGCAATTAGGTTTCTATTTTCACTAAGTGTCTGTTTCAGAAATGTATTTGTTTGCTGGTTAAGAATCTACATTACTGTAAAAATGTCAGAATTCCAATTTCCATCAAGTGTCAGCATTATCCAATAGCTGAAGAAGTTATTTCAGCTTTCTAGTGTTATGCTTGATTCCATTTTCACTAATGACCTTCACAAGGTTAAATAAATGAGCTTTTTGTATTTTCATGTATGGTAGCCTATCCATTCTTTGGCTCCTGCTAGTCATCTGCATTGCTTTTGCATCCTGAATTCATCCCTTCTGAACAATGAGTGACCAGAATTGTAGACAAAATATTTCAGATTTAGGTGAAGCAATGTACATTTCTATGAATATTGTTTCATTTCTAGTGGAAACATTTTGTCTGAAATATCCCAGGACCACATTACTTAGTTCATAATTACATTTGGGTCTAATGGGTTTCCTGTGGTCTTGGTATCCTCTGTTTTCTCTTCTGTGGTTTCAGTTGATAACCTCCACCATGCTGCAAGAATCCTTGATTCTAGTCCCTAAACATAGGAATTAATATTACATTTCATTTATTTTTAACCTACAGGAACACTTTGTTCAATGGTGTATTTGTAAAGTACTTAATTAACTGTCCCTGATTAACATGAATGCAGAAAGTTAATGAATTCATTATTATTTTTATTTCACATAAACAAAAACAAAACCAAAAAAGTGATGTACTCAGAGTGTGTGTTGCCTAATTTATGAGACCACTAACATTTGGGTGAATTAAAAAAGGATAGTAGTAGTTATACTGGGTACTGAAGGGAAACCTTTAGTTTAGATCTCTAGATCCTTATGCCAAAGGTGTACAATTTTACTAAATTTGACTGAGTTTCACAGTTTGTCCCTTTGCAGCAAGGAGAGTGTATCTACTGCATTTTTCATTCCAAACACATGAAATAACTTTTCCCCCCGATAAAACCACATCTTCATTGTGCAAGGATAACTGAGCAATAAAACAGTTTGACCAAAGTTAGCTTAATTAATACACTTCTGCAATTCAAATATGACAGACTTGCAGAAAACTAGCTTAGGTGAAGTTCTCTAGCCTATAGATGTGCAAGGGACAAACATTACTTTTGGTGAAGGATAATATACTGAGTTGTATAAAAAATGGTTCTATGTTTTTTATGCTCTTGGAATCACCAATATTTCTCTTTATTTCTATAACAAATCCAATATTTTAGAATAAATATAGGAGGGTAAAGTTCAGGGATAGTATTTTATTTTAAGACTCTGTTTCCCTGCCTTTGAATGCTTGTTTTCTCAACTCTGTGGTTCCACTGATGGTATTACTTTTCTTGACATCTCTGTGTATGCTTTGTATACATAACATTGAGGAAGATGCAAAAATATTACATACAGTGCAAGAAAGGCTTATCCATTGTCTTTTTAGATGCAAAAATATTACAGTGCAAGAAAGGCTTATCCATTGTCTTCTCATTACTGGCAGTTCTTGATAAATGGAAAACAGTGCTTGCTTTCTTTTTCATTCTTTTTAATTTTTTGCTCTATTTCAAGCCTACAGAGATGGGGCCTTTGGGAACTATGACATTGTTTTTCCTACTTCAAGAAAAATGTAACTGTCATCCAGCAGTGCCTTATCTACCACATTTCTCTGGCTGAAGCAGTGTTTTATAGAACTACTTGTTTATAAGTGTAGAGGATCTTTGGCTACCACATGCCCTCTGGCTTAAATAGTTATTCCTAGGAATCTGACCAGTCATGCTTCTTTAAAAATAAAAGCTGGCAGGTCATTTTGGTGCTAGCACTGTTTGAAAAACAAGATAAAAAGCTTTACAAAAAGAAATATTAACCAGACCAAAACAATGCCATAGTATCCAAAAACATTTCATGCTCCAGGTGAGTTTGATGTTCACAAGACAAGCCCATGGGTAAACAAGGAACTTTATTTTTGCCCCCATCTTTCAGTGTAGCAGATGACCAAAATGATCCTGATGTCCCTAGGGTCATGCCATATGTCTTGGGGTGACTTTATGATGTTTGTATCCCCAGTAAAAATTCCTCCCAAATTTGCCCTACACCAGGACACCACATCTTTGCCTCCAGTGGACTTTGTGCTTTGGTTTTCTTTATCTTCTTGGGTCTTTGGGATCTGTTGTACGCAAATACCAATTGTCTTCTTTTGGGTATTAAAAGGGTTGCTTTAAAAACTGTTAGATATTCATATTGATTTGGATTTTCAAAGGCAGGAAAATGAGGTAGGTCCCTATAGGTAGCTGGGTCCACTAAATGCCATGGGAAATTTAACTATTAAAACCAGCAATCCTTGCCACTGTAAGCAGACTGCATATGTAAGTTAGGACATATAATGAATAGTAGGCTAATAGTTAAATCCATAAATGTCAGCTGGTTCAGCTCTCAGGAGAATAGGGAAATTATGGGTAAAATATAGCTACAACATTTGATAAGAATGAAAATCTTTCTTTGGTTGGTAAATGTTTGATATGCCTTGCTGAAGAGGATCACAAATAGTCTTTTAAAAGAGGAATTATGATCAGAGACAGGGAAAAAGCAGGAGCTGATTTGCCAGCTAACCTACTGCTGCTCTAAAGATATGCATCTTTAAGTTGAAAATCAGAAATAGATTCCTTATAGTTGAAATCTATATTGTAGCTTGAAAAGAAAGAATGAGATTCCTTAATAGTTGAAACTATATTCTAGCTTGAAAAGAAAGAATGAAGAATGGAATTTTTTTTCTGCATTAGTGACACATCCAGTTTTTCAAACTTTGAGGTAACTTGCAGATATGGTGTCCATATCTGAAAAATCACTCCACACTTTAGGATAAGCTGCAAGCAACCCACAATCCTGGAGGCCAGTCTGTGGGAATGAGCTCTGGTGTCATTCTGAAGCCTTTAAGCTCAGAGGCTAAGAAAAAGAGTAATGACAGAAGTGCCTACAGGATAAGAACACAATTTTGCCAAGAGTAGCAAAAGAAACTCTAATGTTTAGACCAAGAATTAAATTAGAATAGCAGACATTTTTATTGAGCAATTGTACAGAGTTCAAAACAAAGTGATCTCTGTGTTTGCCCTCCCCTTTTTATGATTCTCTTTGAAGTTTGTTTTCTGTTTAAATGAACTTGCTTACTTCCCAGAAATTCATTCCTCTTTCTATAAGTAGATCCATGAAGCAGAAATTATGTCTTCATGTTACACAAACTCCACACCCTTTGTGTTTTATTGCACTACTGGTAGTTTGGTCTTGTTCAGATGTTTGCTTGCAAAGGAGATATGGGGCTCTGGTTGTGATAATAATTTATTACTTGTTTTATTGTTGCCATTTGGCCTATAATTTTAAAGGTAACCTGAAATGTTTTCTTAAGAAAAGTTTAGCCTTGGACTTGTGTCCCCAGCCCTCTGGGATGCTCAACAGCCTCAAACTCTTGTGTGAGCACCAAGTACACTTAAATAACATTGGGGCTGAGACAAATGTTGAATGTCTCACAAAAAGGAAAAGAAAACCAAGAAAACTTTACCTTAATTTAACTTTTTCCACATCTGTCAAAAACTATTAATGCTTTTAACTTGGAAGATACTTGCCAGCAATTGCTGTGTGGGTAACTGTGCAGTTCACTATGTGAGTAGTCATCAACAAATTGCTGTGTATGAGGCATGGAATTTAAATGCACTGTGGGTCCCAGTGCAATGCTCCAGAGACAAGATTTCATTTCCTGGACTATGCCATCAATTTGGGGAAAACTTTAAAAAGTTGAGTGTACTTTGAGCACAGGCCATGCCCAGAGTCTGTATGTGCCCACACTCAGAGGTGCAAAAGCCCAGGTCAGACTTGTCATTACTGCTCCTTGGCCCACTGCAATGATCAACCAGAAAGTCCTGCAAACACACTCCAGAGTGGTTAAAAAGGAATATGATCAGTTAAGAAGCTGTCTAGAGAAAGTGGTGGTGCCATGCAAGCTACAGGCACCCTATGGCTAGTAGCAGGGTCTGTGGGATGAGAAGCAAGGAATATTCCCCTGCTGGAGGCTGATCTCTGGCTGCACCCCTCCATCTCTACTTTCTTCTGCTCATCACACTCATTTCTTTCTGTTCTGGGATTTTTTGCTTCATAATGCAAACAGGTTTTTGACATCTCCACCTTCAAAAAATCTCCATCTTTGATTTCAGTTTCTTCTGTAGCTACTGCTTCTGCTTTCTCCTTTTCACAAAAATTTTAAACACTGCTAGGATTTCCTCTCTTTTTTTGTGAGAGGACCCATTCAGTCTGCTATTCACTACAGTCCCATGTGACTCTTATCTGAGTTTTAGAACCATCCTACAATTTCAAACTTCTTTATTCTATCAGGCCTCTCTGGCACATAGTCCCTTTCCATGCATGGCCCTGCTCTTACCCCTGAGTGTTTCTGCACACAACCATCACTGCCCTGTGTGGGTCTTATGGAATCTGCACTTGGTCCACGTGTGCCAAAAGCTTTGCACAAAGTGTGCAAAACAATACATCGAGGCTGGATGCAGTTTCACACATGCACATGATTAACTGGCAAACAGAAATGTGGATAATGAAAAGGACAAAACCACAGTATCATGTTGAGATGATAAAGGCAGTTGCAAGATGCTTTTTGCATGTCACTCTGAGTATTCCTTTCTTGTCTAAATAAACAATGACATTTTTGGTTCTGTGCAGCACCTAGGGGAGTTACATTCAATGGAGAGAACACGAGAGAGGGAGTGAGCACTAACACAGAGCAGTTTCTGCAGAGCTCAACAGCCCACGCCGATCTTGCTGACCAAGGAGACACTGTGTGTGGGGAGGTTTATACTTTTGGTCTCACTGAGAATGAAAAAGGATTTTATTTCTTACCAGCTTTTACATATACCTCAGGCTGTGCTTGCACAGCAAGTGATCACTTAGTGTTTTTCCTTCTGTCTTTCTGAGTACAGAGCAAGCAAGGATTTGTGGTTTCCTTCTCTATCAAGAACAGCAAAACCGAAACAGTGATATTCTACTTGTGTCTCCATTTATGGAAATGACCTTCTCATGGCTGGAGAAAAAAAATTTAGCATTTCAGTTTAGAAGAAACCATATTTAAAATCAGAGTTTAATTTTAATATAAGGGTCATCCACCATTGAAGAGATGTGACTGGTAATAAGTTACTTCTGCTTGGTTCTGTTACCCCAGATTTATGTCATTTCAGCACCATCAAGCCAGTGTGTCAGCCATCTAGAATACTAAATACCTTTTCACAGGGTGAAAGCAGTCAGGTGCCATAATTTCCAACAGAGATGCAAGTCAATTCCAATCACAGATATGCATCACTTGTTAGAATGGGAATGTTCTCTCATTTCAGCAAGTCTACCTGAAAACCAAGATTTATTATAATATAGACATTTCATGCTATCTCCACAGCTTCCACACTAGAACTATGTTCTACCTCATAGAAGTGTGAACAGAGCCATGCAATAGTGTCCCCTTCTTTCCCCTCTCTTGGCAGTCAGCTGGTCTTCTCAATATTTTCCTTCTGATTTTCACCCTTGTGTTTTCCTCTTACTCTAGGTATCCTAATTTCTCCAAATGTTTCCAGTATATGAACCTGAACTTCTCCATAGAACTTCAGAATCAGTTTAACTGAGGTTGAGCTTCCTAGGAATTAAGACAAATTTGGATTTAAATGGCATAAATTGGGTGACTAATTTTTGATAGAGTCTGAATTGAGATTTTGAGTCTGGGCCTGAATTTGTGTTAGATCAAATCTGAACATAGTTTTGAAAAAACTACAAAGATGGAAAACTGGGATTCAAGTCCAAAGTCCTAAGCCCTGGATTTAAGTGCTCTTTTATCCAAGGTTCTATTTTCCCGTAGCAGATAGATATAAAACTCAGATCTATAGTTTTGGCTGTGGCTTATCTCATAATTCTGTTTCACAGCTCAAATTTACATCTTTGTAATACACATTAGTAGTACTCTCTGTCCTTCTCCAAAGACATCAGATTTCAGCTCTTTAAACACTGATGCTGGGTGTGGCACCTTGTTCTGTGCCTGCCATGCTCACTGCACTCTCACTGGATCGTGTGCTCAGAGTTGAGCTCCTGGGCACAGCAGCAGCAGCTCAGATGTTTCATATGCCACACTCCCAAACAGCCAGCAGTAAATACAAGTTCACCTGTAAGCATCATTCATGAGATTTGGGGGCTGATTTGATTCCCACCAAAATCACGGCAAGAAGCTCCTCTGATGTAGGATCAGAACTATCAGTCAGGAGGTCTCCTAGAAATTATGATCTTTCACTCAATGTTTGTCCAATTGTAATACAGCACAAAATGCCTCATTTTCTTTCTATAAATAAAAAAGTCAGACCTTTGGGAAAACACAGTGTCTAGGACAGGAAACCATGGAAGAAGAATAAGGGTTTTTCATGTCACTAGAGTCTTAGGACACAATGTTTAACAGACAAATTCCTGCTATGGACTACACCCTTTGGTCTGCAGTGGTTGGAAATGCCAGATTGCAGTCATAGCCTGTCTCTAGTGTGGAGCTGACAGCAGTGATCTCTGAAGGGAAAAGAGATCAGGTGGCTGGAGAGATGGTAAAGAGGGGAAATGAGGAGTTAAAATTAGAAGGACGTCCTGACATCTTGGTAAGCTTGGCTCAGCCATTGATCTAAGCCTTGTTATGTGAATAAAATTCAAATCCTGAATTTTGGAACTCATGCAGAAAAATCTCTATGGAGCACCAGACACTGATGAAGAACATCACTGTCTTGCTGTATGCATAGCAGCCTCTCTAAAACCTAAACCCTGGAGCTCTTTAAACATTTTTATTTGTTCATGATTGAAACTACACTGAGGATTAATTAACCTTTTTGCTTTCCAACAAGATATCTGGAATTTTGCCACATTGTCCTCATTTAACATTTATCTACAGAAATGCAAGAATTATGAGACTGTATTCTGTTTAAAAGTGCCAATTTGTCATGGGATAGTTTGATTTAACAAGAAACTCCTTAGAGTTACTAGAGACATATTTTGTAAGGATTTTCCAATATAAAAACCAACTGGCTTGACTTTGTTTGAGAGTTAGGGAAACATGTTGCTCCTTAGCTGAGCAAGGTAGATTTACCCTTGATTGAATTGGGAAAGCCCAGAGATCAACGGCTGTAGACAGTATTTATAATGAAAGAGCTTGGGCAGCCAGCACAAGTTACTCAAAGGCTACATGAAAATTCATGGCTACTACCATGAAAACAGGGCTAAGAAAAACCCTGGGCAGTCAGGCACTGACAGAGGTCACCGATTTTGGGAGAGGTGCTGATTAGGGAGGGTTAGAATTAGGAAGGGAGTGAAAGTGGCATTCAAAACATAGACAGGCAGTAGGAATAGATGGTGAAGAAATAATTTTTGTGTGCCATATAGCTGGAAAATATGTGATAACAACAGAAAAGGATTTCACAATTTTCCTGTGGAAAGTGTTTATCTTTTCCTGAATGTAGGTGTCTTCTGCAGGCTCTTCTCACAGAAGTGGGGCTTTCTGTTACAAGTGCCTTAGCTGCTCTAACACCAAAGATGGCCCTGGGCCCTGACACTGTAAGTACAACTTTTTGGAGAGGTTTCCCTTTTTAGCTGAGCTCTGAAGCACATATAGCCTCTCTCTTCCAAGTTACTAATCAACTGAATGAGTACAGCATAGAGCTAAAACAGTGCTTGTGTGTGTACACACTGCATATTTCATGTAGAATAGCTGCCTACAGAAAGAGACTGAAAGAGGACCCCCTGTGAGTACTGTGCATGGGAATTACAGGCAGAATATATGCTTGAAAGTACCATATCCAATGGGCTAACACAGCACTGAAATTAGGTGGCTTGAAATAGGTGTCTGTCTGCTATGTCTCCCTTGCAAGAGCTGGAGGGATCCATCTGCATGAAGAGTTTAGCTGGGGATTTTCTTTCTCAGTTGGGGAATTTTCTTACTCAGTTCTGCTGTAGTTTTTGTATGTGTTCCAAAAGCAGCTATATGAGGTTTCACTGCTTGAAAATGATGAAAACATTGCCAGTCATACCACTAGCAGTGCCTCTGCCACACCAGTGTGCAGCTCCAGTTTTGTCATCTGATTTGTGTATATAGACAAACTAAATGAGCATCTGCATGCACATGGAGCCAAGATCTACAGAAAGACTGAGATCTCAAAATTCCGTGTAAATTCCTAAAAAATGTGATACTCTCACATAAATGTGTTTTCCACATTTGTGCATTATCATTCAAGTAATGGTAACCAAAATTGTGTTCTTCTGCTCTCTTATTTACCTAATAAAGGCTATTTATGTAATTGAGAAGATTTTTATATAAATCCTTAGAACATAACCCCCCTTATTTGTGTAACTGTGTAAGAGTATGAAACCAGCTGAAGTGCAGTAATATGTAAGTTATTGATGCCCCTGAGCCAAGACTATGAACAGAACTACAACACCTCCTGAAGAAATGAGTCTGCTAGTGAGAAAGTTTTAGGTTCATAGAAATGTCAAATTTGTACATCCACATTCTTGCAGATGAGTGTTCAGGCATTCACAAAAGGATACAGGACTTCATTAAGACAATTCTCATGGTTGAGCTCCTACTTGTTGTGATCTACAAATGATTCCTCTTACATGATAAAAAACAGAAGAGAGAATGTAAGAGAAGCCTTTTAAGTCTTGGAGGAAGGCTGAAGGGGTGGGGGGTGAGGAATACCACTGCAGCTCTTGGAGTCTGCTGAGTTTAAAGATCTTAGTGAAGCAAGTGAAGATTGTCACAGGAAAACAAGAGAAGGTCTGCAAAAAAGCTGGAGACAGATTTGAAACTGAATTATCAGAAAAAGGGGCTCAGCTTGATGCTGTTGAGATGAATAAACCCCTGAGGCAATTAACTTTTTGAGTTCAGTAGTGTGAATGAGTCAGATTTTTTAGGGAGAGGTTGCATCTTTTCTCAAACAGCACCTGATATTGCAAACTGGAGATGGAACCACAAAGGTAAGAGAAAAAAAGTAGGAATGAGAGCAGGGAGGAGGGGGATGAAATGTTCACTGCAAGAGTAGGGTAACCAGGGCTGGGAATCAACAGCAAGCAGCAAACACAATCTTTTCTGAGAACCACTGGGAGTGAGGGCTGAGGATGTAGTGAGCTGGCAGTGAACCAACAGCAGAGGAAATGGTGGAAGAAAGAAGGGATGAATTCGTGGAAAATTAGTTTTCTTTCTCTGGGAAAGAGGTTGTTTTGCTTTTGACGGTCTTATTTGAACAGAAAGAGGAATTTGCCATCTGTGGAGACATCACTTCCAGAAAATCTTAACCTTTTCCTGACCGACTGTGGAGCAGAAGCTGCTTCAGACACTAACTGTGCAGGAGCCCTAGTCACTCTCATTTATTACTACCACGAGTTTGAAACATCAGGTGCCTTTATAACCTTGTGATATAGAGACTTTCAGTTCTTCTGACATGACCTTTAGTGGCATTATATCACTGGAAGCACAAATCTCCTTTGGGGGCCATAACTCACATCCACAAATGTTACATGCTTACACCCAGGGATATAATGTATAGTGCCACAACTTTTAATATAGTGAGGACTGATTGCTAGGATCTCTGGGAAGCTAATTTCTTTACCTCTCGTCCATACTTTGAAGTAAGAAACTCACATTATTTATGTCCTTTTTGTTTGTCAATGCTTTGTCAATGGGGTACTCAAATAGCCTGAGTGATGAGGGCTTGGAGGGAAATCAGTAAGTATTATTTGTGCCACAGAGTCAGGTGTGCAGTGCAGCAAACTAATAGTTAAATTTGAATTACAGTAAATCATGGTAGGGTGGCACAGGAAAATAAAATCCAGCAAGAAGGGCTAATTCTAAAAATAAAGCAGAAGTTGTTTGTTAGGGTGGTCTGGAAAGAAACAAGGCAGTAAAATTTATAGATGCTGTTTTGTGAAACACTATAGGAATGTGTAACAAATGTGAAGAATTCACTGCTTTATTGTGATGAAAGGAAAACCATGGCTCAATAAAATAGGAGTTGTATCCCTCATACTCCTCAAAGATATTGGCTCTTAGAAGAACAGTTGAAGAGAACTGATGTAAAGTTTTGATACTGAACTTTCCCTTTGGAAGATGCTGCTCCACAGTGTACAGGTTGTATTTCACAAAGAAGAATGCTGAAAACAAATGGCTTTTTCAATGGGAAAAAGTCAAAGAAATTAAAAATTGAATTGTAATATTCCACTTGGATATTCTCTCCTTGTTTTATTTTGATTCCCCGGCATCACTTTTCCTGAATTTTTAGTGTTGGTATTCTTGTTGTATGTTTATATGTATTTACATTTTATTTATGTTCATGCATGTATGTGCATATCAGTATTGTGTGATGATCTTATAACACTATTAACTTTTATTACTAATTGAATTTTTTTTTTTATTCCTGTAAAATATATTATCTGATTTTTCATCTTGAATCTGGTTAAAAACACACTCTAGCATGCTGGAAATTCCCCATGTCTTAGTGAACTCCATTTCCTGAGAAGCTGTGCTGCCAGCTGATAATTTGGTGGGAAAGCATCACTCCAACATCTACATTTCTGTTGTTTTCTTCAATAGGTAATGGTTATTTTCTTGTCCTTGAATTTTCTTGAATACTTTATAGCTACTTCCCCTGGATAGTTACAGTGATGTGAAAAATCCTCAAAACCTGTTAACTTCAACTACAATATAATAACTGTCCATCACAGAGAAATTGAGGAGGGCCCTCTGGATATTGGATATTGACTGCTCCAAGCAGGTCATCTGGAGCTGTTTGCTCAGACCTTGTTTAAATACCTCCAAGGATACCTCCATAGCCTCTCTGGGCAACCTGTGCTAGTGCAAGCAATTTCCCAGTACCTAGCTGGAATTTCCCATGCTGGACCGTGTGTCTCTCATCCTGCTTCTGTGCATATCTCCAAGGACAGCCTGATTCTGTCCTCTCTCACACTCCCATGCTGCTGTTTTCACTGGGCATCTCAGCTGCAGTTAGCTGCACCCAGACTGTACTCTGCTGCCTTGTAGCACAGCAGCTACAGCTCAGGGCTGTGCTGACAGGTGTGGAGTGGCAGCTTCTGAAATACAATAATACCATTGTAAACACTTGTTGGAGCATATCATCAGCTCTGCTGTTATCTCTTGCAAGATAATAAAAGATAAATCTTTATCCGTGGTTTGAATCAATTTATTTTTACCCAGCATGGATGAAGGATTTCAGATGGTGCTGTGTGTTTTGCAAACACTCTGTCTCTGCTCACAGAGTACTGTGGTTTACTATCTGGATGAAGTCATGGGGCTTCTGGAGGAACCTACAAACTTAAGCAAAAAATATTTTTAACCAGTCAATAGTTATCTGGGATTTGCCATATTTTTTAATCTAGGGTGGGCTGGTTTGGTAATTCAAGAAAAGTGCACTTCACCCAAAAGAAAATATCTGTATGGTAAGGATTCTCACCAGTTATCACAACCAACTAATCTTTTAATTTGTCAGTTTATTTGGATTAGAAAAGGGGCACAGCCATTTTGTGCTGGCTGGCAAAAGGCTTTGCTGGGCTCTCTGAGGCTCATGTGCAGCCCTGAAGAAGTGGAATGGGGCGATGGCAGCAGAGATAGGTGCAGGCTGAACAACAGGAGGGGTGGTTGGCAGGAAGGGCTGTCCCCAGAGCGCTGATTCAGCAGCCAGAAGCTAATTGTGCAAGAGGAATGGCACTTTTAAGGTGTTTACAGTCTCTTATCAGACCTGTCAGTGTAAATAATGCCTTTGTCAGCAGTATGGTTGTGACCAAAAAGCTTTGCAAACGCAGGGTAAGGACTGTCTGGACCTCCTTTATCAAGGTAAATCATGCTGCTTGAGCCTTTGGAAGTCCTATGGAAAGGCACAGGAGAGATATGATTCTGCCACAGTCAGAAAGTTGCTTCATCCTATTTCATCTGATTTCAACCTTCACAGGTCCATTACCTTCAGAGAACCTATGCTGATTTAAGATATTGTTCAAAGTACCCAAATGTTCTGTGCTAAGAAGTGCTGTAGTTATGCATTATACCCTTGTGTATATAGCTATAACCAACTTCACAATGTGAAGCGTTTTCCTTACTGTGTGACCCTTAAAATTATATATGTATGTATATTTGCATTAATAGAGTTCCCTAAGAGCCTCTTTCAGGCCAGTTACAGCGACAGGTTGTATCTTTAACTTCTAGGAGCAAAAAGAGTAAATACCAGTAAAAAAGAAAAAGAGAGAGGAGATTTGTGATTTTAACTTATAAGATATTAGATCTTACAATAAAGATTATATATATATATATATATATATGTGTGTGTGTATATATATATATGTATATATAAAAAGATAAGAAGATCTTATAAGATAAGATTTGTGATTTTTAACTTATAAGATAAGGAGTTTTCATTCCTGATCCAGTCTCACATAGGAATCTGGAGAGAGGAGGAAACAAAAATATTACACTTCTTTTCCAACCAGAGATGAGTTTTCAAGCAGAATCTAAGAACCTGAGTCTCTTCTTACAGCCTCAAAAATACTTAGTATTATATGCTCCAGGAGGGCAATTAGATTCCCCAAATCAGTAATTAGTCTTTAGAAATTTAAGCTTGAATATCGGTCTCAGAATCACTGTGAGGTGACTGAAGTTATAAAGATTTACATTTCCTTTTTAATCTTTGTGCATATTTTCAAAATATAATTAAACTAGTAGCTGAAGATACTACATTGCTTGCAGCAATAAAACTA
Organism: Luscinia megarhynchos; assembly: GCA_034336665.1. Taxonomy (NCBI): domain Eukaryota; kingdom Metazoa; phylum Chordata; class Aves; order Passeriformes; family Muscicapidae; genus Luscinia; species Luscinia megarhynchos. The sequence goes on along the minus strand of CM067566.1, from coordinate 22,222,717 downwards.
CCCCACTGTATAAATCTGTGATACACCTCTGCTCTGAATACTGTGTGCTCTTCTCAAAAAGGGTATGGTCACATTGTAAAAGGTACAGAGAAGGTAAAGTATTATCACTTAAAATATGGAATAGCTTTAATATCAGAAACACTTCTGTAGACTAAGATCCTGAGCCCAAGGAGAGGTAATGAGGGAGGATAAACAGAGTGGAAGGGAGAAAATACATGTAGGTTGAACTGCTTACTGTTCCTTGTGGTACAAGATTAAGGTGGGATGAAATGAAATCATCAGGTGGCAAATTTAAACAAATGAATAAAAGGAGATGAAACCATGTAACATGTTGTTAAAATAGAATTAATTTGCATCAGGTATTGTGGATACTGGGGGCCCCTGGGGTTTCAAAAGCTAATTAAATTAAAGTAGGAACTTCAGCATCAAGTACACTGAGAGCTCTGAAAGGATGCTGCAAGCCAAAGGAAAACTTAAGCAATTGAATTAATTCAGTACAGAATTTTAAACATAATTTTCAGCAACACATTTATTCTGTTTTCTCCTTTCTTATCATTAACCCTATTACATCCTGTTTTTAAATTGAGCTGCTCAGAACAGGGACTATCCTGCATGTTTGTTCAATACTTCTGAATTGATGTTCTGACAAGTATTTTTGTGGTGCTTTCTAAATGATAAGCAATACTGATTAGTCTCCCCACTAGTGCCTGATTGGTGTGTATCTTGCTGCTTTTCAGGAGGAAAAATAGCTCAAGTAAAAATACCTTGAGTCAAATCAACAGCAGATCCAAGAAACAGTGATGTTGCTGCTATGCTTGTCTTCTTTGCATGTGCCGCTGACATCTTGATGTGCAGGGAGGTGACTGAACATAAGAGGTGTCACTGTGGCTTGTACAAAAAAGGTGAACCATGATGCCAAATGCAAATAAGTATCTTTCCAAATTTTGCTATAATAACAGCAAGAAAGTGGAGCTATAAACCCTGTCACACAGATGTAAAAACTTTCAAGAGAAAAATATCAATTTTAGAGAAGCTGAGTTTCCATACATGCCATGGAATCTTTCTCAATGCTAGGTGGAGATTATTACTGCTGATGTGCCTGTGGCAGTTTGGCAGTTTGGGAGGGAGACACTGGGAGCATCTCCTGGATGACACTGATATAAGCAGCTTGAGAAGCTGTGCAAGCCTTCTGCTGTAGCAGCTGCCTGCCTGTCACAGACATCTTCATGCCCTGTCCTTTAAAACACTGACAATGAGTGGGGGATGAGCTACACATCTCCAAAAAGCTTTCCTGAAACAAACAAATAAAACACATATAACGTGCACACTACCATGCAGGTAAGCCTGGGGAAACAACTATGTAAGAGAAAATATTCTAAATGAACCCAAACAGTTTAACCTCATTTTTGGTAGGTGTTTATAAAGATCCTTGTGGCTGTACTATTGAAGATGATTAAAGGATATTTTTTCAGCCCCAAATCAGGTGATTCTTTAACTGAAAAGGTAAGGAAATAGTTTTAGAGCTAAGGACCTTCAGCTCCCATAATTGTGAGCAAGCTCCAGTGCAGAGATCTGGCTGCCTGTTCTATGGCAGACAAGGTCTTCAACTGCTGTATTGAGCCATAAATAATAGAGTTCAAGCACTAAAACCTGCTTCTGTTTGTGCCACCTGAACAGTCTAATGCTGTCCCTGGCTCCTGGAGGGGCCTGATCATTTTTAAAATTCCAACAGAAGTCCTCCCTCTGAGCAGACGAATCCCCTTACCTTTCCCCCAAGTTTTATTTCTAAGTGCCAGCAAATAACCTGTAATTGTCAATGAATAGAAGCATCACTGAAAGACAGTATATTGCTTCCTTGAAGGTAAATAATTTACTGAAATCTTGGCTTTAGGCCGATGACTTTATAAACTGCTCTTAGTATTTCTTCAGTACAGTATATGCAGATTAGATGTGGTTTGTAATCTGCAAAGGCGTTATTGTTTGCATTATCCACATAAATCTTCCAGCATCTGTGTATTTCATAAGGGTAAAAACATTCCTGCCTATTACAAGAACACGACTATTGTAATAAACTCATGTTATGACAGACTGCAATTACTGCAAGCAGTCTCCCCAAAGCCTACAGCCAGGGTGTTGCACTCAAACAAGAACATTTCCAGCAGCCCAGGGAGGATCAGCAGATCATGACCACGGCGCCTTTGCCGGCGGTGCTGCCTCTCGGCGGGGATGCTGACCCAGAGCCCGGTTCCCCAGGGCTGGGCTCGCTGCCTTTTGCCCAGTGAGAGGGTCAGGGTGGAGCTGTCTGCCCGCGGGGCTGCCGCAGGGAGGGGACGGGATGTGCAATGCCCTGGGGCACACACGCCCGCACAGCGCACACACACCCGGCTCCCACCGACCAGCTGGGACGCTGCCGAAGTTAAACATTTCCAAAATCTCTCCCCAGTGCGTTATGAAGCTGTCGGAATGATTCTCTGAATGCCAGAGTAGGAGCCCGGAGCACACAGGCGGCTTGCAGAGATCTGCAAAGATTTGTGCTGTGCTTGAAAATTGCAGCAGATCGAACCTGCAGGAAACTGCTCTGATCTCAGTTAAAATCTTAGAGGGGCTATTGTGGCATACAAATAGTGAGCAGAAATCTTAGTTGCATGATTTATGCCCAGCCATGAAGTTGTATGGTAATTAGATTTCATTTTGATAGCATTGTCTCTCCCCTACACTTCCAAACTAGAAACTGGGCTAAGAACTGGCTCCTCCAGACAGCTGTTAGACTTCTGAAAAGCACCTTCCCCCATGACATGGATTAAAAAAAGTGCCTGACAGAAAAGCAATACAACCTGACTGCATTAAATGAATTCAAAATTTCCTAATTGATAGCTCTCAAAGAACACAATTTTAAAGGTTTTATCATGTGAAGAAATCATTTGCAATACTGATCGGCTTTGCCTTCAAGTTCCATGAATTTGTGACTGTTTCCTGAGCCTGTAGGCTTTTCTCTGGAAACTTCTCAGGCTGTAAATCCACGACTACTAACACTGGATCCGTGTTTGACTGGATCTCCCAGAAATACATGTTTGATTCAGATCAGGTGTGGCACAGGATCACGTTTCTGTGTAATCAGCCCAAGCATATTTCTGTTGCCTCTCTGTGCTGGCCTGGCTGGTGAAAAGCTAGAAGGGGTCAGGCACAGAGCCTGTAGGTACCAGTCAAAGTGAGCCCATCAGGGATTTTTTGGTACTATCTGAATTGTCAGAGTGAGTTTATGCTATATCAGTGCTTTGCAGATCAGTTTCTGGAGCTTGTGGTCCCAGTCAAAATGCTTCAAATCCAGATATACACAGCTTTTTTTCATACCAGCAGTGACAGCTTTAAGTGCAAAGGCTGTATTTCTCAGCCCTTTGATCTCAGAGCAGGTGCATTGCCTTGCCCTGAGCCAAAGCTTTGTCCTTTGTCCTGCTTTGTCCTTTGTCCATTGCATTGTCCAGCAATGGCAAGGTTGTACAGGAAAAAGCCCCCCACCAGTCTAACCCTGAGCTGCTGCTTGATACTGTGAGTGAGGTACTACAAAGGATGTAGATTTTTGCTTATTTTTATTTGTTTTATTTGTTTTATTCAATTTTTATTAAGTGGGAATATGTCTTTGAAACACCATTGAGTCAGCTCTTCTCCCTTACTGCTCCCAGAACAACAAAGAAGGAAAATAAAACAACGTCCCCTATGAGGAGGTTGATTCTCCAGCAGAGGAAATGTTTTATATATGTTTCATGTGTACTACATTCCACTGATGTGCAGCTAAGTGACACACAAAAGACATGCCACTGACACAGGAATGGGAGTGGACTAAGTAGGAAAGAGGCAGAAGAGGAAGGGAGTGACGGATAAAAGTTTATTTGTTCCTAATGAAAACTGGGGACTGAGTTCTGTGCAATGGTTTGAGCAGAAGCTGGTTTTGCCCACTGGACTTCATCTCAAGTTCTGCCTCTCTGTGGTGAACTGGTAGATGTGCCCCCAGAGTGGTTTCTGGAGGGTGGCTGAAGAGCTTGAGAGAGGACCAGGAGCCCCAGGGTGTGTTAAATCAGGAGCTGGCAAGGTGAAGCTGGCCTGCCTTGAGCAGGGGGGCTGGGAGCACACAGCTGCCCACAGACATCCACACCTGCCATAGGTGAGGCATTGCTGTAGCCAGGAGCTGGACTGAGTTTATTCACCCTCTTTTTCCAATAGCTACATCTCCCTCTTCATTACTGTAATGTGCCACTTGTACCATTGCTACCTGCAATGTGAGCTGCTCCTTGCCTCTCCTGCTCCAAGGTGTTTTTAAAGGCCTATCACCAAATTGTGATAAAAAATCAATTCCACACAAAGAGGAAATTTTACCAAAGCAGTGAGGGGTGCTGGTTTTGAGCTAAGCAAACAAAACATCTCTTATACAGTAGAGCAGAGAACCTAAGCCAAGGTGGCAGTGATACTGCACACATATGAATCCTTAAGCAACAGCTTACAGGAAACATGTATAAGGTATAATGGATATTATTATTTTTTTTAAAAAATGAAGACAATCAGAGTTGGTTTTCTTTGAAGAGATGTAAGTTGGGAGATTCCAGCCTTCATAAATACATTTTTCTTTGTTTTTACATTGTCATGGTTATACTGACTAATGATTACTGTTGGTGTATGTATATGAAAGACATTTTGAATAATGACATATATTTATGTACCAAGACATTCATTATGCAGTCTCATTATGAAATTCAAATATTAATTATACAATTCATGATGCAATTATACAATGACATTTATTCAATATACGTACATATATATACACATATATGTATCTGTGTCAAAGACATATTTTTTAACTGTCAAAATGAATATTTTGGACAATAAGTAGTAATTTCTTTTATGGTGACTTAAGTCAGACCCAACCACAACCAGTGATATTAAAGAATGCTCTGCCTGCTTAAAGTGTTTAAGGGCTTTCTGAGAAGAAATGTAAAAAGACATAAAAAACATAACTGAAATTCTTTTGCAGCTGAAATATAATTAAAACCACAACTGCTACTGGTGTCACATCTAAACAAAGTGAAAGACAGACCTATGCTCTGTCATACTACACCAGAGTGGACCTGCAAAGAGAGCCAAATTTTTTATGTTCCAAAGGAAAAGCTGAGTCATGTTTGTGTTAGCTCAGGAAGGACTCTAGCTGGGAAAGAGCCGAGGCAAATGCAAGCTGGAGTGGTTTCCTACAGCTGAAAAGCTTCTTACAGGCAGAGAGGACGCGTGGGTGTAGGGAAGTGAACTTGAGCTGGTGTGAATATAGATGAGCTCTCAGATACTTCCCCAGCTGGCCTGACTGATGGCACCAGCAGCATGTCACCACCTAGCAGAAGAGACTGTCTGCCGGGTGAGGATGCTGCAGGAAACTTGCACTACAGATGCTTAACAGTGTCAGGTGTTGAATCCCTCGTGGGTAGAAGAGCCGCGAAGGACAAGGGGCACTGTCTGCCCTGGTGGCTCAGCGAGGTGAGTGGCTCTGGGCACCAGCCTCATGCTCCCTGCAGGCAGGTGTGCATGAGCCTGCCTTGCCCCAGGCTGAGGGGGGCTGAGAGAGCGGCTCCTGGGTGACACAGGCACAAAGGTGGCAGCGATCCCTGATGGGAGGGGTCCTGCTGGTGTGCGGCTCCTCACTGACCCGTACAAGCATGCAAAGCCATGCTGCCAGCAACATGTCCTCAGCTTTACTGTAGTGCATAAAGGTTTTATGTGCTTTATCCATAAATCTCTCTTTGTTAGTTCTCCCTCTTTTCAGTTCTCTGTGGGGAAAGATTGCCTAGCAGTCATGCTGCAGAAGACTTGTAGCAATACAATCAACTAAAATTTCTGCCTCTTTGAGAAGCTGGTTATTTCAGTATTTTTAAGAAATCAAAACATTTGGCCACACAATCCTTTAGTTTAGAAATTCAGAATTTCACCTGTAGATAAAGCAGAGATTTTATGTTTCCTTGGGAATGTGTAGTATGTCTGTATTGGATACCACACAAAAAGAAAGAAGGGTTTGGATCTGAATCTTGGTTGAAATGGCAGGAACTCGAGCTGACATTTCAGTAACTAATTATTAAAGCCCTATCCTTTTTGATTTTTTTTACCGGATTAAATTTCTGATGGTGTTATATTGTGAAAATTGATTGGCAAATTGATTAAGTAGAGAAATATGAAGTTTCATAATAGTCACAAATAAGAAGTTAGAGAATGAGTTAGAAAAAGGCTGTTTCCAGCTCAGTAAGACTTTGATTTATTACCTGGATAAATTTGACGCCTCATATTAAACTCACCTGTTCACCACACTGTAAATACAGACACACAACTCTCTTTTGCTTCCTGTAAGCTGTCAATTGCATTTGGATTGCCACATTCATAAAAATTCTCAGATCTGTGCTTCAGCTACGTGATTTGTGGGGCCTTCTCCCAAACAGGAGCACAGCACTTTAGCATGTCGGGACATGAAAACAGCATGGATGTGGCAGATGTTGTAGAAGAAGAATTAATGTCAATTGCATTTTCCTACAATACCCTCATCTGTGTGCCCTACATAATGACAAAAAACTTGGTGAATAGTTTAAAATATATTTCTCTTACTGGTACCGTGATAGATAAAAAAAGTAATGCAATGTTTGCAAACACTCAAATGTTTGTTTTTCCATTCCTTTCAGACTTGCAGTTCACAGAAATACAAATCACCTCATGTTTCACAGAAGAACAGATCGTGGAAGGCACCAATTAGCCATATCACTGATTATCCATTGTATACATTTGGATATTAATTTTCTTAGATAAAATTCAGCATTTCAGTTGAGGCAAGACATCCTTGTTCTGTTTGGTGTGTTTGTTTACAACAACATTTTCTGGAGATAATTGACAAATGCAAAATCTTATCCTGATTCTTCTAATGAGGGAAGAGATTACATATGAACCCTAAGGACTCAAAAAATTAGACAAAAAATACAAAGAACAAAAATGTAATTTTGCTTAGTAATTATATGATTGATTCTTTGGGACCTGACTCGTGGCTGTACTGTGCTAGGATTTGGCCATTCATTTCTTCCTCCCTATTCTCCATTCTGTGCTTCTCAGAAATGTTTCCAGGAAAGAGTTTCTGCTTTTCCACTTTTGCTTTGTCAGATTAGCTTTCCTGCCTATACCCTGTCTTTGTGGCCACACATTACTGTGCTCCTCCTCACAGTGCTGCTGGTAGGGGGATGATCACAGCTACTGCAAGTGGAGCAGAGGCAGTGGGGCTGTGAGTACTCCAACCCCAGGCCACAGGCTCCAGGGTGGGACCAGTGGTCCTCTGACAGCAAAGCATCTGAGCTCTCCTCTTGCTTGTAGTTGGCCTGAGATCAGATAGCTCACGAGTCCCATCTGCACCTGTGGCAAGAGACATTTCTGTCTCACTCCAGGTGTTCTTGTCCACCTGATAAAGGTCACAAGATACATTTGCACAGGCAAACAGGCCAGGCAGAGGCTTCACAGAGACACAGGGCCATGCACTGCATGGGAACACTTCAATGTGTTTGAGTGCACATAAAGTTCATCCCTGTGAATGCCAGATGGGCTGCCCTAGAACATGCCCTGAAGGTACTTCTGCAGGCAAGTCAGATGGATAGGAGGTGGATATGGCCTGGAGCCTTGTCTTTGTAGTACTGCTGTACCACAGTGGAGTTGAACTTCAGAGACTAAGGGCAAGACTGATATTTAGGCTGGTATCTGGCTAACTTGATGCTAGCATATTCCTGAGATCATCAGAACCCCTTGCACAAGGTCTGCTTAGCTTGATGCCCTTTGGTGCTGATGACAAAGTAAGGGCTATAATGCACCTACATTTTTGCTGTCAACATGCATAAAATCATTCCTCCTAAATGTCTCTGAGCTGCTAATACCTGCTTACTGAGGGCATTCACAATCCCATGTATCTCCACCTTGCCATGCAATCTGAGAGACCACATCTTCTGCATTGCACCTGTCCCAAAACATGAGAAAATTTAAATACCCCAAAGAAACAAAACCAAACCCCCCAAACTTCACACAGAGATGCTAGAAATTTAAATCTTAATTCCTCTATGTCTAAACCCAGTTCTCTTCTAAAAAGTTGAACAATTCAATAGAGTAGAGGATATTCTGTAGTGGAACTCAGCCCTCTCAGTTTCTATAAAGTAATTAAATGTTCACTGGATGAGGGTTGGAATGTTCATCCCAGATCAGTGTTTCTGGGCATGATCTCACACCAGGGTGAGAGAGCATGGTTTGTTCCTCTCTGGCCAAAGGAACATTTAAAAATTCTGTGCAAAGCAGTGCCAGTGATCCTGAGAGCCTGGGTGGCTTTCTTCTTTAGGAAACAGAAGACCTAAAGTTAAATCCCCTCTCTAAGTCAGGCAGAAGAGACCAGGTGTCCAAACCTGAATCTTCCCACCTCCAGGGTGAGTTCTCTTGCCACTGGGCTACTGGGTGTCATCTCTGCCACTACATCCTCCCTCCTCCTCCTCCTCCTCTTTCCGTGAACAGTCACTGACCTGGTTTAGCTTGCCTCTGATTGGAAGAAGGGATCTGTTTGCAGCCTGGACTCAGGCATTAGTGCTTTAGGAGAAGTCTAACTTACTACTCATCCCTCTCCTGGCATTTCCCATGTCATGTTCAGCATCTTTGCACCCATGTTGCCGACGCATCTCAATCTCCTTATGGGGCAAATAATGAACTTGTAAAAGTTCTGGGTGCCTCCATGCCAAAGGGTGAGAATGAAACTGAGATATTACATATTTATCCCTTAGAGTTTTGCCTAAGCCACAAAGCATGTGCCTGAAAGTGGAGGGAACTGCTAGAAGTTCTCACAGATCCCATCTGAAACAGCACCACCTGTCTCTCTTCTCTCTGGAGATCCATCTTTGATGCTTTTCTATGCTCATCTAAGCAGATCCTCATGCCTAGATTGTGCCTTTGTAAGCCTGTGGGCAGGGTTTGTGTCTTCCTTTTTGCACCATTTTTATATCACCCTTATTACTATTGACATAACCTGATTTCAACAGGACCTGATGGACTCTTCTGGATATGTTGAAGTTCTTGCAGGATAGGGCAGTGGATAATAAGTGTATATGACCACTTACTCACTTGGCTGATTACCATGTCCATCCTGTAATCTCTTGGTCGTGCCACATACCTTTATTTGGCAGAAGCAGAGCTATTAGCCAGTCAATATTGCTCCACACAATATCACAAATACAAGATTTCTCATGAAACTTCAGCATTTCTATTTCTGAAGACAATCCTGAATCAACTCTCACAAATGAAAGGGCTACATTTCAGTCCAAAGATTCCTGGTGTAGCAAAGAAACCTAATGAGATGGGAGATAGGCTGTATAGGGTAGGGCGTCTCACAGTCTCTTAGGGAGGAGAGGATTGATGTCCCAGCGCCAAAAGCAATGATTTATTGAGTGAGCCATGGCTGCAGGGGCTGTGAATGATGTGTATCCTCCACGGATTCATCATATGTCTTTAAGTACTGTTTGTAAAATACATCTCAGGCAAAAGGAACTTGGCATTAAGGACACCTAACATCTGGTGGTATGTAGAGCAGAGGAGAGAGAAAACTCCCCACGATTTCCTCCTTAACATTTGTCATGATCAGGAGAGCCTAAGATCAGTGTTTTGGAGGGTGGCCTTGTACTCCAAATATGAACTAAAATCAGAGTGCAAAGATGGGTTTGGGTAGATTTTCTCTTCCAGGGAGTGAGAGATGATGGGTACTGATACACAAAATCAGGTCTTTTTTTGTGCTATAGCTGGGATTCAAAACACACTGGTTGTCTGGAGACCAAAAGGGAGAACTGTTTGCTACAGGAAAGCCCATAGGATAGATGATGGAAAATTTAAAGCAGATTTTGCAACTGGTAGTGAGGTACTTACAAGTTTTCTCCCAAGCTTGGAATTGGCATGATGAGTCTAATTTTTAAGGTAAATTACCAAAATGCAATGCTGGCTACTAGGCTTTCTTTCAAAACTAACTGGCATTTGGCACAGGGAAAAATACTAAAAATATTTACCTTCTGTTTATTACAATCTAAAGACAAATATCATTGTCCTTTTTCAGTGTGTCAGTTTGTGATGTTTTGGGAATGTCAGTCTGCTGTCTATACTGGCAGATGGTGTAGGAGGAAAGAGGAGCATTGGTGTTTGGCTCTGGATGCGCCATAGGTACTGACAAATATAAATTGTGTGGAGAAAGTGAACAAAAGCCAGTGTCTCAAAAACAGAGTAGGCAAGGAAAAAAAACGTCAGAATTCCCGGAATTTATTTGCATTGTATCGGCCAGCAAAACAGATAAGCTTTGGGCTATGCATGACAAATGGCACTTTTTGATCTGCTTGTTAACACCAAGTTGTGTTAAGTCGTACAGAATCGCATACTATTTATTCATTGACAAGGGTTTGAGCTGCAGAAAGAGCAGGAAGTCTCCCAGTTACGCTGCTTTCCCCGCTGAAGCCCCTCAGGCGAGGAAGCGGCGGGGGCAGCCCGGGCTGGGCGCGGCCGGGCCGCCCGGGGGAGGCAGGGCGGGACAGCGGCAAGGACAAGCGCAGGGACAGGGACAAAGCGCCCCGGGGCCGGGCAGTTCCCGGGAAGGAGGAGGAGGAGGGCGCGGGCGGTGCCTCAGCGCCGGGCGGGTCCCGCCAGCCCCACACGGCCCAGCCCCGGCCCGCGGCAGCAGCGCCGGCCCAGCCCGGCCAGGCCTGACCCAGCCCGGCCCGGCACAGCCCCGCCCGGCTCGGCCTGACCCAGCCCGGCCTAGCCCGGCCCGGCCCGGCACAGCCCCGCCCGGCCCGGCCTGACCCGGCCCCGCCCGGCCCGGCCTGACCCAGCCCGGCCCGGCACAGCCCCGCCCGGCCCGGCCTGACCCAGCCCAGCCTAGCCCGGCCCGGCCCGGCCTGACCCAGCCCAGCCCGGCCTGACTCAGCCCCTGCCCGGCCCGGCACAGCCCCGCCCGGCCCGGCCTGACCCGGCCGGGTCCTGGCACCGCAGGGCTTAATGAATGCCTCACTTGGTAGCGTCCAGGGCTGCGGGGAAACAGTTCTGTGCTGTCAGGAACTGGAGGAGAAGTTAAACATTAAAAACATTCAAGCTGCTTAGCAGAGTTGTTCTGAAGAGTAGCTAATTGCTCGCGTGTTCAGGGATTCCTGAAACTCTACAATCCAGAATCATTTTTAGTAGATTAGAATAAGGCCTATTGCGAATCGTGGGCAAAAGAACGACAAGGACATTAGGGCTATATTAATGGAAAATAAAGGAGAAAAATACAATTAATGCCAGTCATCATTATTGCATGGGAAATAAATTGATACTGGTAATATTAATGGCCACTTTTTAAAAATTAAATGGCAAATTAGTTTGATAAGCATGATGGAAATGTCCAAATTTACTTAACATCACGTGAGACGGCAGTTAAGAATGCCAAGCAATATAAAATTAACGTGGCCTGAGTTAGACTGATTGAAAGCTGGCCAGCTGACAGGTCTTGGAATGCAAATGTGGAATCTCAGGGAATCATTTGGGTTGGAAGGCACCTCTGGGGTTGTGTAGTCCTGCCCCTTTCTCAAAGCAGTACTAGTGTCAGCAGATTAAGTTGCTTGGGGTCTTGCTCAGCTGAGTTTGCAATGACTGCACAGGTGGGAAACTTGCACAACCTATTATTTAGTGTGAAAGTTCCTCTTCCTCAGACAGATTTGCTATACCAAAGTTTTTATACCAAACACACAGACCTAGAGCAAATGGAATTTTCAGAGGACATTAATGGTGAAGAAACTAACGAATGTCAAAGCAGTAGTATTATAATTTAAGTGACCTTTGATTGCTTGTTTTAACATGGTTAAATATACAACCATTGGAGACAGAAGAAAATAAGAACAATCTTAGGTCATACAGATGACATGGACAAATCTGGGCTGGGGAAGAGTGATGTTCAGAGGGACATGGTAAATAGAGTGAATAACTGTCTGAGCATGAGTTGGTGGTGTGGTCACTGGAAAACAAACTTCCATGACTCTTGAACTTGAAAATATGAGGAAATTGATTAGAGAAGTTTATAAAATCTGTATCTGTATTCTCAAAAAAGTGGGTCAGGTTCAGTTGTCTGTCCTTCTGTACAATTGGAACAGTACAACTTGCCTCCATACACCTGGATTCCCCTGCACAAAGTGTCCTCACCCATACCTGAGCAACTTGTCCCATGCCACCCCTCAAACCATGCTAAGGCATTGGCTGACAGAGGGCTGGTTCACCCATTCCCAAATATGTGGAATTTAGCATGACATAGTGTGAGCAAATGTATGCCCATACTTGCATCCACCTTTAGTTTTCTCATGCAGATGCTACTGTTAGTTTTGTGCTTAGCAGTGGTTTAACAATCACCAGTGTTCAGTGCTCAGTCTGGATATTCACAGGACACAAAGAATGCTACTCCATTAGCAAAGGTGGAAACTCCTGAGAAATGGCAGAATGTGCCTCGTAATGTTCCTGTTTGACTGGGAGAAGATAAAGGAGGGAGCTGGCTGTAGTCTGTGAACAGTGCAGATGGGAGACTCTGATGGCCAGAAGCTGAATTAAAACAAGCTTGGACATGAACTAACAGCTCAATTTCATAGTTCTACTCTTACAAGTAGGTGTTTTCCTTCTAGATGTTCTGTAGCTTAAGATGGGATTAATGCAAATCCTATGGACTATGCTATGTAGGATGGCAGGACAGATGATCCCAACAGATTCATAAGCCTTGAATCTTTGAATTAATTAACAAGATTTTGAGATATGAATGAAAGTTTGGTACTTGGATTGTGTTGTTTTGCCAAACAGGGGGACTGATAGAGCTTGAAGGCTTCACCATTTATCACTACCTTATATGACTGTATACCAACTGGGATGGTTCTCAGCACAGAATATAAAGATTTAGTTAATATTTCTGCCTTTTGTATACTGCTTCTGATAATTTTACCATTCTCATCTCAAAATGTGTTATAGAGACGCTGTAGAATATATACACTATAGAAGATTTTTCTTCTTCAGAACATACTACTTTATGACCATGTTTTTATTTCTCTATTAGTCCCTATCTTCTAGTTGGTAATAATTATTATCAGCTTCCTTTTTATTTCATAGCAGTTAATGTAATACTGCCCTCATAGTCTCTTCCTACAGGAAAGAATGGTTGCCCTTAGGATTTTGAAACTGTGGCTTATCTACTACAGTTTCTGAAGAATTTCATAGAATCATTTACACATTTGTCCTTTTGTATCACAAGCTGAATAGATTATTGGTTTGGACTTCACAGTCTTTAAATGCAATTCATGGTATATAATCCCTTGTGCCAAAAATACAATTTTGTCATCATACTCACTTCAATCCAGTTCTAGGATAGATTTGTTTAATTTTCAAATTAGGAAATTGCTTGTACTTTTGCATTTGTTTAGTGGCAACAGAAGACATCCAGCCTTCATTCAGCTGGAAGATGTGAGAATGTGTTTTTCTACTATGTCACCACAGAGAGCTCATTATGGATCTAGTAATCTGATTTGATTTCATAGCCTTCAAAATAGACCACCACTTATCTTGAATTTCATAAGTGACAGTAGTAATTCATAGCCTTTCAAAATAATTTTCTCTCCCAGTTCCAGCGGCTTGGAGAGTAGTTGTAGGAGGGCACACCTTTAACAGGTCTGCAAAGAGATCATCTTGGTTGCAAAGAGAATGCAGTAGCTGGGCTGAACACACAAACTGAACAGGCAGATCTTTTTAGTTGTGAGTGTTTGTGAGCTGGACACACAGAGATGCACCTTACATGATGTGCAAGGCCATCTCCGCTGTTCCCTGTGCCTATACAGATCCTGGAAATTGCATTTAACAAACTTACCATGGCAGGATCTGTAACGCTGTCATGTTGTTTGTAGTTGTGTAACTCCAGTCCCTCTCTTGGTGCTGATGATTAGGCAATTATGTTTTTCTTCTTTTTGTGTTCTTTGGGCTCATGACTAATTTTGTTCTCAACATCTTGATTTTTATGAGTGTTCTTTGAGTCTCCGTTTTCACTCTCTTTTTTAATATCAGTTTTCTGCCTTCCTATCTCATACAGTACACTTTTCTCCTAAAAGATTTTCTACAAGTGTAGAGGCCAGCTGAATGCTCTGCCTCTTCTCTCTCTGTTCCATAGTTTCAAGCCCACTAATTATTTACCTCTGTCGAAATTAGGAATCTGTTTATCATCTGTTCTCCTGTGAGCACTATATGTCAAGAATTTCTGAAAATGCAACCTTCTCTGGTATATCCATCTTTTGTTCAACCTCCTGAATTGACAGCAGGTCAGTCCTTTTAAGATGGGGCAATGAGAATTGCTGGTAATTACTGCTTGCAAGTGTAAACAGTCATGCCCATGTGCTGAAGGGACCAAACTAGTGTCAGCCAATTATAAGCAATGAGGAGAAAATCATAGTTGCTGGGCTGGTGTGCATGCTGGCAGCCAGGTAAACACAACACTTCACCTGGAAGAACTGAGCTGACTAACTCTCCCTTTGCTCATGTTACATGGCCTCTTTTGAATGCTTTCAGGTCTTCAAAGGGAGTGACAATCCACAATTTGAGAGACATTGCTGGAGTATGATGAACTTAATGGGAGACTTGTCACTAGTAGGAGAAAACATATCAACGACGTGGCTCAGTACTTGTTAAGGAAATGATATTTCTGAAATCCATCTGGATCATAACTCATTAAAGGACAGTTTGAAATAGACCCACTTGCTTCTTCACACTCAACTGACAATAATGTCCAATATATGCTGATAGAGCTCTCTTTTGTCCTGGAAAGATATTAAAAGCCATCTGCACTGCATTAATGAAGTGCCAGTCTTACTCCTCTTACAGACAATGGCAGCTCTTCTGTTAGGTGGAAGTTTGCAGTGGTTTATAGTTTTTAAAGCATTAGAATCCCACAGTGGAAGGTATGCTTTGTAGACTAAATTTTCTGCATGGAAAGCACATGAAACAGAGCAGGCTTTCCTTATCCTTGCTGGATAAAAGAGGCTTGGAGCAAACCCTAGGCCAGTGTATGCTGCTGTTGGCACTAAACATTTTTGAGGATGACATAATTAAAAGAGGAATCCTAGAGTGGAACTGCACATGACCGTTTTTCATCAAAGCTTTTCAGATGGGTCCCACACTGCTGAAATCAATGGGACATTCACAGAACAGGATGGAGCTTTAGTGGTTTGTTGGCTGCAATTCTCCATTGACATTTTTTTGGGGCTGCCTGAGGTCAGTGCTTCAACTTAGGATAAAAAGCAGCAATCTTCAGCTATCTAACTAGTAAACTTAGCTACATTTTACTGCAGACCTTTTTCATACTGAAAATTTAGAGAAATTGTGCAAGGATTGTAAGTCAAGTTTTTGCTCAACAAATTATTTCCTTGAGCTGTTGCTAGGTGTGGTTTCAAAACAGTTCTAATTCTACCAATATATCCTCTTAAAAACAATAAAACATGACTCTTCAAGGAATTAGAAATGTGTTTCAACAGTATCCCTTCTGCTGGCATGTTCTGTTGGGTTGTTATGTTTTGTATTAGTACTTTATGTAGATACAAGAAAAATATTCTACTTAATAAAAATACTATCTCCTATCAATAATGACATTTGATACAAGTCACATCAAAGCTCTCCATCACACACTGTCAATTTTTAGTGATTTAATAAAATGGCTATCATGTGCTCTGTGCAAGTTTACAAGTCACAGCCTGTATGCAGATGCTGTACAAGTTATTGCATTGAATTGGTGAGGCCAATTTCAATTTAGAATTGCAAATTGCCTGTAGATAATCAGAGTCCTAAATTATACATTGTCATTAATTTAGCTGTGTAAATCTAGAAATTTTACGCTACTATACTATATATGGCCCCTATATTGAATCCTTAAAGGGACTTTATAAATGGTTTTGTTATTTGAAACCAACAGAAACCAGGTAAATAAAATATCTTATTGTATTTTATAGGAAAATTCTTAGGCAAATAATTCTGTAGTTAGTACTACATGTAGGCTTTTAAAATATTAGCAAAATGCAAAGGTTATAGCTTTATTTCCAGTAGTTTATTTTTATTCAGTTAGCAACATATATTTGCTACCAGAAAGTTTTGATTTAGTCTAATAAATTAATTAATTAGTTCTTAGAGATGTGTCTGGCTGTAGGTCTAAGAGCATTTTGGAGAAAATTATTCTACACAGTGATACCAACCACTTTGTGCTTTTTCTGGATCACAGTTCCATAATCTGAGGTCATTAAGGCACACAGCATGAGACATAATCAAATCAAGGTCTTTCCTAAACCTGGAGCACCAAAAATCAAGACAGTACTATTTTAAAAATAAACTCACATTTTGCTTGCAGCATGGTAGGCAGCTCCCACATTTCCAGGGAGCAGGAAGGGATTAATATTCTGTCTCTGCAGGTGGGAAGGCAAGTTGCCACCCTCTGCTCTACACCTGCCAATTCCATCCAGGGTGAAAGGAGGGGAGGATATTCTGATGGATGAAACAAAGAAGAGAGGAATCAGGGCTGGAACTCTGCTGCTGTGTTGGGGGATAATGGCTGTTTAGGACAGAAATGACCTAAGGGAATAGCCCCAGGTTATGACTAGAGTTGTTAAGGCATGAAGAATGGGCTGAGTCAGTTTATTTTTCTAGTAGCAACTGGAGGAATTTTAGCGTGACTTTATCTTTGGGATTGATTTCATCTGAATAATTTAGCAGGTGTGCCCTCCACTCCTGTGAATTGCTTTAAATATATTTTTTATCAATTTATTCCAAAGCAGTTTTAAAATATCTATCTCTTATTACTTGTGATTCTCAGAGGTGGTGGTGCATGTTGCTCTGTGTCCTGCTTTGGATTTTTTGTGTACATTTTGTGAATGGAAACTGAAATACAGTCAGGTTTTATTATTCCTTGCACAGCTTAGCTGTGAAAAATTATGGCATGCTTAGGACATCTCAGGGAAATTTTTCATTTTGGATGTCATGCTGATTTCTTGAACAATGAGAACAGGCATCATCTGTGGCAATCTCCACAGAGGAGCTCTTCCCCTGTTATCTAGTTTTTCCTGTCTTGAGAGAGTTTCACAATGAACGCTTAGTGTGAACAGAAGTGATGTAATCAGGTAAACTGGGCTGCACCAAGTGTAGGATTACGGGATGGCGATGCTGTGTTTGCATGGGCAGTGTGTGAGCTGCTCATCACTCCCGTTTCTTGCGGTGGGCTGGGCTGCAGAGTGCACAGAGGCTGAGGAGAAGCAAATGTGTGCAAATGGGTGCAGCAAAGCAGCCAGAGATCTGAACTGACATTGCCAGTCCAATGCCTCAAAAGCCACGTGAAAGCTTCTTGGTTCTGTACTTTTTTTCTCTGTTCCACAACATTTCATTTCTCCCTTGAGAGCTGCAGCCCTGTTTTTTTATTCCTCTCCAATGCTATACGAGGAAAGCACAGCTCCTCCCATGACAACTGATCTAGAGGCAGCCCGTCAGGGGAATAGATTTTGGGCACTATTTCAACTTGGCTGTTTTATTCCTGCTCTTCTGGTATTGTGGCATTGATATGATTTGAAATTACTTTGCACTAGTCCCATGCTCCCATGCCTGGTTTCCCAAACAGTATTGAGCTGTGGCCATTAATTTTGTGTTGGTAATGAAATGTGTGAGTTAAATCCTTTAAAATAGAGTTTTGGTGGGTTTTTTGTTGTTGTTTTTGGTTTTTTTTTGTCATGAAAGTGTTTAAAACAGATTTATGCCGTATCAGCTGCTTGCAATGTGTTACATTTCCCTGAGGCTGGGTTCACAGTTGACCATTGCTGTCTGGAGTGCCTTGTGATTTTACTCCTCTGTGAGGACAGTGGCATCGTAGTGCCACAGAGAGATGTATTTTGAATACAGAGTGACAGCCTGCAAGCCCCAAACTTCTGCATGGTCATGGCCTATGAAGTCCCCTTGATTAATGCCTATTGAGGTGTGCCCCTTGTGTAGAACTCTTCTGCTTCATTTTTTGCTTCTTAGAGACAAATGCCAAGTGCATAGTAAAGCAACATGAAGCAACTAAAGAAGCATTCAATAGCAAACACATTCCATAGTAAATGTGGTGGTAAATCATTAGCTAATTTGCTGCAAGTAGATTCGCCTTGCTTGTACTTGGGGCATCAACGGAGACACTGTTTTTCTGCTTATTGAACTTATTTTTCAAATTTTGATCCTGAGTGCATTCATAGCCATGCCCTGGAGTGGTTGCACAAACAATGTTTTAGACATGTAAATCTGACTAATAACACCCACCCATGGCTGGCAACTGAGCGGAGCACAGATCCTGACATCAAGAGATGATCTAATCCCTGGAGGTATCTCTGGCCCGAAGGAAAGCAGGGAGGGAAGGGTGGCTTCTTCAGTGGGTGGCACTAACTTAGCATTTGCTCATCCAGCAAAGCACTGGGAGAAGTGTGGGCCTTTCCATAGCCATGTCTGTTTTGTGAAACACCTCCTGTACCATGCCTGCCTACAGTGATAACAAGCAGTGAGTTGACTCCTAAATCTGGTGCTGCACTTTCTGGATTTCCAGAGACCTCTTCATTTTGCATAAATCCATAGATTATGGATTTATAGATGGGCCAGCTAAGAAGCTGAAATTTTATTTTTCCCCAAAATTACTTTTTCCTGATGATCAGGAATGACCATCTGAAGGGGCAACCAGTAATTTGCTCCAGCAGACACCTACTCCACTGTAGGAACTGTCCTCAGCCTCACCAATGCTCTTGCAAAGTGGTGACTGTGAAAACGAAACTTTGTTGAGTGGTGACCAAGCACACTGTACGTGCAAATCAGGAAAATCATCATGAAAGTCAGTAGAGTTAAAAATCTCAGGCCTCTGTTAAGTTGTGTCAGCCTGTCTACCCCCTCAGATCAGCATCCACACTAAGAGAGAAGAAATATAATTTCTGATTCAGTTTCTGCTGTTAATTTTTGGATATGACTAATATTAATGTAGAAAGATGGAAGGAAGGACACACAAGAATACCAGCCTTTTGGAAAAAGTCCTTAGTTGTCTCCATCATTGATGTCTTGTAACATGAGGTCAGTGTTCAAGAAAGCAATTCTGGATCCCTTATGGTTCAAGGCAATTTCAGGACTTTTAAAAATCATGCCAGGCTTTTGCCTTCATTAAGCATCATAATTGAAGTTGCACTGCAGTGGGCAAAGTAATACCACTTTATTTGTTCATGGATTGAAGCTGTGGTATCATATGTTACCTCCTAGGAAACTGCATAGCTCTGAGAACTTAGCCATGCCAATTTCCTCCTTTTTTTTGGTTTTCTGTTCATGCACATTTCTTCTTGGGTTTATCCTCTGAGTAGCAGGCAGTGATGCTGGGTGGGAAGCTGGCTCGTGTGCAGCCTTTCCCTCCCTCCAGGACTGCTGCTGGCATTCTTTTCAGTGCCGATCCCAGCCTTCTGGCAGGGGTTTGGCAGGGAGAGGCTTCTGCTACACCCTGTTCCTGGCAGGTACTCTCTCCTTTAGGACAGTGCCTCTGGCTGTGCTAACAAACCTCAGTTTTCCTGTCAGCAGGCAACACCAGTCTCTGCTTTGCCTGCCTCCTCTGCAGTAATGCAGAGAAGAAAAGGGCTCCACAGTTTATTTGATTCTCTTGTGTCCTTTATAGATGCTTTGACACTAAGCCAACCCTCATTTACATGTAACTTACTGCACTTGTCCCTTTAAATTATAAAGGCACACAGCTGTCTGTAAAATGGCTTAACAGGTACAGGTATAATTAACATTGCATGGGCTCCTCCTCTGGGCTAGTACAAACAAGCACAACTTTCTGGATATTGACACCAGGCACAGGCTGAAGAGGAAAGTATCTGTATGGCAGCATCTGTAGTTGCCATGGGGCTAACACAGAGCCCCCACAGATCTGAGTGCCCCTGAGAATGCCCCATTTTCCTTGCAGACATGCTCCTAGATAGAGCCTCAGGGTTTTTACGCTGGCCCAGGACTTCCAGCCAGTGGGAAGCCCTGCTCAGTGACTGATCCTTGCCTGAGCTGACATGAATCTGGAAACCTGCACTGTTTCTACAGCACATGCAAAGATTAGCTACCCAGTATGTGCACAGCCAGCCTGAAGGTCCTGTGGATTTCAGATAGTGTTGTTCTGCTTGTGTGATTCGCTAGTATAATAAGTCTGAAGTGTTCCAGATTCTAGATTTGCCCTGCTCATTCATGTTATTCAACAGAATTGAGCATGCCTGCTAAGGCAAACATGTTCCAGAGCTTCCAGATCTATTGAACATCCACAGATCTTTTGTGCAGAGAATGTGCTGTCGGTCTGAATGCTTCCTGAAATGTTGGGTTTGTAACACATGGTCTATAGAGCTCATTCACACATATTTCTATATGGGAAATCCCAGAGAAAGTGTTACAGCAGTCTGAGGGTTAAATTAATGTAGTTTTTTATCCTTAAGGACATCTCAGCTTGCCAGCAGTCATGGTTTCATCCTCTGGAAATAAGTTCTAAAGTTATGCTTTAAACCTTAATGATTTGTCAATTTAATGTTTGCTTTCTCTTGTCTTCAGAGCAATCAATGTGAGCATGCTCTCCTGACTCAGGAGTACCACCAAGCACCTAGAGTAAATGCTCTTCTGGTTTTGTTCATCAGTCACTTCATCTCTATCCATACTTCATTTTTTCTTGAATTTACTGGACTCATTTAAAAGCTGTCTTCCATTTTGGCAGTGGCCAGTTAGGTGAGATGCTGATAGACATAGATAGGAGAGCTGATTCTGCCTTGAAGAGGAAGTCACTTGTGAGGCCAAGTTTGGGTGGTGACCTCAAGTAGTGTGGTGCCATCACCACAACCAATGCAGGGAAGCTCACTACTGCATCCTACACGTGGGCCTGAGGACACTGGACTGTTTTCAGTTTTAAATATAACATGGGTGAATTCAAGGGTGTGTGTCATGTCACACAACTCTGACTGAGCATGAATCAGATCATATTGCAGTGAGAGAAGAGGCCGCTGTGGGTGCCCTTGAGAAGCAGGTGCTGGGGGACCTGGGTGCAAATGTAATTTCAGGCTGGGGTGCAGTGTGTGAGGAAATTTTGTTGTCCAAGGGCAAAGTGGGCAGTCCTGAGCTTTTCTAGGGCTAGGCAGAATGCCCTGCCTGTGTGTCTGTGTGTTTGGGTGCACAGGTGTACATGGGGCCATGGGGGGAGAGATGGGCATTGTGTGTATGATATGGGCAGGGGTCAGTCCTTTGTGAACATGGAAGCTGTGCAGCAAGAAACTCACAGGTGTGTCAAGGGAGATCCCCAAGAAATGTGGGATTTCTCCTTGCCAGAGGACATGGGGGTTCTTGCAGGAAAGCCCCATGGAGCAGAACCTGATCATCAGTGCTGGATGGAAGGGAAGGGGGTGGTGAGAGGGAGGTGACACCCCTTCCCACCTATCAGAAGGAAATGGGAACTCTACCTTTGCTTGCACTGTGTGTTTAGATTTCAGGCTTTGCAGGCAGGCACTGTTCCTTACTGTTTGTACAGTCCTTGGCCCAGTTAAGTCCTGATCTTTGCCAGGCACCCAGGCACCTCTGCAGTATTGATAAGTAATACCAGACCCTGTAATGTTAACTCTACAGCAACCCCTGGCTACATGGTCAGACAGGCTCAGAGAAAGAACAAGAAGATTAGGAGGGTAGTTCTGTTCAAATATGAAGCAAGGGATGTGGATGCCCACTATTGAGTGTCAGAAAGGTGGCAAAAATTAGTTTTCTGGAGGCAGCTGAATGAGATTTGACCAGTGACTAAAACTCAGTATAGAGATGTTTGTAGGACGAGGAGGACATCTGCCAATTGGTTTCTCTGTGTCTGTGTAATAGGAAGAGTTTTTAAAACATTGGGGTTTATATCTGGAATTATGAGAAGGGGTGGCAATTTGGCTGAGGAATGAAAATGGAAGATAGGAGGTTGAGGAGCCCGGTGGACACAAAGCAGTCAGGGTAATCTCTTCCTCTGAACCATGGTTTTATAAAAATGTATTGGTTTTGTACCCCTGAGGTAACAGGTCAGTTAGATTCATGACATATCACGAAGGGAACTCCTGGCCGTGGGAACTCCAAACCTTTACTTGCAATGGCCTTCAAAGGAAAGTAGTTACACTTTGCTCAGTTTATGTATCAATATTTCATAGAATTAATGAGGTAACTCTCTACTGAGTGTATCGGTACTCTGCCATTAAGATTAGTTCAGGGTAGAACTGAGTGCTGCTCCTCCCCAAAAGTTCAAATTCCCTAATACTTTCAGAGGGTCTTTGTTTCTCTTCCAGCTAAGCCAAAGTGGTGTGAATTCAGTGAATTACAATAAGCGAGACACTCCCTAGTGCTATTTTCAGTCACTTTTGAGATTAGATCTAGTTACCCTTTCCTTTGAAATGAAAGTAATCCATTTTTATGTGTTGGTTGCATTATATGTTATTAACATGAGAAAATCAATATCAGGGCAGTCATTTCCATGTTCTGCTTTTTTGGCTAATGCACTATATTCTCTCATCGAGGGAATTGAGAAGTTTGGATTTTTAAGATGCTGATGATAGAGATGCTATCCCCGGTGTTGAGATAAAAGCAGAGCAGAAAGCAGGGAAAATAAGGTGATTGAGGTCAGGGGCTGGCATTATTTGGCATGTTTTCTAGAAGTAATTTTTTGATCTGGAAGAGCATTTGGGCATTGCTGATTGCTTTAATTCTGCTCTGTTCTTCATATCCATCCATCCATCCATCCATCCATCCATCCATCCATCCATCCATCCATCCATCCATCCATCCATCCATCCATCCATCCATCCATCCACCCATCCATCCATCCATCTTACATTTTATTTTGGATCTAATGTGCACACCCTTTTTAATCTGTTATTGAGTTTAAGGTATGCTCATTAAAAAGCCTAAAAATCCACTTAACACCCCATGAAAGACAACTGATAGCTTCAATCCACTGGAACCATCTGGAATGCCATTCCTCATCCTGGCCTCTTAGAAGAAGATTTTGGGATACTTCATTGTCCTAGTCTTTAGAAATTTATCAGGCAACAAGCAACAAGTCATTGGCTTGATGACTTTTCAACTAGATACCGAAAGTTCCCTATCTGGGCCCTTTTCCTTTTGATCTCACAATCTGGGTGTGAGACCTTGTTAGTCTCTTGTTATCTGTGATTCTGTGATTTCCCTAGGGGTGGTGGGGTGTTTGTGTTGTGTGTTCTCCTTTGCATTCTCGATGAAAATTTTATACATGGAAACCATTTTTTTTTTTTTTTTAAATAGGAGACAGGAGTGCCTGGAATATCACCTTAGACATGAGTCTAGGGAGCTGCTCACTTGTCTCCTTTTTTGAAAAGATTCTGATCACATTTCCCTACATAATCTGCTCTCCAACAGTGATAACATTCTGGAATAAAAGTGTCTTACAGCATTGACCACTCCCGTTATCTTGGCTGCATAATTGTAAGAGAACAAACAATCAAACAAAAAAATCTACACCTGAATTCAGAGTTCCTTCAATGGAGAAACATCCTGGAATTCAAGATGCTCTCAAAAGCAATGAAGACACCACCATGGCATTGCAGTGGTTCTTTACATCCCTCCTATTAATCAGCACTGTTTTTTCCTTATTCCATTTCATACACCCTTTAGGGCAATCTGATGGTTTGCTCTTGTTATCTAGTTGTCTTTGAGTAAAAGACACAGTTCAACTTTCACCTGAAGAAACTGGGTCCTATTTCTGTCTCTTTTTCCTCTTCACATTCTTTAATACAGCTGGTGGTTGCCATTCCCTAATCTTTTTTTTCCTTCCTTTTTTGCTTGTCTCCTAGTATATTTAGTTCCTTTTGATGCAGATAGTAATATGTACCAAAGTGCTTGAAGTTAGATACTTCAACTAAACCACCTAAAACACACATGAAGAAACAATGATTATCAGAGTTACAATTGTTTTCAACCGAGAGAAGAAATTTCTGAAAATCAGCTTTTTGTACTTTATTAGATTGTTCCTACTTCCTGAAAAACATGGTTGGAATGCTTTCCTTGTGGGCTTGTGACAAGGAAGGAGTGTGCGTGAAACAGAAAAAGGAACATAAATAAAATTCATTCTTTTAAAGCATATTTTACCATAAAGACTGCAGTTCTTGGCTTTTATCTGCACTTGTCTAGAATGAAGAGCCTTCTAGCACCTGGCAGTTGAATTGTATTGATTGGCAGGATGAGCACAATTTTCGAGTAGTACAGCTGAATACCTGGATGATCTTTCTCATCATTGGTGTAAGGACCAACACCTGGGTTCAGAAATCATCACTAACTTTTGATGTTTCAGGGCATGAGCTGCAGCCTGGTCCCTCTCTGGCTCAGCTCCACTGTTCCATGTTACCACTTCGGGGACAATGAAGGTTTGGACCACCAGGTCCACACTATAAAATGGCAGCCCAGTTTAAATGCCTCCAGCCTCACCTTCAGGGTGGAGGTGTTGGGATGCCACCAGGGATCAGAGTGGGCTGCATGATTTCCCTGGAACAGCAGGTGGGAGACACGGAGATGGCTGCACCAAGTCAGTGGTGCCTTTCTGTAAGTGGATGTGTGCTTGGCCTCGTGCTGGTGGCTGAAAAGATGTGAGCTGCACCCTTGCCCAGCCCCAGCAGCCTCTCAGTACTTCAGCTCTGTGCCTGTATGTCTGCTTGTGTGCAAACTTGTCAAATAAAGGTAATGCTGGAACATGGCACTGGGCTCTCCCCTGCAGAAATCACTTCAAGGAGGTCAGCAGGGTCCTTTATTCCCACATGCTTGTTAGCCCCAGCTGTAGGACCTGTGACATGAGATAGGGTCAAGAGGAGGTTAGGTCAGGAGAAGGTTAATATTACAGATGGGACAGGAATTAGCTGTCACCTACAATTACATCTGAAGTGAAGGGACATGATGAATGTGATTGATTACTGAGCCACCATGACAAAGTGGAGTAAGAAAGGAAAAAGAATACGGTAACACTAGGAAGTCTTGCAGTTAGGGTGACTATACTTGTTCTTGCTTCTGTTAAAAGTCTTTTTCAAAGCTGTAGTTACTGGTGACACACTTCTCTGGTGGAAGAGCAGAACCTCCTGAAGGATTTTGGTGAAATAAAGGGCAGCTATTGCCATCACCGACCCATAGAAGAGGATTCTTCCAGGAGCAACAGATGAAACGGAATGGCAAAGTCACAGCCTGGCTTTCTTCAGCCTGTGACATATTCACAAGCCAAATCTATTGCTGTCCAAAGCAATCCGCAAAAGTTAAATCACTACAGTGGTAACTTTCTTCTGTTTTGTCCAGAAAAATTAAGTTCCTGTTTTGAATTAAAACAGATGGCCCAGGTTTGAACGATACATTTTAAAATAACCCCACACAGTTACTCCTATTAATTTATTTCTTCTTTCAGGAGACTGAAAACTGGGTGTGAATTCCAGGGAAAGGGTTAAGTGTATCAGGAGATTATCAGCCATTGGTCTGACTTTAAAACAAGGTGCTGGAGGGCATACCTTAACTTGACATGTTGCATTGTTAATTTACAGTTTGGGTGTGGAGAGACCTGCCTTCCCTTCTTTGTAATCTATGCAGGTGTGCACAGGACTTCAAAGCCAGTTGCAGTGGAGCTTATGTCTGTGAGAAAGCCTCAGCTGAGCAAAAATGTACTGGGACATGTGAACCCCAGCTCCTTTGTGCAACTGCCTGTAACTCAGTTTGTAAACGTGGATTTCTGCTGGATATTGTTTTTGCAGAAGGAGTTTAAGCCTTTTCTCTTATGTCCCTCTGCTGCAGATTTTAGGTTTTATGCTACAGTGAGATTTTGAAATTATTTTCTAAAATGTGTCTGAAATTGCATTAGCACACTAGTCACTCTAGGATTTTTTTCTCTGCTTCCAGATAATTTGTAAAATTCTCTGGATTTCTACCACTGTTTAAATTAGCAGTATTTTGAGGCAGCTCAGAAGAAGGAGTTTTAACCCAAAAAACAATCACAGATTTTCACACTGAGAATTCACTGTTGATTATTTGTCACATGAAACTGGGCTGTAAAAAGTTGTTCTGCTGGTTAACCTGTTAACTAAACCTCTTTAAACCAGGAATACCTCAAATGCACAGAAATAGCCTAGAGTGCATGGTGAAGCACAAGTGCTTGTGCTCTTCCAGACTGTGTGCAGTCATTATTTGCAGGAACTGAGCTCTTGGTAGGTTTGGCAGAGCAGGGCTGGCAGTTCTGATGGCACAGGCATTTGCACACATGTACCTAACCATTAACATTGCACAGCTGAGCCGGGCAGAGATCAGCCTATCCCATTTTTTCTCTCTCGAGCTGGAGGGAAGAGACTTCAGCTCTGTAATCAGAATTACTAAACTTCTAATTTTTTCTATCCCTGACATTAGTATAGAAAAGCTACAAGGAAATGAGGTGTCAGTAAAACTGGACTTCACTGCTGACTTATTTAGTGGCTCCAGTACTTCATTGTTGCTTATTATTGTGATTGCAATTATAGAAAAAGTAATAGAGATTGAGCCCTGATGGCTCTGCTTTGTTTGGTGATTTCTTTTATAGCTTTCTCTGTCCATTTCATGTTTACACTTATCAATTTTTTGGACCTCCTGGAATGAAATTCAGCATTGCTACATAGGAGAGGGTATTTCAGCTGCAGTTGTACAGCAGAGAACCTTTGCACTTTTGTTTGTTTGGTTGGTTTTGTTTTTTCTTTTGTTTTTGTGGGTTTTTTTTTACATTTGGTCTGATGCAGAATGAGACTTGCACCTTTCAAATGCTTTTGGAGGAATGCACAAGGACAGCAATCTCTGCTGACTAGGTAGGCTGGTACACTTTCATCCTCCATGAGGTGAGGCACATCTGAAAATGGCCTGTGAAATGCTTACTGGTTCCAGCTGTTGCTAATGCCTGACTGCAGTTGTAGCTGGGAGTTGTCAGGAATTGCCAATATTTTTAATAAAATGTTTGTATCTATAAGACTAAAATTCTGAGTTTGTAAAACAATTGTTTTGTATAACTTTATGTTATTTTTCTGCAATTTCTCTCATCTTCTAACCACCAAAGACTAATTGAATACAGAATGATCTGTGAATTTTTGTTTTGCTCATTTTGCAGAGGTCACAAAGCCTTGTAAATGGTAGGCTAGTGTTTAGAGTCCTCTTTTGGGACAGTAAAGGGCCAGACTGAACTTCTGGCTTTACCACATTAAAATATTTTTCCTTGTTTAGGACAGGAACTAAACCCCATGATTTATGTAACCCAGGTGAATATTCAATGTACTAAGCTCTTAAGTCTCCCCAGTATGAGCAGTTACATTTTGAATTAAATATTCATTACTCCAGAAAGAGAGAGGAGATACTCTTCCACCAGCATTCAAACATAAAATGTCCCTGAAGCCTCTGCTGTTAATATTCACCTCATTACTCAGGAATGGGACTGAAGAATAGATTCCTTGATCTACCCAGTACGCCTTACTTTTGTAAAAATGAAGTTTTTCCTGTCTTTGAATCTCTGGAGAGTTTACAGGCATCATATCCTGCTAAATAGATTTAGGAAAGTAATTTCTGTGAGATCTTGGGTCACTGACCAGTTTCTCGTGGAATTTTTCAGAAGTCTTGAAGGTCAGGAGCAGAGTTTTAAGTGGAAATTCAGCATGGAAAACAGAGCAGCTGAAATGGCAACCTTAAGATGATGCAGGTGATGGCACTGAACTGGTCTGCAACAAAAGTGCCTAGAAAGATAGGTAAAATAAAAATAAAATGTGGATTGGGCTCTATAGGCTGGTGTTTTGAGGGAGCTCAAGTTATCACAAAACCCTACATGAAATGGTGCAGGTACCGTAGGTGGAACAGATGGCAGCTGGTGGCCAAGGATGGGTGTGCACAGCCCACCTGGGAAGGTGCCCAGGCTCCAGTTGTGCATGTTCTTATCTCTTACATTCTGCTGCTGGTGTCACATGAGCACAACTTGTCTTATTTTACACCTGTAGTCTAGTGCAAACAGTCATGTGACCTTTATAAAGAAAAATACTGGCAGGTCCCTAATTTTTTTAGCCTCAGAAAAATTAATCCAGAACCAAAATTAAAAAGATGGGAAGTGGAATGAAGAAGTAGATGGAAATATAGATAGAGAATGTGGATAGAGAAACCAAGAGAGAAAAGAAGAAAGAGAAAATTCATTTTAGTAACTACAGCAGGTCTTTTGCTCCCCAAATGTTAGCCATTTATGCCAGAGTTGTAAAGCTTATAGCTTTTTTTGTCCAAAGGTTGCTAGTTGGCTTCTAAATATGAGAACTAGATAGAATATCAAGCTACAATACAAAATAAGACTAAATTTAAGTTTGACAGTTACAACACTGAATAGCCCTGTAGCAAGCAAAAATAGTTTTTTCTTGTGTTTGTTGTTTAGATGAAGAAAAAATATGTGTCTTTTATCTTGCATGCCGAGATGGCCAAGAGAAAAGAGGTCCTGGCTGAGGCAGTAGAAAGTCTGCAAGGAAAGGTAACAAGAGAACTTTCAGAGTGAAGAGAAAAAGAAGTCCTTTTTTGAAAGGAACCTGGATTTAAGAGAGAGGCAGTTTGCTGCAATGTGATAGTGGCAGCAGAACATTTCCATGCCTCTGAAGAGGGGTATTCATTTGGGTACCAAGTGACACAGATTTTTTGCATGTAGAAAGGGAATTTCAGTAAGAAAGTTGAGTGGAGATAAAGATGCAAATGGAGAAGGTTGGCAGAGGTGCTAATGGTGACAGAGTACAGGGGGTGGACTACAGGGGTGTGTGGATTTAGTTTTGGGGACCTGCCCTTTTAGCTCATCTCTGCTCCTTCCTGCAGTCTGCAGGGCTCCACTGGTCTCAGCAGTTCCCAGGACACTGAGCACATGTGGTCACAGCTGACTAGGGTAGCTCAGAAGATGAGCATCTTCCACTGAGTGCACTATTTGTTTCTTTGCTCACCAGCAGTTGCACATGGAAGGGAGTTAAAATCCATCTCCCTGAGGAGAAGCCCCCATCTTTCTTTGAAATTCCCTAGTGTGAACTGTACTTTGAGGTTACCTGCCCACTTGCTGCCCTCTCCCAGCAGCTCTTGGCTCTGTGTATCTAGGCCACTGCTGAGGAACCTCTCAACTAGGATCAACCCAGGCACATCTTGTATTTAAAAATAATTTACAGATGTTCAATGAGATGCTCATGAGATTTTCTGAAAAAATTTTGCAGGTAAAAAATCAGTTGTGAATTATGCCGATATATGGAATAATGTTAAAGGTTTAGGCACAGTTTTCTCACTGTGAACCTTGGAAGTTGATATGCTTTTAAAACATTTAACAAGACATTGTTCCCTCTGCTGTAACTAGTCTGTCTGTGGAATGTGTTTTCACAAGGTGCAGAGCTATGTTAGACGGGAAGCTTATTTTAGTACTCAGTTTCCTTTGTGTGACCCCTCTGACCATTAGTGAATTGGCCACGTGTGAAGATAGGAAATACAAGTTGAAGTGCTTTAGGGGAGCAGCCAAACTTGAGATCTCTTTTTTCCCCAGGCATCCCTCATGTCTGTGGGTAAATGGGACCAAGAGGTTGGAAATTGCAGTGCTCAGGTTTGCTGTTCTATTCATGGTTACAGAATGTGGGATATTTAGTTGTGAGTGTGAACAAATTCTAGAGGAACAGAATCTTCCATCAGAGGCAACAAGGTTTTAGGGGGAAAAAACCCAAACACCAAAACAAACAAAAAAACCAACAAAACACCCCACCCTAATAATAGGATTATTATCTGAAGTTAGCTTTCCATTTGGAAAAACAAAACAAACTTGGTTTGGTCTCATTTCTTTTTGTGTACCACAAGTGAAAATTATCAGAGTGTTTAGATCCGTGATTTTTACAAATAGTATTGAATTAAGAGCCTAAAATCAGAATTAGGGACCTTAGGGTTTTGTCTGATGGGGGGGGTCTACAAACAAAAAAACCATAAATGGACAACTGCAGGGACTCTCCTGATTCTGAGCTAGGGGAGACTTGTTTTTCTCTTTACTGGATTTGTTGGTCTTACTGGTCCTTCAAGCATCTTGTGAAAATGGTGAGGTTAAACAGAAGTCCTTTCAGAGGGCAAAAAACTGTCTTGACCTCTGTCCTCTCACTGCAGCTCTGGTCCCCACTGTCTGAGCTCAATCTAATTCTGTCTTGTTTAACAACACACCCTGTTTTGTTGTATTTGGTTCCCATGGGCCTAGTATCTCCACTTGGAGCTTGGATGCTGCAAGGTCCTCCTGGTGTGCTGGTAGCATGCTTACAGAGCTGGCAGAATCAATCTGGCACTTAGTTTTTGGCTCTGCCTTCTAATTCCCTTCTGAGAACTGGTCCCTGACTTGGATTCAGGCCACAGCTCAGGACAAATGGGAATGAAAAATAATAGATTTCTCTTAAGCAAATGCTTCCTTCCAGCAGGACAGACAGGCTTCTTAACTCCCCTGTATCTGACACTTAATAACTTCAGTGGAATTTGGGACTTGCCATCTAGTCCCAGCTCATGGGAAATTTTTTTTACAAGGTTTTGTAATTTATTATTCTCCAGTTTTCTTTCTATACCTCCTTCAGTTATTCTAGAGTCCTCTGTTGCTAGTAACTGTGAAGTCATGGTTAATCAAAAATGTGATTTTTTTTTTTTACCATGTTGGAAAACAGTAAAAACTGTCTTTTCTCACAGCAGGGGACTAAATGGACTCGTTGGCATCTCTGCAAGGTGGCCCCTTTGCCAAGGTGTCTGCAGGCATACACTCACCTCCTGAGGAGGTGCAGCTTCCTCCAGCCAGGGCTGTGCAGTCAAGGAGAACTCACTGATCATGGACTGGATGTGCAGACCTTACAGAAAGCCCAGGAGAAACCCTGGACTATGTCAGTCTAAGCACTTGTTTACCAAGTACCTGCCAACTAGCCAGCCAAAACCCACTTTCAAAAGACATTTTCCTTGTGGAATTCGGCACCCTGAAGACAATGACATATGTGATAACAGCAATAAAAAATTCACATGACAACATCAACTCATAAAACTTATTCAAATGAACTGAAAAAAGCAGTGCTGAATGGTTACTTAAAATGCAGCAAATAGAAAGGCATACATAGTTCTTATTATCCAAATGCTTCAAGTAAAGAAAAAAAAACAATTGCATGGTACTGCTTTGTGGTTTTATTCCCCTGCTTGACCTGATGTTCTCTATAAGATTTTGAGTAGTAATAATTACTATTATAATATATTAATAATATTTAATAATATGATTATAATAATAATATGGTTTCCAGGTGAAGTTTTTGCATACCATGCAGATGTCCAGACTCCAGGAAGGTGGAAATACAAGCATATACATATGGCATAGAGAAGTACTGCATGTTTGCTTGTTTGGGGAATATCCTGACCAGGAAACTCTGAGTGACAGATTTTTTTTTGTTTGTTTGCTTAAATTCCACTGGGGTGGGAAAAAAAGGGTTGATTTTTGTTGGGTTTTTGGTTGGTTGGTTGGTTGGTTGGTTTTGTTTTGTTTTTTGGAAACAGACCATTACTTGAAAATACATTAAGTAAAAGCAAGAGGAGTCAAAAATGCAGCTAGGACACACGTCATGCATCATTACATGTCTGTCATGCATCATTACACTAGAAATACATTCCCCTGACAGCAAAGCCATGGCTCTTCACCTGCAAGTAACAAACAGGGAAATAAGAGGTGGGGGGAATGGAAACAGGCTCAAGATATTTTACTACCAAGTCTAGTTTCCAGTTCTGCTACAGTTACCACCAAGTTACAGTTACCAAGTACAGAATTAATTCAACTTAGAGTTAGCAGCTTGTTTGGGCGGTAGCAGGGTTTTGGCAGTCCCCAGGGCAGCCTCCCAGAGTCCCAAAAAGCTATTCAAGAGGAAAAAAAGGCTCTGCCCTTTTGCGCCTGGAATCCGGATGTCTGGCAGAGGGGGCAGGGGCGGAAGGGAGTTGCAGCTCTGCATTGTCCTGCTCGCTTTGCTGACACACCCTGATACCCTTCTGCTGTGCAGATCCCTTTCAGCTGCCTGGTCGTAGCGCCTTTGGCTATAGGAATAGCCAAACACTTTCCCACATCCACTCCCTACCACTGCAACTGAAGAAATCTCATGCTCACAGGACTTTCTAAAATATATAGCCTTGATATGAATTTGGATTTTGAAGGTCTTGCTGGCTTAGACTATTTTCCTAACTTGCTTTACTTGGACAGTCTCACCTTTGCACATGCACACTGCCACAGCCTCCTGAGTGGCTTTGCTGTTGCAGGTACTGGAGAGCTGCTCACTCACCATCCACTTTGTCCCTCCCTCCATCCCCAGGAGTCCTGCCCTGCACGGTTCTGACCAACTGCACTATCTGCTCTCCTTCACAGCTCTTCCTGCCCTGCCAGGTCCCTCACTGGTATCACCCAGCCCTACTCCAGCTCCTGATGGTCACCAAGATGTTCATTACTATGTAAATTATTTCTGAGTGTTCAAGGTCTTCTGTGATTGCAAGCTGGAGAGGATTTGAAGGACACTTTAGTTTTGGGTACACCTCAATTCAAGGTGAGAACTCTCACACCTATGGGTGCACTGTGCATGTGGCAGCATCTTAATGCTCATCAACCTGATACACAATTTTGTTCACAAGTCATGGGAGAATTTAGCAACACTGATGGAAATGAGCTGATGAAGGTTTAGTTTTAAACTATATTTTGTTAAAGTTTTTTTTTATTATTATTTTGATATTTGCAAGGAGTGGTTGCAAATATAATTCTTTGCTCCTGTCTTTGGAAGGGCTTATGAATTCCGCTAACCACTGTTTTCAATCAGTATTTCCTTCATGCCAGGATGTGGGGGAATATTTGCTGAAGAAGTGTCATCAAAGTGAAAACATCATTCACTTCCAGTCAAAAGAAAAATAGTGCTGCCCAGGCCCCTCAAGGGCAGGCAGTAGTTCTGCAGCAGCTGCTGCTGCTAGAGGTGGGGTACCCACTGCTGGCCAGTGCAGGCTTCTCACTGCTGTGCATTCCAGGCAGACCCATCAAATCCCCTGTGCTGAGCATGAGGTGAGAATATTTGGATCCCATCTCACACCCTTGCTCCCTCTGTTTGCTTGCATCTCATACATTTAGGTTACAGGGACACCACCTAGCCATCTGCTGGGTCTTGCTGGGGTCATTTGGGATCTTGGGTCTGCCTAAGATGGAAGCAGTTATACACAGATAAGTCATGGGGACATGAACAAACATACTGTAACACTTGCTCCTGAATGCATCCAGTATTTTAAATTAGTCTCTTTGCTCCCTTCTTTTCTAGGCTGTTGGTTCTCCTTTTGGTTGTCTGTGTTACATTATTCTGCAAAATTTCAAATCTCTCTTCATATATCCACTTTCTTTTCTCTCTCTCTTTTTTTTGGCCATTCAAACAACAGTGAACAGTGTTGGCCTGTGGTTTTAAAGTCTTTGTGTGGTAACAGGAATCTGTGATCTGTAGTGCCATGAGGAGCAGTTTTAATGGCAAACTCTCTTTAATAGTCATTATTTATAGATGTCCTGCCATGACACACACCCTTTTACCCCTAATTTTACATTTCCTTTCATATTTTTAATATGTTTTCAGGATACCCTTTTCAGCAAACCAAACAGATATGTACATAAATGAAAGGTGACCTTTATGCACAAGGAAAGAATTCTCATGAATTGCAGGAAGTAATAGACTATATGGGAAAAGCACCTCCTGCTCTTTTTTTTTTATGTACAGCATTTCCTCCAAAGTCCATGACTGTAAAACAGAGCCTTAAGTACCAGCCAGAAGTAGACTCCTGAGTATTTCATATTCAGCTTTACACAGCTCCCTGTCTTTTCTCCTTTGACAAAAGGCTGCAGTCTATTAAATTCATCTGCTCAATTTGAAATGAAGGCCATATTAAATAGACTTCATTGTACACTTCTATAGATAGAAAATGCTTTGGGGGTTATCTGAGTGCTGGCTGCAGCCATCTACTGCTATTTGTTATAAGTAAATGCCTATTTAACCAGGCCTTGAAATGGAATATGATTGACAGACTCTTTCCATACTCCCATTTCCATTATTTCACCTATTCACTCTGTTTTTCTAAAAAGTTATAAAACCCAGATTCCACAGTATACATCCCAGGACTGCTCATCTCCCTCACCTTCTCCAATACCTTCCTGGTTTCCTTTGCTAACATAATCCTACCTCCCAATAACCTGTCTCTTCCTTTACAACTGCCCTGCATTACAGGCATTCATTTATTTCCAGTTATGCTATTTTTCTTCATCCTGTAATTGTCACCTTGGTGTCCAGATAAACTGTCCCAGCTCTGCCTCTCAGGTGTTTATACCATGCATAAATATTCTAATGGCAGAAACACATCCCTGCTCTCCCAGCTGGCAGGAAGAGGTCTCATCTATTCCTCCCTACAAGCACTGAATACCCAGAATTGTGTGCTTCATGCTTCTCTCTCCATGCTGGTAAAATGTTTTTTATCTTTTTCCACCCTTCTAAGAGCCAAATAATGTTTGAGGAAACCCTTATCTTTCTCTTTTCCCTGTATGTATGTTGTCATGGCTAGAGCCTGTTGAAAATAGTACCTCTGTAAAATCTTTATTTCTGATCTGGTACTCCCATTTGCTATTTTTGATGTGAGTAGAGAGAGAGACATAAGAAGTGGGTTTCACAATGCTGCTACTTTATTAGAAAGATGTTTGTTTATTTAAGGGCTAGGATGTTTGATCCTTGGTACTGAGAATGAAATTTTCAGACAAGAATCACATTCACAAAAACTCCCCAAGCCCAGTAACAGAATAATGAAAAATGAGGAATATGATTTTAGTATGAGATTTTAAGGTGTGCTTTTACTATCCAGCTGACACATACGTAAGCAACAGCAAAGACAAAAGCAGTGAGGGATATTTGTGAAAATATTACAAGCAGCAACTCTGACACCTTCCAGAGTCACTATGCCATGGCTAGCACATTGCCAAAATTTTTCCTCCTTGACTCTTACCAAGTGGCATTCTGACCCATCTACACCTGACCCATCTACACCTATACTCAGGTCTGTGAGAGCCATGCATACCCCTGATTTAAATAATTTTTCTACATTCTTTCAGAGGTAT
This sequence comes from Luscinia megarhynchos, assembly GCA_034336665.1. Lineage (NCBI taxonomy): Eukaryota > Metazoa > Chordata > Aves > Passeriformes > Muscicapidae > Luscinia > Luscinia megarhynchos. Next base: position 22,187,427 of record CM067566.1, on the reverse strand, counting down.
CTGCTTTTCAGATGCACTAATGTGAGGCAACTGGGAGAAAGCAGTAATTGTTCTTGGTATATCAGATTTTCTAAAACATTTTCAAATTATCCTCTCAGTGTATGCATATAATAACCACATTTTCCTGGACTCATTTGTCATGGCTGTATGCCCAAAACCTACCTACCACTTCTAAATGCAAACTGCTCAGTGGCATAAATCTCCAGTTACACAGAATACAGTGGGGAATCAAGCCGGGTGGGACAACAGAAAATCAAGATCAGATTCATTCTTTTCATCACAAAATGCTCACTTTCAAAAAACCAACCAACCAACCAAAACCAAAGCAAAAAACAGAAAGCCAACAAAACACCTCAACCAAAACAAAAAAACAAAAAACCCCAAGAAAATCCCCCAGAAACCAGAAAAAATCAAGCCAAGCTAAGGTTATATTAAACAATTTCTGAAAAAAGTAATATGATATAAAACTGTTTAAAAAAATCACTTCATTAATATGTGCTAACAATATTGATCTGGGGAAACATTGCTGCAAAAGATAGAAAATTGGAACTGTGTTGTGGGGATGATTTCTTCTACTTTTTGCTGTCATGCCCCTTAAATGGTGTTTACCTTCTTCTAGTGTGATGATTTCTGTTCAATTTATTTGATGAAGCTGCACAAAGCCCACAGTTGTCCTGATTCAGTGAAAGGACTGGTTCCTATAAGACAAGAAATAATGGCGTCAGGCCCAGCAGATTTTTTTTTTTTTTGCATACTTTGTGCAAAAACATGCACCTGGTGCATTTAAAATGGTACACTTTTAGTTGTAATTTCTCTGTTCAGGGTTTTTTCCCTCCAGATGAAGAGTAAATTGTGCCTCTTCAGAGATTCTTTATGGGGGCAATGTAATACCTTAGAATGGCTCTTCCCATCTTGACGTTGTGTGCACACATTTATATGCCTTTCTCCCACTCCTGTTTAGCTTTAGCAAATTTGGATTTTATTTTTATTCAACTTCTGGATCATTATTATAGATTAAATTGTTTTTCTGTGTTTGCTTTTAACAAAGCAAATAAATACCAAACAGCAACTGCTTGAAAGGAGATTTTCATAAGATACAAAAATAACTCTAAAATTCCAGCTCCTGACCTTCTTCTGTAATCAGTCTTGCTACATTTAAAGTAAGACAACTATGGCCAGTATAACATTCCTAACTGAAGACAATTCTTAATGTGCCTATTTGTTTATCTGAAAATGTAAAAATTAGTCTTGCTTTTACTTACATTTAACATTAATGTCTCCAAAGTTTTTCCTGCCTCTGATTTCTGTGAAATCAGAATCATGCCCATATGGATCCATAGATCCATCTTTTTGAGATAGTGCCTGTTTCCATTATGGCTGTGAAAGATAGCTTCAGTTTAAGAAAAGGTTGACATTATTACAAGTCACATAATTTCAGTGCCAAATTCAGTGTTATGAGAATCACTTTGACTTGTTCAATTCATTTCAGAATACAATAATAAGACAGGAGTCCTAATGCTCAGCAAACTGAAACAAAAAATAATCACAAACTCCCATGAACCAGAACAGCTGAGAGTTGCTCTCACAAAAGCCTTTTCCTGTGGAGCAAAGAAGAAGAAAAAAAGAAAACACAAGGTCATCCAAAACTATTTTTTCAATCTTTCAATAATCATGTTCTCAGACTTTCCTGGTTCATTCTGTGTAGTTGCAACTCTCAGTGGCTGAATGAATGAAAATGAAGAAAAAAAGCTCCATTTAAATGGAGAGACCTGCTGTAGCAACCATGAATCAGTTCACAAATCCATGGAAATTCTGCAGAATGTTTGTGTAATATAGAAATGTTTAATAAAGTACTTAAATGCTAAATTGTCACTTTGATTTCTTTTCCTTATCTTTGATTCGCCATTATTTTACTTCAGAATTTCCTTTAATGGTATCTAAAATATGTTTGAGGGAGTCAGAATCTAGCTGAAATATTTTCATTAGCCAAAAGCATTGTGTCATAACAAAGCTTCCCAACTGACTTTGTGTGGTTGATTGTGTTCTTATTTTGCCAGAACTTAAAATAGCTTTTTCAAACTTACATGATTTTTTAGAAGTCACAAATTAGGTCTTTGCTTGATTCAGTTCTACAGAGGGATGTTTATATTAAAAGTTATGTGAACTGATGGGCTGCTGATGAGCTTTGGAAATTTAATGCTCAAGCTTGTGCTTGGTCTTGCTTAAATTCCTGAAGCTTGGGGAGCTGCCTCTTTTGACCTAGTTGCTCTAAGGGTACCAATGCTGGTGGAAGGGCAGGGATGCACTCTTTCTCTGAGACCAGGTGGAGGCATCCCAGATGACAGGGACCAGAACTGCAACTCTGGCAATGCTCCTTCTCTTGCCAGCCTGTGCTCACCCTCCCACCCCCATAGCTCATTTCTGCAGGTGATATGTATGCCAGAAAAAGGGAACTATTGACCCTGCACACTGATATGTGTAGAAACAGATTTAAACATGATTTTATTCTTATTCTGGACCTACTGGTTATACTTCCCACATCTATATTGTCCAGGATGTTTCTCATGTGCCTGTTATCCCTCACCTCCAGGTCCCCACTCGATATACCAGCCAGCACTGCAATCACCAGGGCACATAGAGTGCACAGCAGATTAATTTTTTATCTGCAGATACAGAATAAGACAAAATCAATAGAAAAGGTATAGTATCTCACCATACCAGTAATGCCATTGGGTTGTAGTACAGCTGATCTTTCATATGGTAAACAATCCAGATCAGGCCACAGAAACATTTCAACATTCATAGAGTTCATGGCCCTCGAGAAGAAGCTTATCCTTAGGAGAAGCAACTGTGGATCTGAATGCATTTTGCAATGCAACTGCAATCTGCAGATGTAAGGGAGAACTGCAGGCACACATAGGGCTAAATCTCAGTCTGCACATTGCAGGAAAAGCAGCTTCTTCGGAGGAGGTGACTGCCCAGACAACCAGTGTTTGATTCTGCACCAGTGAAGAGGCACTTCCCAGCTAAAGAGCAGAGCTGTGTACTTGTGGTTCAAAGCCTCAAAGAATTTCATGCGGATTCATTGCAAAATAATATAATCCAAAACTGGTGTAACATACAGCTCTTGTCCTATTCATATCTATTTTCAGTGTATATCTTTCTCTTCTACATGAAATCTCCACTGGCCAAACAACGTGACAGTGACTGGGACTGAGGCTGGAAGGGTTTCTACTCATCTAGATTTGCTCTAACACCTGTAAAGTTACAGAAAGGTCAAAGTCTCCAAAAGTGCAGGGTCACTCTTCATGCTGCCTCCTTTCCCTGAAGAAGAAAGGAATGCAGCTATCACACGGGTTTTTGACTACTGGTAATTGGGGTCACCTCTGTATTGTTTCCTTCTCTTTGCCTGGGCTTTCTCCTTTTCTGTCACAACTGTAGTACAAAGCAGTGGTTAGAATAATGAGAAATATCTCCTTTTGAAAAACAGGATCATTATAGCCCGCAGACTGTCATAAGCACTGTTGTTCTGGTGTCCTGCACTCCTTCCCCCTGTCTAAACATCCTGTGAAAGGTTTGTGAGTTTGGGGAGCAAAGGGTGCATGAGGATTTAGCTGTCAAGAACTGTTCATTTGATCAAGTGCAGAGGCATGTGCATGCAATGATTAATTAGGAACGTATCTTAGGATGACAAAATGGTGTGGAAGCTCCTCTGATAGCTAAAATGACTCAGAGAAAACTGTTTTAATTTATTGTAAGTTTTACACTGATAAATTGTGGTTCTTTTGCACGGGGTCCTCCCTTTCTAATTCTTCTTTGCTGCAAAGTGTGGCTGGAGTCTGGCTTGATAAAGACAGGAAATTCTTCAGTGTTGCTCGGTACCAGATGATAGGACAGATGACAATTCTACTGAAGGTAATTAAATACGTCTTTTAACCGGCTGTTCATTTGTAGCCTGTGCAGAAAAAAGTTTTAGTACATCAACATGAAACAAAAGAGTTGAAACTAATGTGTACCAAAAGCTAAAAGCTGGACTAAGATCATAAGGTATTCTGAGTTGAAAGGGTCCCACAAGGATCATCAAGTCCAACTCTTAAGTGGATGGCTCATACTGGGATTGGGCCCACAACCTTGGTGTTATTAGTGCCCTGCTCTAACCAACTGAGCTAATCCCAGGGTCCACTAAACACTTTTTTTTTTTTTTAAGGTGTATCCTTACACTTCTGACAGACCATTAAATCCACAGATGAAGAAATATAGCCTTAAACTTTGCTTAGGAAGCTGGAAACATACTGCTCGGTAGTACAAATATTTTCTTTGTGAGAGCACAATAAACTCCTCAGATGGCTGGATTCTGAGCTGTACAAATAAAGCTCACAATACAAAAACAACAAGAAGGTTCACAAGTCTAGTTGTCCTTTTCTTTCTCTCCATGACTTTTTGGGTGGTCTCAGGAATCATGTTCTTGAGTTTTTCCATCCATGGCAGATGGAACATGGTACTGAAGCTTTAAGAAACAATTGTTTCTCTTAAAAATGCTTGCTGAATACTTAAGTTGAACAAGTAGTCTAGGAAACAATTGACTGATTAAAAGGCAAAGTATATTCAATTGTATTGATTTAAAAATCCCCAATAATTTCATTGTCACTTTTCACACAACTTTGAGAAATATTCTGAAATACTTCATAGGTGATTGGGGGTTCAATTTGTAAAGTGAAAAATAAAGAAGGACATGAAAGGTCTACCAAAAGGTAATAAAATTAAATCTTTTAGTCCTCCAATGTAAGAACAATAAAGGAGTATAAAACCTGATGATATCCACAGAAATAAAAGACTTCTGCTTTTTAATCCCGCATCAAAATGGATTTATTTCAGCTTAATTTCAGCGGTTTCTTTTCATATTTATGTAGTAAGACTCAAATGCAGTCCTGACTTGACTGAAAATATTGTGAATGTTTTACTGAATCCAGTGAACAGCCTTAAGAGATATTTTTTAAATTGTTAAAATAACTCCTTTCAAAATTATATATTTTCGGCCTCTCTAAAGGTAGTCATTGAAGGTAGTCATTTAGTTACATTTATTTTTCAAACTATTCATGAAATGAAATAAAAGATCATATTTTACACCCACTCACTCTCCTACCCCCTTCCCAATTGATTATTTTACTTTTTAGCCCCTCCACAGATTTTTCTCTCGTGGTATTGCACATCAGCTAGTGATTAATCACAAAGCTCCAGACACATCTGGGATTCTCTGCTCCCTGCTTAAGTAGAGAAAATAGTTTTCTTCCAGAAGTGGAAAGATGCAGAAATGTAAGCTCCCCTCCTGAAACCACCAGTGTCATCTCAGATTTGAGTACAAAGGAAAGTAGGGTTTATCCTGTGCTACTGTTTTATTTTTATAAAAGATATATAAGAAAGAGGCTTTCTTGCATATGACAGCTGGAAAGAGAGTTCCAGGGAGTTTCAGTGTGACCCAGAAACATGTCCCCACTGTACTGAGTAGTGCTGTGTAGGTGGTGGGACAAGAGATGTTGCTAGGAATGTGCTGAGCCCCCATGGCCTCTCTCAGGCCCCTGTGTGCACCTCAGCCAGCACATCCATGTACATCCTTCCTGTGTTGCACACATACCCCCATGTCCTCTGCTGCTGGAGGGCACTCAAGATCTTCACAACTCCAGAAACTAATCCATTTGACACTTACAGGGTTAAGCCCAGAGACAGAGGAAGTGGCTAACATCTCAAAGATTTAAAGGTAAGGTGACTTTATCCAGCTCAAGATCTGGTCAGTAGCCACTTGATAAATATTAATGATAGAAAAAATATGGTTGAATTAGTCATTGTTTTATAGGCTGAGTTCTGTCTGAAATTTACAACATCAGTCAAATCAGTCCTCTTTCTGTGAAGCAAAGGCAAGAGCTTTTCCTGATCTCTGCTTATGCATTATGGATCACAAAGCAGAGCCATACCTGAGTGGTGGCAGGTTATGGGATCACAGGCAGCAGGAATATGCATGCTCAATGAAATGGAGGGTTCAGCTGCACTTGGAAGCAGGGGGAAAAGTAATCTTCATCCAAAATACTTCCACAATTTGCATGGGGAAAAAACGTGGAATTTTATTCTCAGGGTACAAGCCAGTCTCTACACACTGGCTTTTCCTCTTGTCCTGCTTGTTCTGTACCTGCCTGGAGATAGGACAGGTGTCAGTTCCTGAACAGTTTTTCTCTTTTGCTGATGCTGATGACTGGTGCACTGAGTGGTTCTGAATGGGCATAGCCAGTCCAAGGCCCAGAGCTCATTCTGCTTTCTTTTTGCATGTGCAGAGAAGTTGTATGAGAAGAGTTTAGATTATGTTTTAAAGTCTGTGTCGATTAGTTGGTAAAACAAATTTAACATATTTTCACTACATAGACTGATAGACAAACTCATACATGCATATTTTTGCTACAGGAAGTACCTGTAACAATACAAAGAGAAACAGCTTAAATAAAACATCATCTAGAGCAATGCACTTTCTCTGGCACTCATTATTTTTTATTGAGAAGAAGAATTTTAAAAAATGGTAGTTCTAGTGTTTGGGAGGTTGGCCCAAACTTACACAATGCTAATGCAACCTCTGACCTCTGTTAAAGCCAGGCAGCTCCTGACATGGAATGGGTGCTCAAGCAGGGAAGAGAGCACAGACACTTGTCTCCAGCCCTTGTGGTTGAACACAAAGAGATCCTATGGCTGATGGAGCACAAAGACTGCAGACCTTGGAGGGAGCACAAAGAGGGTTGGGAAGGGATGGATCACTGTGCTTCCAAAGGCAATTCAGCTTTGGTGCACTCTAGGAGTTTATCACATCTCCCTGTGCCTACACAAGGTCTGTATGCAGCTACCCAAAGAAAAGTCTGTATGCCATGCTGTACCACCAGTCTGCAGAACCAGGCAGAGTTTGGGAAAAGTCTCACACTTTCCAGTCCTTCCTGTCTATTGTTGGTTTTCCATTACTCTGCTTCTGGATGCCCCTGAAAAACCACAAGAACTTCCCTTCTTGTAGGGTTTCATCACTTTTGCCTCAAAATGAAACTAACCAAAATGAAAAACAGCTGGATCAAAACCAGCTGGATCAAAAAGAAATCTAGTAAGCAAATAAGCAAACAAATCCAAACCTTCAAAAATTAAGTCAATTTTAATTCTGTATCTGGTTTTGGCTAAACTATTTATTTTTAATGTTAATTTAATATGAATTTTTAGATATTTTTCTTCCTGTCAGTTCATATGTTCTTTGCAAGAAGAATCACATTTGGTTTTAGTCTCTTATCAGTCTCTGATCTGTACTTTTATTTTGTTGCCATCGGGCAACTGCTTTGCCACTATGTTCCTCCTTATATCCTGAAACCATATTGCTGGTGATTTTCGGCTTAAACTCAAGCTTTTGGTTAGCACCTACTCAAAAAATACGCCTTGCTTCTTTTTATTTAGGATCTGAAATACTTTTGTCATTTGGGTTGATGCTACACAAAGAGGGTTTTCTCTAAATCCTCTGAAAAGCTTTGCGCCTCTACTACCCCATTAACCACAGTTTAGACTTTAAGGCAGGTAAAAGCATAATTGTAAAAATCTCACTGGAACTGAGGAGAACATGATCAATCAATAATTAACATTTCATACCCAGTAAGTCGATATTCCTACATACGGACTGTTTCTCTTGGTGTATCAGGCTTCTCATCTCCATTTTCAGCTTGAGCTGCCAGCCAGTGATAGCAACAGACTGAGCAGGGGTTCTGCAGGCTTTTGTATCTGGGGTGGGTACTAATTTTATAAATTAAGGACACAGGAATAATCAGAGAAAATAAGAATTCCAGAGCTGGACTGCTGAGACAGGCCTCTGAATAATTACTTTTAACACAAATTATTGAAAAATAAACTGTTCTGTGCTAAAGGGAAGGTATTTACGGATGTGAAAGAAGGAGGCAAATTACTAGGCGCATGTAAAGGACAGGCGACTGGAGGCTGGGGAGTGAAAGTGGATTTTTCCAAAGGAACAGCAGAGCTTGACAAGTTTTCCCCACACGGCTCCCCAACCGAGGCCTGCCCGACGTGAAAGAGCCGAGTTTTTGTGAGCCCCGCCCGGGGCCCTCCCGCAGGGCAGGGCGCGGCCCGCGGGGCGCGGGCGGCTCCGGGCTGGGAGCCCCGGGAGAGGCCGCGCTCCGGGGCTGCCGTGAGGGGGGCGGGCTGTGCTCCGGGGCGGGCTGTGCTCCGTGCCCTGCCGTGCTCCGGGCCCTGCCGTGAGGGAGGGCGGGCTGTGCTCCGGGCCGTGCCGTGCTCCGGGCCATGCCGCTCCCCGGCCGTGCCGCTTTATGTTTTAGCCTCTTTGTTTCCCTTGTGCCGCTGCCAGCGGGGCAGACAGCGCCGGCAGTCAAGGAGCAGCTCTCGGAGCTCACGTCACACAGGCAGGGCTGCCGGGGCACAGCCAGCCAGCGAGGGGGTGAGGTTAGGTGAAACATTAGCCGCGTTCTCTTGGCTTCCCGCCAGGGCCCTTCAAATATTTCTTTATGTGCTGCTGATGCTGTGCTTGTTTGGCATTTAAAAGGTATGCTCCGGCCGGATTTCACAACGAGCTGCCACTTCACGGTTCAAAACAGATGCGAGCTTATCACCCATGGAAATGTGTGTGTCTCCATGAGCCCCTTCCTGTCCCCTCCCTCGGGGCTTGCAGCGGAGCCACTCCAGGCAGATCAATCCTGAGGACTCTGGCAGCAGCTAAAAATAATGCAAGTCATAAAAGTCTGGAAGCTGTTGCTCGTTCTGGGGTTTGAAGATTCTAATGTCGAATGTCGGTCAATACCAATGACTGTGCTATCTGGGCAGTAGAAGATAAGGGTCAGATGTTCTTCCAAGGTGATTAACATGACTTGCAATCCCTTTCCTCAATGCCTGTTGCCACAGTGTCTCTTCAGTTTCCCAAGCGGATATTCTTGACACTTCATCACGAGCAGAATTTCATCCTCGGTTCAGAAAAATAGTGTTGGAAGGCAGAATGAACTGAGCCTGTATCCTGCATCCTGACAGATGCCAGTCAAACCAGTTCTTAAAGGCTCCACCAGTGCTGCAGGCAACCTGTGCCACTGCTTCCTTGTCCTTTCTAAAGCTTCTTATCCAGATGGGAGCATGGACTAGATTCTTTATCTACTGTCCAGCAACCTAAAGGTGGAGCAGCGTGTTACAACACTGCTGGTGACTTGCAGAATGTCCTCCAGGCCAGGGTGGGGATGGTGAGAAGTGTAGTTTGATAAACCCTGGAGTGCAAGGTCAAATGGCTGAAATCTTGTGCCCAGGATAAACAGTAGAGAGATCAGAGAAGTGGGTAAATGCAGGCATGATCCTTCACAGCTTGTGTAAGGCTGTATCTTAATTTTGTGCTGGGATTTGAAATATCGTTGTCAAAGGAGACTAATGCACTGAAGATGACTCTAATGAAGTCCTATTCTTTTAAGACAGGAGATTTGTTCAGGGATCAAATATTTTGTTTAATCTAGACTGGCTCTTTGACAAATTTTGTTGGCCTAAACCATTATGCTAGTGCTGTGTTAATGCTGTGAAAATGGACGGAGACGTTTGTTTTTTTTTTTTTAATTTTTATTTTTAAATTTGTAAGGAATGGGTAATATTCTGATTACCTTCTAGGAAATTTGCACTGGTTTTGAGCTCATTTTCCTTTTTCATCTCCTGGAACATATAGAAAGAGTAGCTTGAGAAGAAACACAAGTGCGCACGCACACACACACACGTTACCAAGAGAGGTCACTGCAACATCCTCGGTGGATGCATTCACAAAGAGACAACATTCCCAGGGTTGGTCAGAGAAGATCACTTCATGCCTTGTAGTGTTTAGATCTCATACACAACTCTAAACCTCAGAAGTGAAGAAAACTGTGCACTATCCTGCTCATTGGAATGATTTTAATATCATGAGGTATTTTAAAAAAAGTCTATGTTTCTTTTTTTTTCCTCTGTGTTTAAGAGAGAAGGGCAGACAATGTGTGTTGCCAGCTCTTCTGGATGGACAGACAGTGATACCCTCTTCTGTAAGAACTCTCTCTGGCCTCCTGAGAGGAAGCTTCCAGCTGGCCCTTAGACTCTTAATTTCTAATTATTTTATTATAGATTCTACCAGCCCACATCTGCTCTCATCTCTTGCTCAACAATTAGTTATGCAACCCAAGAAAAACATGGTATTAATTCCTGAATTTCCAAGTTCTGTTCCTGCACTGAAATCTTCTTGCCTATCTCTCCCACTCCTGCTGGTCCTGGATTCCCTGTCTCAGGGTGCAAGAAGGCATTGCTGAAGATGCTTCACTTGGCTGCCACTGCTCATAGACCTGGTGCTAAGGGATGGGAAGTGAAGGGGCAGCAGACTGCAACTTTACTCACTTTTCATTGACTAATATCCACAATTAATCATCTCACATGTCCTTCTGCATAACATGGATCAAAGGGCTCCCCAGCATTTGTTCATGTTTGAACTATTGATTTTCTTTGCATAAACCAGCCAAGTTTAATTAAATTATGCACAGTGATAAAAAATCTACCCTCTGCTCCATATAAATTTCTCCTCTCTGCTGAAACCACATGCCTTATTTCTAGGGCAGATTGTCTAGACAGATGTGTGTGAGAGCCCGCTCCAAAATTTTGCTTCAAATACAGGTACTCCTAAATTACACCTATATGAGCCTTTCCTTTTGCTCTACTGAAGAGCTTCAACCTTTTCCAGTCTTCAGTCATTCAATGAACTCTCATCTGAAACCTCTTGACTTCTATGTGTGAGGCCAGGACACTTTTAAACTGAGACCAGTTGCAGACTTTGTCCATAGCATCCAGAGTTCCCAGGTTCATACACACAAGGATTCCTTTTGTTGAAGCAAACATTTCCACCTGTTGGGTTATCTGCCCTGGCTTCTCTGCAGATTCACTGCTTCTAAGGGCTCCATTAAACTGTGAGGATGAACTGAAAGATTTGTCCTCTAATGAATGACTTTACTTCTGGCTGCACTGAAGTTCATATCAAAAATTTGTTGCCTATGCAGTATTCCAAGCATGTCACATTGCTGCTATTCAGGGACCTGATTTCTTCTTTATTGACTGCTTATCATTTCGTGTGAATTTGCATGTGTCCATGCTCTGAGCTATCCGGAGACCTTGGATAAAATACTTAAGAAGAATAGGAACAAAGACCTGCCTGTCCCACTGGTGCTCCTGAAGCACAGGGCTGAATCACATATCTTAGACTTTAATTTTGTCTGCCTAGCAGAGATAACAGAGCTCTGGAGGAGAACCTCTAGCTCATCTCTCCTAATGAATGAGCAAGTGCCAAATTTGCTAGGCATGACTAGCTACACCAGTAGCTTGTAGGCTAATGTCAGCCCAGGTGGCATTGCCATCTCATTTTTCCTGGAAGAGATGGGGAGTACTACTAGAACTGTTCCTGTAGGGACCCTTTCTAAATTTCCACATGAGACCTCCTCATGCTGCTGTAATGCAGACTAGAGAGCAACCTGCATCCCTCTCTCCCCAGCTCTGGCTGCAGCAGTGGAGTGTGATGACGAATGAGGATGGAGACAGTTTTTTGCTCTTGTGGGTTGAGCCAGCAGAATTAAGTTCCAAAGCTGACAAAAGTAAACTGCTGGTTAGTGTGGAAAATACTGGATTCCCCTGCAAGGCCGAGGACCCTGTGTGTGGTGCTCTGCATGAAATTCAATGCTGAAGTGTATTCAGAGTGCATTGACTAGACAGCCCTTCAAGAGACCTTTGTGCTAGGATTCCTAATCTGGAGTTGCCACTCAGCTGAGCATGAAATAGGTACTGAGAGGTCAGCATGTGTGGGATGGTGGTGAGTGTGGGCTGCACAGAAGCCCAGGAATGCTGAGGTTTGATAGTGAGGTAGCAAATGAGTTCAGGAAATACCAGGCTTGGTTGCAAGTGCCTAAAACAGTTTGAGCATTTCTCCTCCTTCCTCCCCTGCCCCAACCCAAACACCTGTACTCTTCATAGGATCTAGCCATGGCGATTTTGACTGCAGAACTTAAATATTGTTTCCATCCACACTAGGGCTCTACTTGTTCAGTTTTTTCACCATCCATTCCACTTCAGCCACTTTTCATCACTTCAGCCTTTTACCTCAGGGTGGTCCTACTATTTCAGTCTTTGTTAAAGTTTAATTGGTCATGAACACAAGTCAGGTTGTGATCTCATTTACTTCTGCAACCTTAACAGAGTTTCTCTGGACCTGTAGTGATGGCCAGCAGAGTAGATCCTCCAACCTACTGCATATTTGTTAAGTGCTAACAGCATATTTGGCTCAGTACAGAATGCAGACAACAAAAAGACTGATGTGTAATAGAGAGCTGTTTTCTCCCAGATGCTGCTGCCTGGGCTGCTTGTACAGAGCACTGTAGTTACAGCAGGGTCTCCTCCCACAATGCCTCTACACCCCCAAAATTACTAAGAAATTTTTTCCTTTAAATACTCTGCTGACTTCTAGGTATCTTGCTGACTTGCATGCAATCAGATTGAAACATCAACGCGATGTTAATATTTAACAACTATCACCAGGAACTTCTCATACCTTTTCCTTACAAGATACAAAGAAGCCCAACGCCCACCTGTTCCTAAAGCCCTGTCATCAGTTTGAAGCAGATTCAGGTAATATGTTGGACCTTTATCAGTTATTATCACCTGCAATAGCCCCTGGCATAGGACTGCCCTAAAATATGCTTTCCCTGGAAACTTTCCAGATTTCTCCAATTGCAATCTCCTCATGAGCCAGAGAGAGCTTGTATTGTGCAAAACAAGAAATGGAAAAACAAAAGCTGAGAGGATAAAAAATAGCTCAAATGACTTAATTTCTGTTTTAATTCTAAGAGCCCCTGACACTTTCCACATACAACTCCTTTCTCTGCAGCACAAAGAGGATATATTTTAAACAGTACTGTTTAATGAATTATATGTTGCTACTGGATAATGGTCTGCTGTGGAGAGATAATTGTTGAGACAAAGCTGAGGTATTTATTGAAGATAAACATTGAGACAAAGCCAAGATGCTTATTTTCTAAGCACCAGGCCATAATGCAGACAAAACATATAATATCATTAGCATTATTCCTAATGTGTTGGAAGCCTGAACATGCCCCATCACAAACTCTTGTTAACTCAGCAGTGGCAGAACTGGGACTCATTTGAGAAATGCACCTAGCTTATCCAAGTACCAATGCCAGAGGGCAGCTCTGTTGACCGTATTAAGGGCAGTGCCCAAGTGTTGCCCCCCTTGGCTGGTGTCTGCCCTTCTGTAGCTCAGGGAAATTGCAGAAGTGCTGCCTGCAGACCTGATCACTCACAGGTGAAGCATCAGGAAGAACACATTTCTTTTTCATTGGTTCAATGAGAAACTGAAGCAAAACATTTCCTGATTCTTCAGGTTCATTTGAGGTAATGAAACCATGGGAGATATGACCAGCCTGTTGTCAGAACAGTATTTTACAGTTTTCAAAACTAATTTTACAGATCCTTTTGAATAATTCATGCACAAGTTTGTATCTGAACATTGGTGAAGTACAGGCCCATACAAGAACATGGGCAGCTTCAAGCAGAAGCAGGGCCTGATCCCACATGGTAATGGAGAAGAATGGGCTCTGTGATACACCTGGGCGGCGTGTGCAGCTGGCCTGGCATGTTTGGGTGTGGTGGGGCTCCTCTGGGTACGTGCTGCTGCAGGTTTGCTTTTGTGAATGTCCTGTGCAGACTGAGAGCCATGGCCGTGTTGGCTTCTAGGAGAGGATCCCAGCAGATGAGGAGTGCCCTTCCATCCTAGCTGTATCCACACTGTGACTTGCAGTGTTCCTGAGCAGGGTCTCAGCCTTGGTGTTCACAGCAGTCACTGGTTTTGGCATTGCCCTTGATAGCTGTAGAAAGTTCTATCAACAGACTGTTTTCCACCATTCTGTCCTGGGTATGTGAGGATAATTAAATACCCAGCTCCAATGATTGCATTGGTCATCAGGCACCTAAATACATCCACAGACTTGGACATAATTGCCTAAACTCATTCAAAGAGGGCAGCAACATTGCTGAGTATTATATGATCTGAACATGTTTCAGATTGGCTGTAAAGTGAGTGTGTGCACCTACAGAAAATACCACATGCTACTTTACTATACAGAGCAGAAAGACGATACAAACTTCTTACAAGTATTCTACTTCTCAAGAGTGTAACCCAGATCCTTTTTTAAAAAGATAGCTGAAAATTAGGCCCTAATCTATCTCTTGTCTGTGACCTGATTTTGAAAGGTACTGAGCATCCAGGAATATCTGTCGGCATCAGCTGAAGGAATAAAAACTTCTGGGATCTCTATCTCGTTAGAGAAATTAAACCATTTCCAAACAATCCATCCGTTCTGTATGCATACTGATAAACTGAAAAAAATCCCAAACCAATAAAGAAAAATGCCATGTAGTTTTTTATTTGTAGTATGATGGATGGCTCTGTTATGTCTCTGTTATCAGCACTTTCCTTGCTAAACCCAAATCGTAGCATTGTCCTGAGAACTGCTGATTTCGTTCATGCTGCTCCTGTGGGATTAACTACTGTGTAGCTGTTTGTAGCTCACTACAGACTGGCTGTGCTCCACAGTGACCTGCTGCATCTCCCTTTTTGACCGTTTTGTGGGTTTCCTCCAGTGAGCCAGGCACTGAGGGAGATGGTGAATTCCAGGGCTTGCCCTAATGCACCCTCAGGTCGCAGCCAGATGTCCCCTAAGGACTGACATAGAGGGGTTTGCCAAACCTGACCCATGAGATATAGTCAGTATTACTGGAAACTATGAATTAATCCTAATTGTTTGCAAGGCTCTTTGCAATATTTGCATATAAAAAGTTGGTCATCACAGAATTACCCAGGGAACGTTATGTCATTCATGTTTTTACAACAAGTGCTGTGAGATAAGTTGACCTGGTTACAGATGAATTTATTTCTGGCTTTTATTTAGGTTTTGGCAAACGCCCTCAAAAGTTATAATTTTGATTTAAGTTCATTACTGAAGAAGCCATATCTGACAGGTAGATATTAATTATTATTATTATTTATTTTTAATTATGTCAAAAGTCTTCAAGAAGATCAGCAAAAATCACTATGTAGTCATACACAGCAACTACCTTAGACTAGCTACAGTTATCAAAGAAAACTGAGTGGAACGATGATGATATACATTCTGAAAAAAAAAAAGAAAAGAAAATTTGTGAAGGTAAGATTATTCTCATGATTTTGGCATTTCTATAAATATTCATACATTGAAAGAACAAATTCACAAGAAATATAGCATAAGAATAAACGTTGTATGGGAATTTCTAGTTGTTCTCTGAGTTTCAGATCTTATGACTGCTTGTACTATGTTATCTCCCAAGTCATCTGTGCCTGCCATGCCTTTGACAATACATGTTTTGTCAAGTCAAACAGGCTTCCTTAGAAAGAAAGAGATGACATTATTTCTGCTCAAGTAGAATTCTCTGTATTTAATGCTGAGGTAGTAAAAGATCTTTAAGAATCTTACTAAATACAATTCACATGGCGTCTTTCAGAAATGCATTTACAAATAAAGACATAAATGTAAGTTATTTTGCCTTTGAGAAATCTCAGGGTGGTTTTGCTGTCAACTACATCAATAAACTCCAGATTTGAAAAGGAAAACTAATTACTGGATTACTTGGTGCTGTAATATTCAATATTATGGTAACAAGGAATTAATTAAATATACTATTGGACTGAGGAATCCCTGCCTTCTAGACTCAAATTCACAGAGCCTTTTATTGGGTATTTAGTAGAAGGCATATGGATATGTATTAAGGCACTTGCTTAAGTTGTCTGACAATGTTTTGTCTAATCCTTTCAGCTTCCATACCCCAAAAAGCAGATGTGAGTCTTGCCCCCTACTCCTGAGCTACTTAGATGGAAAAAATAAGAGTAAAAATCATTGTCATTTAGGTGTGGCCAATGCACTATAATATAAATAGTTTTACCTTCAATCTTATAAAAATTGTACTTCAAGTGGGACAAATGTAGTGAGAACTTTTTCAGTCCTTCCTCTGACATTTCCCTCATGGGTAGCTGAAGATGATGAACAGTGGAAATAGCACACTAGCTGGAATTCTCTAGGAGGGACAGCACTGTACTTTGCTCTTTCAGAGTTTGTAGATTTAAAGGATATTTGCATATTCTTATTAACCCCTTCAGGATATTTGCTGTTCACACATACAGCCTGATCTTCCACTGAGCCTTGGCAGTGTGCTTTGCAGAGGTGGTGAGTCTTCTGCAGCAGTCTTTCTTGCTGGGATACCACACTTTTTCTTATTGCTAGAAAGACGAGGTCAAATACAGTTGGAACAGGAAGTTCTGTGTTTTGTGGTGGTCTTCAGCTTATTGGAAGTTTGTTCTTCAGATTCAGAGCTCTAAAAACCAGTTACACTTCTGCCCTAAATAGCTTTTTCTTACCATGATGATTTCTGTATCTCAGAGGACTGTGTCTGAGAGCACTGAAGCTGATTGTAGTCTTCACTCTGCAACTCGCTGTGATCTTTTGTGATGGCCATGAAGGGTCTCAAAGGTAAAGAGCCTCAATGATGCTTGAAGTACCATAGATGACCTAGGCAGAGAGTAGGAGACAGATCAGATTAATTCATAGTCACCTCTGTCAGGTGGAGTTTTCTTGTAGAGAGAGAGTCTGGCAAATACTCAGTGCAGAAGCTGCTCTGTGTGAATAATGTCAGTCAGGAGTTCAGAGCTGCTACCAGATTAAAGACTGACTTAGCCAGTGTGCTTCTACCATTACCATTAGCTGCACAGTGGCTACAAGCCCTTCAATAATGTTTTCCTCCATTTATCAGAACCTTGTCTTCCATTGCAAGTTAACTTCAGACATCTGTTCTCATATACACAAAGACTGCTGATGTCACAGCTGAGGTCAAGAGGAATTTTGATGTTGATTTTATTAAGTGTATGTTCTAGTACCCTTTGCATGTGCTGTTGTGCTGCTTCTTCAGGACATGAATACAATGTTTGCTGGTTTTAAAAAAAGTGTATTAATTATGTGAAACACTGAGCCCAGCCCAAACATCAAAAGCACTTATAGGTGCTCATCTTCCCACTGGAGGTTTGCTTGACAAAACCAGTGGTCTGTGCTTTACCATGCATGACCATATTCTTTGTGCAAACTTCTGCTGGTTTGCATATATGTACTACATCTGAAATGATTACAATTCCCATACTTCTTCCACAAATTCCTAATTTTAAAATGCATGCTTCCATAACTTCAATTGAGTTGTTTTCATTATTTCCATGTTGTGCTCTGGTTATCATAAAATGAGAAAGATGCTTTAGTTGAAGGAAAGGGAGTGGAAAGATAGACAGATCTGAACTTGCAAGAGTTGAAGGCAAAGAAAGAACTGCTAAATCTTTTTCTTTGAGCAGAAAATAATTTATAAATATTTACCAGAAGGATTCATAACAGATCTAAATGAACTTTCACAATTTTAACAATGTCAGCATTTACCAAGCAGAGGGGCAGTCCTATTTCTATCAAATTTAAGCCTACTCACAGTAGTGGCTGTGTTTCTCATCTATTGTGAAAATTTGGGGCACAAAACTTTTTGCTCTCTTTCTCCTAGGGGTTTGAAAAACCGCAGAATTAAACAATTAACAAAAGTGACACCAGACTGCCTCTGAGGTGTGGGAGACCTCAAGACTTCTCTCCCCCTCATGTTTGAGCCCATTTTCCTGAATTGCTGCTAAAGCTCCAAAGTGGATTAAAGGCTGAAGTGAAGGGACTATCTCATTTGATAGATGGAACATGTGTTAAAAAGTGCTCTGCATTGTTGACAATCTTTTAAGCACTATTTGGGGCAATGCTTTGGATCTATTTGTCTCTCTTGAAATGAAATTATTAGTAACATTAGCTGATAATTTATTCTAAGCAACATCAATTGCTGAAAATGACAACATTCCAGAAGGCTTATTTAAAATACAGTGTATTGTGTAATTCTTTTTATTTGTCTGTTGCACAATCTATTTGCTGATACTTGTTTCCCTCCCTCCCTCTCTCTCCCTTAGGCTATCAAACAAAGCTGCCCAACCTTACACTCATCCATCATCCTTGAGTTATTAAGAGAGTAGCTGCAGAGCATTTACAAGTGCATAGGATGGATTGCTGGCTGCTTTTCAAAAACACAGTCCATGCTACAAAAACTTTGCAAGATGGCAGATTTTCTCATGTTTGCTGCTCCTTGCTCTGCTAGGACCTGCTAGAAGGAATAGTTTCTTGAATTTACGGTTACTAATCTAGGTTGATGCCAAAGCTGTTACTCGTTCATGTCTAGTACTAGATTTTTATTTTATCTAAAGTACTTTTTTTTGGTAACTGTGTCTTAAAGAGGTTTTGGGATATATTAGAAGGAAGGAAGGAAGGGATCAGGATAAATGCAGACATTTGCGGGTTAGTGTTTTAAGACTTTCTCAAGGTTAGGCTTAGAAAAATCAATGCACAAAAGCAGAGGTTAAGAGATTTTAAGTATCTCACGTGAGGAGTGTAACCAAATGGAGATCAAATTGATCATACTGTATGATGTCTTCTTAGTAATTATAAGTGAGAGGTTGGGATGGAGTGGAGTTGCCATGGGATGGAGTGGAGTTGCCATGTAATAATCTAAATCTCTGATCAGCAACTTAGGGTGTGCACAAAGGTGTCTATGCTGGTGCAGTACAATTAATTCCCACAACCTGAAGAGCTGGGAAACACAGTGCAAAGGATCCATGTAGGCCAGCACTGAACCAGACACGATGTAGCCCTGAGTGCTGTGCCAGCTGAACATGATTATTCTGTCTTGCAGTCCCATTTGGCATATCTGCACAGTACTTTGCTGTGCTATGTGGACTTGCCAAATCAGCTCAGTGCTAGCTTGGAGATCTCTGCATCAAGTTCTCTGCAATTTAAATGTACCCTTGAAAACAAAGCTAATCTGTTTGACTTCTAGAGAGGAGAATGCTTCCTGACAAGCCAGCATTGGTTTAATTAAGAGAGACTATTGGAAGACCAAAATTTGCCGGTCTGTACAGTGACTTTGCAGACAACAGTATCTTGGCAGACACTGACAAGCTGCTCCATTTGAGTATCTTATATTCTGCTCGGTTTTTTCTTTGCTGGTTGCAATACTGGCAAATCCAGAGATCAGCAAACAGTTAAGAAGTTGTTCCCAGGAGGATGCAGTCAGCAGCCAAGAGCTGCACTGGGCACAGGACAATGTGGGGAGAGGTTCTGGAGTCACAGAAGCAGCCATCACAGTCAGCCTTAGTGGGAAGTAGACAGACAAACTCATAGAGACAACTCTTTTGTTGTGGGGCCTTTTCCACTCTCTTGCCTTTGTACTGAGTTCAGGCTTTGCTTTAGCAAGGCTGTTTGCTGATAGACACTATGCTAGTGGAAGCAGAAGAGCTGAAGTTTAGTCAGGACTGTGAAATAATTACGTCTGACTGCAGGGAAGTGGAGCCTGGGAGACTCATGGGGAGAGTCTGGGAGCCTGGCACTAGGAGGGGAGGCATCTGATGAAATCAGGAATGTAATTTACACAATTATAATGACAAAAATTTATAAACTTGTATTTTTAAATTCTTTTCTGTCCCAGACCAACAACTGGTCACAAACTTTTGTTTATCATCCCCAGTAAATTTGGCATGTCAGAGGGCATTTAGTATCAGGAAAAGTAGCACAGTTATACTACTAAAACATGAGTAATTTTCAACAGCTTCACATTGTGAGTTGCCACGCAATAACAACACTGCTTGGTGACTCCACCCTGCTTGCACAGCAGTTTTCTGGCTTTTACCACTCTACTTCATGTTGTGAAGGACCTCAGCAATGACAGCACAGAACAGTGTTAAAGGAGCATTTACCAAAGTTGTTGTTTGTGACAAAATATCACAAATTGAACCACAATGACATGAAACATTGAAGATAAATTTCAGTAATAAATTCTTCTACACAGGAGGGAAGCTGAATTGTGTAAAAGAAAAAAAGCTGAAAACTGATGGTTCCTCCCCCATAGCTGCACCCTTCTCCTTCCTTTTGTCACTTTGCTTCATATATTCCCTCTGACTTTTCTTCCTATTATATGTTGCTGTAATGTACAGCTGGTACCACCCAGCCTTATCTATCCCCTGCCTTACCTTCTGGTTCTCCTCCTCTTCCTCCCAGTGACTTTTATTTTCATCTGGAGACCCCATTCCACTTATTAGGTTTCCCTCTGGCCCCCTCCATGCTGGTGTGGCCTTCAACTCTAGCTCAACAGTTTCATCAAAATCCTTGGTTATCAACCTGATATTCATCAAGCACATTTCTCTTCCCCTTGTTGAAGTCTCCTCCAGTACAAGCCTTATCCTTTACTGTTTAGTTCTTCCATTACTCTTTGGTCATTAATTCCCTCAAAGCTTTCTTAACACTTGATCTAAGTCTTCAGCTGTTGTCTTGGAGCTTCTGTGTTGCACTGACACCCTGAGTGCTGGTTATAACCCTGACCATAGTCTGAGGAAGACTGTTTCGTGTCCACAAGAAGCACTGAATGTTAATAGAGGTTCACCCTGATTTGAGAGACAATTTCCAGTCTCTGGCTCGCACATCTGGTTCAATGAAAAATCAAGTACCAGTTGTCTGCTTTCAAATTTGTCTTCTACACATTATTTTGGTTTATCCCTAAGCAAAACATTCCTGCCTTTTTCCTTACAATACTTAGAAAGTAAACCTATTTTATTGGATTATTCTGCTCACTCTTTGATTCCTAGGGCAAATTATCTACCAAGAAAAATCTGCTCCATTTAACCCTTCTAGGTTAGCACCAGCTCAAGGATGTGACCTTCTTAGACTTCACTTCTTCATGCGCTTTCCTTGTCAGCTTCTTTGTCAGTCAGCTTCCTGCTATCATCACCCACACAGCAATAGTGGCAAAGTCACTGTAAAATTTATACAATTATTTTCTTACAAATCACCTCTTATGCTTACCTCAAAAGCAGATCCATGTACCAGTGCCTAGAAAGATAGTGAGGCTTATTCTTTTCAGGACAAACCATGACAGGCTAGAAGGGAGCAGCACATTTTGTTTTGTCGTTTGAATTCTTAGGATATCAAAAGGATCTTATTTTGTTTCTATTTTCTGCCTTTTTTTTAGATTTTTTAAAAATTTCCACTCTCCCTGTCTGAGAAGATTTTTCTCAACTTCCCTGTGAGATCCAGGAACATTAAAATTGTTTCCCATGTAGGCCAAATGATGCCAAGAGTCAGGAGGTGTGGTGGATGCTAATCTGGGTCACAGAACTTTCACTCAATTATCTAGGCCACCCAGTCTTGACTCATTTCAGGTAATGAGTTCAAGATAAATCTTTAAGCCATTGAGAAAATAATATAACTAGCTGATGTCTTGTTTTCTCTGTGAACAGAATTTCTAGGTGCTTTGATTTCCAAGCTGGTATTAATGGGTTTGGGTTTTTTTCCATTTTCTTATAGACTGGTGCAGTCCCTTTCTATGTCAAACCAAGAATGGTTGCAGGAATTTCCTACAGATTGACCATTGACATAAAACAAATGCATCAGGCCTTTGTAAGAAACAGAGCAGACCATTCTTGAAGGCAAAACATCTCACTTGACATCTTGGCTGAAATTAAAAATCCTGTTGTATGATGCTAAAAACTTCAATCACCTTCTACTGAAAGTTGTTTAGGAGAAAACAAAGTTCTAATTCTCATTCTCCCCCCACCCTTGTTTTTAAGGTGAATTTAACTTTGTTAGAGGGAGCAAAATGGAGAACATCATACAAAAATGACCCAGTATGTTCTCTGAGAGTGCAAAACCTCTTGCTGTCTATCATTGGAGGACACAATCTATTCTTAGTTGGTTTGTACAGGTTGCCATCAGAGCTGTAAGCTCACAAAAACTTACTGTCACTATGAAAATAAGCACATTAAAATCACAAAACACTTGGACAGAAAAACGTAAATCTTGATTTGCTGTCATCAGTCCCCTGAAGTGCCTGATGCTGGCAGAACTGGTCTTTTAAAACTGTAGACCAGCTGCTCATCTAGTGTAAATCAGCATGAGATATTGTGAAGAGAAAAAACATTGGTACTGCTTAAAGATTGTTTTAAAGAGATCAGTGAGTAACTAAATGTTTAACATGCCCACTGGGATGTGTATAAAACAGAGAGTCTAATTTGCAGAGAAGATTTAAATTATATATGAAAAAAGGTTATCTAGTGGCTAAGCATGATGCAGGCTGTGTTGCTAATCTCCTTCACTGGGGGTTAGATGAACATCTGTCACACATGGATTCTGGATTCTGCTCCAGTAGACAGGCTGAGCTGCATGTGCTCTAGAGATCTCTTCAGTGCTTGCAAAGCATGAAGAAATGGACCTCAGCATTGAAACAGCTAGGGATTAGGAAAACACCTTTGTCTACTTGCTTCCTGTTCAAGACAGACCACAATACTCACAGATTGATTCAATCCCATGTATTAACCCCTGTGTTATTCAGCCTGCACTTCATTTCTGAGCACAGCTAAGAGAAGGGACAGGCAGTGCATGTAAATCATTCTAGCAAATCCACTAGCAGATGTTAAATCAGTCCAGTAAAATTTTAATACTTCTTTTCATGCTAAAGTGAGCTATAACTGATATTTAACTTCATAGTTAAATACATTATGTAAGTATCTAGTTATTACTGTATAACTATAAACATACAGTTATAAAATTGTATATGGTAGCTACTTATTAAATAGTTGCAACAGTTGTATGGTTTTTATTCAGAAGGCATTTTACAGAGTCAAAGCAATGGAAAAAATTCTACTTGCTTCAATGGAAATTATGTCAGAATTAAAAGGAGAATATTTGTGTATTTTGACAATTGGTGGTAGGCACAACAGAACCATAGTGGTAACATATAACTGTAATTCAGAGTGTACACTCTTCCAATGGAATTTGCTAAGCAGGTTACAATAAAAAATATATTCCTCCATCTTAGTCTATCATTTGACATTTGTTCTAGGAAGTTATGAGTATTTTAGTAGTGCATGAGGTAGATCTTAGTGGTGTCTCTTCTATGGGACTCTCTGTCCTGGCTGGCAACTCTCCTGCTTTGTGTGCAGTTTAAGGATTTATATGAGAAGAGGGATAGGACAACTGTACTTCGAGAAGGGCATTGTAATTTCTCCAGATCCCTGTGTTGTTCAGACCACTGGAGTGAAATTGTTTTGAGGCAGGACAGACATGGTTTTTGTTTGTTTGTGGTTTACCACCTAGCACAGTCAAGGCTGAGACCAAGCTTGCACAAGGCTTGTCTCAAATTATGCCTGTGGGATGGGTTGTGCACAAATCTGCAGCCTCAGGGGCACTTCTCAAGGCTAAGCCCCAAGATTAGACACACCACACTGTGCACAAGGGAAAGAGAGGGCCAGGTCCCTTGAGAAGCCTATAGGGAGGTCTTCCATTGATCTACTAATCATCAAGGCCAGTATGAGTACCAAAACACAGGTTAAACCAATGTGTCTGTGTATGACAGACATAGGAAGTCCAGTGAGTGGAAAATAGTGCCCATCATAAATACAGAGAAAACATAATGTAGCTTCCCAGGTTAGTATGAAAGCCCTTTTTTTGAGGTTTTAAAAAGTATCCCATTGGCAGTTGATCCTGACACTTCTCTGCTAGATTGTTATACCACCATCTGTGCACCATAAATTGCCAGGCCAGTTAACATTCAATTACCTAGTGATGTTTTGGGGCATTATCTACTGGACAGCAGAGCCAGCAGGGGATCAGCAGCTCTTATGGTTTTAGGAGGAACGTCACACAGGCACAGCTCCACTGTGGAGCCAGCTCTGCTCTGGCAGAGCTCTCTGCAGTTGTATTGCAGAGTCTGAGGACAAAATTAAGCAGCACACCTAAGGTGAGCTTATTTAAATGAGGCAGTCCTGTTCCTCCTTCCTTCCCGTTTCCCCCTGTCCTGATCTTTCCCACTGTTCTTTTTCACCCTGCTAATAATAAAGCCTTGTCTTAAGGGACCATGCTTGACTCCACTGAGCTACCTGCAATGCCCCTTGGGTCCCTATTGCTTTCCCAATACCAGGACTGCTGAACAGGTACACTCATATCTGGCATCACTGGTATTAAGCTCAAGATGGTAAATCCAGCCAGGTTGTTAAGCACTGGAGAGAAAAACATATCTTTCTCTGTAGTGGAATAAGTAGGCTTGTTATTTCTGGCCGTGTGCCAGTGCTGTTAGTGCTTCGTTGTCTTTGATTAACCCTATCTGGATGTCCCTGTGTCAACCCCTCCAGTACCTGTATGACTGGGCTCCTGCTATTCTCTGGAGTGTTCCAGCCATTCTGTTTCATCCTGAAGTTTCTTTGAATTGTGCCACTTGTCATTAATGAATAATGTGCTATTACAAAAGAGGAAAACTCAGTTTCTACTCTGTTTTTGTAACTTCTAGTTGGAGGCTTATAGGGTAGAGTACAGAAGACGGTAATCTCCTGGCCTCCAATAGTAAAAGAGTACTACTATTCATGGTACATTTTGTAACATGAAGAGCACATCACTGAGAAAGAACTGGAAAAGCTCATGGAGAGTAAGAATTTTTTTTAAATGTGACCCCAAAATAGGAAAGTGTGAAGTAGGAGTCTGGGTGTAATTTTCATTTAAATTAATTTGTTTTCTGAAATTTCTTTTTTTTCTTTTTTATTTTATTTTTATTTTTTTTAAAGTCAAAATGTTTCCAAAACAATATCAGTTTTGTCAAGAAGAGTGAGAGGCAGAGTAATTGAAGAAGTAGGCACACATCATGTGCTGTGACAAGGGAATTAGATAATATCCTAGACTAAGAGTTTGACTCATTCCCTGCTTTGCTGTAATGCAAGTGTCAAGGATGGAAGGATTTGTGAGTCCCACAAAAACTTGGATACTGGAAGACTAAGGCCACATGTGCCTTCCAAAGTGGAAAACCAAGAGGTTTCATCTGCAAACAGATGTCTTAGCGCCTTTATGACAGAAGAGTAAGTGAAAGACATTATTTCAATCTCTGAAGAACAAAATAAAAAATTATTTTAATACTTAAATGTTGTCACAAAGAACTTAGATGTCACATTTAGATGGCCATTGCTACTTTTGTCATGGGATTGTAGTAATGCTTTATTGGAACAAGTGGAAAATAGTAAGGAGAAATGATAGTGCATGGTGTGTATGGCAGAAGGCAAAGGCTGAGCTGTAGAGAAAGTCAGGGGTCAGAAGCTTGTAGAGGCTGGGGCTTTTTTCTCAGTCTAGACTTGAACTTATTTCTATTACAGGGATCTCTCAGTTCCTGGGGGTCCCTCTGAAGCAATCTGTGGGTCTTGTGGGCTACTTTAGCAACTGGACTGCCAGGACCACCTCTGGTCACACAACTGGAGTGTCCTGCCGTGCCCAGGCAGGTCAGTCTGCTGGGGAGCTGTATGGAGAGAAAATGCTTACTGGTAAAACTGTATGGAGAGCTCAGGCAGAGGGCACCATGGCAGGAAAGGAAGAACAGTAGCCCAAAGGGTTTAGTAGGAGAGAGAAGAAATGGATTACAGAGCATTTGAGATGGTGGCACAATGCCCAAAACGTGATTCAAGCAGAGCACTGGATCAAAGTCCAAAGAAGCTGTAGGTGTGTGAACTGGCTGTGTCACAGGGCACGTCGGGTGACCACCTGACTCCAAATCAGAAATCCAAGAAGACTCTGTGCATCTGCTCCCAAAGGCTGGGGCTGCCTGTGCTCACAGGGAAGTCCTGGCATGGCCTGGGCACCTCCAGCTCTGCTTGGCTAGAAGCACCACAGCCCTCATGGCTCTGTGTCCAGGCGCTGGGAAGGGTGGGACACAGGAAACTGGCTGCTCTCAGTCCCACTCCCTCAGGGCCCATCCCATTCCCTGTTCCCAGAGCACACCTAACACCCACGGATGGCATTTGGCTGCCTGCAGAGCTCAGCAGAGCCCAAGCTCTTTGAAAACAGGCCCTGCTTATAATAGAGGAGGTAATGGGGATGGCACAACCATGTTGGGGTTTTTTAGTTAATGCCATGTGGTGGTTAAAGGTGCCTGCCCAGGGGAACCTCAGTATTAGGTCTTTCTCAGTCTGGAGAAGGTCAAGTGAACATTTCCCAAGAGAGCAGCCTAATAAGCAGCCCATGTGTGGGAGGGGAGGAAACTTGGAGCTTGTCGTTGAAGCTGGATCTTGGCAGAATAAATTATACGTGAGTCAAAGGGCCAGGAAGGGAGCAACAAGGGGCACTGTGACTTCAGCCTGGGGGCTACAGCAGATCTGGGAAGGATATAAAGCCTGGCATATTCCCATCTCCATGGCTGTTTCTCCATCTGAGCCCATGCAAAAGACAGTCCAGAAACAGATGTTAAGATTGGAGACATTTCTTGGAAGGAGACATTATTGTTTCACCATAGGCATCAGTCCCTTCCTGTCCCTGAGCCTTTCTTCAGAATCCTTATTTCTTGATGGCTACCCTGTACTTTTTTGGACCCACTCAGGTCACTACAGATAGCTATTTCTTGGGCAAGTGCTTTAGACAGCAGGATTTCATATAATTCTTGGTACTGGCATCACCACTGTCATGAGTTTTAAAAGAAATTGCTTTTCTTGCTTTTTCCTTTTTGAGGAGATGGTTACAGGATTTTTCTCTGGGAGAGACTTCTTGGGGATGTGTTCCAAATAAACAAATATTCCTAACTGCATTTCTCCATGAGCATCCCAGACGTTGGATGGGGTTCCACAGAAACACAGGACAATGTAGGTCAGAAGAGACTTCTGAGTGTCATCCAATCCAACCTCTTCCTCAAACTATTATCAAGTACAGTGCGTTTCTCAGGGCCACATGAAGCTGAGCTTTGAATATCTGCAAGAATTGAGACTCCACAACTTCTCTTCCAGTGTTGGATTAGTCTCACTGTGAACATTTTTATCCTTGTATCCTGACAGAATTTCCTTTGCTGCAACTTGTGATGATTGCCATTGTCCTTCCACTGTGCCTCTCTGTGGAAAGCCTGGCACTGCCCTACCTTAGATAGCTGATGGCAGGAATTAGGTGTCTCCTTGCCAGGGTTTTGCACTGACATAACTCCCTGCTCAGCACTGCTATTCAGAGGTGCCTCATCTTCCCTGCACACTGTGGTTTGCTAGCTAGCACAGCATCCTGCTGTTGGTCTGCAGGAGCAACTCTCCAAATCTGTGTTGGATTTGGCACTGTTGTGTCTTACCTATATCATATGCCATTGCATTTTCATCTATGCTCTCTGTTCCCTTGCAGTTTCCCCAATTCCTGTCTAAATTTGCAACATTGCCTGAGTAAAGAATCATATGGAGTGTGGCCAGCTATTATTTTTTATTGAAAGAAGCAGATGCTGTGGAACAATTAAAAGTCATTCTCAACACCATAAATGTTTCCAAATATAAGCAGACACTCAAAAATGAATGTACAGGAAAAGAGAATCTGTTTCTTATGTTGTCACTTTTACAGCTAAACCATTTCTTTTGTGCTTTGTTTACACTGAGATATGGGTTCTTTGTAAGTAGCATTGTACACCAGCTGTGTGTGTAGTTCCCTCTATAAAGATTACAGATGGAGCACACCGGCTGCAATGTGGAAAAGGATTTTCTCCTATAAAGATACAAAAGATGTGCTAGACATTGTCTGTCTGTGATCCATGCAGAGATTCCTCATTGAATGTGATGTAAGTGTGATCAGTCAGCTCCAGTGCCTCTGAATGGGTTACCTGGTCATTTAGTAAATGAGCTGTGGTTTCAGGAGTGCCTCAGCTGCCTGGTGTAGGGCTGCAACTGGTCCAGAAAGGTCTTGACTGGCCTGAGCTAACAAAGCCCAGTAAACTCATGCCTTGTCTGCTCTTTGTTGCCACAGAAGTGGTGTTATACAAGAGCAGCTATCTAGGGCTGACTGCACCACCTGGGACCAGCCAATGTGGGTTCCTCAGCCTCCTGCTTCTGTGCTGGAGAGATCTGCAGTGGGTTTGGCTGCCTTTGAACCTTTCAGCTTATGCATTTACACACTGTTATGTTTGAGCTAAAAATCCCTTTCCATTAAAATACTTTAGTCCTTTTTCCTTAAACTTCCCATTTAAAGTAATAGTTATACACCTCTGTGACATGAATAGTGGAAAGTTGACTGTATGGGCTTTTTCTTCTTGTCTCCTAAGCTTTATCCATTATAATAAGATGGAAACCAGAAGAAAATTTCAGAGAACGTGCTTCTGTTAAATGGGGATCTAGGGCTTGATGAAGGTAGCAGCAAATAATTCACTTAAAAATAGTGAAGCTGCTCATGAGAGGAAGAATTTGAGAGTGGGAGCCTAACATGATTGTAGACTTTAGCCTACCAGACACACAGTGGCAATCCAGAAGCTGGCATATGTCACATCTCAGCTGCTGTGGAGTTTTCCAACTGATCTTCACCTACTGCAGAGTACTCAACCAGATCCTCTCCTCCTCTTCGCTGCAAGGTTAAAAGCAGTTCCTCTGCCAGCTGAGTCTGCCAATGCTCACTCCAGAATGATTTTTATCGCCAGTTTCTTACACTTTGAAGAACAAGATGTATGTGGTATGATATCAAAACAAAGTGAAAATCACAAAGAAGCAGAGATTATGGGGAATATAAAAATTACCAGACCAAAATCCCCATACCTTATACATACACATGGCTGGGAGTCAGAAACTGGTGATGAAAGCAAGACAATGCAATCTTCATGGCATGTGCAATCCATCAATAACATGTAGTGCTTGTACACTGTAGTGCTTCATTTCTTTCTTCCTCTCTCTTACATGGGCTAATTTGCTAGTGTTTGCTATAACAGTTTTCTGCAGGATTTATCAGCAGTGGATTAAAAGCCAGATGATAGAGCATGCAGCATTAGCTCCCTTCTTGTGATATCCAGTGGCTGCTCTATACTTACAAGACCAGATCTAACTTACGAGCACTCAACAGCAATCTTTTCTTCAGACTCTCTGTCTGAGATGATTCAGCACTAAAAGATGCAGTCTCTAATACTGCCTTTTTCTTCTTGAGCCAGAATTTTGTAATTCCTTAAAGAAATCCAACCCCATATTAATATAATACAAAATTGCAAATTATTTTACCTGATGTACCATGCTGAATGTGTGTAATGTTAAACTGTGGTGCTTGGAGCTGTTGCTTGGACCTGTGTGATTCCCTGGAGACAGGACTACTCCAGTACAAGAGCTGACAGCAGAATCTACTCTCACCTCTCCTTGTCTCTGACTACCTAAACTTGTGCTAAAAGCCTAAAGCCTACTGCCAAATATTCTTAGTAACTCCACAAGACTGGCTAGGCACATTCGTTTGCTGACCTTGAGAACTTCCTAGGAAAACTGTCTCAGGAAAGCCAGAATGAAATATAGGACAGGCAAATACCATTTTTGGCAGTAAGAGCAAAGCTGTGCCTGCTTTGTTTTAGAGAATCAATTCTTATTGTGGTATTTGCAGAAGTTATTAGGCTATTCTTTTCTAAATTAAACTGTCACCTGTACAGCTTCCTGTACCAACTCACAGTTGTTTTCTCAGGAAGTAAGTGCTGAATATAATTCAAATATCAGTTGAAGAAAACAAAGACTCTTAAAAAGGAACTGGATATACAAAGTAAAATGTTGTAAGGCCACATTCTTTCTAAGGGTAACATCTAGGCTGATGATGATACATCAGGTTAGGAAAATAATCAGCCACATCTCCAAGGAATGTTCTCTTCTTCTTAATTTGTATAATAATTTTCGGCCTACATGTAAAGACAGGATTTAGTTCTTTACGTCCAGAAGACCAGCTGAGCAATCTTACTTCTTTCACTTCATTTTTTAAAGCACAAAGCCAGAGGCTTTGTTCTATATTTTGCTACAGGACAAGGAGAACTTTTGTGGACATGATCTTTGAGAGAATCAGTTTCAAGTAATCTATGTTGAAAGTTGTGGTGAAACATCCCCAGATGCTTTCTTTGTGTACTGACCCCTGCCATTTCAAAACCAGTATACCTTGAGCCAAAGGGCTGGGGTACCTGTTATTTGTTTTACCTGGACTTTCTCAAAAACAGTGGGAAATTATAAAGATATTATCAAGGGTTAATTTTGTGTCTCTCTAGGGACTCCTTCCTTAAGCATTTTTTTCCAGATATGAATGATGATCTAACAACTCTTAATGGCCCTGTGGCACCTTCTCTTCCTCCTTCCCCCACCTTCCAAATATTTATATTGATGCCAAGCCCTGTTTTATTTTCACTGAGTGCATTACTCCTCAAATTTCCTTAATGCAACACATGGCATTTGCTAATGTACCTCACCTGCTCCTTTGGATTCAGCCAGGAAATCTGTCCTGCTCTTCTCTCAGCAGCTTTTGCCTCTGCTGCAGAGGGCTGTGGCTGCTCAGGAGCAGTTGCTGAGCTGCCATAAATTAGAGGTAGGTATACTAGGGGAAATTGAAATGGATCCTGGCTTCCTCCAAACTTGACTTGTGAAGGAGCTTCATGTGCTGCTGAGCTATCCCTGAAGCAAGAGGAATAACTAACTACCAAGAAAAAGCAAGGGCAGGAAGCTGGGAGTGGAAACCACCAATGTTGTCCCAAACTAAGCCATCGTTACTAATGAGTCACATGTGTTTAATGGTGCTGATTTGAAAAAAAAAGTAAAATGCTGAGTGATCAGAGGCAATAAGGAAGAAAAGTTTCACGAAATTATGCAGGAGTTCAGGAAATAGTTGCATTACTGCTCATGTAAAGCCTGGAACCACAGCTCTAGAAATGGATGAAAGTTGGTTTTAAAACTGTTTTGTAAGACACAAAATGAACCATTTATGCTATTTTTTTTTCAACTTGTGAAAAAAAATTTGCTCAGTATTAGTTTTTCTTTTAGTTTCTTCTTTTTCCAGTAAGAAAGTAATTGCAGGCACATTAATATTTTCTTCCCTCTCACAACAAGCAAACATACAGTTTTCTCTCATTCTGTACTCCAGAACTTCAGTCATTTGAGAAAGTAAAGATTTTTGGGTTTTGTTTTTGTCGCCCCTCCCTGCCCCTAAACTTTGAAATAAAGTCTTCTGTCTACTTACTGTGGTTTTGGGGGTTAAACTGTGAACTTTCAACAACATCTGAGACAGCTATATGCTGCAATAACAAGGTATAGTGTGAAGTTACTGCAGTGTATGAAGTAGTACTTGGAATATCACAGGCACTTACATATCCAAAAATGTCTTATTAACCCATAGATTAAGTCAGTATAATGCCTTCCCATTGCCCCCAGAATGCTTTGGATAGCTCAAAATATTAACTATGTAATTTAAATGTCTATGTTTATTGTCTAATGTTCTGCCTTACAAGATAACATCCTCAGACTCATGTATCTGTACTTCCTGAGAAATTTGTGGATTTGAATATGAGGGAGTCAATAGCCTGAGAAAGACTGGGCTGTTAGTGAGTCAGGAGCCTATTTCTCAATATTTCCAGTCTAACCTGAAATGGACAGGACCAGAAATTGCAGAGGAAAGTCTACTCCTAAGGAATTTCTAGAGAGAATTTGCAAATGGATTTTAACTCTTAGAAGTCTGAAAAAATGGCCTTTTCCTGTGCATACTTTGTCTAGAAGCCTTTTAGATATATCTGTTAGAATTTTAAAACTTGTTACTGTCATTCCTTTTGACCTCTTTGTATTTCTCGACTTCAAAAAAATCAAACTCTTGCATTTAGTATTAGAGACTATTTAGTATTAGAGACTCTTGTTCTTGTTCCTTCTGGCAGCAAGCAGAGCTTTGCACTGGTTTGAGAAGGAGGTGCTGCTGCTCCTTCCCAAGCAGCCCTGGCCACACAAGACCTGGAATGCCATGGGATTAGCCAACACTCCTCAACTGATTTAATACCAGCTGAGCAGCTTTTTCTTAAACAGTCCTGGTGTTCCAGAAATCTTCACACTCAGCCTTCATCTCACCAAAATTTGCCAAAGAAAGCATGGCCTCTGTATTGCCTGAACTCAAGCCCCGAGGAATTTCATACCTGCACCTATGTGAGCCAGTTCTCATCTTGTGATGGGATAATGTTTGTATCTGGTACTATTTATTCATACCCATTGTGAATAAACAGTAATTCCCACTTTTTTGTTAGGAAGAGTTTCTGTGATAAGAAAGAAGAGTAGTTCAAAGAAAAAAAGAACTAATTGCAATAAACTATGGGAAGAGAGCTCACAGTTGGTCCTGCAGCAATGGGAAATATTCATGTTTTTCTCTAAAGATTAGCATCAGCCTCAGGCAAAGTCCATTTTCCTTTGTCTTACAAATACCAGTGGACTATAACATTGTACCTGCTGTGAAGCTTTTAAGAAAGGCACCTATAGCACAAGAGTTAAAGCAGCTCACTTGAAGCACTTGAAGCCTGGGGATGGTGACTGCACCTAAATTCAGTGGGGAGTGCATAAAAACCAGCATCGACCTTCTTGGCAGCCCATAGTGCTCAGTGACTGCGCTGCTGTGTTGCATCAGTCGGCATTTCTTCATTGTATCAGGGGCAAAATACTGGGAATTATGGCAGGACTAGCTGCTCTGGTTGTCTGTGAGTTTTTCTTTACCTCAGTAATGGAAAAAGCGTATTTTCTTGCAGGTGTCTGAATTCCCAGCAACAAGGGAAAGCTGAGAAGATGTACATTGTTTTGATGCCTCAAAGGTACAGAGCTATGAAAAGTAACCTCTTTGTCAAAGACAGGGAGTCACAGTCCTTCCATGAGAGCTTATCTAGCATTGAAAGAACTCAGAATAAATGAGGAATGAATTGAGACAGGAGAAGCAGGATTGCCCCAAAATCCTGTTCTTATTAAGGACATTCTTATTGCTCTGCATAGCTTTCTACATGTATTAGGTTTGAATCTTTTCTACTGAAATGTGTCAGTGCAAAATTGTTTTAATTGGAGAAAAAATTATCCTACTCTGTGGATTCTACTGGTCTGCATAAAGAAAAACCTGAGGGCATGGCATAGAATTGTGGAAGTCAGTAATGACAAATCTGTTTTCCTGTTCAGTGTTTTCAAAAAGTATTTATAAGGACAGATGGTGGGCAGCAGCAGAACATGTTCAGTTTTATCAAGACATTTGGCTAACAAGTACAGACTGAAATTCATTTATTTCCATCTCAACTTAATAATTTTAATTAGAGGCAAAAGGTGTGGTAGGCTCATTGTCTGGAGGCGTATGTGCAATATTGTCTTGGTTGGGCAGGACTGGGTGGGAGAGAATATCACTGCCTCTAATGAAGGGTGGTGCATATCTGTGCAATCTCAGGGTTTTTTTATTGTCTGGTAATCTAAAAAAATGCAAATTCCAAATGTGCTCTTGCACAACAGACACAGTGATACACTGAGACTACGCTTTCAGTTAGTCAGAGAACAAAAACATGGCTATAAAATGTGTGCAAGTAATACCGTGCCACTGCAGAAGAAAGGCTTTTTAGCAAGTGGTGGGACATACATTTATTATCTTGAGGGGAAGTTTTCTAAGCTACCTATGCAACTTATCAGTCTCTGGAACTCGTTCACTCTTCAAATGCTTTTGAAAGTCTTACTTATTAACAAGTCATTTTGAACTTCATATAATCTCTCTGTAAGGACATCAAAGTCCTGGAAATGGTAATTAGGGATCATATGCTCTAACGGGGTCTAATGGTGTTCATTTAACCTACTTATCTCTGGCCATATTCTAGCTTTTTTGCAAGGTTGCTTGCATAGATGATATGCATTTTTGTCCTTTACCAGCTCTCCAAGCCCCCAACCCAGGAACTGTTTCTCCTGCTTTTGGGTGCTGCAGTGGGAGGCATGCCAGTATTGGGCTGGTCCCAAAAGGAAGCACTGAAATAAGATTCATGGCTTGAGCAGCCCTGGCATGACATTCCTGTGTATCTCCTCTCTCATGTATGGGTTATGGAAATATTCCAAATGCCTTCATCTCACAAACATCCTTTTGTTAAGACTTGTGCACTTCTAAGATTTTCTGTGAGAAGCTAAGCTGTCCTCTTGCTTTGTGAACACAGTCCTCATTAAAATGCCTGTCTGATACATCTGCTACAAAGAAAAGCCACAGTGTTTTTGCAGAGTACCTTCTAACTGTATTCTGGGCTGCATCAAAAGAAGTGTGACCAGCAGGTTGAGGAAGGTGATTCTGCCCTTCTACTCCACTCTTATGAGAACCAGCCCAAAGTACAGGTGTTCAGACCTGTGGACCCCAACTTAAGAAAAAATGGACCTCTGGAGGAGAGCCATGAAGATGGTGTAAAAGACAGCCCAGTTCTCCTAAGAGGAAAGGCTGAGGGTTAGGTTTCTTCAGCCTGGAGAAGAGAAGGCTCCAGGGAGACTTTACAGCAGCCTTCTAGTAATTAGAGGAGGCCCTACATGAAGGCTGGAGAGGGGCTTTTTACAAGGGCATGCAGTGATAGGACAAGGGGAAAGGCCTTTAAACTGAAAGAGAGTAGGTTTAGACAAGATATTAGGAAGAAATTCTTTGCTATGAAGGTGGTGAGGTACTTAAACGAGTTGGCCAGAGAAGCTGTGGATGTCTCATCTCTGGAAGTGTTCAAGGCCAGGTTGATGGGGGGCTCTGAGCATCCTGGTCTAGTGGAAGATGTCCCTGCCCATGTGGCAGGTGTTGGAACTAGATGATCTTTAAGGTCCCTTCCAATCCAAATCATTTTATGATAACATTCTAAGTATAAATCTGCCTCTGATTTAGTGAAACTATTTGTTTCCTGTGATAGTAGATCTTTAAACCAACACAATGATTTATTTTATAAGATCTTATTGAATACTGACTGAAGCTTACGTCTCATGAACTATTTTAAGGACTGTTATCAGCCTTGTGGCTGTAAAAAGGCAGCATTTGTATCAGTCATTATTTTACTGCCTTTTAGTTGCTACTGTTTAGAGCAAAGTTCAGAGCTCTGCGCAAAGCTACCAGAATTATGTCCCTTTATGACTAGAAACTTGTATTTGTGTCCCTTGTGAGTACAAGTCTCTGAGATTTGCAAGAAGTGGCAGGCTGTACTGCATTTCATCACTGCTCAGTAGGGGACAAATCCTCAGAGGGAAGCACAGCCTGGATGGCCCTTGCTGCTCGGACTCTGCATCTCAGGGCAGGAGCTTGAGCAATAGGAGATTCCCTGCACACTGTTCAAATGGGAGAACTGAGGTTTTGTGCCCCATATAGGGCCCAATAAACCATAGTGGTTTGTTACATAATACATACTTTGCAAATTTTAGGTACATAGTTAGGTTTTGGTGAGGAGAATTGATAAATTGCCTGATTACTAGATGTATCAGAGTAGTGATAGCAAAATAATCCAACTTCCATCACTTCTTCCTCCCATAGGCCTTTCTGAAATTCAGGTGTGTGATCAAACCTGCAGAAAGAGGCAGCTACATTTTCTTTTAATGGCAGGTCTTTGGCAAGTGCCAGTGCTTGATACTGCAGTAGACTAGAGGCAGCAAAGAAATCAAGGCCAACCTCTGGAAAAGATACATATATAGCCTTTATATAAATATAAAGCTGCCTGCATTTACCAAACTATAACCTACCAGATCATAACCTACCAAAACACAGTTTACCTGTGCTGGATACCAAAGTTGTTAGAGATCAATTATTACAGAAAACAAATTAAAGACAAATCAGACAGTATAATAACTGAATCTGAGAATTTCAGTCTTGATTTGCTTTGCTTGTTTTGGAAGGATACTGTTTTAAAAATGGCTGTATATTAACACATGTGGAGGCATACATGCTTTTCCCTGTTTGAAGTTTTTAGATAATAAACTCAGTGCCATCAAGATCCTTAGGTAAAGAATGTTGCTTTGTGATCCTAAATCAGTAAACCCTCGTGGTTTACAGCAGATGAGCTTCTGATAGTCTGAGGAATTATTATGGGCTGGTGGATGCAACTCCAGCATTAAATTAGGTATGAAAGTAGGCCTGAACTCTTCCCTAGTGTGCTATCCCATGGCCTATGTCATTCCTGAGAGGCACAGAGCCAATCTCTGAAAAAAAAGCATTTTACTTGTGGCTTATTTCTGCCTTCTTCTGGATCTGAACTCAAGGAGAGCAGAGCTGAGGGGTCTCCAATAAACTGTGCCACTGTTGTGGGAACTCCACAATTATTAACAAATAAAAAGGACAGTTCTTCTGAACTGTGTGTTGATTGGAAGATCAGGTCAATGTGCTGAAACAATTTAAATTTCAAAATTATAATAACATTTCATGTTTTATAATGCTTATAGTGCCTATAAGGCAATTTTTTTTGGATGGGAAGCTGTTTTACAGACAACATAGTCTATGTTTCATGGTTCTTCTATCTGTAACTGCTTAAAAGTCATTCCAATACATAAAAGAGTAATTGTAGCTATTAGTGTAGATATCCAAGTTCTAAATAATAAGAACCTGTGTTCAAGTGCAATACATTGCTCTTAATTAAGGAAGTGCTCTTGATTTAAAGACCCCTGGATTCCTGACACCTGACAAGGGCAAACTTTCTGCACAATATGTTTTCTACATGTTTTGAAGGCCTTCTTCTGTACACAGGTGACTTCACATTGCTCCTATATGCAGACCAACACATGCATGGAGGTTTGTAGATCTGATCTGAAACAGCACAGCTGGCACTACTCCACTGCCTTGAGAGGAGCTACTTTGGTTTACATGTGGTGAGACACTGACTCTGAACATCTAGCGTGGTTCATGTGATTAGTCTAAGATGAAAATATAGATTTTACTGGCTTACAAGAGTAGGAAGGATGTGTCTCCTAGAGGGTGTGTCTGATCAGTTACATTTCGTAGATGCTGTGTACTGTTTTTGCAAAGACAGATAAATGCTTTGCTAGTAGCAATTCTGTCTCACTCCATCTAATTACCTGGAAGAAAAGCTGTTGAAAACAAATTTGCTCATTCCTGTATGTCAGAGTATCAACACAAACCTCAACCTTTCCTGGGAATACAGCAGTCTTGTAATCACTTGT
This sequence comes from Luscinia megarhynchos, assembly GCA_034336665.1. Lineage (NCBI taxonomy): Eukaryota > Metazoa > Chordata > Aves > Passeriformes > Muscicapidae > Luscinia > Luscinia megarhynchos. The sequence goes on along the minus strand of CM067566.1, from coordinate 22,150,295 downwards.
TGCTTCTCTTACTGATTGTGTCCCAATATCAGTACATTAATATCTTAACAACCATGAGCTGATTTATAGGTAAATGAGTCAGATTTTGCACAGCCTCTTTCCCTGCCCTTGTGCCCTTAATTCAAGCAATATACCACTCTGCAAATAGATCCTTTGACTTCACACCACCATTATGGATGTGTCAGGTCAGCATCGGATGCCAAGCTAATTTACATGCTGCTATACAAAAAGCAGCATGTGAATTACCTGTAAATTTAATTTATCTAAGCTGTAATTAACACAAATCAGCTGGTTTTGTTTTAGGTGATAGGAAAATAATGGATATTCACTGTTTTGGGGGATGTAAATTCTGGACTTTTGCTTTTCTGCTGTTGCCTGGGGCTGGGTAGTGGCATGGGTGATGGAACTGTTTCAGTGCTGTGAGACTGGCCACCTAATACAGGCCAGGAGACCATGCCCTACAAGCTGCTAGCTGTACCCTGGCTACTGCGTTGTGGGTTTCACAGGGAATTCTATTTCTTTGACTGCTGCTAAAGAAACACAATGGCTCTGAAGTACCTGTTCTCTGGCCACCTGTCTTCCTGGAGTCCAGGGCTCCAGCTGGGCAAGATGTCCTTCTGGAGAGCTTCCCAGCTCAACTCTGAAAGCAACAGCTTGAGACTGAGCTTTTTGTCTCCTTTCCACCCCATTCATTCCTTCCAGACAGGCTGCAAGGAGGGCAAAATCTGCAGAGGATGGTGCTGAGCAGACAGTTTTGGAGCTAAAGAATTCTTATGTGCCTGCATGTTGACAAGTATCAGGTAAAGTAATTGTGACTTGACAATTAACTCTACATAATGCAGGGAAGGAAGACTTCTGGCGTGGGGAATGCTGTCCACTCACTTGACATAATCTTGAAAGGGAGCAGGATAACAGCTGGACATCATTCCTTTTGTGAGAAGAAAAAGGAAAATGGTCAATCCTGCAAGAAGGCACCAGGGTAGAAACCTAACCAGAACTATCTGAACACAGTGATTAGGGACAACAAAATGTTTAATTTCTCTTTTTATTACAGCTGACAGAATTACTTCCTACAGAAAGAGCAGGGTTGAAGCATGGATGCAGTCAATGAGCTATGCCTCTGAAAATCTGGGCTAGTACATTCAAACTCTGAGAGACTCTGACTTGCTCATGCTCTCTTTCCTTCTCACATCCAGTACTGATTGTCAGCATTCCTATTCACTGTTCAGTCTCTCTGGCTTCATCTTTTTTCTTGTACAATTGCCATTTTTACTTCCAGTGAGCTGCAACTATTAGATCAGAGGGCAGGCAGTTGGCGTATAGGCAGTAGAGATGCCAGGCATAAATCAGAACATTTACATCCCAGTAAGTACCACATCCCTAATCCATGTTCATGCAACACATACTGCATGTGCAACTTCTACAGCACTGCAGGAATATTTGGCTCTCCTTGTATTATGTTGTAGAGGCAGCTTTCCTTCTGGCATGATCTCATGTTCTGTGCCTTGGAAGAAGAGTGTGTGTAGGGCAGAACAGCTGACTGGGAGCCCAGAGAGGAGAACTGTACAAATTTGACTAAACTAGCTCTGAAGGATGAACAGTGAAAGCTGGCAGATAATTTTTGGTAACTTGTATAGCACATACTAAAAGCTAAGGTAATATACAAAGCACAGGACAGACTTTTCCATACAATTAATTTATTTCTATTAACTGATTTAATGGTTGAATTGTCACAGGGAAGTCTAAAACAACCTAGGTAAATATAATTGAATCCCCTTGTTGGCTTCTGCAATTTTATTTTTTAATATTCATTTCAGGTATAGATTTCATCTGTCAAAAGGAGTATAGGAATGAAGCAACTATTTGACTAAGTTTTACATCAGATGTACTGCATGCAGAAAATTTAAGAACCACATTTGTGACTTAAGAGACTAAGGAAACACTTGTTTTATTAAAGAAACCTTCTGTGATGTAAATTCCTATATTCAGTTATTTATCATCCTTATTATTGTGAATGGCATGGTGAAGTCATATAAGGAGTGTTTCCTGGAATTTTACACTCAGCTGTATAATGTATATATACACATTTGGCATGCCCAAAACATTAATTATATTATGTTAAGTAAACACTATATTTTGGGAGAGATAATTTAACCTGAGTAAAGCATGGTAGCCATTAAATTAATTTCTGTAATTTAGAAAATGCTTCTTTCATGAAACTCTGTTGCTAAAGAGAAGTGTACGCAAAAGAGAAGTGTAAATTTCATTATGGCAAGCTGGTTGCAAAAACAATTAGCAGTCTATATTCCTCCCAAAAAAAGCAAAAAAACAGGACACAAATAATCAAGTTTTGAAACATAGATTACAGGCTGAAAATTTTAACCTCTATTCAGTGAAAAGAACATAGCCAGTGTTTATCATCAGTTTACGTTAATTTTCTGTCTGCATAACTATCCTTCCTTTCAATGGCTCTCAACCTGCGCTCCAACCAGGCAGCTTCCTTCAAAATGAAGGAAGTAAAGGACATGGATAGTATGTTCTCCAAGGGGAAACTGGCATATTGAACAGCCAGGAATGATTTTGAAAGTGGCAGGAGTCTGTAGAACATGTATAAAACACGAGTCATGCGAGAGGCTTTAGGAAAGATACTAAACACCTGCTGAGATGAAGACAGTAGTGAAACTGGTGGAGTGGAAGCTGTTATTTTTACTAGATAAAGGCTAATGTTACATCTGTCTATATTCAAGGCAAGAAGGAAGACCTGGGAAAAGGAGCTGTAACAAGTAAAGGCTCACCTCAGCCCTGGAAAGATCAGGGAGCATAATCTTGGGGATCAATTCCAACTCCATGTAGACAGAAAGATAAACCAAGGGTAAATCCTTGACAAATCTGACTGCAGTCTGTGAGGAAATGACTGCATTTGCTAATGGGAGGAGCAGGGGAGATGCAGTATTCATTGACTTTAGTGAAGATTTTGACGTGTCAGAAGCAAATGAGAAAAGTGAGCTGGCAGATGATATAACATGCACCTATGGCCACAAACTGGAGATCCAGACTGGACATTGCAAAAACATTTCCACTAGGAGGGCAGTGCAGCACTGGAAGAGGATGTCTGGGAAGACAGGGGAGTCTAAATCCCTGGATGCTTACAGGACTTGACCAAAGTCACGGCTGACCTATCAGCCGGCACTGGTGGTCGTCCTGCTTCCAGAAGGAGGCTGGAGTTGATGGCCCTCCCAGGCCTCTTTAGGCAATGTTTCTGTGACTGTGTCCTTGCCAGTGATCTTCCAGCAAAGCCAGCAGTGAGCTACTCTGAGCATGACACCTTGATTACTTCATGTAGCTTAGTGCAGACGCCCGTCGGGACCCTCCTTCAGACTTAGTCTTTGCTATTGCAATTGTGACATTCCTGGCTCAACTTCAACAGCCCTTTGTGTGGGTGTAAGGACTGCTGCAGTTCCCTGTGTCGGATGCAATGGGAATCACATGCCAGGTAAGCCAAGAAAGGAACTTAAGGCTCCCTCTTCCCTCTAACCATTTATTTTCTGCAGCATCAAATGGAGAGTGGGTTTCCTCAAGCCATCTGCACCATCGAGTCACTGCTCCCTCCCCTTGTGCAGGTTTGCAGGGGAGGGCAAGGCTGGGTGGGGCACAGATCCCTGCCCAGCTCCTTCCAGCCGTGTCCCTGTGCCATCCCCAGCACACAGCACCCAGCACACCGTGTGTGCCACTGCTCACAGCCCCCACAGCCACGAGGGGACCCCGGCACTGAGCAACACTGAGCACCCAGATGTGCTTCCCAGGTTGTTTGGGCAACATCATTCCCTTGATGGGGGAAAGCTGTGAAGCAACAATGCAGCAAACAGGAAATGATTCACCAGTTTTCTGTACACATCTCAGGCAATATTTGTACTGCAACAAATACACCATTTTATATTGCCCTAAAAAGTGCTTATAAAATTAACAACAAAGAAACACCATTTTTTGTTTTTAACTTTGAAGGGTTGCAAATGCCTATTTTAGACTGCCCGGATATTGCCTGCACTGAGTTGTTTACTGCAATACAGTGTCTTATTCTTTGCTGACTAACTTTCCTTACAGAGACTGCCAAGCACAAATTAGGTCAACCTAAGCGGCAGTATGAAATGCAATTAGCCAAAAACTTCTCTTAATTAGTGCTGTTATTCAGGGTGGGGAGAGCTTAGTTCACAGTGAATTGGCATAGGGCACTTTGATAGAGAGAGACTCTTTCTAAAGAAAGGTGGATCTAACGCTGGATTTCTGCCCAATATATTTTGAAATTTTGATTGCAATCTTTTATGACCAGAGTGAGGACTCTAATTTGTGCCTGTAGGGTGCTCTGCATAGCACTACTAGACTGCAATAAAACAACAAATAACAAACCAATCATTCTTATGGACAACGCCCTCTTGCAACTAGAATCAGCGATTCTAGGTCTTCAAGCACTCGGTGTCAGAGCCTCAGAAGTGTTGGTGAAAGGCTCTTTCCCTCCTGCCTGAAGCACCAAAAGTGCACTGCTGCCTCTGCACAGCAGCTCCCTGGACAGCCTGGCCAGAGCCTGGCATCCTTCACGCTGTGGCTGTGTCCCTGGGCTCAGTTCAGGAGCCCATCTTGCAGGGGATACAAAGACAGAGCAGTATGGCTTCCAGAGACCAACCCCCACTGGTCCGTAGGTGATTTATGGACATCTTAACTCTCAGACACACCTGGGACTAAAGGGGTGATTAAGTTACTTTGAAGATAGCAAAGCCACAAGAAAGTTGTGCTAGCCCTCACCCAAGGGCTACCTCCACCTCACTCTCTGGATGAAGAGATTTCTACTTTTTGTCACCTTCCACATTCTCTCACCTCTCCTCTGCAGTCACTATAAGACACTGACCCATTTTTCTTCAATAAAAGGAAAAACACTAGCCAAGGCTTTAATTTCTGCTACTTGCTCAGTTTTCACCCTTACAATCCATCACTCCTCTGAAGTGAATACAATTATTTGCATTTTTCTATGTACAAATTCTGTGTGTACTAGTTCAGGACAAGTTACTGATTAATAATTCTGATTAATATACAATACACTGATGAGAGTAAAAAGCTAAATATAGTGAGCATAGACTGTAATAAAACCATACAAGTGCCAACATGGAAAAACATGCTTGAGAACACCCAACTAGAGCTCCAAAAATCAATAATTTTTGCACTGACTTTTCATGAATCAACTAGTTTCTGAAAGCAGTCTAGCTATATTCAGGTAGTATTGCACTCAAGCTAATAAAGCTTTGGGAGAGGCATGATAATAGAATAATGTATGCAAATTAAAATCCCACTGGGTGAATTCACTGCAGTGCACAGCAGAACCCCATATTTGTACATAAGTAAAGTCCTTTCTTTAGCTTTAAAATATTGTCTAAATGTGTAAACTTTAATAAGCAGATGTAAAAGGCCTGATCTTAAGATGAAAAAAAATCAAAAGATGAATTCAAAATATCTCCCAGACCCCTCTTCATGCAGGATACAGAAGGAAATTGCCTCCTGGGTTTTCAGCATTCATTCATAGGTGAAAAAGGAGGATCAGAAAAGGAATGGGATCTTACTGGGCAGTCTGGCCTGAAGCATCTTTATGCCCTGGTAATGAGTTCAGTTCTGTTAATGGAAATTGAAAGACTTACAGTGACTTGAACAGTGATTAAAACTCAGGCATCAGGAAGAAATAGTGAAACTATGTTCTGAGAACTTAAAAAGTATGGGTAAAGGATCTGTTAAGAGTTGCTCACCAAAAAAGCCAATGCTAATAACTAATATTCTGTGACCTCACAATAACTTGCTTTCTAAGAGTCTGGAAACCTGTAAAAAAGGTTGATTAATTCTGCAAGACCTAGTGGGCATTATATATTTAGTTTAGTGAAAAATATTTTACAGAAAATACTACACAGTTGTGCAAAAATAGGCTGTTCTGTGAATACTATCCTTAAAAATGAATCCTTGTTTCCAATTTAAACACTTTTTCATTTTATTGTTAAGACATAAATGCATCAAAATAGATGTTAATTGGTACTTCTGCAGTTTTATTCCTGACTTTATTAGATTATGTTGGCATGTTACTTAGGAACAAGGATTAATAGTGAGCTTGGGAATGCTGGATTAACAGTTGGATTTGATGATCTTTAGGGTGTTTTCCAACCTAAATGATTCTATGATTCTACCTTTGTCTTTACAGAAATGCCTGCTAAAACAGACCTGACATCTAACATAAAACACCTAACTGACCACGAGTGAATGTTTCACAGAGAAACAAGCCAATTTCTACTTTGATCACTGGCTGTGAAGCAGTTTTGTGCTCACAGTATATACATTTTCCCTTTTATGTAAATCTACCTATCATTTGCATAATCTCTGATAATGCTGTTAAAGCAAAATATATCATATGCTTAGAAACATAGAGCCTTCTTGCTTAGGTTGACAGCCTTTTTATATAAGTTTAAAAATCAATCCTTCCTCAAACTGAGGATTAGCCAGCTACACAGTAATGATCAGTTTTGTAATATGTGAGACGTGTCAAATCTAATAACTAAAGTCTGCCTAAACAAAAGAAAGTATTCAAAAAGATTAGTGGATTATTGAAGGCTCACACAGTCTGATGCCACTTTTCATGCTTCTTGGACAGCTTTTAGCATGTCTCAGCTGCTGCCAGTCAACACGTGCTCTTTGAGCATGGAAAATAATGCAGGAGTTTACAGGAGAGCTGTGCTGATCCTTTGAATGAGACAGCTATTTGGTGAGCTGGAGACATAAGAAGTCAAAAGAAATCAGAAGGATTTTCTGCAAAGCCTGGGAGAGATCCTCTGCTTCAGTTAAAACAAACCTGGTTAATTCATATGATCCCCATACAGCTACTGACTGCAGCAGGCTTAAGCAGCAGATGCTGATGCACTCTCACAGATTCTTGTCAGGCACTGCACATGTGCTCTTCCTTCAGACCTGCCTTAGAAGCTGCTGCCAGAGGGACAAGGGGCTCCCTGGGGCTGGCAGCTCACAGCAGCACAGATAGTGCTGCTCAGGTTCATGCCCTCAGCCAGAAAAAGGGAAGAGTCAGTGTGAGACTAGCAAACACATTCACCAAATGATCTCTCATGACTACAAAATTCATCACCTTTGGTATTTTGGTACTGAATTACAAATTCTGTAGAATTGTACTGTAGAATTACACTAGTCCTGCCTTATGATGTGTGGATAGTTTTATTAGCACTGCAGCTTCAATAGCCTGATTTGATATACTTGGAGGAGTGTTTCTAAGTGATGACAACTGTCTGCTTGGTGTGATATCATCACCCACAGCACACTCAGATGCTGAGTTTTGATAGTTTTGACAACAGGCTTTAAAGGCTTGAAGTAAAATGATACACTCTGCCCTGCATGATTCACCTGCCTAATCAGTTTTGGGAATTATCTGTGGGAATGTTGTGACTATTCAAAAACTATTGTCCTTAAACTTGAACTCTTCTTTGAAACAGGTTTCTGAGGACTAGTGGTACACACTTTGCAGGAGTCAATTTTTTCACAGGGCAGATATCTAACTTGTGAACATTTCAGTGCATAATAAAAACCCTTGTCATCTCATGTGTGATATCACTAATGGACAAAATGCTGAGACTGGTGTAATCCCACAGAGACAGATTTGGATGTGTTTTCCTAGTCTTTCCTAGTCCTAGAAATACATTTTCCTGTCTTTCTGTATTCTGTGTACTGCTGTAGGTAGCTGACATGCAGGTAAGTTGCCATTAGCTTGTCTTGAAACTTCAGGGTTTCAGTGTGTTGCACAGGACCTGCAGAATGCTTGCAGAAATCCTATGCAGTTAATCTAAATCTAAAACCACTACTGTTGCAATTTCAGTTTCAGCTACTGTTGCATCAGGTGATTGTGGGACTATTCTACTTTATTTCTACGCATGAGCAATTTGTCAAACATGAGATTTATTTAAATATTGCTTTAAAGTTTATTTTAAGTATTGCTTTCGACATGATTATTTATTAAGTTCGGAAAAGAAATACAGCCCACTTCTGCCAATGCAAGAATGGACAAGTCGTAAGATAGTCTGCTCTGATGCTATCAAGTTCCTGCAATCTTTGAGTGATTGCCAGCTTTCATGCCTTCTGTATGCTACTTTGAAAAATTGACTTCTGAAAACCTGTTTTGCTTAGATTGTCACAATATTTTTGAATCTTGATTTCAATGTCAATTTTAAAATTTTGTCCCTCCGTGTCTCACAGATGACTGAGGCTGTGGGCAGGTTTCTTTCCTTGTGACTATTGCTGTGGGACACTGGAGTCTGCTGTGGGTACTGTTGCACAGTCTTTCACTTGTGCAGTGAATGAAAGAATACATTTCTGATACACCTATGCAGTCTTCACTGTTCAAAACAATGAGGCATTCACAGTTGTTCTGCTTTTCATCTCCCTGCTCCAAAGTTCAGTAAGAGGAAACAGTGCCATTAATTTCTAATGCCATACACTCTAATTATATTGGCCAGCTAATTACTGATTAGATAGAAAGTAGTCCCTATTAGACACATGGAGGTGAACACCTCTTATCACATCCCAAGTAAATGCTGCTCAGTGTAAGTGTGTTCTCTGTTATCACTATCTTTACTGTCTCTTCTTTGTAAACCATTTACTTGGAGCACTGAGAAGGACAAGACATCATTATCTATAATGCAATATTGGCCTTTATTGTTTTGAAATGTCTGAGGAAAATGCATGAGGATGGGCACTACCTTGATCCTGGAACATGAGGACTCCTCTCTTCCAGGGAGCATCTTCAAGCACCGTTGAAGGGGCCACCACTTCCCCTGGACTGTAACTGTGGTCTCATGGATCCTGATGGGGAACAGCCCGAGCTTTGGTGAGCCATGTGCACACCTGACAGCATTCACTCTTCTCATGGTCCCAGAGGAGCTGCAGCTGCAAGGACACATAAAGCAAAAGAGAGCCAGTCTGTCCTCCTGGCATGGCACTGCACAAGCTCAGCACTCAGTTCCTGTGGATTTTCCATGGATGCAGCTTTCTGCTGCAGCAGGTATTGGCCAAGCTGGCTGCTCAGGGAGGTGGCTGCTTCAGCACAATCCCTGCAGGGGCACTGGGGTGTGTTTATGCCCAGGCAGCCAGGATCAGAGGAGATGTGGGAACGGGGGCAAATGTTTTCATTCCTAGAAGAAAATTGGTCTGTAACTCCAAATGGAAAAGACTCAGTCCCTATCTGAATGCTATGAACTTTGCACTGTTTTCACACACCTTTTCTAATGTGTGTGTGTGTTTGTGTAAATGTGAAATACCTAAAATTTTTTTTCTATTAAAAGTTTGATTTGTTGAAATGCAATTTTCCATGAGAAGTAATACATGAGGGACATGTCCATTAAGAGTCTTCTTTAAAACTGCTTAAACCCAAATAAAACATTCCTTGTGGTATTAGTAGGCTAATGCAATATGCTACAAAGGTCATATTCATAAAAGGATATTCTATACTGTGTAGTCTTGGTGTTGGAAATTAGCCTAAGCCAACTCTGGCTACACTAATTGTTCCTTACCCTTTGTGCTCCCTGACTTCTGCAAGATACTGATGGTCAATAAATAATCATGCTCCCTTAAGTAGAAAAATATCTGCTGTTAAAGTAATGGTCTTTGATTTCTGTTGATAATGTAGGAATAAGTCCTTTAGCAGGCAAAACCCTGTCTGAAGTAAAAATTTTCATTTCCTGGACATGAATTACATAATGAAGTCATTAATCATAGACTTCCATTGAAGGGAGTCAAACCTAGTTTGCTCAGAAGCCACCTACAAAGCATAAGGTGTGATTAAAACAATATATTGTGAAATAAGGAGAGACTAAAACAGTGTCTTCTGAAAAGTCTTTGATTCTTTCCTTTTTCAACTACAAACAATACTAATTACAGAAGGGGCAGAGAAGTAAAATAGTAGCAGTTACCCTAATTATCTGGAGTCTCTGTTTTGTGTTGGATGGATGCTTCAGATGTGCTTACTATCTGTTTGATTTCACTAATGATACTCCATAAATTATATGCAAATAAAGAATGCAGATGGGAATGATTTCAGACTAAGTATGAGAATTTTATTGCTGACTATCAAAGACCTTCTAAAATGCTAATTTTTTAGACACAGTTCTTTGATCATTACAGATAGTGAATTTAATCAAATAAAACTCTAACATTGTTCTTGTGATTCTAAATGGGAAGTGAACAGTAGTCTGCCAAATTTTAATTGTTCATTTGGGCTATACTACTATCACTTTGCAAATCTCAAAGCCTGGTATTAGAGAATATCCTTCTTAAGAAGAATAATATATTTCTGGAGACATGCCTGAGTATCACTGGCTTGAGAGCACAAGTATTCTTCACTTCTGAGAACTGAATTAATACTTCCTCTGCAGCAAGTTGCTGTGCTGAGTGTATTGTGGGTTTGCATAAGGCAAGACTGGACAGAATATTTATAGGTTAGCTGGAATGTGGGGTGATGTGAGCTGCCACACTCCTCTGACAGGCTGATGGCAAGGCTCAGCACAGCTCCCCAGCTTTCACAGAGCTCTGCAGGCTGCACAAGTGAGGCCACCACAACATGCCACCCACCATCCCACTAAGCCATGGCCACTACGGGCCTTGCTTGGCACTCAAATCATGTAGGCAGCCAAATTATGGTTTACCTGAAAAAAGTGAAATAATTAGGAGGGAAAGGAAACACCCTTGTTGTCTTCTGCCTAACAATCCTCCAATGGGGGAGCTGTAACTTAGCTCCAAAGTGTGAAGAAGCCTCTTTGATTGGATACTAGGGGAAAAAAATACGCCCTGGAGGAAAAACATTGCAAGAAAGAACAGCACTTTTTATTTCTTCCTTTTCTTAGATTCAGGTCATGCATGTTTATATTTCTCAGGTGTTTACTGTAACTTAAACTCTACAGTAAAACTGAAACAACTATGAGATGCTGTTTGTAGATTACCTTCTACTTCAGACTTTCAGGTATGACTCAAAATACTGAGGGGGAAAATGCTCATTCATTTCATAAATATTAGGATTTTTTAAAGCATCCTTCTGTATTAATCTCTTATAAAACACTTCTATGAGCATTTTTATGTTTTTATTTCTCCTGTCCTTTTCAAACCTCAGTTATAAGCTTCTAACCTCCTTTAAATGGCTAAAGAAGGAATAAAAAACTTTGCAAATACATAAACTTGTGCAGTCCTGACTCTACATCCATACACCAGCTCTTCTCCATGTAACAAAGAGAAATTTCTCAAAATGACCCAGAGAGGGGCTGATTGTGCAGGAAGTACCTCCATCATCTGCAGGGATGAAGTTCCTTCAGGAGGAGCCACTTCAAGGCTCTGGAGAAGAGGTTGTCTCTGCGCTGAGTGGCTTCCCCACCCTCCTGGCACCCAAGCATGCCTGTGCCTCACCCGGCAGGAATCTCTGTCCTCAGGTAAGGTCCTGCCTTAGGCGGGGGCAGGGAGCAGAGGAGGGGCACCCATCGCTGAGCCCGGGGCTGCCTGCAGAGAGGCGGCAGCCGGAGCCGGCAGGAGGGGCCGATGGGAGAGGCAGGGAAACTTCAGAGGGTACACGTTATGTCGGGAAAGTGTGGAGACACCTGAGGAAAAGACTTGGGCACGGCTCTCCCAGAAATTATTAGTACTTTTTATTAGCTCAAGAGCAAAGAGCAAAGGCTCTTTTGTGCCTCTTTTCTTGTTTCAATGTTAAAGAGCAACAACAAGACAAATTAATCTTTAACAAAAAATACTTCCTCCTGTTTTCCCTGGGAGCTCTGTTAAAATAATGGTGGTGGCTGGGTGTCCCCTGAGCAGGTACAAAGAGGGAGGCACAAGTCTTTCCTCACCAACCCTAGGGATACAGCCAGAATGCCCTTTTGACATAGTGCTTGCCATGCAATGAGCTCAGAAGAAACACTCCACTTTCCTGGACCCTGTGTGTTTGCAAGAGTTCAGATCATGCCAGATAAGCACAAGAGGAACTGGTATTTCATAGAATCACAGGATGGTTTGGGTTGGAAGGTCATCTAGCAAGCCTCCTGCTATGGGCAGGGAACCTTCCACCAGACCGGGTTACTCAGAGCCCCGTCCAGCCCAGTGCTGAACACCTCCAGGGATGGAGAGCCCACAAACTCTCTGGGCAATATTTTACTTCAAAATGGAACTGTAGAGCCTTTGCAGAGCTTTTAATTACAGAACAAAAGTTGCAGGCTTTTTGTCAGAAGTGGGCTCCAAACAATTTTCACAATGTGAGTGGCACAAAGCTCAAACCCTCAGAGTCCCCCTGAGGTTCTGCTTCCCTGCACACACCATTGCAGGATTTCTCTGTCACAGATTTTGTAGTCTTCAGCCTCGTGAGGAGATTTTCATTTCTTTAAATACACTGCCAAATTTTATAGTCAGAATAGGTAGGATGTTTAAAGTAAGGTTGGGAAAATCCTTCTTTTGTGTGCAAAATATTATTCTGCCACATACATATATGCTGATACACATATCCAGCTGTGGGATGGTTCATTATTCCATCGAGCCAGGACAGCATGTGGACCATGGTCTATTACTATTCTAACACCACATTAAGCATTAATTGTTAGCTGGCAGTGATGGAAGTGAATGTAGTTTCTTGAAAGGCTGACTGCTTGGCATCCATACTTCATCAGCACACAAAGGGTGGTGGGGCTGATACAACAGAGGAGGATCCCTTTACTACGTTTGGATGTGTGCCATGGAAGGCACCCACATACCAGCAGGGAAGTACCAGTGCTGGCTCTGGGGCAAACTAGAAAAAAGTGCTCCAGGGAGAGCAGAATCCATGTCACTGCAAATATGTGCAATAGAAAGATTTGGTGAGAATATGGCTGAACATGGGATTATGTGTTTTTCTCTTAAATATCTACATGAATAAAGATGTAATCTGCATTAGAATGGGAAAATGTGATAGATAATCAGACTATAATTTTCAAATTAATAGTATTCTGATTTCATGCACTGTGCCTTTTACTTTCTGCACTGTATTTTATTTAGGTAGTATTTAAGACCTCCTGTAATAGACTGGGCATCTCTTTTGCACAAACATAAGCTCACAAGATTTCCTGCTTGGGCTCTGGGCCATTTTTTTCTCCTGCATATTTTCTACTACAGTCTCCAGGAAGCACACACATGCAAAAGACACTATTTGGTCTGTAACAGGGATTTAGTTGATGAGAGGTATGATGAAAATTCATGAAAATTTAGATCTGAGATAATGCTGGAGTGTATATAGTTACTATCCACAATGAATTTAAAAGCATGAAGGCAAGGATTATCTGGGTTTATTGCAATTGCACTGCTGGCATGTTAATCATGTTGCATACATGATGATGCAAATAGTGCATAGCATCAGCAAACACATAACCTGTGCTAGAAAGTAAATGATGGCATGAAAAGAGCCAGAAACCAGCAGGTAGTTTCCAATTCACCACGGACATTGTCCTTCCCACACAGTAACAGTCCCTCAAACTTGGCTGAAGTGTAGCTCAAGCTTATTATAAAGATATAAAATCTTAATTGGAAGCAAATTTCTGTCTCCTCTTTTATTCGACTGACAAAAATAGCCTTCTAAAAGTCCATTACTCCTTTAACCATAGTCTATAAATGCTTTTAATTACATCACCTTTCATGGTATGACATTAGTTACAGATATTTAAATGCTGTACATGGTTCAGGTATCACAGAAAACAGTTTCTCTTGAAGTGTTATCAATAAAAGCATCCATGATAGAGCTACAGATTTATGGCAAATAAATGCTAATTTTACTTTTGCTAGACATTATAAACGTATTGAGATGGTTAAAAAAATATATTGGTCAAAGGAAATTTCCAATACAAAGAAAAGTCTTTTTTCTACTAAGTCTCAAAAAAAAAAAATAAAAAAATTACAAACACTAAGCCATGGCTAAAAGCCATTTTCCCCTGTTACTGTTTATGGATGGTGCCCCACACGCATGACCAGAGCTGGGCAGAAAGATGGAAATACATCTGAACTCTCTTGAACGATGTAAATGTCTTTCCTTCCTTTGTAGATCAGGTTTAAACTGGGTGTAATCGGGTTATCTGTGAGAAAATGATTATAAGAACCATCTGCATATGGCCATTTGGAGGAAGTAAAATACTAAAGTTGCTTTCCTTGCATATTTGTGACAGTAAGATCACTCTTAGTCTAATTAATGATAAGGAAGTATATAATGGGAATAATTTCTCCTAGTCACAACCATGCTAAAACTAAAATAACAAATTATGAAAAATATAAAAATCATCCCTTCCAAGTAATATCCAGTAAGAATATTTGTGAGATTTCCCTTCTGCAATAGGTCTGTTGTGAACAGAAAACACTGGTTTTTGTGTTTATAAAATGGGCACAATTTTGATTTAATTTTTCATTCAGAAGTGGTCTTGGAAGCAATTTTCAAGCAGCTGTATTTCTGTGGATTATTCCCTCGGTGTTGTTCATGACATATGGAATTTCTAAATGTCACAAATCATCCTGGGACACCACGTGTTGCACAGTGCAGATCCATTTTGCCAAGTCCAGGTTTTTCTTTCTTAGCTTTAGGATTTGGGAACAATCCCAAAGGTAATAGGGAAGTTTGAGAACCTTCTCTTAAATATGCCTCTTGGCTGGCTCCCTTTCCTGTTTCCTTGGCCTCTCCAGGGACACATAAGCAGTGCTGCTCAGGCAGTCCTTATGCAGTTGCCTACAGGCCTTCTCAACTTCCTACATTTCAGAATAAAAACAAAATAAAAAATTGAGCAGATTGTTTTGAAAACTAGGCTTTTTCTTTTCAATTCACAAAGTCTAGCTGCTTTACAGTGCTGGTTAATGAAGCTGCACATGACTGCTCCCAGCTCTCCCACACTGCAATGTGAGGGGTTATAAATCAAATGCAGTACTTTGCCTTGTTTTGCTTCTAACCAGGTCAACCTCCCCCCAGACAAAATTCCAGATAGCAAAGAACCAGAACAATTGGTTGCTGCACATAATGCATCTCTATGTACATATATGTAATGATTCTAATATATCTCTGTGTATCTCATATGTAATGATTCTCTATCATTACATAAAGAATTTAATAATAATAATAAAAAGCTGAGCTTCTTATTCAGGGATTTCACAACTGGAGATAAATGGAGGTATCTCAGTTTGTCTGCACTTGGATGCTCCTTTCAGCTATTTACATTTTCTTATGATTTTGGTACAAAAATGATTGGCTTTTTTCTATATCCCTTCATTTACTAAACCAAACTCAGGCCAAAGGCATCAAAGAAGTTCAGTACAAGATTTGGATTGATTTATTGTTTATAGTTAAGGGGCAGAATGAAAGCTGAGTTCCAGCAACAGCTACATGTTTACATGAATTTGCATCTAGCAAATTGAATCTGCCTATTTAAAAAATCACCTCTCTTGAATTTTATGGACTCAAAACTGATTTGTCAATAATCATATTTTAGTTATGAATATGTATTATAAATAAAAGAAGAACCTTCATTCTTTCTGTTTCTGGAGATGTTTGGATTTCAAAATCTCACCTCTGTTGCTTTTACAGCTGAAATAAGCACCCTTTGCCTGGATGTCAGATGATGTCCTCACTCCCATCCTGCCTTTCATACTCTGTCCCCATGAATATTGTGCAATGCCAATCTTGAAAAGAATCAGCTTTGCTTTGAATGGAGCAGAAAGCCTCTTGGAAAGTACTGTGTGGTCAGGCAGTGAAAGTGTTGTTACATGATGTCTGCCAAGAACATGAATCAAAGACATTTAGGCCTTTTGCTAACTTATTAAACACCTCCTAAGCAAGGTTTTGGGCTTTGATCTTTCAGCCTTAGAGGCCTTTTAGCACTGTTTAATCTAATTATATCAAACCTCACTGGAGCCAGCCAGAGTCCCCACACACTGATCATAAAGTGAAAGCACTGTTTTAATCCCACACTTATTCCTACATGTGGGCAGGTGTGACAGGTGTGCTTGTCACATCCTTCTAAACATCCCAGTGCAGGATCTCCCCACTTCCCACCTTCTCCTCCTCAGTGCAGGAGTCTTGTCAGCACCATCACTGGGAATGCCATGGTCACAGTTCTGGATATGTAGAAGTGTTACAGAATAAAAATTTATTTTAAAAACAAATACATAAAATTTAATAGAGGATGAGAGCCTCAGTTCAATACTGCCAGAGGAGCATCCTTCTGATGGCAGCCTGAGCTGAGATCTGCTGAGATACACGTGACAGCTACTGAGGAAACTGAAGAGGGATTTTGTGTGGTCCCTGCAGAAGGACTGTATTCCTTCAGAGCTTCTTTTGTGCTGTCAAACAACTCTGTAAGGAAAGGGATTATCTCCCTGGTGCTGTGTTGCCAAATTATGTTCGAGCTCTAACAAGAGAAAGCCATGGGGAGAGAAAGTCTGAGGTGCTGGGGCTCAGGGATGTGACTGGGAAGGATATCCTACACAGCCCAGGGAGATGGAGCAGGCTCAGGCAAACATTAGCTTTGGTTTGGAAGGGAGTTATTGTTATCCAGTGGGAAGGGCATTAGGCATTGTCAGGAGCTGGATTACACATCCTCTGCCCTGCTGCCAAGTGCTGCTGCTGGCTCACTGTGTATTTCCTTGGTACCCCTCACACTTCTGTTTCCCATCCCCAGGTCTGACAATCTGATCTGGCTCTTAGGGCTCTGCTGAAGCCCTGACTGCCCTTGCACAGAGCACTCCTGACCCCAGCCTGTGCTTTCACAGCAAACAAGGGTGATTCATGCCCTTCTGAAGGTTTGAATTCACCTGTGGTAGATTTGGACACTTGCAATGCCTTTTTCTTTACTGTTTTAAATCCATTTCTACTCTAGGAATAGAAGAGTTTATGAAATAAAGACTGAGAGCAAAACAGAAAAAGTAATAAATTTTTCGTATTTTTTGCTCATGGTGGAATTCACAGCCATCAGAGAAGTGAGCACAATAACTAATAGATGCATTCAAATTTATTTTTTTCTTTTAAAGATTTTGAAGCTTTTAAGTAATTTTGCTGACACTATGAAGTAAGGAAATCTTCACTGATTCAGGAATTCCTTTAAAGGTCTTAAGCAATCAATAAACTGAACTGAACTGATGGGTCTGTTACATTCATAATATTGTTCAGGGACACAGAGGAAGCATACCTTATATGAGTAAATAAAAAAAATTATTAGTATAGTGGAAAATGTATCAATCTAATTCTAGAGTTGTTATTAGTCTAGAACTAATTGTTGCTGAAATAGAATGATAATTCTTTTAGACAAAGTCTCAATTATAGTAATATGGTCCATCTCTTCTCTCAGGCAACCAGCAGTAGGACAGGAGGACACCACCTAAAGCTGCACCAGGGGAGGTTTAGGTTGAACATTTAGGAATGTTTATGCTAACATACTTACTTCTACCTTTCTTCTTTGGTCTACACTATCCCATTACATCAGAATTTAATATATTTGATGCCTTCTACCTAGGTGAATTACTGTTTCTTTGTTCTGCTTTCCCTAAATAAAGTTTAGTGCAGCCCCATACCTTTATCATCCCACATCTGTCTTTTGTGCTTTCTCCTGTGTCTCTGTTTCTCAGGCCCTCTGCTATTTTATCAGACCTGCTTCTCTCCATCATTGTATTAGAGTTGTCAATTTATATTTTATTCTGCAGGAAACAACTTCTTATCATGGCTACCAATACAAAACTGAGATTATACCATGCAGTGATAAACAAATAAATTATCTGTAGATACCAGGTCAGTTAGAAAAATTGCTGCAACAGCCAAACTCAGTGAAGACAGATGAGGGAAACAGCAACCTGACAAGGCTCAGCCCCAAGGCTGTGCAAACTCACTGCAAAAGTGATGGTCTGGCTGTAGCAATGGTGTGGCCACATAATGCAGTCACAGGGCTACCAAGGCCCCAAAGTCTTCTGCCCACAGGCAGTAAGGTTCTCCATCTCACTGCAGCAAGCTGTGCTTCTCATGCACTTGTTTAGGTCAGAAGGCACCTTGGGACATCATCTGGCCCAAAATCCAGCTCAAAGCAGGGCCAGCTTGGGTGGCCTTCAATAGACAGCTATGGCTCTGCTCCTCAGGGCTGTTCCTAACAGTGGCTCTTCTCACCAGTTAAAATCCAGAGTGTGATAGTGTTGTGGTTTAACCCCAGCTAAGCACCACACAGTCACTCACACCCATCTCCTCTTCCCTGGCCAGATGGGGAAGAAAAAGGAAGGATGAAAGTGAGAAAACTTGTGGGTTGATATAAAACCAGTCTAATAATTAATAAAAAGAATTGTAATAATAATTCATGGTAAAAAAACCCCAATATTAATAAATGGGGGGCAGCAGAGCAGAGTGGAAGGATAATAAAAAGTAAAACCCAAGAAAGATGAGATGAAACTTGAAACATTCATTGGAGGTGAAACTCCAGCCAAAACTAGCAAGAGGTGCCTAAAGGTAAAGAAGCCAGAGTCAATGGACTTAATTTTCTATATGAAATAAAATAAACACCTCAAGCATCCCAAAACTATCACTATCAAAACAGGTCCTACTGAATAATAATGACTCTAAAATAATCAATTTCAACTTTAAAAATGAACTTTCCTGATGCTATATGGTTGGTCTAACATTGTTTTAATTGAGCAAGATGGAGAAATAGCCTGGGCAAGGCATTGCTGGCACACCTCTCTAACTCAAGTTCCTCCAGCAAGCTTGCCCATCCATTACAAGGCCATATCTCTGATGGCACTGCACCTACCCCTGTGCAGAGCAGGAATTCCTTGTGACATGGGGGGTTCCCAGAAGCTGGAGTGTGTCTGCCTGGGTGAAATGTGGAGCCCAGCAGGATGGGGGAAGTGAACAAGGATGAGGATTTCTGCTCCCTGGGGCCCTCGGTGAGCTGGGAAGAAATCCATCACTGAAAGGTGCTCTATGTCCAAGATCACCAAAAGCAGCTGTATTTATATGCTTATCTTAGAAGTATATGTTTTTAAGGTATTTGCTCAATGTGTCAATCTACTCAGATGGAAATAATCAGCAGGGGGAGTGGTGTTTTATTTAAACAGTCTCCTTGGTTATATTTCATGGGGATTTATATGCTTAAATAAGTCATAGGGGGGTTACTTGAGTGAATCAGCAGTGGCTGGTGCCAGAGCTGAGAAAGAGCAGAGGCATCCTGCAACCCTGCACTTTAGGGCTGACACCAGGCCAGTGTGCTCTTCTCACTGTCCCCAGGAGAGTGCTCTGTATTTCTAAAAGGAATCTGAGTTCAACGTGGCAAAAGTAAGATAAAGTTCAAAGGCTGTGAGCTGTGGTGGAGCAAATAAGGAAATAGGAAATATGTAAAGAGAGGGTGCCAAGAGGATGGAGCCAGGCTTTTATCAGTGGTGCCAAGCAGAGGACAAGAGGCAATGGGCAGAAACTGATGCACAGGAAGTTCTGCCTGAATATGAGGAAGAATTTCTTTACTGTGGGGAGTGACCAAGCACTGGAACAGATTGCCCAGAGAGGCTGTGGAGTCTCCTTCACTGGAGACATTCAAGAACCATCTGGACACAATCCTGTGCCATGTGCTCTGGGATGATCCTGGCTGAGCAGGGAGCCTGGACCACATAACTCCCTGTGGTCTCTTCCAACCTGACCCATTCTGTGAAATTAATTTCCAAGCAGCAATAGCAATTAATCATGGAAAGGACTCAGATGCCATGAGCTCTCCATGTCTCATTTCTAAATAAAATTCTCTGCTAAAAAACATAGAATGATTTGGAAAAGAAATCATTCAGGCAAGGCTTTGACCCATCTTGTTTACAATATAAAATGAAAACTTTCCTGATAAACAATCTATAAACTGATCTACATATTTCCCTCTAGTGGCAAAGTGGCATAGTCACTGTTTGATCTCGGGTTGGTAATTAATCTGATGATGTTTTGATTGTGGCAGTTTTTCTTGTAATGTATACCCATAACTTAAATTACCATGTTCTGGATTACTGTTTGTAGTATTCCAGGAAGTGAAACTACTGCTTTTCTCATTCCTTTTTTGTTGGTTTTTTTTTGTTTGTTTGTTTGTTTTTTTGGTTTTTTTGTTTGGTTTGGTTTTTTTTTTTTTAGGTAAAACATCTTTACCTAAAACTTATTCACTTATTGCCCCTAATGACCTTCTTGAATTTTCCTATTTCAGATTTCCTGTAAGAAAAACAGTAATGAATAAATGTTAGCTATCAGCTCTATGAATCTCAGCCTGAATCAAGTATGTAGACAAAAGTCCTGATTGATTGGTAATGCTGACATTTTTCATAATCCCAAATAAATCTAATCTTTCTTCTTAACGAAGTTCTTTGTTGCTGCATCCTTAAATGACCTGTTAGTAAACAACTGTGTGTTTGCCTATATAAACAAGTTTTTAATAAGTAAGGTATTGGCCATAGACATTTGTTTCTCAGTTTGCTCCTTAGCCAGTTTATTCTGTTGTTCAGTACCCTGCACTAGAGATGACTGACCAAAATGTTGATAATAGACCAGACAATGTTCTACCATGCAGTCATCTCCTGCCTTTAAGAATTTGAGATTTTTGTTGTAAAAGTATGTTGATATTCTTATATTTTCCCCCAAAGTCTTATCATTCCAACACTTCTTGTTTTTTCTGAGGCATATAGCTACACTGATGCATCTTCTAAATACTTTTGCTTACTTTTGACTGGGCCAGAATATGACTAAGTGATTAGGGTTACTTGTGGCTGTACCACTGGACTGTGTGGATATGGGCTGAACAAGTGTGGACTGAATTGAAGGGAAGCAAGAGTATGTAATGAGATTCAAACTAGGAGAACCATGAGTTTATTTGACTGGTTTGGGTCGAGACAGAGATGGATGTTGGTGTTGAGGGGAGTATAGAAAGATGCAGCTGGGCAATATTAGCTCAGTGGGAGGGAGCTGTGGGCCTCCTCCTTTCCAGGCTTGGGTCCAGATTTGTAAAAACTGTTTTGTTTCATTCCCACCATTTCTTCTACACATATTTCTGAAAGCCTTTCCTTTATAGTTGGAAGTGGTGATATATATCACACATTTGACTTGCAAAGTAATTATCCCCTTCTTTATGCCTGCCTTGCAGGGCTCCTCCAAGAACAAGCTCAGCCATATCTGCTGATGATCTATTTGAGGAAAACCTTTCCCAGTCCCACCCTTCTGGGTGTTGATAGGGCAGCAAATTAAAAATTCAAAGCCTCTGGCACAGGGGTGGCTGTTTCAGATAGAGCAGAAACTGAAGACACCTCCTCCTGTCTTTCTTTGATGTTGATCAGTTATCAAGACACTGGCAGGTTCCAGCACTCTGTCTAAACCAATGATGTAATTTCTACAAGCAGGCTTGAAGCCCTTGGCAAACCAGCCCTGTTTGTTTCTGCAGTCCTTAAGAGCTCTGTTACTGCTATTCCTGATTGAAATTCAAGGCCTTTGGAAATTCAGTTGATGTTAGATCCAAACTCAGAGCCCTGAAGCTCTCCTTTCCTGGACACCTATTGGGGCAGGGAATTGAGCATATTTCCTGTGCTTGCCTAAACAACACAGGCAGCCTCTGAGTGACCAGGAACGTTTTCTGGAGGGTCACCTTGTTCTTGCTAAGCCATAAAATCTCTGTAAGAGATTATACAACAAAATGTGACTGTAGTTGAAATACCAAGAACAAGCAGGATTAGTGGGTCAAGAATCTCTCACTTTTCTCCCTTTTCTTCTCTCACAAAATGTTCATACATTACACAGAAGTTCTAAAGCCACTTGCATCTACTCTCCATGTGAAGGAGCTTCTCACTTCATGCCTTATCCAGTGCCACATAAATTTTTTTCAGGGCATATGATTTTATAAATTAACATTTATCAGTCAATTCATCATCTCTATTGCACAGTACTTTACCATGACCACAGACATTGAAATTAAGAAAACCATATCTAATTAATACTTGCTCAGGGACTCCCCACCTGCACTTCAGTGACTCCTTCTATGCAGCTTTTTTTCACATGAGCTATCAGTTTTACACCCAAGGTATGGGAGGGTGCTAGCATTCCTCTCTCAGGGCACAGTCACAGGAATTCCAAGGCTGCTCACTGCTCAGAAATGGCAGGCATGGCAGAGGCTTGCACACAAGACCAAGATGGAAATGTTGGAAAAATGCTTCCACAAGTAAATGGAAAACTCAACATAGCTATAAATAGGCAGAGCTATTATTTAAGCTTCCACATATAGGAATTTGCTGCTTTAAGGAAGATCTTTGGTATGAAAATTCTCTAGAGACAATAAATATAGTGACCCCAAATAATCTAATTTATGTTTGCCAAGTGACCAAAGCCAATAGTTTGCTGTTTAAAGAGTGTTGGAAAGGACTCAAAAAGAGAACAAAACATCCTTTAAAATCTAATAAATATAAGGAGATAAGTAATGTCAGATTATCAAAGACAGTATGGGCAACCCCATCTCTGTGGGGAGAGGATGTTTTTCACAGTAGTCACTACTGAACCTAGCAGTAAGATCTAGTGATATAAGACTGAAGCTAGAAAAATTGCTATTGGAAATGAAGCACAAAATTTTAATTGCTAAGTTAATTAGAAGATGGAGGATCTCATTGTGGACTGGGGAGGATTCTTCACCACCTGAAGTTTTATATCAAGACTGAACATCTTGGAAACAATTTCATTATTTCCTCTTGAGATTACTGGACCTTATACAGGAATCACTTGCAAAAACTCCATGTTCTATATTTTGTCAGAGATGTCAACATGGTCCCTTTTGACTTTAACACCTGTGGGAGAAATCAGAGCCATTTTCCTTCTCTGTAATAAGAAGGCATTCCATGACATGCCAGAGATTATGAATGGAGAAATGTGAAAAACTTAACCCAAGAAGAAAGACATGACTTACCTATGAGAGGAAATGTCACAGTCTTACCATTGCTGTCAATCTGTCACTGGGGCACACAAGATCAAGTGCTGTGTTTATACAGCATCTAGCTCAGAAGGAAGCCAGTCTCTAAGAAGGTAGGTATACTCTGACAGAAAACTGGAAAGTCTGAACAGAGGAAAACATGCTTCTTGGGATTCCTGCTGAAGTACAGCTGCAGAGGAGGTTCTTGAGGCCTCCAATCTCCAGGCTGGCAGGAAAGGGCAGGCTGGGTGGAGTTTCTCAAATTATGGGGACAATTAACGTGTGTAACACCAACTGACTGCTGACTTTTCCCATCAAATTATATATAACTGACTGATACTTTCATTGTTTGCCATTTTAAAGACAATTGGAAGTTTATTAATTTCTGCAGAAATAGGATTTGGCTCTTCAAATGGAAACCTAAGTTTGATCCTGTTTTCTCTGCCACTCCTATAAGAGTAAGGCTGTGGCCTCAGTAGAAAGATAAAAAAAGTCAGAATCTGTTCCCATGCTTTAGGTTCAGTTCTGAAACCATCATAAGAGAAGTAAAAGCTGTACCATTTTCTGGGATGGGACCAAGATTGGGAAAACAACCTGCTCCAAAACAAACAATGTGATTACAATGGCAGAAGAAGGCAGGTGAATAAAGCAAACTGGATCCACCAAATGAAAACACAATGGTGCTGTAACACTGCCTTCCTCCACTGATCTCACCCGGTCCAGTGTTCACATAAATCAGGCAGGGGTGTGCCTGAGAGGCATTAGCTCACTGGAGACATCTGACCCGGGTCAGAGACTGTGTGCTGAACTGGAGCGTGGCTCCAGGCACTCGCCTTGGCATTGAGCAGCAGCCTGCACAGATATGCCCTGCTGAAATGCACCCAGATGATCTGGCTCATCAGGTCAAAATGATCCCAGCTTCCCTACCCACCCTGTGCTCCACCTGGCTAGTCCATAAGCAAGGCTTGCCATTCCTGCAGGCTCCTGGTGGGCAGCTCTCTCACAGGCACACGCTCCACTTCACACGAGGCAGCAAAGTACACACACGTGGCATTTTCAGAAAACCTGCTCCCTAAGTCAACAGGAGAATCCCCACTGATGTCAGCAGATGCAGGTGGAGGTCACTGCTCAGTGCTTTTATGTTCATTCACCCATCCTGGTAGATGGCAGAGCAGCACACCCCTGCACGTACACATTCATTGGTGTGACACTGGGTGGGACAGTGACACAGAGATCAGTGCCAGCCCCAGCTTCAGCAGGTCATCCCCACTCTTAACAGGTGCTAACAGCCTGACCACACTGCCCCGATGGGAGGAGACTCTTCCTGGGAGATTCCCTAGGAGAAATGCCTCAGGAGAAGCTCAGGACATGAACACTTAGAAAAATAAGGTGAACATCTGTTTGTCTTCCTTCATGTGATGGAAGTTCACTTCTACCAATAACTGAAATCCATTTTCATACATTTTCTAAATAAACACACACAGTGAGTGGAGCCTTTTCCTTGTGAGCATCCCCTTACATTTCCTCTACAGCCAGGAAATCCACATGCTTTAAATAAAAACAGGGCAGTTGCAATCAGCAGTGCCTTTACATGTGTTTTCTCACTGTGCACAGACAAAAGCCTCCTTGCTAGAGCTAGCTCGGGCTGTTTAGGATGGAAAAGGTTGTTGGGATAAGCACCTACTAGAGCTCTGCCTTGCATTAGTCTCCAGGCAGGTCATGCTTTCCTGTCCCTCCTGCCCTCACCTTTCTCATGCCCTGGGGAAGCCTCTCTGCCTGCCTTCTCTGCTCCCACACCTGACCCAAATCCTCACCCTCCATCCTCGACACGATGCCATGTCCCACACCCAGAGCACATGTCCTTCCTTCCCCTTACACAACCGTGAGGGAGGAGCTGTGGTTTGGCTGCAGACCTCCCATAATGGAAATGTCTCTGCAAAGCAAGCTTAGCTTGAGATGAAAGCTGTGGCAAATCTCAGGTGAAATCTGCTCTTCACATGTGGTGGTCCCTTGTGGTCACCTCTGAAAAGGCAGCCCTGTGTTTCTCAGGAGCACCCACCAGATATTTGTGTAATGAAGATCTGGCTGGTTTTACCCACACTGAGCTCAGGGAACTGGTGGCTCTCTCAGCCAGGATTTCTGATTTTGCAGCCTCAGACTGGGATGAGCTGTGAAATCCAGTCCTGGAGGAGCTCTGAATGAGAAAAATTATACGCTTAGAAACCTTCCAGACTCCACAAAAATCAGAGCAGCCACTTTAGTTACTGGCATAGATTAACTCTGCTGATGGTCCCTGGAAATGCCTGCATGTCCATCTTGTCACTGGAGAATACTCAAAGCAATTTCACCTGAAATCTCCCTGAGACTAAAGAGGAAAACCAAGGACAGTGGGAGGTGGATTGGCAGATGGATGGGATGTAAGGAAGTTATCATAACTGTTTGACACTGGAGCATGAGAAAGCACCTTTTTCATGCAATATTACAAAGAAATTTCAGCAAGGTATGTGATCCCTGCCAACCAGCATTGCCCCAGAAGCTGTCATTGAGACAGCTGGTACTGGCTGCCTGGCAAGGAGCACTGCGAGATTTTCAGTTTCTCCAATAATTAAGAGCTTGCTCCTGCCAGCTGCTGAGCATGCCCATCTTGTGTCCCTTCCAGCTGAAGGTAAGGACAGTCATATCTGCATGACAAGAAGCTTTGGCAGGATAACAGGCTTTGAGGGCCAAAAGTTCATCAATAAAATCACATGATTAAAAAAAAAATAAAAATATGGAACTAAAATTAAAAATCAACACCTCTGTCTACCAATACACAAATCTCTTAATTTTCTTGCCTTTCTCTTGATCTGGGTTTTAAAAACATGCTGAATTGTGGGAAGCTGTTCCAGACCTGCATAATGAAAATGCAGCCTGTGGAACTCATGTATTGCAGCTTAGCTGTTAAATACAGGACATCCAACCTTTGCTGCTGCCACAAACAAACTTCTTGGCAAAACATGGAGAAAAACAGAAAATGTTATATGTGAGTAGAAGGATGTATCTTTATCAAAGATAAAGAGAGATACAGAGATAAGCTTATCACTATGTCATACATGTTCTTGTCAAGAACAGTCTGGAGAATTTGAGACAACCAATGGATTCCTAATCTTGCAATTATGTCAAATTTCAGAATGGGATGATAAGATCATGTTATGGTCATCTACTGTACAGAGCATTCTGTGGTATTCAAATAAATATATACATTTTATAATCCCTGAGAACACAGTTGATTTGGAGAGTTGAACAATTTAAGGTTTTGTTAATAGCTCAGAATGTTTCTTATGCTGCAATTGAGCAAGCAGCTTTTAAGACATTCAAAGCAGACACTACTGTGAGATAAGCAGGTTTTTGAACACTCTTGCTAATTCTTCCATTAATTCATTGACTGAGGAATATTATTGGCAGGGATATGGTGAACATCAGTCAAAATCCTGGAAGACTAGATTTCACA
Organism: Luscinia megarhynchos; assembly: GCA_034336665.1. NCBI lineage: Eukaryota > Metazoa > Chordata > Aves > Passeriformes > Muscicapidae > Luscinia > Luscinia megarhynchos. The sequence goes on along the minus strand of CM067566.1, from coordinate 22,123,811 downwards.
GGTGATATCTGAATCATTGACCAGACATGATGGCATGTGACTGCAGAGACTGACAATGGGAGGAAACTGAAATACACAAACTTACAAAGCAGGAAGCTGATAGAGCAGGGAAGATAAAAGGGATATTGAATAATGTAGCAAAACAGACTGGAGAAGTAAAGTCATTCAGGCTGAAAACTTTGTGAGTTTGATGCTATGACATTAAAGGAGATAGTACTGGGACTGGAGGGGAACCAGCTGCTTTTACTGTTTCAAAGTGATGTGTAAATTGAGATTAATGGAGAAATAAACTTCAATTCTAAACAGAATGTAAAGGCAATTTTATTGAACAGGTCAGAGACACTGGGGACCACAAAGGAACTGATGAGAGCACTTCTAAACATTGCTATGCCTCCACATTTTAGACAGTAATGGATGGTTGGATGGATGACAAATGAGAGCACAGTTTAGTACAAGGGAGACACATCAAAGCTACTACTAAAGAAAGTGGAAATGGATTAGCCACTGTCTGAGGAAATCAGATATCAGAGCTAGCAGTCAAGCCATGGAGTGGGGTCTACAGGGAACAGAGAAAAAAGGAAGACCATAAAGATTTGTGCTAATGAAGATTTGTCTGTCTTGGAAAGATATCAACCAGCACTCTAAGAAAAATATGAGTTATGGACCATCTCAGAGGCCCTAAGTGTCTCCCAGATAAGTAATATTAGGAGGAGACTTGTCCAGTATGCCTTAGACAAGTCTCTGTGAATTGCACTGGAAAATGGAGCTGTGTTAAACTGGTGGTTTACCTGTGTTCTCACGAGGGTCACACTTGACTGTGCATTGATGATACACTGGCTGCTTAATCGATACCTGGTTGAAATATATGGCAACTGTAATTTAGGACATGAAGAAAAATACAATTTTTAATTTTTGCTCTGTACTGCTACACTGCTAACGTCCAAAGCAACTGTTGTGACAGAGACACATTTCAGCTTTTTCTTGCCCTGTCACAGCAGTGACCTCACTCAGCTTTCCTCCCTTCTCTCCTCTCAATGACTCTCCTGTTTCTCACTTTGCTCCACACCAGCCAAATTTTTTCTCTGCCACTTGTTTCGCTTTTACTGTAGCTACTGTTTTCCTTCACTGCCTTTACATAAATTTTGTTGTGATGAAAAAACAAGAACCACCAAGTGGACTTCAAATTATATGGAGAGGAGGAACAGACACAAGTGGGGACCAGACACAAGGACCTGTATCTTCACACATGTTTTGTGGAAAATACAAGTCACTTTCCTTCATGGAGCAGCCAAGCTTCCCTCCTAGGAATCTACAGCAGGAATTGCTCTCAGAGGAAAAAGAGAGAGAAATATTTTGTATTCCTTATTGGCATGAAGTTAGCTAGTAATTAGTTGAGGTGAGCTAACCAAAACATCAAAAGAAGCTGTGTAGAGCACTCAGCTTTCAGACAAGAAAGAACCTTGCAGAGTGATTGCACTGAGCCTAGTGCTTATAAGTCCAGGAAACTATCCACTTAACCAAAATACAATCTTTCATCAGACAGGCTACTGGAACTAGACAGATTTGGAATTATTGACATTTAGAAACTCATTTTCAGAGACAGGCATCAGCCAACAAATGGGAAATATCTAAGCCAAAGAGACTACTGTAATGTGCAAAATAAATAATGCACACACTGAATTATTTATTAATTAATTAATGTTGTCATAAACAAACTTTTACTGCCTAGCCTTTCAAAAAGTGTAAACTCATCTAAGTAAAAGACAACTCAAGCTAAAAGGAAGGGGAAATTATTCTGGATATTGAAAGCAGTGAAGTAAAAAATCCTAAAGAACATTTTTGTTAAACTTCCTACCTTGGGGTTCACAGAGACTGGAGCTACCAAAATACTGATGAAAAAGATGGTGTCTCTAGTGTAGTGATTTACCAAAATACTTCACCAAGTCCTTAACATACATTGTTAAGAACACAAATTCCTCAATGTCATTTCAAACTAGCTATCCTAATATCCACTCATCTTTAATTGCCAGTGACTTCACTCAAGATTTGTTAACAGTTCCTGTCTCAAAGAGTAGCAGTGGCACAAATATTTGTTAATCCAAACCTTTTTTCCTTTAAACACAAGTTTCTATACTAGTTTTTTTAAAAACAAGTTTCTATAAAGTGTACAGTTTCTTTACCTTGGAGTTGCATACAGAGAATTAGACTCTTTATCTCCTTGTCTGCTAAACTCATAGTCCTAATCCAAGTTCAGTCTCAAATAGAAATATCCTTCAACTTGATTTTTGGAATCATGGCTTTTGCTTGAAAACGCTTTAGGGAACTCCATTTGATTGCAAAATCACACAGTACTGCAGGCAGAGTATGAAAAGCCCTGAAGTGAAGTAGACCCAACCATTCCTTGACCCATTAAAAGTAAGCTTCACACATGAAGACTTAGCTGTTCTGGCAGTTTCCTTGTCTGCTTCCTATTCTGAGGAATAGCATCTGGTGGAAATAGTTTCTTCTTCCCACAAAACTACAAGACTTTGAAATCTTTCCTCTCCTGAGTTGGACAAAACCCAAGACCTTTTGAAGCAGTTTGCAAAAACCAAGAGATGCCTCACCAGCCAAGAGCCTGGTCTGAGGTGTTCAGCACTGATTGTCCTTCTCCCTGGGCTAGCAAGCCATTTGTTCCACCTGCCCCGAGGTGAGAAGAACCATTAACAAAGAAAAGAAACAGTTATGTCTGCAAAATGAGCAGTTTTCTATAACAAGCATAGGAGCTTTCACAGAAACCACCACAAACACATTTCTTATCACTAACCCAGCAGAGAAAACACTTGGGAAGGGAAACAGGGAGTGCTGTTCCCTTGGCCTGGAGCTGGCAGGGTATGTATCCAGCCTTGGGCTTTTGTCTCATTCCAGAGGAGGGCTCTAATCCCAAGCAAAAGGGATGTTATGACCAAAGAGCCTGTTCTGTCCTTACAAGCACTGCTCTTTCTGTCCCTTAAAATAAAAATGAAGAAAAAAGAAAAGGGGAAGGGGAAAAGAAAAGAAAAAGAAAAGAAAAAGAAAAGAAAAAAGAAAAAGAAAAGAAAAAGAAAAGAAAAAGAAAAAGGAAAAAGAAAAAGAAAAAAGAAAAGAAAAAGAAAAAGAAAAGAAAAAGAAAAGAAAAAGAAAAGAAAAAGAAAAGAAAAAGAAAAGAAAAAGAAAAAGAAAAAAGAAAAAGAAAAGAAAAGAAAAGAAAAAAGAAAAAGAAAAGAAAAAAGAAAAGAAAAGAAAAAGAAAAGAAAAAGGAAAAGAAAAAGAAAAAGAAAAGAGAAAAGGACTTTTTTGATACATGCACATCCTAGTGAAAGTTTCTCAAGCCTGACCAGAGCAGGCAATATCTGCATTTGGCCGCAAAATTCATAACCAACTCTATTTGATAACTGCTATTCAGAGGTAGCTTTAAGCACCGCCGCTCTCTCCGGGCTGCTCCGTGTTTGTTTTTCCATATCCCTTGGTAAATTTGCACAAGGGTTCAAGGTTTGCTGCCGTGCGTGCACCCTTTGCCAGCCTTGTTCGTGACGTGTCAGGAAGCTGCAGGGTGAGCTCTGCAGCCCCATTGCGGTCCCATTCCAGCCGCACTTCAGCCCCCTGCCCCCCGGACCGGGACGCACCGCCGGAGCGGGATGCGGATCCGGGATGCGGGGTGCGGGGTGCGGGATGCGGGATGCGGGGTGCGGGATAAGGGATGCGGGATGCTGACAAGGGCCTGCCAGTCTCCTGGAGCAATGCGGAGCTGCTGGGGCTGCCTGACGCTCCGGGACAGTTTTGTCGCTTGGCCCCCAGCACTCAGCTCTGGGCGGATATGATTTCTTGGCTTTGCCCCCAGCACACCGCTCCTGCCAATTTCTCCGCATTTGCATTCTGCTGGCGCTCCCGATAGACAAGGCGCTGCTCCCCCAGCGCCAGCCGCACCTGCTGGCGGGTCACAGCCGCCCAATTCACAGCGCAAACCCTCCGAAACTCCAGCCGCCCCGACTGCTCCTTCTGCAGCCGCCTTCAGGAGCCCTGCGCGGTGATCTCCCCCAGGAAAAGCGCCTGTTCCCTTTGCCCCTCTCCCAACGGCACATTGCACAAGCCAGCATGTCTGCAAGAAAACCTCCAGGAGAATAATTCTAAAGTCTGTGTTAGTTGCTGTTCTAAATGTACAGAGGGCAGCAAAGGAAGAAAAAAATCTACTTAACTTTCAGATTCCTTGGTAACAAAAACATTGTTGAATCTACAACTAAAATATTAGGGAAAGACCATCAATAAATGAAATTTCTTTGGATGAACAGGGAAGCTCTGCAGAAAAAAAATAAAGACAAAATAAGAGTAAAATCAGACAACTAGAGTGAGGTGAAATCCACAGTGGGATCAAATGACTAAATTAAGAAGACATAGCTGAAGAAATGCAATATTTTAGGCTTGATTTTCGTTAGTAGATGCAAGCAAGTATGCATAGAAAGTAATCCAAACTCATTGTGCACCAGCTGCTCTGAGCGAGTGCAGTGAGCACAGCCCAGGCACTGGTACAAGCTGTACACAGCCCTAGGGCACAGTCTATCCACCAGTCACTTCTGGCTGCATTTCTTCACACCACAAATTACATGTGCTCTTGCTCTTCATCTCTTTTTTGGTTTTCTGTCTCCTTTCCCTTAAATTCTCAGTCTGTAACTTAAAGAAAGGATTACATCACTTAGTACAATGTAATTAACCTAAACAGGGGAAATTGAATTTACTAGGAGGAAATCCTGGTTTTGCTCTAATGTTTCCTCCTTGTTCTGGATATTAGGCTCAAAAAGGAAAGAGGGAGAGAGTACCTGTTTCATCATCAGTCTGATTTTCCTTAAAATGTCTGGGCATCAAATGTATGCATTTACTTTCCTAATCATTCATAGCCTGACTGGCATCTAATGACATCAAAAAGTCAATTTATAGCATATGACATCCATGGTTTAGACCCTTCCAGTTCTTCTTCAGGAGGTTTTCCCCAATGGCCCACACCAATTTCAGTAGTGCTGCCCTGCTTCATTAGCCCAGCTTTTCCTGTACAAGCTTTCTTCCCCCAGTGCTGCTCACATTTCAAGGCACACAGATGCTACAGGTGAGGTATTCAGCTCAGCTTCACCTCTTTTACCTCCTGCAGGGCTCACCTTGCTGAAGAGGCTCAGGTGAGGCAAGGATGCAGTGGGGATAGGAACTGAGGGAGCAGTTTCTCAGAATCGTTTGCAGCTGGCCAGCTGAGCTGCTTCAGTGACCCATGGAGACTTGGAATGTACCTATCCATCACACCAGTGATGAGGCTGCAAGTGGACTCCCCTGAGCTGGTTTATGTATGGGCAGCAATGCAGAGAGCTCTGCTCCAGCTGCAGAGTTGTCCAGAAACAGATGTTTAGCCTGTGGAAAGCCAAGACATGAGGTTATGTTAGGCCATGGTTCCTTTGCCAATTCCATTAATGGCCAAAGAAATTTTGTTGGTGTCACCTTCTCCCTGGACTCAGCATGGTTGCTTGTAGAGAGGCAGCACAGAATCTCGCACTTGTTCTCAGGCAAAGTGATCTCAGGTCTATCAGTCTGCCTTTTCCAGAGGTGTTTCCTGCTTCACCTCACCTCACCTCATGTGCTTTGTTCTGCACAGACTATGACAGGATGTATCCTATCACCCACTCAGTCTGTCACGCTGTGCTCCAAGGTGCTGTCCTCAGGATGGGCACGGGAGAGCAATCTGGGAAGCCAGCCTGTTTCAGTCAGTATCAGTGGTGCCCAGTGGTGCCCAGTGGCTCTCACATGCTGATGCTTTTCTCAAGGCCCCCTCTGGTCTTAAGAGTTACTCTTCTCTGGATCTGCCACCCCTGCTCACACTGAAGACAAAAGTTAGGGAATTTTCTGAGGGCATTACTCAACAAATGGGGCTCCTGCCATGCCTTGCTGCAGCCCTGCCCTGCTCACACATCCCTGGCCAGTCACAGTGGCCCCACACCAGGCAAGGGGTGTTTGCTGTCCAGGGGTGCCCTGCCCAGCCTCTCATTGCTTGCTGGTGCTGCACATATTTCTCTTCTTGCATGGAAAAAAGGATTAGTTTTGGTGTTCTTGAGTTTTTTTTAATAGAAATACATCAATTTGAACAAAGGAAGTTAATCACCTTTTGCTAAAAATAGAGATGACTGCAGTGCAGCAATATAGATCTGTGGTGATTTAATGTTAGGGCCCACTCTTTGGAAGAACAGCTAAATATTTCAGCTTTCTAAAGGTTTAGATACATCTAATCGTGATCTATTTAGAGAAAATAGTTCAGGCATCCAATACACAGCCAAAAGTGAAAGGTACTCCTTAAAGTCTGGGGTGGCAAGCAGACTGCTGCCTATCCCTATGTCCTAGCACTACTCACAGCCCCCCCAGCCCAGCAATGGCTTTCAACATTTTCTGCCTCTACAATTGGGCTTCTTTGTCCTGGCTCAGTGCCACCATGCTCTGCACTTTGAAGAGTTTATGCCCAGGAAAGGCAGGGCTATTTCAGGGTTAGAGTGTCTGAGTGAGGGCTAAGGACTCTCCAGCACCCATCTCCCTTCTGCCTCTGCTTTTGCAGAGTATGGTGAACCCAAACAGAAACAGTTAAACTCATAATGTTTCTACCACTGTGCTTATAAAGAGAGAAAAAATGGGACATCCTCTTCAAGGCCCTTGAAAAATCTGCAGATGAAAAGTTCTATAAAAGAGCAGAGAAATGGAATAATGTTTTCTACTTAGCTCTTTGGTAACAGAGATGTAAAATTGCTGGATTCTAATTTGAAGTGACAAGTTGAAAACATAATTTTTTTCTAGGTAAGATTTTCCTTATAATTAAAAATTACAATATGAAGTATTAAATTTAATAATATTGAAAGATTATGAGCATAATAAGCTGAAATATGACCCAAATATCTTACTCATGTTAACTCTAACAAAAAATCTAGATTTTCAGATCTTTTTCTTTGCATGTATCTACAAACTGAGCAGTGACCTGGCAGCTGTGCTGTGTGTCAGCAATGTGAAACGGGCTGTGCCCCTCACACCTGACTTGGAAGAAAATTGTGAAATCAAGTATTGCCTACCTCTGGGAGTCTGACATCCAAGACATTCTAAGGCCCCAGAATTAGATAGAACAGCAGATGCAAATTAGGACAAAAAGCAAGAAAAAAAAGAGATTTTCCAGCTGTCTTGTGTGTTTTCTCCAGAAAAAGCACATTTAAGTTGCTCTGCCAACAGTCAGGCACATGCCTTGTATAACGTTGAGTGGGCCTTGTGGGTTGCTGTCCCAAGTATGGACAGAAATTTGTATTGTGTATAGAAGATGGGCTGCCCAGAGATTTTCTTAAGGGCTTGTTCTGCAAGCCATGTCACAAGTGCTCTCTCTCTGTGTCCAGATGATCACAATATGAAGAAACTACTGCTCTTCATAGTTAGAGGCTCAAGAGGGTTGTAAAGGTCATAACAATATAATGTGAATCCTAAATAATCTTGTTGTGTTTCAGAGTAGCTGTTTGTGACAGAATACTGTGATAAAATCAATATATATGCTGTGGTGTGGTGCAGACTGGGTAAGCACAATGTATTCATCCTTCTTCTTGGTCTTTAGCCTTCAAGAGGCAGTTTTGGCAGAGACAGCACCACTTAGCATCTTTAGAAATAGCACCACTTTTGCCCTTTTTAAACTCAGGTCTTTCTGACTTGTGTGATTGCTGCTCTGTTGGGGACTGGAACAGACACAGCCACAAGAAGGTTCTTTGGTGGGTAGGCCAGCTAAAGCAAGCAGGGTAAGCAGTGTGGAATGCATGGGATGCCTAACCTTCCTTCAGTTCCGATGCTGCAGCTTCCTGCCTGGACAAATGAATACAAGCTGAGCCCAGAGGGATATCAGATGTGTTAGCTCTGATTAAAACTATTACCTCTCACATAAATGTTGCCTCTCTAGATAAGGGACGGGCACAGCAACTGGCAATGGGACAGTGCCCTTAGAAGTGCCTGCAAAGACTTCCCTGAGTGTGAGATTCATCTCATGTCTCTTGAGAGAGGGATGAACCTGTTTCTCTGATTTAAAGCAAAACTGACAGTTATCCATTATTCCATCTAGCAAAGAATAAGGAATATGGATCCCAACTTGAAGCAGAGGCATTACATTTTTCTCTTCCAAACCAAATGGTGCCTTTCCATAACTGTATCAAAAGCCATAACAATGTCTGTAGCCAAGACTGGAATAATTTGTTATCAATAATTAATGGAATCACATTGCAGAACTATCAAAATCCAGAATTGCTACTTTAAATCGAACCTCTCTTGAGTTTTCTGGGGTGGTACCTTTCTTAATCTCTTGTTCCAAGTGAAAGGTGAAAAGTCTTTTTTTAAACTTCACTTTATTACTAAAAATAAAACTAGCACAGATGAACTTTGAAGTGTATGTAATTGAGTCTCGTGTGGTCAGAGGATCCAGTGTTGACAGGGACTCTCTTACTTTACATAAGTTAAATGATTATGTTCTCAGCCAGTTCTCGTGGAGAGCAGGTCATTGTTTGCAAATAGCATAAATCTGCTTTTGATTTGCAACATTGGTAGGTCACCTCGAAGAAACAGACTGAGCTAATTTTAGGTTCATATTTGTAATACATCAGTTTAGATCTGTCAGCACATTACAGTAAAATTTAATGTTAAGGATTTCACTGAATTTTGCAACAAATCCTAATACAGAAGCTGGAAACTTTAGGTTTCTAAGGTGGAAACCTTATTTAGCTTTAATGCTATGTGCTATTTAAAGACTTTAAAAAACATTTTCCAGAGCTGCACTGGCCTAAGATATTTCCTGGGAGCGAACCTGCAGCTCTTTGCTTGCAGCACACACTGGAACTGTGTTTCTTCTTGGGGGGCAGGTTGGCACCTTTTTGTTTCATAGTGGTTGTGTTTTGCTGAATACAAATAAATAAATAAATCATGTTTGTGTGACAAGGGCGGCCCCTCGGTCTGGAGTGCAGCCCATGCTCTCCGTGACCAGTCAGGAGCCTGTCTCCTGATCTGCTGTTCCTGCAGGGCTAGCACAGCTGGAACAGCTGGAAGGTGCCTGGCAGTGCTGCCCTGCATGCTCTCCTGTCACAGCACAGGCACCTCTGTGCTGCAGGGTCTGCCCCAGGCCCCACTGCAGGCACAGCACATGTCCAGCCTGCCAAACCCAGCCCCAGCCAGCAGGTGAGAGCAGCACAGCTGCTGCTTGCCACATATCCCGATGGACCAAAGAGGTTTTCTAGTACCATTGCAGAAGTGGTTTTTTGCTCCTCTGTCTCCATTGCCATAAAAGGAGAAGAGCACTTTTCTACTCCCCAGAAAAACTGGCTAAAAACAAATGGAGGATTTTGAGTCACTCAGCAACAACGATGGGTATCAGATAGCATAAAGCAGAGATCACTCCACTTGTCTTCTGCATTCTCTGTCAATTGATTCATTGCTTACAGACCTTTTCAAACTTGCTTCATGAACTAAGACTTCCACGATCCTAGCAATTACAGTACATACAAAGGTTTCATCAAAACCTTTTCAAACCAAAAATTATTTATAATAACTAGAAACTTTTTTCTTCTCCAAGTCATCTGAAGATAATTTCTTGGACATATCTCATGGCTTCTGCTTTCTTTTGGAGTTGTTGGTGTGGAAGCTCCTTTGAACACAAACTACTTGAAACAACATTACCATCTAGTGGAGAATATGATCCAGCACTGATGTGAATTTCTTAATGCATAAGTATACACTGTGTGACTGTTGAACAAATGCTGAATTAGGAAGCCAACTAAGTATTCATTTTGAAAATCAATGCTTGAAGTTATCTGACTGGTTTAGAGGAGGAATAAAAGAGTCTTTTAGTCATACTGTCGATCAGTAATATTAGAAATGCAGGAAATCAGTGTAAATATCTCTAGATTAGTTTTAATTCCCTAAGATTTTCAGAAGAAAACTTTGATATTCATTCTGACAAAGCAGCTACTTCTATCTGGAAAAGAGATTAAAAAAATGCAACTACTCTCTCTCTAAAAAATTATGTAAAAATTAGAGCTTGAATTTAATCAATACAAATCAAACCCAAGCTTTCATCTTAAGGTTGATCTAAAAGGAAATCTCGAGGCAGACTCAGCCACAGAGCTTGTTCTGGAAACTTCCTGAGGCCTGACCAGGTGTCCTTTCCCTGTCCATCCCCTTGTGCAGGCAGTTCAGTGTCTCTGGTGCTGAATGCTGTGCAGCACTTCCAATGTGCAGGACAGGAGCTGGTGATCCCTTGGCCAGCGGCAGAGGACAGGACTGCTGGCCACAGGGCTTTCACTTCCTGCACCTCCACCCTGCCCTTCCTACACTTTTTCTCTGATGCTCAGTTTGTTTATTGGGTTTCTCTTCTGTGTCCCACCAGTTGCTTCCCCTGCACAGGCTTTGGTAAAACAGCCAGCGTTCAGTGGGGCCTCCACAGTGAAGCACAGCCCTAGGAGTCTGCAGGACATGAAACAGCTCTCTAGAATCTGTCTGGTCTCATCTGTGTCCTTCCTGATCCGCCATGCTTCTTCCCTCATTGCCACATTTACTTCAGCATTGTGGCTGAAACCAGTTTGCAGTTCTAGACTTGGCAAGCTTATCAATCTTCTGTAGCCTAAACCCCTCTGATTTAGACAAAAGTTCACTCTTAGGAAAACACACCATCCTCTGGGGACACTAACTTTATACAGTGCTCAAATGCCAAAGCAGAAAGCTTGACAGAAAAATCAAGGCCAATGAGCACTTTTAAACTCACCCATGATGAGGGCCACACTTCCACTTGTAGAAGGTTGCCTAGAGCAACACGCACACGCGTGACAAGTCATACTAGGAACTTGGTGCAGCTCCTCACTTTCCCAGCTGCTCTGCACAGCCCCTGCTATCACTGAGGAAAGCTGCATCTCGTGGGAGCTGCTGTCTGGAGGAGATGGAAACACTGTGCAGCCACAGTGGTTGCACAACACTGAATAACAGCGTTACAGCACCTCCTTTGCTTGGGGTCACAGTAGCGGCTTTGCTTTGGAGATTACAGCCTTAGGCCCTGCACTCCAGGGGTAATAAACACATTAAAAAACAACCCAGCAGCAACAACAGAGCCCCTCTCCCAGAGGCAGTTTGTTATCTGAGGTAGGAATAATCAGGGTGTCACCCTGTTCCTGTTGGAATCAATGATGAAATTCCTCCCTGGGCATAAATTTGGGTACTTTAATATCAGGCATTAAAAGGAATGCAAAATGAGACAATAAAATATCTGCCAAAAGTTTTGTGAGGTTTCTTTTTAGAATCAAATTTCTTTCCTTCTGATAAGATGCAGAAGGGTAATACTTCATCATTGTTGGTATTTCTTTACTTACATAGCCAGAACATGATAGATCTGAGAGACAGAAAGTTCTAAAAATTTGCAATTAAGATCATTACACTCTGCCCAGGGTAAGACTATATTGAAATCAGCCTGATTTTTGTGATGGGCCTGGGTATGAGACCTGTTTAATTTTTAAACCTTCTCCAGTAACAGCAATGGCTACATACCCAGGCTAATTGCCTGAAGCTTTACAATCCTTTTGCAAAAGATGGTTGGAGAGAGCTGGAAAAAGCTCTTTCATTACAGTCAGAAAATAGGAAAAATGACCAAATGAATTAGGGCAAGAGAATGAGCTTGGCATTTTCTTCGTGGAATATGCAGTACATCTTTTCACAACTCCATCTAATCTCCAGTAAGACTCATAACTGCTTTTTTTTTTGCTTCCAAATTAGGCCAGTTTGATATCCAGTGAGAAGATTAGCCTGGATGTTCAGGGTCTTGGTAAACCAACACAGCTGACGACTCATGAGTGCTTGCTTTTAAATGTTGTTTGATTTTAAATGTTGCTCCTATCTTTAAAAAATGCAACCATAATCTGGTCTCAGACCAGTGCCTTGCCCATCTATGTAACAGTGGGGACTGGAAAAAGGGTAAGCTGGGTAGTAATGATGTAGGTAATTCCAGACTGGAAACTACAGTGAATCTTGCAAACCTCCATAGGGGAAAAAGAAATGCAGGTATAGAAGATTTTTTGCACAGATGATGTTTCAGAAGAACAAGCTTAGGAAGGTTTCTGACTGGTCTTGATTCTTATAAAGGTATTGTGTCCTATGGAAACAAAATGCCTTAATGCAGTTGGGATGATCAAAAATTACTGAAGAGACCTTAGGAGCCATTGCCATTGTCAGCAACTTTAACATGAGTTCCCAGTGGGTGCTGGGACAAGAATGTTATCTACCAACATGGAAATGAAGGACTAACCAGGGGCATGCAGAAGATCACCAATGAATCATCTCATACAATTTATGTGCCTGTCTTCCAATAATTATGAAAAATGAAAGGTGGTACGGAAGCCCACAACATAAATGCTCAGGGGCTGGTAAAATGCTTCGTATTGCCTGGATGCTCATTGTGCTTTAGTGAGGAGAAGTCTTGAAGTTGACCTGAAAACACTCCAAGTCAACATGGAATGGTGCAGACTGACATGAGTGAGCTCTTGCTATACTCCAAGCTTGCTGGGCACAGGTTAACTCCAAATTGGTAATCATGTAACTGCTGAGTTTGGGACTGCACTGAGCTCAAACTAACAAACTTGGCCAGGAAACAGAGCGATGAGGTGTGGGTACTGGGTAAAATTAACTAGCTGTTTTGGAAGGCTTAGTATATCTCAGATCACAGACAGCTGTTTGTAAATCTGCTTCTTGGGAATTGTGGAGATACACCTTGAGAAATAGCCAAGAATCAGGAATGGAAGGGAGGAGCTGAATGTGGAACCATTAATCAGGAATGATACATGGTCTAACTTACATCTTTCTTTCCTGACTGAAAGAGCAAGATCTGGTATGCATATAAGCTTCCTGACTGCCCATGCCCTTAGTTTCCTTAGGGAAGAGGGCTGGGAGTGCCAACAATTCCCGGGCAGAAATCATTCTTGGTAATGAAGGAAATCTGGGAGAGAACATAAAATCTTTTAGGAATTTCATTGCAACGGTTGATCTGCCTGAACAACAATAACAAACAACAACAAACAACAACAACAACATCATCTTTTGGCTCTGCAGAGTCTTCAATGTTCTGCTCTTGTTTGACCCTTCTAGATCAAACTGTCATGGAAAGTGGAAGAGTCATCATCTCTTGACACGGCTGCTGGTTTTCCAGACGAGATGCTTCACCAAAATGCACAGGATTGGCATTAGTACAGAGCCAGTGACTCTTGTGGACCTAACAGCTCACAGAGGAAAATACCTGAGTCCCCAGTGATGTTTTTCCTCTTGATGCCACCCAAAGGATAGTACAGGGTGTTCAAGTGACAGACAATAGAGCTTGCAGATGTTTGGCTTATGTCTGTGCTCTGTGCATGTCTCACCTTTATGTTGCAAGATAGAGTAACTAGTGGGAAGGGAATACAGAAGAGGGAGAGTATAGTTATAACCTTCCCTCTGAGAGAATTTTTAGTCACTGCAGTAACTTGAAAAATCCTGAAATTTATAGCCCACAGCAATGTGCTGTTGCATGTTTTTTGCCGGGATCTTTCTGGAGGTCATACAAAGGGTTTGGGTAAATCCCTGCTGTCAGCTCTTTGCTTCTGAAACTCTCATTTCCTCCTTCTCTCACATACACTTTTGTTCCTTTAATCATAGAACTTCCTACTTCTTTTTTAAGCAAAAGCTGACAATGGAAGTTTTTATCTTTTGTTGAGGCATGAAGTTTTTTAAAAGGGGAAACAAGAATTTACTCTACTTGCAACACAAACTCAGTGAATAATAACTAGTACAGATCCACTCAAAAGTCCAAATATACATTCCTTAATTTGCCCACAATTTTAAGTGCCTGTTGCCATAATTTTTATCTATTTAGTCATGTTTTTTTAAACATAGGCCCCAGGTAAAATGGTACTGCTTTCTGGAATTGAGATGCTGGAACAAATAAGGAGAGAATCTGAAATGCTGGTTTTTGGGGTTTTTTCCCCCCCTTTTAAACAAATGCTAATAATCTTGGATGCCTAAAGATGTTCTGAGGATAGAAGACACTATTTATGCCTGCTTGATTTAGGCTAAAACTGACTTATTTTTCCTACCCTATATTGAACTTGGCAGCTACCAGAGTATGGGTAATGGCTTGCTATGGCACCTTCCTTGCCAGCCAGCATATCTAAGCCAGCATGCAGTAACACTGAAGCCAGCAGTTATATACGACTCCATCACTCTATCCCATTAAATCCTCCAGGAGCTGATTGGGCCACCTGGAGTTACTGCAGCTACAATTTCTGTTCAGACACGGTAAAACACCTACACATAAGCTCTGTCTCACCATCCTTTTTCTTGTTTTCCTGCAAAGTCAGTGCAATAAAGCCTTCTTTCTACTCCTTTGATGTAGCTTAGCAGTTTAATGCCAAACAATGAAGTTAAGGTCTGAAACATGACAGTCAAACAATAAACCCCAAATTTGAGAGCAAATAATTTTTTCATTAAACAAAGGTAAGGTGGCAGATATGATCAAAAAACAGTTCCAGCAGGGGCTGTATAATAATAGATCAGCATCATGGACTGCTTTTGTGTAAGCTCCAGCAAAGTTATACTCTAAGTCTCTGTGGCTGAACTTGCTACTGAATTATTTGGTTTCTAGGTGCTATGGAAGTTTATTCTCAGCATGATGAACATGTCAGTGAATCCCAGAGATATGCCAGAAGCTCTTAGAAGATATGGAAGATATTTCTGTATTAACAAGTCTTCTTTCATTTTCTGTTCTAGCAGGTCATTTTGACCAGATGACTATGTTATGTAATCAGGTCTTACTTGACTTTCTCCACTATTTGAAAGGAACAGAACACTTTATCAGAAAAATCCTGCTGACACTGAAGCCTGCCTCTATGAGCTCCATCAGAAACTGCAAAAAAACTGAAGGTTTTCTGAGGCTTATCCCAATTATTTCACTATGCTCAGATTCGTACTGCCTCTCAGTTCAATGGATATTTGCACAGACATCCCTTTATGGTACATCAGACATCCTATTGCAGGTCTTGAAAATGTCATGGCTTCATCCTGTCTGGCCCTTCATAACTTCTTAACAGTCCATCTCTTTCCATTTTTAATAAGCATCTTGGTTTTTCCTTATCTCAAAATCAGCATAATGTCTTTAACAACTTGCTGGACACATTTACTGTATAGAATGCACGTCAAAGGCTCTAGAATGATTCTGTACTTACATACTAATTACATTGCTATTTTGCCATTTGCAAGGTTCACTGCTCCTCTGTCTGCCTGTTAGCTCAGTCTCTAACCACTGAAACCACCCTTTTAACATTCCTTATCAAAAATTACCAGAGACAATTGGTGTATCAGGCCATTAAACACTACACAACAACCACATTTCAGGTTTTGTTTGTTTTGCAATCAGACTTTTTGTGATATGCCCTAAGAGAAAACTGCGAATAATGAGCTGGGAAGAGATACATGTACAACTAGTCCCACCAAGAATCCATGGCTTCATAAGCTCAAAGTCCCAACCAGCAGCTGACTCTTGAAGCTACTCAGCTCATTTTAACCAGCACATGGAAGAAATGCTCTTTAAGACAACCATTACCTTGGCAATTTCAAATCTGCAACATTACAAGAAATGTCATTATCTACAGAGCCAACAACATCCTATGCATCAAACGCTGGAAACACAGAAAAAAAGACTGTATATAGGAGTGTTATTAGTATTCACTCATCTTGTAACAGCTTATGAAAAAAAAATCTGAGAAAACTGAACTTGAAATTTCTTAATGCTGGCTTAACAGTAAACCCCTGCCCCTCCTTCTCCCTCCCCTGCTTCCAAAAGAAATAGAACAACAGAATGGACCAAATTGTAGCAAAACTTTTTTTCCTGAGGACCATTTTAATTAGAATGACTTGCTGAGAAATGGAAACTCACTGCCTCACTAGTAACAGAGGAGCAGACAGATACAAAAGATAATTATCATATTCTGCTTTTAGCTAGAAAATGAAAAATATATTTCTATCTCCTTTGCGGACAAGCAGCCTAGTGTGAAATGTTAACAAAAGGAAAGATATTACAAAAGGGTTCTAGAGAGTGACAGAAAGAAACAGGAATCTGGTTGAACCTAGGATCAATGGCTGTTGTCAGAACATTTTTGTCAGCTGTTCCTAATCAAAAGAGAAATGTAATGAAATGTTCCTAAAATCTCTTTGGATCTGAAATAATGCATGAGGAAAGTCAGGGATGGGGAACTGGTACAAGCTTTTCCAGAAGCCCTGTTCTAATCATCTCTGCTCTGTCTGCAAGAGGAGTTTCATCATCTTTCAACATCTATAGCCCCAAAGCTTTTCTAGCACCATGAAAATATATGATACAATTAGACAGAAAGAAAAATGCATTTATTCAAAAGAGTAACTAGAGTCTTGTACATAATGAAGTCCTTGATTTGCTTTGGGTTATGCTGAAAAGGCCTACTTTGAGGCACAGAATTCTTGCAGCCTCAGGTTTGTCTAGATGAAAGGAACATTTCCTGGCAGCTACATGAGCAAATGAGTACCTAGGGATCCACCCCAATCTAGGTTATGTAAAACTTAGTGGGTGTAAGCCACACATGTGCCTTCCAAAGGCAATGCCTGAATTGCACTCCCAATGATTGGCCTCGCTGCCAGTGCTCTTCTTCCTGCCATGCACCTGTTCCAGTAAAGCTCTGTTGAAGAAAAATTGTTTCATGTCACAGAGTGTGACACCATGTAAATGCTGCGCAGTGATCTAAGGTGCCTCAAGCAACCATTCATTCAGCTGCAGTCAAAATGTATTCTTTTCATTTCAGGCACTTTTTCTGGCATCATCAACACCAAAATTGTGTTTGCAAGTACGGTGCAGTGTTTGATGTGGAAAAGAATGTGAACATAGAATTTTGAAACAGATGGGAGACTAGCAAGGGCTGTGTTAAACAGAGCAACCATTGTGCTGGAGGTGCCTAGGCAGGGTCTAAGAGAACAGGCTGGGTTGTTGAGGGAAGAGCAGTGGCATGCACAGACACCTAAACAAGCCCTGACCAGCCCAGCCCCAGAAACAGCAGCAGTGTAGATATGAAACCTGAGCTGTGTGTTGGGGAGCAGCAAGAGCAGGGCTGTTCTTAAGGGGACAGTGAGTCAGGGACTGAGGGTGACAGCCAGGCAAAGGGAACAACTTACTGACAATACCAAAAAAACATAAGCAAGGCAGGTGAACAGTTCAGATCACCAGTCAAGGCTGACCTCAAGCAGGAAAGCCAAGCCCATAGGTCAGGACCAACAAGGATACATATCCAGATGCAGGTGCAGCTGCAACATAGCTCAGGCAAGGAGCAAGCACAAGAAACACAGTTTAAAGGCATCTCCTAAAAATGGTGGCAGTCTGGGAAGCACCTGGCTTCTTCCAGCTTTCTGTTAGATGGTTGCAAGGCCAGCAGGCAGATGTCTGCATTATCTAAATAAGCAGCCAAATCTCCAGCAGCCAAATCTCCAGGAGCAGGGGAAAGGCAATGAGGGCACTGACAGTATCTCACCTGACTTGGCTAAGAACTGGTATGGTCTGCCGTTTTGACATACCAGGCTGTTTTACTACAGTGGAATTACAACACCCATTGTAGTGGGCTTGAAGCAAAAAAAAAAAGGAAAAAAAATTAATTCAGTTCCTTGTTCCACTGAATGATGGTGTAAGATCCCAAAGCAGAAAAAACAGGAGCTATGCTGTCTTCTTTGCCGTGCAGAAACTTCTGTCCTTCATTCAGAGTCCTACTAGCTGCAGTTTTGTGACTTGGTCCTAAATAATGCAATTCCTATCAGATTATTATGTTTGAAAAAAATCCCAAGGACATTGATTGACTGCTATACTACAGTCCTTGCTGCTCATGATTGCTGCAGTGCCTCCACTCCAGCATGTGTCAAGCAAGAGCTGGTGGGTGTTGGGTACCTGCAGAGAAGGTACCTGGCAAGGTACGTGTTTTAGTGGGACTGAGAGAGTTACTTTTGGGAGGGAGGAATAACTGCCAGTAAAGGACAAGTTTCCAGTTGCTGCATATCCCATTTTACACTCTTCCAGCAGAGAATTGCCTGAAATACCAAGTACACATTACAGACCTTCTAGAACAATCTTTCAGAAAACCAATGAGACAGTTTGACATGACTTAGAAGATCTGGATTGCACTGGATGCCAGCAACCAGTGAGAAATTGAAATATTTGGTGCAAGTCATTCCACTTTTTTGTGACTCAATTCTCACTCTAAACAAGGGAATTTGCGCCTTTATGAAAGTGCTTTGATCTTCCCACGATAGGCACTGTATAATTTCTCAGATCTGTATTAAAAAATGATCTCTGGAAATAGACCACAGGGCAAGAAGAAGTACATCAAACAGCCAGAAGCACGGGGAGTCCCAGCTACCTACCACAATTACTCATACTAGATAGAAGAAAACCAAACCAGAACTGGTGACCACAACACACCACAGCTGGTCCTCTATCCATGCAGTGCTGTTCACTGCAAAGGTTTCAGAGATCCTGCCTTTTTCTTGTTGCACATGTCAACATTAGTTCTTTCCACATTTCAGGCTAATCTCTCTCTGGACTACTGCATCCATGCAATTCACTAGCATGCTTATACTGCACCCCCTGTTGCCTTTGTCATGCACCTTTGGAAGTCTAAGTTAAGCATGCCAATGAACTCTTTCCTTCCTTCTTCACTGCTTTTTCTTTTCTTCAAATATTAGGCACCATTGCTGGGGGATTTTTATCTGTAGAAGTGATATGGAGAAAATGTTGATTATTTCAATTTGGATTTTCCAGAACGGGTTCAGTTACTATTTCTGCTGAGGCATTCAATGTATGGATTTGCAGGTGGCTTTAAAAAAATTCTCTGAATCAGAAATTGCTGTTCATATGGAAGACAGTATGTGATGACAATTTCTGGTACTCAGAGAACAGGAGACCTAATTTTACACATTCTTAAGGATGTTCAGCTACAGCACAGTTGGAGTATCAAGTATCTGGGACTAGCTCTGGGCTCTGTTACTTCTTTCTCATGCTTCTGGAGGGAAAGTCCCAAGCTTTTACAAAGTTGGGAACTTGGTAAGTGGTATTACTTCCCTTCAACCTCTAGTCCAAAGCCTTTTACTGAGAATTTGTGCAAGTCCATTACTAAGTGCACTTAGACGAGAACTAGAGTTCTGTTCTCAGAAAGCATGACTAGTAAATAGGTAACAAGCAACTATGCTTTTCTAACTATATAGAAGCAACTGTTTCACTGTACCAGAGAGTTGAATGGAAATTAACAACCACTGTAGATAGTACCATACTTCCAGGGGAAGTTTCATTTTAGGTGGTTCTGAACTGGCACCCCACCAACTGTGGTTTTGTTTTTCAATGTCAAAAAATGTAACAACATAGATGTAGGCATAGATTATTATTTTTATTTCTCTTGTTAAAAAGTCAGTGTATGAACTACGTCACTATGCTGTAAAAACGCAACATTACTGAGTAATCTAACAATATGAGGTCCATTATAACAAGATTTTAGACATGAAGCATAAGCTTCACTGTGGATTTCCAAATTAAAAAAAACAAGCTTAAGAGGTAATGGATTAATTGTAACTGATGCATGTGGAATTTCAATACTAAGTGAATACAAAGTGGACTTGCAAAAACCAAACATAAATATCACGTCCTGGGTGAATCTCCATTATAATAAAATACAAGTGCCTACTAACTCAATGCTTAGAGACTGAAAAAACTATGGCAATATTCCTAATTCTGAAACAAACCCAAACAACAGCACATCCGTGGGTATTATTGCACAGTGTTGCTTTAACTGGCTTGCAAACTACTTTTGCATTAAGGAAAGTGAGACTTGCTTTTTTAGCTATGTAATCTTATTTGAAAGATATATAGCAAAAAGAATGGTATCCCAATTAGAACTTCTACATCCTTTATGAAATGGTTTAAGCTTATCTGGCACATCATGAAGCTCTTGAAATGACTCCACTTCTTCAGAGAAAAGTCTTTACATTTCTCAGAGGATGGGTGGACACAGAGTAGCAAATAAAGGGAAAAAAAATGACAGTGAAGATTAGTTTCCCAGTAAAAAGATGTCTTACATCACACAGCAGATCAGAAATAAATAAGATGAAATTTGAGGAGTCTGAATATAAATCCTTCAATGATGCCGCAAGAGTCACAGGCTTCACCAAATTAATGTCAGTATATTTTGTTAAGAATAATGCAGTTACTATATACAGTATGTTTAGCAGATAATGCTAACTAACAATACACTAAATTAATGGTAGTTAAACAAGAAATATACCAAACCAACATACTTGAAAAAAAAAAGGAAGGCAACCCCCAGTTATGCATAGTTACATATAATAATGTCCAGCTCCCTGGCGTCCAACAGATTGACACCTTCAAGCATCAGGAAGCAGTTTTCTGAGGTGTAAACAACATAATTAACAGAAACCAGCCAAGCTGTAGGGGAATTACACTGTCAAAAAGCTCAAGTCCAACCACAAATCACCTGTAAATGTTACCACTGCATAGCAGCAATGGGGGCAGTCATCCATTCAAAGGTTTTACACTGACATATTTCTTCAAAAGACCTTCTAAAGGATGTGCTATTTAACATGGTGGCGATCCAGACACAAACAAAAATGTGACAAACCCAAAGCACTTAGGTTTAGAAGCACTTACTGAAGAATTCATACTGTATTTACAGTGTATTGTGTATGACTGCACACACTAGTAAGAAGTTTCTCCTGTTTACTATTTCTTACATGGTATCTTACTCTTCATAGTATTTCTACTATACTGAGAAGAGTCTTTTCCCCAAGAAACCAACTTCTCTGATATGGAAAGCCACCATGCCCATATCTTGCTTTGCCACAGTAAGGCATGTACAACGAACATGACAATGTCAAATCCCCATGGATGACAAAATGACTCAGTTCTTCCCTTTGTTTCTTGCTCAGCTTCTCTGCTCCCTTACAACTCTGCAGGTCAGTCAGCCTCCAGTTCTTGTCTAGTAAGTAGAGGCTTCCCATCTGTATCACCCATCTTTTTTTGCATCTCTTCCACAGCTTTCAGCAGAGCTGCTCGCTCCTGCTCAAGAGTGAGAATGGACTGCTTCAGTTTGCTTTCATTGGTCAATAAAAGCTCTACTGTAGCTTCAAGGTTTTGGATTTTTCCATTAGCCACCTATTAAAGTAAAAAGATAGGAGGGGAGAAAGGATGGGAGGGGAAAAAAGGTAAATTCATTAATGACCGAAACCATCTTTAAACTATTTTTTGAGATATATGAATACATATAAAATACTTTAGAAATTATGAAAAATTAAACTGAGAATATAACGCAAGGTAATGAAATTAGAAAGTTACCAAATCTGCAAATTTTATACCACAGAACTGCAGGTTAAGATAAGCTTCTGTATGGGTCAGCTGGGAGATATTTTTGGCCACCTGTTGCTTTGCAAAACAAAGACCACTTAACATGTTAGCTGCATCCTCATTTCATTTCAACATTGAGTCCAACAAATACCAGGTTTGAAGGCAAAGGAGAAGAAGAGGATTTAGAGCAATATGCAAACGGAAAACACACTGTGAAAAATTTCAAAGATTCTCCCTCAAAAGGCTGCACGTACTGGCATTGTACTTCATGGTGAAAGAAAATATTAGATTGTTCAAACTCAACATGTGAGACCTGTAGGTACTTTGACAACATCAGACATAAGTTTGGAAGTTTCACACTGGATAACATTAGGCGACATGAGTATGGGGTGGTCTTTGCTTTCAGGAAAGTGTTTGTGTTTGTCTTTTTGATGAGCCCACTACCCATCACATAATTATAATGGGTTAAAAAGTTCAGCCTTTGGGGACAAAATACTGACAAATACTATGGACCCACATTATCTGGCAATGCGCTCTCCTCCTATCAGCAATGGGTCACCTTCCACCCTATGAAATAAAGTCTGATGAAGCCCACCACCAAGACAAAGGGCTTGCTCCAATACAGTGTTGGATAGTTAAGTTCCCTGCTGTGATTCTAGCTGCTGACTTGCCAGCGGAGATGAGCTCTGTAATATAAACTGCTTAAGGCTGTCAAGTCTGTAGGGACAGGAGTGGGTGGAAGACCACAGAATCGCAGAGTGGATAGGGTTGGAAGCAATCACTGGAGGTCATCTAGTTACAACCTCCCTGCTCAACCACAGTTCCCTAGACCATGTCACTCAGGACCCTGTCCTGACTGCTTTTGAATATCTCCAGTGAAGGAGACTCCACAGCCTCTCTGGGCCATCTGTGCCAGTGCTCAGTCAAGCACATTGTAAAGTTCTTACTCATGTTCAGGTGAAACTTCCTATGCACCAGTTGTGCTTGTTCCCTCTTTTCCTACTGCTCTGCACCTCCAAGTGGAGCCTGGCTCCATTCACTTCACACCTTCTCTCCAGATATTGATGATCTGCTCCAGGAGCTCCATGTCTCTCATGTCTCAGGAGCCCTGAATTGGACACAGCACTCCAGATGTGCTGAGGAGAGGCACAGGATCACCTCCCTCGACCTGCTGGCAATGTTCTCCCTAATGCCCCCCCCCACCCAAAGATCCCATTGGCCCCCTTGGCCACAAGAACACACTGCTAGGCCATGGACAGCTTGTTGTCCACCAGGACCCCCAGGTCCTTCTCCACAGAGCTGCTTCCCAGCAGGTCAGCCCCAGGCTGTGCTGGTGACCGGGGTTATTCCTCCCCAGCCCAGCCCAGGACCCTGCACTGGTTCTGATGAATTTCAAAGCTCTTCTCTGCCTGTCTCTACAGCCTGAGGCCCTTCTGAAGGGATCACAGCACTCTGGGGTATTGGCTGCACCTCACAGCTTTTGTGTCATCAGTGAACTCACTGAGGAGGTATCTGCCCCTTCATCCAAGTCCTTGAAGAATAAGAAAAAAATACTGGGCCCAGTATTGAACCTAGCAACACTGCTAGTCTAGTCCAACTAGACTCTGTGCCACTGATCACAACCCTTTGAGACCTGTCATTCAGCCAGTTTTCAATCCACCACATAGTCCACTGTCCAGCCCACACTTCCTGAGCTTACAATCCTTGACACAGGTACCTATAGGACATCACATATTGAATATCATCCCAGAAATCCATCTTCCTCTTACTACATTCAGCAATTTCCTTGTCCATTTTGCCAAAAGCTTCATGAAAATATCTTGCAAAGGAGTGCCTCTCCTGACTCCTCTAAGGCTCAACCTAGAACCTAAAACAGGATCAGATCTCACAGGATCAGAATGTACAGCTGAAGTAAATTTTTGTTAGGTGGGGCAATTTAAATCTGCATGATTGACTAGCTTTAGTCAGGATAAAGAACCAATGTCTGAGAAAACTAAATTTCCCTCACCAATTATCTTACAAAGTTTATGTCTTCAATAATAATCAAGAGGTTTGAAATGTCTGCTTCTTACCCTTGAAGTCCCTTTCTCCATCAAATTAAATTCACAGTCAAAAGTTTTATAGCAAGCATCCTGTTATAAAGCAGCCAGAAAGCTGACTTCTTGCTCATATAAGCAAAGAATAACCCCTTATGCAGAAACAGGTGCACTACCTCTGAAAAAACTGCAGACTGAACAGGCATTTAGCATATATTAAACATTATTATTCCACATAATGTTCAAACAATCTGGATAACAGTTAAAAAAGTCATAATAGAAAGTATGTCCTTATAGATAATGGATACTTTTTCTAATGTATCCTTAAACTGGGACATTGCAACTAGTTTACCCATTTTTGACAGAGTAGTATCCCTGCTGTAATAAAGCAGTGACTGAAAATATAAAATGAAGTTGAAAAAGCACTTTATTTTTAGTTATCTTCTACAGATATGATTTTAATTACAAGAGAAGAGGCAGTGTGTTGAATCAGCTTTTCACTAACTACAGGGATATGCTCTAACCACCCCTCTCTCAGAATTTCTTCTGCATGTAAACTTTGAGGGCTAAACTAAATAAAACTTTTAAGTGTCTACATTTTAAATTCACTAGTCCAAACATCAATCCCTCCTGTGATGTGATGTAGGACAATTTCTTCTGAAAAGGTGTACAAATTAGAAAATCAGTACATTAATCATAAATTTTACCTGCAGTTCTTCCAGGAGATCAAAGTTTTGTTTGCGCAAGCTACTGTTTGCCTTTTCTAATTTATCCAGTCTCTGATTGTCATTTAAAGATGAATCTATAAGTTCATCCTGAAGCACATGATATTCAACCTCATAAGCTTGCAACTGTTTAGCAATGTCCATTTCAAACACCTGTTGGATATAAAAATATTATTAGATGCTGTGCAGATCAAAACCATTGTTCTTTCAAGGCTTTAAAATCTATTGATCTAGATCTAGACTTGGATATTTAATCAATGCATACAAAAAAGGACTTATTTTTTGGCATTCACATTTCCTGTTGTGGAAATGACAAGCCTGAGGCAGCAGAGAGCAATATATTGGCATTGGATCTACTTAAAAACTTTGCTACTGATTTGCTGCCTGACTTCAGCAAAACTACTTACACTAAAGGTTTCAAGGGTGTGGGATTTTTAGGGTATTCCCCTTTTCAAACTTAATACATCTCAGTTTGGCATAAAACCCTCGTAGTCATACCCAGAATTAGTCGTCAGTTCAGAAAAAGTGTGGTCCAAAATCACCTGCCACATGCATAAGTGTAAGGCTAAGTAAAATAAAAGCTTTAAATGAAAAACTTTGCTATCTTTATTTATGATTCTATAGTAGTTTTATAGTCTGAAAGAAAATGAAATTATCTATCCTTACACTAATACACGTAACAAAACCATTATGTAACATCAAAATAGATTTCTATTATTGTTAACTACAAATCATTGAGATGAATGCTCTGACTTGTCCATGAACATTAGGAAAACCTTTTATTTTAAAACCATATAAATAAATTGAGATGCAGAGTGACCCAGAGGAAAAAACCCTACTATTTTATTTTCCTTTTCCTAGGTTTTGGTAAGCATTTACCTTCAAATTATTCATAACTATGACTACAATCTCCTCTACAAGCAGTGAAGAAGGTAGGAAATTAAAAGGACAAGTGTGCCAATCACAGAACACAGAAGAAATAAAAGTTGATTTAAAAATGTGTTTGAAAAATAGCCCAAGAAGGGAAGTTCCAGGATCATTCTTTATTTTTAAACCTCTTGTACTTTATTCATTTTGAAAATGAGTCAAATGTCAAATCCCATCTTAAATACCTGTTAAAAATAACAGGAACATTTGCAATTTTATTTATCTGCTTTGTCTACAAAACTTTAATTGTTGGTTAAAGAAAACATCAGTTTATGAAATGTTACTGTCAGATTTCCAATAAAAAAATATCTTGTAGTTAAATAGCAGCAGAAACATATATACTGAGCATCTAAGCACAAAAGGCTGAAATACAATTTTAATTCAAGTTTGATTACACGTAGGGAATTTTCATTTCCTGTGAATCTGAGCATCTCTGGAGAAGACACCCTGTTGAAATTTCAGTAAACAAGCAGTGCAATTCAGGAGGGCTAAATGTTAGTTCCTCTCATGATCTCTGCCACTTCTTGCCTCAGTACTCCTGAGGAGGGAGGGAAATCCCTGGTGTCATAACCAGAGTATCAAATCTGAAAGAAGGGAAACATGAAGCAATAAAAAGTTTGATTTGAAACCTAACCAACTGAAGGCAAGCTAAAGCACAGAACCAAAGGCTATGCTGCAGAAGGATGGTGGGGATTAACCCAGGAGCTGTGAATGGACTGTGGGCTGGTCAAACAGCTGCTCTCTTCAAAGGCAGCCCTGATGAAAAAGAGGGGAACTGCTCATCCTTCTGTTCACTTCTACCTACCCACTTCAAATTTAGAGCTGCCTAAAGAGAGCATCCCTCCCTCCTGCTCAAAGCACATGGTTTTCTGCAGGTCACCTAAGCACTGCAAGTCTCTCAGTCTGGCAGGTAACATACAACCCCCTTCACCCCTTGGAACTTCCTTGCTTTCCATCCCCTTGCACAGACTTTCTAGTTCTCATCTCCTTCCTTTGATGATAAGCACCAGGAGTCATTTTTCTGGCCCTAACGTGGGTGTGTCCCCCAGAATCTTTGCTGCCAGGCTTGGAGAGAGCCCCTGGCCAGCCCTTTGCAGAGCACTGTGCTGCTGCTGTTTTCTTTATCAACTCACGGGCTTTGATTCCCAGCAGCCCTTGGAGGTTTGTTAGCATCTATAATTCTCCACAGTACAGCTCCCATGTTCTGGACCACAAAAGGCCTTCAGAAAAACAAGCTAAAGCCCATCTTCTATTTGCCTGCTGCACTTTAGATGTCAAGTGTAAAAACATTAAGCATTTTTTTAAACAGACAAGTCTTGAGATAATTTCCGATTTTTTCATATTCCATAAGTATCATCTGGAGTATTCTGCTATCTTAGCAACATTGCATCATTTTCCTTGTCTGCTGTTTAAAAGAATTGTATCATGGATTCCAAGTTTTGCTGTCTAAAAGTCACCATTCACAGCAAGAGTCTGCACTGCCCCATGTACACCTGATGGAATTACAAAGGTGCTGTTGCTGCATACTGGGTCAGTGCCATAAAAGCCAGTTGAGACAGCTGATGTAGGGAGGCTTCTAATTTCATTAAGTAAGGTTAACATTTGTGAGGCTCTTGAAAGTCAATTTTTGCTTCTGATATGAGACTTGGAAGGCAAGATTCTTTGATGAAAAAAAATAATTTTCACTAAAGGATTCATAAAGTGATAATAACCAATGATTACAATACCATACAAAGCTACTAAGTTATCTTAGTTTACAAGTCATATGCTTCCAAAAGTTTTCAACATCTTCCAAACTACGGGAGAGTTCTCAGATTGAAGTAACTGTTCTGGTTTTTCTGTCAGGAACTTAACAGGAGCATTCCTTTGCAAACCTCTCATGTGTTCAGTTTATTTCATACCTGACTAATGGTCTTTTCCATCTGTACCAAACCCAAGTTGGGGAGAGTGCTTTTAATAAAATCAACAATAGTTTCTAGATTCTCATGCTGCAGAATTAAGGGTTTGTGGCTTCCCAAAAGGCTTAAAGCCACTTTAAATATAGCCTCTGATCCTTGAAGAAAGAGCATATCTGCGAAAACAAGGAAAAACAGGTTATATCAAGCAAGTACATCTTTTGACAAGAGTATCAAAACAATAAATTGTTCAAGGACAGCAACTTCTGATAGGAGTAACCTGGAGGTTAGATACACTGTGCTGGACATGTGCTTCTGACTGTGGCTTTAGAAGTTTTATAGGATCAAGATTATTACTGTGAATAGCACACCTTGACTAACACAAACATTTACTGATTTGTTTAGGGAGTTCTCACAAAAAATAAAGCAATTCAAGTTTAAGCTAAGTCTACAATAAACTAGGTAGTCAAGTTTGATCAATGTTGCCACTTTCTGTGCATGTAACAGTTTAGTGGGCTGTTCTGATGTTTGTAGGAACATAAATTTGAAGAGAAATCTAATGCCAACACCCTTTAAACATCATAATACAACAGGGAAAAACCTATACCTGAAGACACAACTGAAGATCTGAAATTCTGTTTTTCTCTCATGTGGAAAAAGCCACAAAACCACAATATAACATTGAGCAAATGAGCCTAAATGCACACTTTCCAGTAGCCTCAAGTTTCAGGTGAGTGTGTGTATTTTTAGTATGTGTCTCAGCCACTTCTGTTAATATGCTAATAATGATATTAATAAGTACCCTGAAATCTTAGTCATACAGCTTAAGTATAAATACTGCAGGTGGCCCTCCAATGACAGCACATGGCATACCAAGCACAGTGAAACCACTGTACACAGTGACCTTTCAATGTAATGTCCTTTCCCTACTTTTCTTTTACAAAGTGCCCATATATTTATAGAGTAAAGAAATGTAAGTCTGCAGTAAAGGCACTAGACAAGAAAGACAGTCTGTACAAACAGCACTGCCCTGCATTTGACTTTCCTGCTACTGTAACTCAGAATCTGCTCCTGGAGTTTTATTGAAGGGCTTGCCTTGCTAGAGACAGAAGCATATAACAAATTAACCAATACTGATGGAGGTGATAAAGAAATAGAAGACACTGTGGCATTTTTTATCATATTTCCTAAATATAAATTTACTTTGAAAGGGGTTCTCTTCTTCTTTCCCTGCTTTGTATTTGAAGCTGTGAATGCAGTCACAATCAATCACATACAAAGTAGAACAGTGAAAGAAAAAAAAGAAGAAAAAAGGTATGTCTTGATACTAAAAAAAAAAAAAAACCAGCCTTTCTTAGAAAAAACAAACTCTATTTCCAAATTTGTATCATAATAAAATTCCCCTCTTGCACTCTTTAACTTGCAATGTTGAAACTATAACTCATTTCACTCTCTCTCTCCAAGAAAGAAAACCACAAGTAAAATCTAGCCACAAATCTTGCACTTTCTTGATGTTTGTCCTAAAAGGAGTGTAATATTTTTCAGCTCTATGTTGAGCCAAATGTGAACTCCAGTGGCAGAAATTATTAAAAAATGTTAACAGGGCAGGCATCTACCCCAATTCTCTATTGAAACTCAAAACTATGGGAAAATTATTCATAGGGAAAGCTCTATATTAGGACAGGAAATACTGAAGAACAGCTAGAAACACAAAGTGAAAAAAGCATAGCTAAAAATAATGTTTTTATGATTCAGCACCTACTCCATAATGACATGCAGATTAACTCAAGGTGACCTAAAAGTCTGTATGACTGAGCTGGTAATACACAGCTGAAATCCCTCTCTCATTTAAAACAGCAAGTACTTAACAAAGACCTGTTTGTTATCCACTCCCCATGCTTCATATTAAGTGGGCTCCCAGCCAACAACAACACAGTGAAGGTACCCAAATTAATGTCAACATGACTGACAGCCTACAGGATTTAAAAAAAAAAAGTTTTATCTACAATCTTGAAACAAAATAAACACTATTCTATCAAATCTCCTCTAATAATTAGTAAGCAGGGGTACTAAAGAATGCATCTTTCTTAACACTGTACTTTCATCAGCTTCCGCTCAGAAGTGTTGAAAGCTTGGACAGATGAATAAAAACTCAAAAGGAGTTTTGCTATTTGATTAATAAAATGGTCTAACCCACTTCTTTTATATACTGCCTGTTATATGCCTGCAAAAAGCATACTCTTTGGAAATCCAAAGGAATGGTCTGTAACAATTGTATGATTAAATGGGAGTGAGCTGGTTTCAAATATTAGGTGTTCGGAGATGACATTAGAAAATGGAAGTGCAATCTCAGACTTAGTTAGGTTAGTAACCTATAAATCAGTTAGTTCAGCATCCACATTCTTTCCTCCCAAGGGCTCTAACAAGTCAGCAATGAAAATCTGTATATGAATCTTCCGCAAGAGTCCGTGAAGACATAGGTCAAAAATGATTGGATTTTAACTTGCCATGCTGCTAATGACAATGACTGGCAGAGTGACAGCTCTACCCATTTTTGTTTAAAATTGTGTTTCAGAGTCATTAATATGGCTGAGGATGAGATTTTACTTTCTAATGTAAGAGAATGTCCAATGTTCCTAACATACATAGCTTCAGTGAATACTGTTTCAAGGAAATTACTGAATACAAAGGAAATACTGGGTTTAAAGAAAATACTAAATACAAAACTGCAGGTATTGGTCACATTGAACTTTCTCTCTAAGAAATATCAGAGGTTTTAAAGAGGCAACAGTTTCTGCCACACATGCTTTTATTTTCTTGACCTAAAATCAGATGTGTGAAGATCATGTATCTGAGCTTCTATTCTAATGCAAAGTCTTTGTTTTCTAAAGCCCTACAATCCTTCAATGACAGAGAAAATACTAATCTGTGTACTAAGGCAGAAATCTAAATGTTTATAACCTCACTGCAGTAAATTGCCCCATTCAAATGCTTCTTACCATGTACAATACTACAAAAGATTAAGAATAACAAAAGATGAGTTGATTATAAACTGGGTATATGACACTTGCATCCAGTATTTCATTTAATTCCTACAGGTTATTACTGTCAGCTACATACTTCTTGATATACATTAACCTGCTTTGAACTCTTCCAGGAAAAAAACATGCTGTTTTCCCTGGAGTTTGGATGCTAATCATGGGACATACAGTTCTACCCTATACACCATCCTTTTTGCCTTGAGTTTTTCTAGCACAATTTTTAGCATGCCCTTGAACAGAAACCAGACAGAATTGTTGTTGGTTCTTCTTGAGCTCTATATTACTATTTGTGGCAGACAGGACCATATTGTTTCTAAATCAGAAAAGTGTCAATATTAATCCACTAATAAATAATTTCTTCATTTTATCTCTTAAATGAGACTGACTAAGGAAAATCAAATTAGCTTCTCACTAGAAGAGAAGCACTGGGAAGAAAGTTCCAATTCACCCCACTAGTTATGGATAATCCAGCACCACATAATGAATTCACTGAATTAATTTAATTAATTAATTAAAAAAAAAAAAAAAAAAAGAAACCGAACAACGGAAAAGGAAACAAAGCATCTTTTCAGACACTAAACAATTGATGAAATACACATCCAGAAGATAGCATCAAGGTAAATTCTTAATTGGAATTTAATTTAAAAAGAGAGCTTCTGTAGATTCTACAAATAGGCGACAGATGATTCCAAACCTTTTTGGAACTAAAATTGTCAGGATTTAAACTAGAAACACTAGTTTAAAAGTCTTGTATTTCTGCAGAGCAAATCCATGATTACACTGCAAGGGCCATCTTTGTGTGTGTTTTAAAACACAAACCTGAAGCTAATTTTCTGCTGACACTGCTTGAAATTATGATAATGGAGTAAATGGATATATTTCTCAGAAGATGCCTTTGTTACATCTCTTTTCAGCTTGAAAATAAATAATTGTTGGTTTTGAAGTGTCACTGTCATGATACAATGGCTGCCTTCATGGCATCAAATTTTACATCCTCTTTAGAAGTGGTTACAAGGTGGAAAATGAAACAATAAGGACACAAAGACATTAAATGCTGTCGTTTACTTTCCTCCTCTCTCTTCCAGTTTTACTGATATACAGCACACTCCATAGGATGACCTCTGTTGTTTTTCTTCTGTTCACAGTAAGCAAAGTATTTCTCCTGGGTGCCTGAAACAGGTTGGATAGTAATGCTGTTCCTAATAACAAGATTTCAAATGTAAGACTTCAGAAAGAACAGAGAGAAGTTTTATGAAGAATTACCAAACACTCTGGATACGAATCCAAGGGGAAACTGAGAGGCAAACATGGTGAGAAACCAGGGAGCAGCATAGAGGCTGGGACCAATCTCATGTTCCTCTAGGTGGTTATAGAGATCTCGATGGTAGTCATGAAGAAGTCGAGACAATTGGTACATCTGGATCTGCATGGAATAAGAACAAAGGAGTAAAGATCAACGTGTTTTAACAGTCATAATAGCAAAGTCCATGCTTCATACTTATCAGAAATAGAGAAATGTCAATTGATGTTTGGATGAAATTGTGTGGAAACAAAAAATACCCAGAAGCCACGTAAAAGACAGAGGATGGGTCACCTGTGAGCCTACAATAGGGTCATTAACAGGGCCATTTGAGCACAACAGAAGTCTTCTATGGTTTCCATAGTTTCCCCAGAAGTATTTTGATTTGAAAATCATGCATTTAAGATGATGTATTATTTTCCTAGATTATCCTCCCCTATTTTTAAGAACTCAATTTAAGTTCAGGTTTTGACAATACTAGCTGTATTGCATTATTATTATTATTATTATTATTATTATTATTATTATTATTAAACATTAGCATCCTTTACTTGAAAAAAATGAAATCATACCTGTAAAATTGTCATGTCGGGACGATATTGTTTTCTCAGGCCCATGTCAAACATAAGAAACTTCAGCATTTTAAAAGCATCTTCTTCACTCATATGGAGTAATAAAACTCCTGCTACAAAACTAAGGCCCTGGCAATATCCTACTTCCTGGTCCAGAAGTGAATAGGCCTTCAAAATATTGTAGAGTGACAGCTGCCCAGCTCCCAGCTGTGCTGAGAAATATGGGTGTGTTGGAAATGTTCGCCCTGTGGAAAAGAGCTGAAGTTAGCGATTTAAACTAAAAAATAAACAACAAAACCCCCAAAACCTTGTCATGTTGTCAAATTAAACAGCCTTTCAAAAATATAGATTCTTTTGAGAAGCAGATTTTGAGCCAACCCACAGGAAGACCATAAGAAAGTTAAGAATACAGAACAATTGACTCTTATACTCTACCACTGTTTTGTTACAGTCGTTGCAAAGTTAATTAGAAACTGTCAGGGGGTCGGGAAAACCTGTTGTTTGGAACAACTGAATACCTGATTCTTAAGTTTGGCCCCTGAACAGCTTAGTAAAGGATAATAAACTATTATAAGGACTATTATAAGTTGTCCTAATAAGGAAAACTATTAGGATCCAGGCACAGACTTGGACTATCTGATCTACATGGACTGAGGCCCCTTCTGTTTTCTTTTTCGTTTTGTCTTTTTCATGTAAATGTGTCTCTTGCCACAACCCTCCTTGCCCTGGTCCCTTCCCAGTCTCCATTTGCCTTTTTTCTTCTTCTCCTGCAGCCTGTACAATGAAAAAGAATTGTGTAGTCGTATATAAACTGTAATATATGTAATATATATGGTTATGTGAGAGCACAGGTAATAGAGGCAGCCAACCAACAGCGTTTCGTGCAGCCATTTCTGGGCTTTGTTTCCTCGAGCTTTGAGCATACAGAGATTATGTCCAGGATCAGCAGGGGACTCCTGGAAGTGTGAGGGTACTGCTGCTATCTGGTAAGGCTGATGCTGGTAAAGCTGATGCTAACAAATGCTTGTCAGTTGCCCTTGATGACAGGGTGCCGTGCCTGGAACCTTTGTTCCAGCTGATCTTTTATAAGGGAGGTCACTAATGACCTGGGCAGTGGGGCAGAGCACACCCTCAGCACATCCTCCTGGGAGGAGTTACAGATACACCTGCTACCACACAGAGGGACCTCAACAGGCTGGCCAAATGAGCTGCCAGGAACTTTATAAAGTTCAACAAAGTTAAGTGGAAAATTCTTGCAGTTGGAAGGAACAAACCCATGCACCAGTATTTGCCACCCATCTGGAAAGCAGCTTTCCAGAAAAGGACCTGACCGTTCTGGTGGTCACCAGGTCGAACATCAGCCAGAATTTGTCCTTACAGCAAAGAATGCTGATGGTATCCTGGGCTGCATTAGGAGTGCCACCAGCAGCTGGAGGCAGCTGATCCTCTCCCTCTACTCAGCACTAGTTAGGCCATACCTGGAATGCCCAGTTCTCTGTTCCCACTGCAAAAGAGATATGGCCATACTGGAGAGAGTCCAGCAAAGGGCCACTAGGAACATCTCTTCTATGAAGAGAGGTTGAGAGAACTGGACTGTTCAGCCCAGAGAAGAAAAGGCTCAGGCAGATGTTACCAGTGTGCACAAATACCTAGTGGAAGGCAATGAAGAAGAAGGAACCAGGCTCTTCCCAGCAGTGCTCACTGACAAAACAAGAGGCAATGGGCACACATTGAAAAACAGGAAATTCCACCTTTTTTTTTTTTTTTTAAATAATTGTAAGGGTGAATAGACACTGGCACAGGGTGCCCAAACGAGGTTGCAAAGTCTCCATCTATGGACATAACCAAAGTTTGAGCAAACATGATCCTAGGGCAGACTTTGCTTTGAGCAAGGGGGATTTTGACTAGATGATCTCAAGTGCTCCTTTTCCATCTCAATCACTCTGTGATTCTGTGAACAAAAACATTAAAGACTTAACCTTTACAGATTTTTTAAAAAAACTTCCAAAGACAAATTTTTCACTATTAGGAAAAACCCTCTCCCTATCAAACTTCCTCTGTGAAAGGAGAAATTTGAATACCTCTTTTGTTCTAGTATTAAGTGGAGCTTGTTTTCTGGTTGCCCACTTGTTAAATACCACTCCACCCTTTAGCTCCTGGAATGCTGCTGTGTTGCCAGGTACTATCAGAACTCCTGTTTCAAGACAAAGCCCGTGGCAGAGTCCTTCTGCCATCTGGTAGTTCGCTCTAGCATGTCACTTGGGACACGGCATTCAGTTCTGAGCAGGTCTCCCTGGCCAGGGTGTCAGAGTTGAATGTTACAGAATAAGTATTTCTAGCTTTCAAAGGAGAAGGAGCTTGCATTTCTTTGCTTGAAGGACAAGTTACTACAGCACACTCTAAAGGCAGACC
Source organism: Luscinia megarhynchos (assembly GCA_034336665.1). Taxonomy (NCBI): domain Eukaryota; kingdom Metazoa; phylum Chordata; class Aves; order Passeriformes; family Muscicapidae; genus Luscinia; species Luscinia megarhynchos. The sequence continues at coordinate 22,089,434 of CM067566.1, read as the reverse complement.
TGCACTGCCTCACTCAGGCAGCAAAGCTCATTTCATCTAAGTCATGAAAAAGAGTTACAAGCTTAGCAAGAATAAAAATGCTAAGAAGTTCTAAAAGCCAGTAAATGGAAGAGAAGAACTGCTAAACTCACAAGCTGATGTGCTTCTAAGTGCTCTGATGTGGCTTAACTAAGAATTTTAGCCTTTATTTTGGAGCAAAGAAATCTGGCCCTGCCAAAAAGAGACTAAATTAACTGTGATACCTCTAGAGCCCCACAATGCGAAATAAGTACCTACTATTTTATTTTTTGAAATGTAATAAAGCAAACCTAATTTTCCACCGTGTTCAGCAAACACCCAGTGCTGCATGGTTTCCTACACAGATAGCACTGTGACATATAAATTGAGCCAGTAAAGCAGCTGCTCTACCTTAGCTCTGCAGCCACATGCACAATCCTGGCCTCAGGAAGCGCTACTTATGTGAGGATATTTATCTGAGGATGCATTAATTCAACTAAGTGTGAGCAATACTACTACAGCTTTGGCTCATATTGTGTTAACAACTATTTAGCCTAATTTGGGCAAGGTTTGTAAGTATTACAACCACTGTGTTGCGAGAACACAGTCTTTTCTTTCAAGGTGAAGTGCATGCTCCTCAGAAGGATTCTTAAAGATTTAAAAGAAAATGCTTCTGATAGCCTGAAGGAACACAAGTCAGAATATGCAAATCCCTTCTAGCTGCCTATCCAGTTAAGCTGTCTGTTACCATGCAGCACAGCTCTATTTCAATGTGAATCACTAGGAAGTCTTCAGCTTCCTAATTCACCTTAAGGTTATGACAGGGCCCAATCCCTCTTTCAGCTAGTGGGCTGGCAAATAGCACCCTGGCAGAAACAACACCTTGCATGAAAACCACCATGAAGTCACCAGTTTGCCAACACATTTGTTTCTACAAGAAGAGCACATGGTTAAGATGAGAAAGTATTTGTGTGCAGAACCAGGGAGAAAATATGAACAGCTTGCCAAGCGAGTAAACCCCAGTCTGCTGTGTGAGACAACCAAGCTGAGACTGACTGTGCTCCCTACTCTCCAGGAGTCATCCCAGTAGCATCCCTCTGCTAAGGTGTTCAATTAATTAACCCAGCACAAAACTATTCACCTCTTACTGAACCACTTCAGTGTCCCACCCTTCACTGCTAGGACTATAAACACCAGGTACGCTGGACCAGAAAGTATTTGCTAGTAAATGGCTGCATGTAAATGCCTCTCTCAAACACTAGGGATTGTTGTCTGGCCATGCTTAGTCCAGGGGAATTCCTAGTTCTGGTGTGCAAAGTCTGAAGGGAGACAATTTACACATCCTGCCTACTCCTTAGATTAAAGCTCCTTGGACTATTATTTTCCCAGTGCTAAGTCCAAACCAGACAGGTCTGCCAAGTAGGGGAAAGGTGAAATCTACCACCACCCTTTCCCACCTCTGGTTGTGCCACCTTATGCAGAAACACACCTGTTTCTTCACATTCCTATGTATTTTCCTATGTGCTGGCATTTTGACTCACTTTAACAAGCAGTGCAAAAAAAGGAGAAAATAGGCTCTTTATCATCGAAAGCTTAGGTTACCATTTAAACTTGACAAATTTTCTCAGTGCAGTACCCACTGAAGACAGTCAGCACATAGAGTTTTCAATAAAATAATAAATGGTGGACCCAGACAGCTCTGGGTATAGGTAATCCTTCCTCATCAGGCAAGAAAGGGGGTAGAGCATTTGCAGTGAAAAATGCTTAAATAATTTTGAGTAGTTATAGAACATAATTATGAAGGGATAATTCTGTACTAGTACCTTACAGAAAAGATGTAAGAGAAAATAATGGGTATTAATCATTCAGATCAGTCCAAATACAACATTCCCCATAAATTTTTATCATTCTTTTACGTGACATTTTGTTACTTGCAGTGCATAATTTCCTTTGATGGAGTTTTTCACTGCAAATTCATTTGATCAAATGAAGTGATAATGGACTTCTTAAATTCACCCATACAGCTCCTCAGAAGCAAAGTGTCAGTGCTATGCCCTGGAAGACATTGATTTTTTTACCTTTATTAGGGAAGAGCATAATGAATACTGAGTTCAGCGTGGGATTATCCCACACACAAGAGCTGTGATCCTTTTGGAAAAACATCAGCTCCTGATTTCTCACACCAGATTAAAAACAATTCCTACCAACAACACATTATTAAATAGTGAAAGTAATTTTGTGCATTTCCTTCTTTAAGTACCTTACAGAGATTGAAAACTCCTTTTTTTAATTTCAGACCACTACTGTACTTACCTAGGTCAATAAGAATTGCATGCTGTTGGGAAGTTAGTTGTTTTAGGAGTTCTTTATAAGGTGTGTCCTTTGGTTGTTGTTTACTTGGAAACTGATGTTTAAGATGGTATTGCTCTGCTAGAAACTTCCAGATCTCCCCACGGTGGTGACGTGGTACTCCTGAGCAGAGAAAGCAATTACACCAGAATTGGTATCCTGCTGAGGGTTCTGCTACAGTTGAGCTAACAGGATTGAGGAACTGAAGATGCCTATCTGCTACACAGGCAGACTGATCCCTATTGGTTACTTCCAGTGGACCATAGAAGTAGACACTTCAGTGCTTTTACTTCCTCAACCACTACAAGACACCAGCACCTCAACAGAAATAATTTAAAGCAGAAAGAAACACTAGGAACTACCTAAGGTTAATGCTTACATGCAGTCTGAGAAACACAAGAAGATGCATCAAGAATTGCTATGCTTGTCTCTGAAAAGTTATATGCTTATCTCTCATTTTTCTATCTAAAGTACACAATAAACCACTGCAATAGAACTAATACACATTTTTCACTAATACAGCATGCACTCTACATTTTGGGAAGGTGGAATGCTTCCTTAATGAATGGTACACATAAAACTGTTTTAAAGTTTGAATTTATTTCTCTTTAAAAAGGGCAGATGCTACTTAACTATTTCACATAAGTAATGATAGCCTTCATTTTTAAACTGTATGCACAGCTCTGAGAGTAAAATTAGTTCAGCACAAGACTATCACTCACTATTAAATCATCTACACAAGAAATCAATGCACTTTCACTTGGGGAAGTGTTCTGTCTAATCCATAATGCAGTGGAACCAGATATCACAGTTTGAAATAAATTACAGCTTGAAGTTTTTAGGACTGGTTTTTCCTTTTGGTATATACGTAACACATGGAGGACAATAACAATAGGAGAAATCAAGAATTACTCAAGCACACAAGTTACGTGGAAAGATAACAAAACATACTAGGATTTGATATTGTTAGAAATCTAGATTTACCCAGTCATTTTAAATGGGCAATTTGGTTTAACTTGCTTGTATAATTGCACATAGGTGCAACATTTAAAATCTTAAACTTCTGACAGTGGTTAAATCTTGATACTTCCTTTACATGTTGGAAAGCTTTGTGAAGAACTATAAAAAGTTCCTTGCAGTAGCCATCTTCACCACTGGTCCATCTAGCACTCAGCCTAAGGCCTTTAGGTCCAACCATGGGAAATGTAACATTGAGTAATAGCCCAATTTCTTAGAGCATTTAGAAAATATCCTTGCATTACTTTTGCTGCAGTGGAGATAGAGGTGGCTGCTCAGCCTTGCAGTTGTGAGGAAGACTGTAGGTAGTTGTTTGCAGGGACAAAGTGTTCTTGAACTCAGAGAAAAGGAGTTCTGCAGAGATACCCATGTCTACTGTTAGTGCACAGACATAACACACAGGCTGGAACAGAGAATTTCCACAAAACGGTGCAGAAGGCTTCTTCAGTTATTCACAGTTACTTATTGCCATCATGCAGGCTTTTCTTCTTCAACTATGCAATTTTAAATTTATAAAATCAGAGTTTTAAAAATTGTAATATATTGAAATACATCTCCTGGTAAGGACAAAAATGTATGCTGTAGCTGCAGTGATACAACTGCATCTACCACTGAAAGGGACTGGTACTTGCATTTGCATAACCACGATGGTACCAAATGTTGTTACTTGTTTAGTCAGCAGCCTGAGGGACAGCATTCAAGAGAATATGGTTATAAGGAGGGGTTAAGTGGCCACACTACTCCTTTTCAGATACAATTTACATGCATTTCAACAACTCAAAAAACAAACTGTTTACCTTGTCCGACAGCAGAGTGTATTTTTTCCACATCAAATTTAATCTTTGACCTTCCAGGAGTACTCAACATTTTTTCCCAAATCAAAGTTACATCTTTTAAGCATGGTGTGATTTCTTCATAGTCAAGTTTCAGGCGTCTGTTCTGCAAATTGTTTTCAGATGCTAAAAAGTGATATAAAGAATGTAGCAGTTAATATTGTTTACTATTTCTAAAATGGATTCATTTAACTTATAACTATCTCGTGCAATCCACCTAAAACATTTCATATCTAAAATTTCATGATTCTGGGGTTGGATCAGTTTGTTTGGCCTTTAAAAGATATTATATGCTATATTAATTGTGTTTGGACAGCTAAATTGAATTCCCTACTCCTAACCAACTCCTAAATATTAAAAAAAAACATGAGAGATGATAACTACTGAAATAGAAATAAGATTTTCATAAGAGGAATTTTCATTTCCCCAGCTCTTCAGTGCAGGAGACTTTCAGCAAATAAAAACACAAACCAAATTTAGTCATCTATTTGTTATGCATACAGGCCCATAATAGTAATGATTAAGTAAAAACAATAGCTGGGAAAACATCAAAAAACCATGGCAGAAATAAAAATGATTCTGTAGCTGAGTGTAATTCCAAAGTTTAGAAGCAGAACAAGAATTTCAAAGTGTGTCTTGGTAAAGCTTTTAAGGTATTTTTTTCCTGTGGGGGCATTTTAGCACTAAAATGTGCCTGGAAAACAGGGTTTATTAATGTTAATTACATAAACTAGATAATAAAGCATGTTTTGTAACAGTGGATGGATTTATGCAGGTAATAAGACTGAAAAAATAGAAGAGGAGAAAAAGAGGCATAGTTCATATGAGATACAAATATGTCAGTCGTCTATTCCTTAAAGGATGAAATGATCAAAGAAAATGCTATAAGGAAGCCAAGATGAAGATACAAAGTCAACACTAAGGAGAGACAGTGGGAAATTTATGGAGAAATTAACAAAATAGGTTACCATTTTTTAACTAGTCTGTAATGTGGCTGAGTACTCAATGCACCTAGTTTCAGGACAAGAGCAGCTCTCTACTTGCAAGAAAATCAGTAGAGCAAAAGTTCAAAACACATAAAAGTCTAGAAAGGTTCTAGAGTATTAAACAAAAATGAAAAGACAATTCCCATACAAATAACACGATTTGAAACTATGTTTATGAAATAGTGTATCGTGAAGTAATCATGTTTTTAAATTAACTTGCCCTGATGTATTTACAGTACTTTATTGTGATGATGCAATACTGTAATAGGAACAAGATACCCTTATTTTGAGGACATTCTGCCATATATCATGAGCCCTCTGCCACTTTTGAGGATTGCACAGTATGAACACAGTATATCACTCCTATCCATTTCAGTCTTGAGACAATCTACGTTAAAATGTTATTATATTATCTTTTGATAATTTAACTCTCCATTATTTGTATTTTTAACTCCTTTATATAAATTTAATAAACAGTTACATGGCATAATAACACTATCAACACACTGAACTCAACTTGTTCTGAGATCTCTATCAGTAATTAAGGTTTTTTAAAATATTGAATTCTGAGAGTCACAAAGAGTTATCTTGTCCTGCACTCCCACTGACTACACAAGCTTCTAGATTTTAAAAACTGGAAAGAAAAGAACTGTTTATATCTGGGATTTGTACCCGTAGTTGCTTTCACATGTGAATGAATTACTTTATTCAATGAGGTTACTCATGTGATTTGTGAGGTTACCTAAGTATTTGCAAGATTTGGACCTCAGAATTTCATTTTTAATTCAGTGATTTGTTACTGATACATGAAATACACTGCACTCACAGTTTTATTATAGCTATGTGTCCACACGGAAATTCAGTCTATCTAAAAATATTTGTCAACTTCTTCACATTTTTGTCAGGTCAAAACCGACACATTTATAAATCAGAATATAGAAAACCTTAAAACACAGATGGTACTGTATGAATATAACTTAAAAAAAGGGCATTGAAATTTCAGCTTATAGGAAAACAAACTCAGAAAAATCTTTTAATGTTTCATCTTCTGCAAACGAATGTTTTGTGGTGCTTGGCAATTTTTCAGACTTTTCTGCTTTATTCGATCTTCTTATGCTATATGCAAAAATGTGACATGTGAGGACTGACGTGAGAATATGCCTTTATCAATAAGCTTATTTAGATACTGACACACCCAATTCCCAGTATGGCACCTAAGCACTCCTAGTAAAGATGCTGTGCTCACTGCAGCCCAGTCACCTATTGTTTCCAGTATTGTCTCACCATCTGAGCTCTTCATGTAGCTAGGACAATTTCCTCACCCCACAGGGCACACAGCACAGCTGGGCCTTCAGTTCTGCCAACACCCACCTCATTCATTCACTTACTAGCTTTTTAGACATGCTCATCTTAATGTATGTCTGATGGTTTTGCAATTTTTTCTTTTGGGCAGACGAAATTGGAGCATCTAGTTAAACTTGCTAAAATGTGTATGGATATTAATGACCTGCACTTGCCAGAAATTTGACTGCAGGCTCTAGATTCAGATAATTTGAATATAAGAGAATTTTTTTTTTAAATCAGGAGTATAAATACACAAAACAGAAAAAATTTATTTCGAAATGCCATTAAAAAGTTACTGAAGTCTGTACAACATTCTAAGCTTGAAGAGACTGTATAAATGATTTCTCTAAGTACCTCTTCTCCAGATGGTCTCAGCCTCTGGCCAAGGACACTGTATATCTGGTATCCATTGCCATATTTTATTTTACTGGATTAGCTAGAACATTGCTGGGAACATGCTTATCACCTGTGGGTTCTTAGGAAACTCGAGTGTCAGGTGTTCTTCAGATAGGGCTGAAATAGGAGAGCTGAGAGCAAACAGCCTACAGGTGGGCCAAGTACTTTGGCAGGCCATATCCAATATCCAGGTGTTTTGTCTTTCCAGCCACGTGTCTTAGCCTGAGTTTAAAGAAGGATTTCACATTTGATATTCTGAACTTTTCATACAGCTGGCCCCTTTCTCTACACACTTCTTGCAAGTCAAATCTTCCTCAAGTTTAGACAATAAAAAGAAATATTGCCATTTTCATGCCAGGTACCTTCCCTTTTGAGGGTTCAGGTGCCTACTCCCTTCCTGAACATCTAAAATCACTCAAGATAAAATTTCGGTCCTCATTATTCATATCGTCAAAGGAGCAGCTCTCAAAGGCAATCACTTGAGATTCTGCATACAGCTGTTCTTTATGTGTAAAAATTGCCTCCAAAATGGATTTATTGCAGCTAAGACATTCACAGAAAAATCGTGGTGAAGAACCATTGCAAATTACTGTTTCCCAAGTTCCTTCTCATCACCCTTTGGACTGATGTAAGTCATTACCATTCTACAGAAACCCTGCCTGCACAGTGTGGTACAACTGCAGGAACCCACAGTTTCAAGTCCACAACAACCTCTTTAAGATCTTCCTTTGAGCCTCAAGACTGGCTAAACACAACGATGCAATAACCAATACTTACACAAGCACCTGTGGATATGAATGTAGAAAAGAATTCAGTTCATGATACTGATCATGCTGAATTCCTTGTGAGAACTTCTAGACACCAGCCTAAAAACCCCAGCCATGGTAAAGAGAGTGTCCCTTCAGATCAAGCAAACAAATAATAAGGTGAAATATAAAAAAATTATCATCCATTGTCACCTACACTAATGAATGCTGAGGGAGATGTTGCTAATCTGATTTACTTGTGTGTTCCTAGAATGTTTCATTAAGGCTTGGTGCAGTCCACTACCAAAGCCACAGAGAAAACCAAAAGGTGAACTTGTATTGCAATAGGGTGTAGTACTCAAGAACTTCAACAACCTTGTAACTTCTGGTTTTCTTTCTCCATTCTGAGGAGCAGTATCTGCTGGATAATGGCTTTCTTCCACAGTTCACGAAGCTCATGGGGTGTCCGTTTCCTTTCTTCTTTCACTGGCCCAAAGGGGCCATCTTCACACACTGGCTCCAATGGGGATCTGGGTGGAAGATCTCCCAATTCACAGTAATCTTTAAAAAAGAGAAGCTGTTGTTAACTACTTGGATGTCATGAACAGGTGAATGGACACAATTTGAAAGACTGGGAATATATAGATACACACATCCACACGTATACACACTAACTCATGTATCCATCTATATCTAGAGAGATAGGATAGATAGATAGATAGATAGATAGATAGATAGATAGATAGATAGATAGATAGATAGATAGATAGATAGATAGATAGACAGACAGATAGATAATAGGTAGCAATACCAAGCAAGATTTCCCAAATGACAGTTTCAAGCAGACTTAAAAGCTGCTTCAGAATAAGAATCATACAGGCTAAAGCCTAGAATAATTTTTTCTATAAACTGGTAAAAACATTGCACCACACACCAAGACCACATCTTGCTAATTACGACTTGACACACAGAGAACTGAAAGGAAAAGGCAAGTTTGAGAAATCACAAAAACATAACCTACAGCTGAAACGTGGCATGACTCAAATAGCAGATAAAATCAAATATAGCACCCACATAATTTGAAGAATAATCTCTAAAGCATGTTCAACAAAGAAAACACACGCCCTTAGCTGCACAAACACACCACCACCTAAGGTCACACAATGGGATGATTACCAGTTCTTAAAGTAAACAGGTGGAGAGAGAGACAGGCACTTAAGACATGCTTGTTTCCACTTTTCATTTTTAACCATATCATAACCTACTGCACTTTTTCTTTTGGCTTCAGCTGGCCTACCACAAAAATATATCATTTTGTCAAGCATTCAAGGCAATTCTAAGATTGAAAATATTACAAAAGAAAGTGAACATTAAATAAATCTCAGGCAAATTGAAAAATAATTTATTTTTAGGGAAAGAGTGTGTAACTTTTTAAATCAAGTAATCAATGTAAGAAGCATAAGCTGTTATACTTTCTTTTCTTAATACCTGCTGTAGTATCACTTAATTTTATTGTTTTATACAGCTTCTCTGGATGCTCAGTAATCTTTGACAGAACCTGTATCTAGAAGAAAAATTACTCAATTCACCAACTTTAAAATGAATGGTCAAAACAACCAATCTCTTCCTACCAAATCTCAAATGGAAGGCCATTGCAACAGCACTTCTTCACCCAATCAGAATGGCTATGAAACGGTTCCCTGAGCTATTCATGCAGGACAGTGCTTTCAAATTATTGCAACAAAATCCATTCACAGACTCGCCAGCCAAGGAGAAATACATCTGTGTGTGCTATTTTGAACTGCTCCTGCAGAAAGAGCATTCCTGATGCAATTATTCTGATGGCAGCTCAGTGATCTACTTCTTTATCATTGCCTAGCATAGTGGTAAAGATTTTGAATTAAACACACATAACATCTCATCTCTTAAAACGAACAAAATAGGAAGATTTCCCCCCCTTTAAATTCTGCCCAGACAGTTACTCTGACTCATGCAGTTCATATGCAGCTATTCTTTCCTTGTTTGTTTGAAGGTACTCACACAACTGAGCTCAGATGACTAAGAATGGAAATGTTCCCAGCTGTTCACTTCTGCTTTTCTAAGTCTTGCCATTATCTTCTCCTCTCAAAGAGTCAGAGAGAAATACAGTGGCTCCAAATACCACTAATTTCTTTATACAACATTTATTTGCTTGCCATCACAAAGTCTAGGACTAAAATATACATATTAAAAAGAATGTAACATTTTCAGCTAGCAGAACAATTTAAACCTTTACGACCTTGCACTCTGGATATAGATGTGTATACCCACACTTCTGGTATCTACAGCATTTCAAAGAACAATGAACATCATGGGAATGAGAATTAGGCAAAGGTCAAATATTTGACACTTTAATGGCAATCACCATTTTTGCAAAGCAAATAGGAAAACTGACAGGTGCACAAAGAAATACAGCAGGTTATGAGAAGTATCAATACAATGAAGAGACTGTATTATATTCATTAAAAGATCTGGGAAACATTAATCCTTTTTCTTCACAGGTAAACGGAAAGACTTCAATGGGCTAAGATGCTGCAATTATGAAAGAGATACAGGCAAATGTCAGCACACAGAGAAGATACTCAATAATTTTCATCTTGTACTGACCATGAAAGGAAAATTATTTTTATTTGATGGCTGGTTTTGTTGCAATTGCTGATTTTAATGCACATGCACTACCGTCAACAATGTTCTGTACATTTTTTTGTAGAATTTCTAAATATAGTGGCTTTGATCCCAATTTTCCTTAGTGCATATTAAGAAATATTTAAAGGGAAATGCTCTTAAGGATAATGCTGGTAGAATTCACTTAATTTGCTTGAATAAAATAATAAAGAAATAAAATAGACAATCTTCAAGAAAACGTGTTAATTTCCTCTAAGGCTGCATACAGTACAAAAGTGGTCACCATACATCAATGTAAAAAAGTAAAAGTGATCCAGATAGGAAACCCCTTATCTACTGTACACTGTCTGTGGTCTGTTCACATCTTATATTCATGTTCCATTCTCACAGCATCCAATATGGAATGCAGGCACGTCTTAGGGGAAACAAGTCTCTTCTACACATCCTCCCAGTGGCTTATGTGTCTCTTTTAGAACCAGATGTGTATTCTGATTTTATGTATGTATATATGCACTGATATGAAAGAAAATAATAGATTATGTCCAGATACAGTTTATGGCCACCTACTTGCTAGAAAAGCCCTAAACCCAAAAAAACCCTCAGGCTGGCAAAATACATTCAAGGAAATGGATTAAACACATCGCATTCCTAAAGCAAGAATGAACACATGCAACATCTAGACTCTTCCCATCTTCAATGCACACATCCCACTTTCTCAGGACAAATTTTAGGGATTGGTTTTCAAGTACCAAATTCACAAATTTATCAGAGACATTACTCACTAGTCGTTCTCCAGTGATCAAACTGTGGCAACACCTGAACTGCTGCAAAGCATTAATTACTGAAGGCCATGGTCCTGCTTCCATTTAGGCTGAAAATCTCCCATCTGTTACTGGCTAATCTGATAAAATCAGTATTCACTAAAAGAAATAATGCTTAAGGCTATATAGAAAACCAAAAGGTTTCACAATTCTGTAAGCCGAACAATTATGATTATCAATCCTACCTCTAATGCTTCTGTGAAGAATCCTAGGATTGATTTTGCCTTCCAAACTGCAGCTCCTTTTCAATTTTCTCTTTTGCTTCTTATCACTTGTGGACATTTAACAGAAAGTCTAAAGTCTACTTTAAAGTCAACACATTCAAAAACTGCCTTCCTTCTCGTCTGCATGCTGGCATGAGGCAAGATTTACAGAATGTGAAATGAACCTGTTTAACTGCTCAGGTGGCCTATCAGAAGTCTGCAGAGTGGCATGAGCTGTTAAAGGAGGGAGGAAGGTGGAATGTGAAGGTAATCCCTCAAAGCAAAATAAAAAACTCAGACATTTGGTAAGTCAGCAGTAACCTATGTCCATGAACATGCAAAGTGATAGAGAGACATGCCACCAGCTTCCAGATCCAGAACAAGAGCAGAAATACTGTGACAAGGAACTGAGTACTGCATTGTAACACACCAGGGATGTGGAGGATAGCAGAGAAAGCAAAAATAAACAATACAGTGATCCAACTGCATGTAACTGGGAGCTCACATTCCACTGAACCAAACTGCCATGGGGAGCCTTCAGAAATTTTATGAGATTAGTAGGTGCACTTAAACAGGATCTGAATGCTTCAGCACACACTGAAAGACTGCTTCCCTGTTCATCTGCCAACTTAGTCAGCTTTTGTTGACTCCTATGCCACGTTTGACCTGACTCTAACTCCTTGCAAGTATATTGCCTCCTTTGCTTCCACATAAAATTCTACCTCCATACATGTTACTCCTACAAGCCTATTGCACTTCTCTAATTTGACAAGGATTTGGCAAGTTGACTCAATAACTATTAGTATATTTGATCAATGGTAATTTTGTAGTAATTTTCCATTTGAGATTCATACTTGGACTACACTTAAGAACTATTCTTCTGCACAATGCAATTTTACAAGTCTGTGGGTCAAACCCAAGGATTCCCTGAAAAACTGCACTTCACTGGGAAAATCAGCATCTTTCCTGAGCTTGTGAGAACTTCTTCAAGGTACTGAATTGCAGATGACACTGCTCATGAACCAGATGGAAATGTTACTCAAATATTCCAGTACCTCATCCATAAGTACCTCAAAAGCACTCCTCTTATGCTTCCACTACTTGTAACACCCAACAAAGGACAAGGCCAGTAGGAACAATGGACTGAGATGGAGTTTGTACAGCTCATCTATTCATTTATACTCAGCTGTTGGCTTCACACGGCAGTGCTTCAACCCTAAGGTGCAGAGTATCTCTACACTGCAAAAGGATCAACAAATGCTTTACAAAAACCTCTTACATGGACAGATGATACAAAAAACGAAGTACAAAGATTAAGAAGGAAGTATCAAGATGTATTACTATCAGGGACCACACTAAAGAAAGCCTGTGCATGGAAAGACAGTGAATGATCTCAGTAGTAATTAAAGCAGACAAAACTTGATCAGAAATTACATGAACAGAAGATTTCATTCGTAAATCACAAAGAAAAAATTAGTTTATCAAATATTTTCCTAATCAATCCACCTTAGTATTAAACAAGGTTTAAGTAACAAACCGACCTAAAAACCTAAATTTAAAAAACATCCTTTCAGAAGCACTTAGTCTAACCAACCTGATTTTCCATTCAGGTAGTACAACATCTTCTTTCACACATGGTACAGAAATAAAGAGGAATGCAAACTTCTACAACCAATATAGCATTCCTATTACTTTACACAGCTGCCTGGAATATTTAATTTCATAATCAAATGTAGTAAAATGACCAGGAGCCTTCTATAATCAGAAAGCTTCAGATACAGAATCACAAGAACCAACAAGTTCTTCTAATCTGACATACAACTTAAAGCAATGGCTGAATGAGAAATTCTTGAAAAATTGTGTATTTCAACACTCTAGATTAAAATCAGCTCTGAAAGATGCTTTGGACTTTGCTTTTATTTTAAAGCCAAGACTTCCTAAAAAGTACTTACTACCTCCAAATTAATCTCATTTGCTAATCTTATCAGTCCCCGAGGAAGGAATGCCCTGATATTTCAATGGGCACAGAGGCCATCAAACGTTAATCATGTACTTACTGGTTGTAGCCAAACTTCTGTGTGGCAAATGAAGATTGAGCATATATTTGTTCTGAAAGCACCAGAACTGAGTAATCAATTATAATCAACTGGCTTTCATTAATAATAACTGTGCTGCTAAAACAGTATTGGCAAACACATTACAAATCATTTACACCCCATGAACACTCTAAGCACAGAATGCTAAAGCAACAGTTTGTAGTATTTGCAATGCTACTACAAAATGATTTTTAAAAAATTTGCTTAAATAATCAAGAGATATAGTCCACACCTATAAACAGATAGATAGGTGTTAACTACAGCTGGTTTCAAGAATAACAGTTCTTCAAACTTTTTTTCAGCACTTAGGATTTAACAGTGTTTGGATTTGCCACTAACTGACAGAGGCTGAAACCAAATTAATTTTAATTAATGAATCAAGTTTGTTTTCCTGTACAGAGATACCTATGCTTTCTAAACCATTTCTTTTCTCGCAGCTCAAGCTCTAAAACAAAATGTAGTTGATGTTTTTATCAGAATTCATTCCCTGAGTACTGCCAAGTGATACAAGCATCTCATTGCTCTAAATTTCAACTTCTTTCACTGTTCAACAGGTAACTTCATCACACATTGCCCACGTTAAAATAAATCACCCACTCTCCAAACTAAAACTGACATACCTGTTACAAAAATCTTGTTGTCTACTTCCAACACAACTCCCTCAGCAAGAAAGGCTTCGACAAGCACCGCTTACTTTCCCACCATTTCTTTCAAAAATTATTTACACCTCCCTTAAATCCAGCAATTAACTTGACTGTGCTGGGAGTTTCTGACAATCTGCAAAACAGTTCTCCTATTATAACTAATTCTGAACAGTCAAAATCTGAAAACTGTAGTGAAAACTGTCCACTGCACAGAGATCTGTAGATGCTGAATAAATATAAGTGAAGATCTTGCTGCACTGCAGAGCAAGGTGAAATTTCATTATCAGTCTACACTGGTTTAAGGATGTCCTGCTCCTGAGCAGAGTAAGGGCACCAACCCTCACCCTTCCAGACACCTGTCCCTGCCTGCTCTATTACTTGTGTAATACTGTGAGTGGGACTAGAAAACTGACCCAGCTGAAAATTAGGGCTTTTGAGTGTGTCCATACTTCATCTGGTTTAAAGTGATCACTGAGTTGTTGTTCTCTTCCCCTTTTTATAGAGAACTAAAGAGTCCCATTTGCATAGCTAAAAAAATGTGGCTCTTAAATGATGTTACAGAAGTAGGAACATCTGCCTGAAAATAAGGTGGGGAGGTATAAAGGTTAAAATTAAATAACTGAGGAAACACATTTATCATTTAGAATGTGAGTATGAGAACAGTGAGGAGGAGAGACAGAGCTTTAGAAAAAGAATAATAAAAACCTTCTTTCAAAAAAAAAAAGTAGCATTGTAACAGATCAAAGCGTGATCCATTTTGTAAGAAGACTCTGCTGTCCTTTTTCCATCCCCTCCACTTTGCACATTCAACACTCATTACAGTCCCACAAATGAACAACAAAAACAAGACCCCGAGGATAAGACACTGCGTCTGAAGGTGCCAGTGAGAGAAACGCTGCCCCCTGGTGCTTCCCACCACTCGCAACATCACAACTAGTTCAGGGGAAGCAGCTAAAAGCAGGAGCTGAGGCTGGAGAATTCAAACTGCAGTTCCATTTGCTACAATGGAACTAGCATAATTCAACACTCCATCCTCCAGCTACCAGCTGTAAAGTATTAGAAGCCTACAGATCTCTACAGATCATTTCACCCATGCAGAAAATCCTTTCTAGGTCTTCAAACTGGAGATCATCCTCATCTTCAGGCTCACCAGGGATCACCTGCCTGTCCTGTCAAGCAGCAAATTGCACAATAATTCTCTGATGTGCTTAATTGTAAAGTTATGTACAGAAGCAGGAAAAAATACTGGGGGAAGGGGAAAGTGGCAGCACTAACAAGCAGGAAGTGGCTGGGAAAGGGTGTATAGGTGGAGCTTTGCTCCCACAACAACCAAAAGGAATGGTTTCTCTACAAGGCTTTCTGTTGCCTCAGACTGCTTGCCTTCCTGAGTATGGCTACATTAGTCCAATCATCAGACAAGACAGGAATCTCAGCCAGCAGCAAAAAATGGCTTTCCAGCATATCTATTTGCAGTATTTTTCTTCTACCGATTTAGGACTGAATATCCTCCTTTGTGTATAGTAAATCCTTCCTTTTAAATAATGGTGTCTGCAAAACAAACTGCTCTCTGACTGGTTATTCATGATGCAACCCCCAAAGCACAGCCAGCAATCATTTTGCTCCACCCGAGCTACAGAAAATGAAGTTTTAGCTCAAACTGTTTATGAGCACTTCTTAGAGAATTGAAGGATTCAGAAGTGCAAGACAGTGGGACTCAGTGCTGTTTCAGCCGTTCAAGCTTCAAGTGGAAACTCAGGATATCAGACTTTTACCAAGTTCAGTACCTCAAAAGAATAAGATCAGAATTTCAGCAAAAGCTATCCAGTTGTCTGGGGTTTCTTTTTTTTCTTTTTTTGAACTTTTAGTATATACACCTTCATATCCTGCTGTGTTAGCCACACAGAGAGCAGCAATGAACATGATGCATCTTGAGATTCTAGGTTTTTCTGTGAGTATAAAGCTTAAAGCCGTCTCTAGTTCTTGTGACGACTTATACATTCTTATGTGCAATTTACTCATTACAACCCAGAGAAATTACAGCCAGAGTAGTTTTATTTTTGTTGACAATGTCTGCCCACACGTGCCCAGATGTAATCAAAGCAATGCACAGTTGAGACACCCTGGTGGATTTTACCTTTAACACAAAGTTTAGTAAAGCAGCATAGGCTAAACTTGAAGTCAACTGTATCATCTCTGAGCCACAGAGATCTGGGTTTCTTGGCTGACTGCCTTACTAGCATCAGTTGTCTGTACAAATTAAAGGAAATCAGTGTAAAAAGAATGAGAAACACCTAAAAAAAGACAGAATATGAAAGAAAAATAAGATGTTCGTTACATTTACCTTGGAACTAAAGGAGTTTCTTAGTTAACTGTGGTGGTGAGTCCAGCTATACAGCAGCTCTCTTTAAGGCTACAGAGACTGGATAACAAGTGAGTATCCTTCACTGCCAGAAATGTTCCAAGAGATGCATAAAAGTCCTAAACACAGTATTTGCTTTAAATAATTTTAAAAACTTGCTGACTCTGAGTTTTCTTCTGTTCATAAACTGAGTATGTACAATGAAACAAAAAAGAAAATGAATGAAGAAAAAAGGCCAAATATTTAAAATTGCTGCTCCTATTAATAGCACATCCTGTTTTCCATTTTGGCCGCACTTGTTTCCCAAACTATTCTGCTTACCCAGCTGTAGGTTGTTAAGATTGTATCTTGCAGCTATTATGTCTCAGAGGAAATGCTTGGGTAGGCAATTTAGGTGGATTTTATTTTCCTATTTAATATGGGAAAGTTTTGTGGCTTTCAAAAACAAGTAAGACTATTTCCAGTCACAAAGAGATGCATCAAATCTGTAAAAACAGAAGTTTAATATAAAACCTCTTCACGTGCCTTTAAGCACAACAGAGCATTTCACATCTATGTTCACACAATACGCTCCTGAGATCACTTCACTTTGAAGTACACTAAATTTGAGAGGAATCTGTGCCCATATGCAGCTTACCTCACAGTCAGACAAATTACATTGCAAGCAGGGCATTAATGATAGAAACACTTCTGTTATATGCTGCTCCAGTTAATCAGGGTCTCACTTTAAGATGCAAGAAAGACATCTCAGTGACACTGGGATGGTTACTTTTCACTACATTTATTATAATGTACTGTTCCTTTCTGTTTCCTTACACTTCTTCTTATTTCTCTTATTTCTTATGGCCTTAGAGGTAAGTCAGAAGTTACAGCTTACAAAGCTCGTGATGTGAAATTTAAACTTTAGTGAGCCAGAGGATTTTCTCAGGCATTCTTGGTCCCAGCATGTCCTGTACTAGGTGGCTTACATAAAGTGAGTGCACAAAATGATGCACAAGCATGCTTATGCAGAGTGGTTTTCTTCTAGTCTCTGGTTCTTCAGTTCTACAGAATTTCACAAAATAATTATGGGAACAGTGGATAATTATGGCTCAAGTGGCAAATGTCACAGACTGGAGCAGCATACACCAGGACAAAGTATGTACTACAGAACTCAACTGAGATCATAAAAGAAACGTAATTCCTGCTGGTACACCTGGATTTTTCTAGTCTGTAGTTCTATACTCCAACACAGAAAGATGGAAGAGAAGCATCCTCTTTTTTCAGAGCTATATGTGGTGATACATTTTTTTCCCCAGAACTCATTCAAATAGTACACATAATTTCATCTTTGGCTAGTTAACATGAGACAATAGAAAAAATTTACATATGAAGCTGAAAAGTAAAAAACTCAACAGCCAATGAGCCAACTATTACCGACTATAGGTGGTAAACTGTAATGACAGTACAAACAGAGCACCAGGCAAATATATGCCCTTGGTAGACACAATGATTTACACTTCACACACTACATACACAAACAAGATCACAGAAGCAAACAAACCCAGACACTACCATCGTATCTGCTGGGAGAATCACAGGCTTTCTGAGGGGTGGCCACCCGCAGGAATATCTGCTGCCTCCAGGAATGCCTGCGAGTCCTTACGGGGCTGTCCGCATCCAGGGCCTGCTGGCCGTGCTTGGAGTCGTAGTCACTGGAACAGCAGAACACAGAACAGTTTGTGAGCAGGTCACCTGGCTCTGCCTGACACAGCCTGCAGTGAACACACAGCCACTGCCTCGGGAGTGCAGTGTGCGGTGCACATGTCGGGGCAAGCTCTCGGTGCTGGGAAGGTGAAACTTGCTTTGTGGCAGAGGCACACACGCGGCCGCAAACAGCACTGAGGTTCACAAACAGGGGCTGGCAGCTCTGTGCAGTCTGTTCTTACCAGTTTTAATTAATTTTTTGGTTTATTTGTAGCAGTGTATTAATAAGAACATGTTAAAGATACATACTCAGTAATGTAGCTTTACCATTACACTATTTACATGGCATCCACCAAACTAAGCACTTCTTCATAGGAGACACAAAGACTTGCTGATGCCTTTTATCACTACTCATCAAGGAGCTTTATATACACCAACTAAACTTCCAACCTTCTGTGCACTGGGTATGCAATATATTCCCTCCCAACACAGACTGGGAGAAAACTTTTAACCTTTCTCTTAGCAAGTCTACCTCTGAAATATTCAAAAAACTTGGGAACAGAATCCAAGAACCTTGGATATTACTCCTTTGATGTCATCCACACACGCCATATAGAGGTTTTTTATTCAGAATGTAAAATGAAATAGTGAGGAACAACTGTTTTCCTATTAAAAATGTCACTAATAAATTTAATCTCTAAAAACTTAGTTAAAACTCCAAACTATTCATTGTTTAAATTTTCTAAACTTTATTCCAGCCATTGGCTAAATAGTTACAAAAGTCTTTGTAGAAGCTGAAAGGGATAAATGAAATCCAGAATAGCTCTGGCAGCAAAAGGGAGGAGCATTTTACAGGCCATCTTCTCTTTCCAATTTGAGGACTCTGACATTGCTTAAGATGAGTCATATATTCTCTTAACTGAAAACTCTCCTATGTCAGGAATAATCACAGGAGTGCATAGATAGAAGTTGCATGACCATTGCAACATCAAAAATGGCTAAGATCTGCAATCCTAAGGGGAGAGTAGTCTGGGATAGCTTCATCCTTTTGACAGCAATTACATGCAGAATACAGGCAGGTGAACTGTTGCACAAATCAGGTTTTGCAAGTGCAAGAAGCATTTAAAATATTTCAGACAAAGAAATCTTTGAAAATACAGTTTTACCTCCAGGCTTTAAGAGAGAACCCTACCTTGTTGTGCTCCTAAAGTCAGAGGTGTTATTTTCATCTACAGGAGCCAGAAATTTTAAGAAATTTGGCACAGAAGAGGAAGAATGAAGCTTTTTCCTTAAGGCAGTACGGTAGGAGATGCTGAGAGTGCAGTTGGGAAAAGTATAGTTTAGAATAAAGAAGTATAAATCCACAGAATAAAAATAATACACATTCCTAAATTTCAAACAAAAGGCAGCTAACTAAATCCTGAAGGTCTGAATATCAAGGAAACCAAAGTCAAAACCAAAACTGCTAACAAAGTCCTAGTTTGAGATACATACTTGTTTGGGCAAACTAAAATGTTCCAATGTATATAAATGTACTTCCAGTAACATTATTTTTCTTTGCTATATCCCAAGATTTTTAGAGCATGTTTCAAATAAATTTCTTTAATCTAATAAGAACCAATGCCATATTTTCTTAAATATCAGATTCAATGACTGACTAAATTTGGGGAAAAAGGTTAGGAAAAGTTGACACTGATAATCATTGGTAAATGAAAAATAAGACTTTGGCAAAAACTACTTTGTAAAGCATTAACAGGGTTTTATTCAGACAAACTTGGAACTTTTAAGATAAAAGCTAAGCTTTCTGACTGATCATTCAGGATTGTGGCTCTATTTATGCAACAGACAGGAGCACTAATCAAATTTCATCAACAGTCTTCTGGCCAACATAATAATTTTAAAAGAAATTATTTTAATTTAAAAGAATTATTTGTCTTTTAAAATAACAAGTCTGAAAGATACTCAGAAGAAGGTTAATAGAACAAAGTAAAAACAAGTCAGATAATTAAAAGTTTTTGCATGGAGTGAAAATATAGAAAACTACTTGGCTGATGATACTAGAGACCTTTTCTCAGACACAAAATCACATGAGTAGGAGAATTTACTCCCGAAAAAGTAAGTTTAAGAAAGAATTGTTTCTGATAAACCATAATGTTCTATCTGGATAGCATTCAGCAGTGTTTCCTGAAGATGTGAACAGAAGTGGAGGGGGGGAGGCCTCGGGGCAGAATACTCTGGGATAATCACTAGCATTAAGTGAAGCAGGTTCTTTAGCAGCTGGCACTAAGATAAAGAAGATAAGTCTGCAGCATGGTGTGCCCTGCAACAGGGTTCACTTACAATTACATTGTAAATCCATTACAATTACATGATAATTCCACTTACAGATTTGGGAAGCTTGACTGTATTGATTTAAACTCATTAATCCATTTGACATCCCTATCAATTTCCATTTTCAGTCTTGTTACTTAGATGTTCAATATGGCATACCCTTAAGAGACAGGGAAAGGAAAGAACTCTGTGTGCACAGAATCATTACCAAATCAACTAGAAAAAATTTGCTTTGAGAATTTAATCTTCAGGATTCATTAAGTCCTATTAAATTGAAGAATGAACAGGATTCTGCAGACTCATTTCCTGCCCTGAGCTATGTCATATTTCTGAGGTAAAGCTGAATTAAGATATGCTAGTTAGTACTCAGCAAGTACAACTGAAAAAAATGGTGAAACAGCATCCTCAGTTGAATATTTTCTCAGATTTAGAAAAATCAGCACCTTGGGGAAACAGGAAACTTTCACATGAAATAACAAAAACAAAAAAACAAACAGCAGCAGCAATAAAAATTGCTTGCCAGTGGCCAGTGATTGTTGACAGTGCTTCTGAGGACATTTGGTCTCATTAGCCTTTTGAGTTAAAATAAGCAGTTTTAGATCAAGGGATTAAGAAAGAGTTTCATAGTTTATAATTTTTAGGGAGCCACTTAGTTTCAGGTTCTAAGGGAAGTGTTAATGTCCCTTTCTTCAATGCTCTCTCTCTATATATATTTTAATTCTAAGAAAGAAGGCATGGAAAACTATAATTTGATACTGCTGCAAGTAACCAAGACAAATGATGGGTTGATGGACTGGGGTTTTTGTTCGTTTGTTCTTGGGTTTTTGTTTTGCAAGGAGTGGGGATGGTGGTGGGGCTGTATGTGGTGGGATCTTTTCCTATCATCTCTCCATACTCCTGCTGCTTCTTGCCCCTTGTAGTTAACTTAGTCAATTTGCCTTTAATGTGAGGCACAAAAGAACAGTAGTATGTTTTTGTGTTACCACGAACAAACGACAAAACCAAATGCTTCAGGAAGGACAAAGTGAGCTCTCAAGTTCTTGGCAACTTATTCCTTACACAATTTAAGGAGTGCTGCTGTCTGCTGCATAATAACAAATTGCTTTGCAACAACTGTCTCTAAAGAAAGTGCCAATGTCTGAAAGAATTTGATTGATTAAAACAATAAATTATGTAAGTACCAGCTCTACATTCAGTAGTTGAGCAGTTAAAGAGCTCCCTCCCCCATAAATATCTACCACCTCTGGTCTATACTAAATAATTTTAATTATTTATGCTATAGAGTTTCATATTTATGACATAGGAAAACAAACCCTACCCCAAACTATTTACAGGTACTAGCTCACCTTTTTTGTGCAAAATGCCCACTTGGTTCTCCACTTGAATTATGCCTTAGATATTTTAAAAAGTTGGGTGAAGAGGCTGAGGG
This sequence comes from Luscinia megarhynchos, assembly GCA_034336665.1. Taxonomy (NCBI): domain Eukaryota; kingdom Metazoa; phylum Chordata; class Aves; order Passeriformes; family Muscicapidae; genus Luscinia; species Luscinia megarhynchos. Next base: position 22,067,533 of record CM067566.1, on the reverse strand, counting down.
ATTAAGACGAGCTAGAGTAGGAGAACGTGCAAGTTGACCAGAGGAACTTTTAGATTTGCCGACAGATTCGTTCACACCATATAGTGCGGATTCCAACCAGAGCGATGGAGTTGAGGTAGCACAGAGAACAAAACAGAGAGAAAGGAAAGGAGGGAAAAAAAAAATGAAATCCCTTCTCTAATCTTTGAAAGAGAGCTGTAAATGAGACATTTCCTATGTTTTTCACAGTTAATGCAGTAACTGTAAGAACACAAATTTTTTTTTAACCCAATCAGCAAAGTCCCAAATTCATGTTTAGAGGCTTCAGCAAGGCATTTCAGAATATGACTAATTATAACTCACCAAAAAATGGCACTAAGACCCTCATTTCTTTTGCTTTATATGTGCTTCCCCTTGATTTCTATGGTAAAGTCAGGCATATGATCAAAAGTTCCAATGAATGAGAAGTGAAATGCTATAGGAGGAACTAAATTTATTTCTACTTTGAAAACCATTTTTGAATGAGGTATGCTGTTCTAGAACACTCATAAAACAGGACTTGTTAAAAGTCTATAACTCACATAATTTTTGAGAACTTTAAAGTATAGTCATCTTGTAAGTTTTCCATTTCCTCTGTTTCTGTACATTTGCAATGAAATAGAAGCAACAGAGATTTCTTTTAGATTTGAATTATGTAATGAAGCAAGCACTCAGGCCCTACTAAAAATTACATGGCCAAGCCCAAACATAAATAACCAAGGAAATAAAAAAAATATACTTGATTTCTAGCTGCATTCCTATAGTAAAATAATAACTGATTGAACAAACAGCTACAAGTTCCAGGGCAGCTCTTGTGAAGATAACAGACTATCAACAAGTCCTAAATTGCACTACAAAAAACATTCTATAGTACTTTAGAATTAAAAAGGTTCAAAAAACGGACAGGTTATGTTTCCTTTCAAATACTATAATTCTCCTTTTTTTTCCACTGTCATCATCCATTTCAGGCATGCTCATTTACTGCCCTGCCTCCTGCAGGGAAAAAATGGGCTGAAACACACAGAGATTTCCTATTAATTTATGTAAATGAGCAGTTTGGGCAGTAAAACATAAGTCTATGGGGCGAAGTGTTTCAACAGTAATTGGAAAAACCAGATAGAAGGAAGGGAGAAAACTGCCATAAAGTTAAGAGGGGACTAGAGATGCAGGGGTAGGCCTCTGAAGGAGGACAGCTTGAAGAATATTCCTATTAAAGCAAGTAGTAGTTTGTTTTTGTGAATAAATTCTAGATAGGCTTGAAAAGCTAGACAGGAGCCCCACCTCTACCAATACCTAGGCACTTTAAGTCACTTTTGGGTGCTATTTCAAAGCTACATATGACATCATCAATTAGTAAGGTTTTCAGGATCACAGAGGCTACTCGATTTTTCTCTGTAAAGAGAAAACAAGAAGTAGCATTTATTTATACCTTTCACAGATCAAAACAATAAAAATGATTGTTCAGAAAAATATAAACTAATTGAGCAGTTTTGTGACACATACTGTGGAACTACACATCTCATGTCTTCTCTTCCCTGTGAAGCACACAGGGTTAAAGGTGTTTTTAAAAAGAATACCTACAAACCTCTAAGGAGTGACACACTGCTGCAACACATCCCTTATCCATTCAGAGGACATACCTGGTATGCAATTATCATCCCCAAATATGCCCTCAACAAACAAAATCATAGCCCTGCTTTTAATAAGGCTTACTTTCTTATGTGAGGAGTCTCTGTGCTCACTGAGTGATACCTCATAAGTTTTCTCTGAGGAACAGATGGTGATGTTTCGACAGGTCCCAGAGATTCCTGGCTCTCTGTTGGTAAATGACTCAGTGTGTTCGCTCGCCTCCGAAAGCTCTGCTGGGGCAAAGCAACAGACTGCTCCAGAGGGGAATCCTCTGTGTCAGTGCAGAGATCATCCACTGACCCACTGGTCTTGACAGCATTTTCTGCAGGAAGCACAGGAACTCTGTCTTTCTCCTTTTCACACAATGGTGGCTCCTAGCAGTGCAAGAAATGAGGTTATCAATATATGAGCTTAGAATCCACCTTTGAGATTGCAGTACCATGTCATCTGCTTCAAACACACATTTTTATCAAGCTAGGTCAAAGAAAGATATTAGATGTTTTATGTCCTTGTCATTCATCACTTAGGCCACCATAGAAGAGTCTTTATTTTGCAGAGAAAATTTTGAGTAATTTTGAGAGTAATTGTATTTTATAGTATGCTGAATACAACTCAGAAGAAATAGGGTCAGAACAAAAGGATGAGGTTGGGCCAACAGTTAAAAGGGTGGCATTGCAGAATGCTGTATCTTTAGCAGCCCATCTAACCACATAATACTCCTCTTGTCTACCTGCAGATTTACACAAAGAACTTAAGCCTATGACTAGATGCCTGCTTCAATCCCAAGCCACGCATTTTCTTTATTTCTCACCTTGTACACTTCCTGCAGAATCAGTGATTCTTTCAAAAACATAAGCAGAAAGAGCAGACTTCTGTTTACATAATGTCAGGAGTCTGCAGGTGAGCAGGCATTACAGCAGAATCAACAGCTGTATATCTAAGCCTTCAGAGTGCTATGCTGCCTCCAGGGAAGAAGACTGGCTTCTTCCATGCTGTTTGTGTTATACAGACTAAAAGCTTTCTGACCACACAAACAGGGAAATTACTTCTTGTTTTAGGTTTTATGTTTCTTTTGAATACAGTCTTGCATTCATGGTATGAACATTCAGGGCTAAAACCAGACAGACAAGCAAGGTGATAATGGCACTTGTTTTGCAGTACACTCTTGGAAAACTCAGATGACGTTATATAATATTTTATTTCACATATTCTCACATATACAAAATATATATAGTACAAGGCATTTCTAATTCAATAGCACTTCTCTGCTTTATAACACAGAACAGAATGAAAAGCTTGAAAGAAACTTGAAACATTTCACATCTGACCATACTTCATACTTGCTTAGTTGTTTCAGGGAATATTTTTGAAGTGTCTAAATATGTACAATTATTCCAGGCTTTACTTACTTTATTTGTGCTGCTTGAGGTATTGGACACAGAGTTGTCCAAATCCACAGAACCAGACCTGTCCAGTGGACCTCTGGCTTTACTGCCCTGTAGAAATAAAGCATATCAGCAGTTAAGATTATGATATATAGGGCACACCAAAGAGATTTAGGTATCACAGTTGAGAGCTGCAATTTTCACAAACAGTATCAAATTTAATTTCCTGAAATACCTAAAAATACCCCTTTTCCCTATGGGAAACAGAAGCTTCATTCAGAATAGTCTTTGTCAACTTGGAGGATCCTGTGGAATTTAGGAATTCGCATGATGTGTTTTCCATGATATGTACATAATCACATATTTCCCATGCAGTAGAACTACTGTTAAAGTACCTTCTGTATTAGGTACCTACAAAGATACAGAGAAATGAGAAGGATGTCTTTTAGAAAGGACTAAACCCATATAAATTTAATATACAGGAAAAAATAATTTCTGCTATTACCATTTCAGAGCCTACAAATCAGAAAACATAAATATTTCTGTAGAATCTGTGAACAATATTTTTGTATCATTTGTTTGAGTAATGTTTTTGTGTAACCAAGAAAAATATCTGATGAATTCTAATGTGTTAACACAATTATGGAACTTGTATCTTCCTAACCTTAAATCATATAATTCTTCAATGTTCTGAAGTTAAATTTCATGTTCTCTTTGAAGTTTTATACCAGCTAAAATATAAAATGTTGTCATTATTCACAACAGTGACTATCTCTCTTTGAAGTTCAGCCAAAACTTCTGGCTCCAGATCTCATCAAAACCAAGAGTTTCCTTCAAAACAGCAATGCCAGTGAAAATGCAACCAGTGTACAGCTATGCTTATATGAAGGCAGCTTATATAAGTCACGACAAGCTGAAAGAAAATTAAACAGTACTACAGCTAATGTAACAACATTATGTTTCATATCCTGAGAACAGCTGCAGCAAGATTTTATAGGGTTGAATTCCAGAAATGTTGTCTGGGAAGTAACGAGAGGAGATACGAAACTAAAACTCGTCTCTATATGGACAATCGTAACAGGAAAACCATGCTTTTGTTATCATTTGTCTTAAGAGAATGGGCTAGACATGATGCCTGAAACAAGCTTTGAAAACCTAGTTTTGTCACTACCAGTTGCTTGTCTGTGAGCTAATAAATTAGTTATTGCTCCAATGTACCTTTCTGCTGACTACAAATGAGAATGCCCTATTTCTGTTCCTGAATATTTGTTGTTTGGCATTCTGTCACAACTCTTTTGTTTTATGGGAGAAGGTTTAATTTTTTTAAATCCTTTGTCAAGCAGAAATCCTTACAAGCCTCCTACTATTTTCCTCAGACTTTTCTCATGAGGTGCAACGTGAAGTATATTTGAATGAGAATACGCTCAATAGATCTAAATTGTTATTAAACTCGACATCTGATTTCAAACTGCTGCTGTTTACTTTCAGCAGCTAATTTCAGTGATCTGTTCATGATAAACATTTTTCACAGAATCACAGAATTAACTAAGTTGGAAAATAATCACTATCACATAGAAGCTCAAGTTTTCTCCGTTAATCAGTATTTCCAGACACTGTCTACAGAGAGTTTTACTAGATGTAATATTGCATAGATACCTTCATGTTTTTAGAGCCGTTCTTTATATTCCTCACCTTCAAATAACCTACAGGATTTAAAAGTTCAGGTATCACACTACTCATCAGTTCTCTGTCACTAATAAACACATCTCATTAGAAATGCTTAGTCAGCTCCTCAGTAGCTTCCTTCTACATAAAGAGATGTGAACAATTACAATTACTTTTTAAATTTTCTAAATCCAGAAGAGAAATAAACCAATTGTTGCTTTTCATAAGTCCTCACGTTAACTTCATATTAATTTTTTTAAAATGCCTATCTTCTACACACTTTCTTATCTAGGAATTAATTCACTTCACCCAGGACTTGGTACACTCTCTACCAAAGCCCTGCTTTTTTTTCTTCTAAAATGTACAGTCAAATATTTTTGTCACTGTAACTTTAACAACCTTTTGGCTACAGCCTTTAATGATAACAAATATGACTCTTCTATCAAATAAACAAAGCAATGACATTATGTTCAAAGACAATAAACATGAAGATACTTACACGTGATAAAATACTTTCAAAAGATTCTGTAAGAGACCTTTTTGCTTTGTTCTTTAACATGTCTAATCTGAATCTCGGAGCACTGCTGGACACTTCATTTACAGCATTCTCAGCAGGAGGTTGTGAAGCCTGTAAGTGAATAAAAACAGAAATGGAAATACTCAACAGCATGGAGCAAAATCTCAGTGAACAGTTTGAAGACTTCTATAACCTGAATCAATAGTTTTTCCTGGTGTCCTCAATTTGTCATGCCTGTAAATTGTTCTTATCTCGTGCTTTCTGCCTTCTGTGATCTTTGCCTTTTGTGCCTCCAATTGTCCTCTCCATCCCACTGCAGTAGGTGCCTGGCTTGGAGAGTCTTGGTGGGGGCACTGAATGGGGAGTACCATTCCTAAACCACATCACCTTCCCTCACCTTATTCCCCAAGGGTAAATCAGATGCTGCTTGCTATTACATTCTTATGAAAGGACACTCACTTTGAAGTGTTTTTGTTAAACAGGATCCATGTACTAGCATCATATTTCATCTTTTTTCTCCCCTGATTTAAATATATATTTTTTAAAGGCAATGCAAATTATAAAAGTGCATATGCAGAAAAGAAAGGAATCAGGGTGTCATGGGTTAATGGTTGTTGAGACAAATAACAGAGTATGTGTTCAAAGGTATCTGCTATTACGAGGCCTGGAGATAAAGTATCAGAGAAAATATAAAATGTTATGCTGAGACAAATGATAGACTGAGGGGAAGTCAGTTCTCTTTTCAGAACATCTCTGCAAGTGTCAGATTAACCAATTTGGTTTCAGGAACTGAGCAAACAGATTGCAGTAGGCCTCATACATTTTCAAATCATTGGAGACCTATTAAGATCTTATCTTGCTTTGTATATCCCTATTTTCAAGCAGTGACTGACAACTATTTGACAATCAGCTAGCATTACACCAGATAAAAATATGCCACATATGATGACAAGAGGACCTCAGGCAATGTTTTTTCCTCTTATCCCACAACTGAAATGTTTTTTTCTTAAAAGCATATTTCTGGTGAGATGCCCAAGACAGTAAATCAGAAAGTGAAATATGCAATTCTCTTTCTGTTTTCTCAGGGAGGTCAATAATTAGCTAGTAAGCCATAAAAGGAGAAGAGATTAACAAAGTGAAAATACAGTAAAGGAAGATTTGCTGCTACTTTCCTAATTTCTTCACAGGTCTCATTAATTTTCATATATTCATTTGCTAGTTTATATCACAAATGGCTGACAGCAATCATCACAGTGGAATTACCAACCAACAGAGGGACAGTCAAGACATTTTTAAGAGGGTCTAAATAATTGCTACTGAATGTTTCCAGAGAATGGATGGAATCCTTTTTTAAAAACTAACCTCCTTGAGTTGTCTCAAGGTAGCTACTCACAAACTAAGGCATCCAAAATCACTAATCCTTCGGAAAAACCTTAAATGTGCTGTATAAATAGCCAGTTAAACAGCATTGATGGAACCTCATAGAGAACAAAAGATAGTTCATCTCTTTGGACATGGATAAGAGTCTCTGCTGCTTTTTCTGCAGCAATCCTCCTCCTCTTAAGGCCACTTCAAACGGTTGTTTGCACACAAGAAATAACTTTCAGTCTTGGGTAAGTGCAATAGGCTTTATCAATGGTCAAATCCAATGTGTTGTCATTACACTGACTGAACACTGACAGCAAGATGGCAAATGCCACAGATCAGCTGAGAGCAATCACAGATTCATTATATATTGAATATATAATTATATACCTCACATATATTGAATTTTCATTGCAGTGAGAATAAATAAACAATATAGTAGTAGTCTGCCTTGTTTGCACCTCTGTCTCCTAGCCTGAGATCAGACTGTAGCAGGGACCTCAAATTCAGAGATATCTGTTTTGGCACATGAACCATAGGCAAACTCAATATTCACCACTGCTTACATATTGAAGTTTCAAATTGCAAGTGATGAAAATTTGCCTTTGGAAAGATATAAAAATCAAATGAATTTTTTTTTCCTGGCTTCTTTTACATGAACTAAAATTGAATGATTACTTACCTGTTTTGCTTCTCCAACATGAACATGGTCCTTCTGTTTTTCTTCATACATGTTTCTCAGAAGAGAGATAACTAGCTCATTCTCTTTTTGCTCATTTCGTGGTCTTAATTTCTGTAATTGAAAACACCACAAGCACAGTAATTATATATCTGTGTAACAGTTAGAAAATATTTACTCTTTTCATTTGTCACCATAATAAATCATCAATGTAGGAACAAGTTTAGTCTGTTAATGCTACTACTGCAGTCCACCAGAGGACACCAGTGTTCCAGGCAAAGCACCAATACAGCCACAAAAACACTTGACTTCACTTCATACACAACAATTTACACCTAAGAGGACAACTGTACAGATATCGAACTGTCACAAGCAAATAAAGGTTTTAAAAATATTTTTGCCAATTTTCTTTTGACATAAAGAAAACTGAACTACTGTAGTTCTGAGTTTGCAGCACACATAGAGTACTGTCCTAAAGACAGGATTCACTATACTTATACTAGAAATCCTTCACACTGGATATTTAGTTTGTGGGAATTTTAAAACAATTTATTAAAGAATTTAATCACAGAAACTTAACTTTTGAAAAACATATGTATAATACAGAGGATATAGTATGAATGAATGCTAAGGTAGCACATTAGATTAACAAAAGTACCACAGGAAGACAGTGACCTAAAAATGCAAATCATGGTGACAATACATGGATCTGCAAGAATACAACATTCCAGGCTGTCCAACTGAAAAAGTCAGCTAAGAAAGATGGGCAGGAGATTTGTACTTTAGCCTTAGTTTTACCAAGTTAATTGTTAGCAGACCCTCACCAGATGCAATTAACAGTTTCCTGTGACTACTAGAAGCTTTAGACTGTGTGCAGAACACTAAAAGGCACCAGTGCTGCTATCTGCCTTATGCTAAGAAATTACTTAGCTCATGGAATTGGCCCTACAGAATAACTTCCAAATTTGGTATTGAGTGATAAACCACCACTTGGAAACACACAAAGAGACTTAAATGACTCAAGAGAGGAAGGAAACACTACTTTTTAAAAAGTCTGAAATTTCTTAATCTTCAACAGTGTGTCAATCCCAGTGACATTTCCTACAATGTACATCATCTGTTTTAAATCCAGCTATGCTTTCCCCTGTCCTAAAATAGATTTAATTAAGAAGATAGAAAGTTTAACTTCTTTAGCTAGTTTGACAAGAATTATGATCTAGCATAAATTTTAGGCAAGAAATTTTATGATCTGTGACTATTACTGTAATTTGTTTTGGTCAAAGTAACAGTCTGAATGCCCTCACAGTACAAGCTACTGCCTTCACCCATAAAAAATGTGCTCAGTTTTACTCAGTGAGAAGGCAACATCTTCATTGAAAGCAAGGAGTATTAGGGGAAGAAAAATGAGTAAAAATTATTTTCATCAAAAGGTAAGTTTTTAACAGCTCTAGAAGAACAACTGAAATTAAAGCACAAGCTGGCTAACAATTAAGCAAAATAATGAATGATTCACAAAGAATGAAAACAACTTCTGTGTTTTACACAGATGTTAGCAAAAAACAAAACTGCTTTAAAATCTTGTAGGAAACTTACCTGAACCTCTTCAAAAACAGAGGCCTGTTCCTGGTTATTTAGTGTGGTTAGATGCTTTTGTAGTTCTAGTTTAGTCTTAGAAGGGTGCAACCCTACCAAGAGGAACAAAAAATTACAGGGTCAAACTTTTCAGAACTAATCAATCACATAAATATGCTCATAATTTAAGCCAAAGCATGTCAAATATTTGAGCCGGCCCATTCCACGATTTCATAAGAGGGCACTAGAAAGAACTCCAGGTTAATTAAAAGCCGCTACTAAACTCATGTCTTTAAAATGAGGGACATGAACTCTGCAATGAGGAGATTTACTGAGCACAGACCAGGATTATACTCTTAGCTGAAGATTCCATTATCACACAAGATAAAATAAAGCCACAATCTACTGCATTTTAGCAGACTGTTTTGTTGGTGTTTTGTGCAGTGCGGCTTGGATTTTGTTTATGGTATAAATCGAATTCCCTCTCATTTTCTCCAATTTCTATGCTGTGGGCCTTCTGAAAATGAGTAAATTTACTGCTTGTTAAGTCAAGGTTTTACTTTGCCTCTTGATGAAAAAAACATTTATTGACAGTCTAAAGCAGACTAGCCTTTCATTCAGATTATGTTTGCTATTCTCATCCTGGATTAAATTTCTTTCTTCTATTTTCTGTGGAAAACCAGCAAACCATCAATAGTATTGTTCACTTCAGTTTCTGATCTTGGAATACCTCCTTCAGAAGCAGACGATACAATTAACAAGATGGCATGATTGAAGGCATTAAGGAACATTTGCCTTTAAGAAACTTCCCAAAAATCACAGCTAGCTGAAAACTAAAATAGAGTGAAAGTAGTTTTGGAAGTTCTCCAGTTTCATTAAATTAACACTTGGCAGGTTTTAGTCCAACAAGCCACTGTCATGTGATCTGACAAGCTGCTGTTGCCCTTTATTCACCCCAAACACCGCTTCAATGAACCAAATCTAAATGTGAAATTTGCTGAAATTTAAAGAGGTTTTTTTTATGTCTTGAACTTCTGGGAAACAACTACAATTCTAATTTCTGCATTTTCATGAAGGAGCATAAATCAACATCACAAACACACATATGAAAAGCATACTGTTCAGCCCTGCTTAGTGATAGTATAATGCCAGTTTCTAAGTGGATTCAAAAGGATAGCAGGTCATAGCTATTGCAGCATCTATCCTTCAGAGGTTCCTTATCTAGTCTTCTGCAATTATAGGGCTAATTGAGCCAAACAAGCTGCAACTCACTAATGTTTACATTTGTAGATAGTTTACAAAAGTTAAACTAAAACACAATAAAGGAGCTTAACTGTTGTTAGAAAATTCTGATTACTTTACAGAAAACCTGACACTACAGTCCTCTACATGAAAGGCTTTCAACTTTTCACCCCAAGTCCTAAGCTCATTTTAAGCACTAATTTTCTTAGAATTTCACATACTGTCCCCCAATGAAACTGCCAGCAAAAAATATTCAACCAGAAAATTCCTTAAACCTCACCTTCTATCTTTTCACAGAGTTTATGCAAACTTTGCATAGGACACCCTTCACAGAGCTGGGGCTGTGCCTTGGAAGTTTGTTGTACAGCAGCCACGGTGAAAGCCTGTTTCAATGTCATCATGATTTCATCAACCTGAAAAGATTGGGATGCAAAAGAACAGAATTTTATTCTTCCACTGTTTTCCTTAACACAAACACAACAGTCTTTTAGAATGATATTGCCCCTGCTTGGGAGTGTGTTTATGATAAAAAAGACAAGCTGTTGGCTCTGTGCACAAACACACAAGCATGATAAAACTCATCATGAACTCATGTTACTTCCAAACCACCCAATTTTATTACCGTGGTCTAATGAAAGATCCCATCCTCTATCTCAAACTCCTTTCCTGCCTATGATAAAAAACCTTACTGCAGTTGTGATACACTGGCCTTACTTGGAGCACAGGAGTGTAGTCCTGATTTTCAGAACAGGTACCCTAAGAGAAAACTCTCCCCAAAAAAGAGGCATCAGGTCTAGCTAAGTTTGTGAAATGAAAGAAGATTTTGTGGATTTTAAAGAGGATTTTAACTCCTGCCCTCAAAACAAATGGAAAGGTCTCTTGCAGACTGCTATATTAGTTACAATTTTGAAATACTTGTATTTCTGAGTGGAGTAGGATTTGAAGACATTAAGCAACATAAAGAGCAAGGAGCAATAGAAGACTATTAGGACCTAATATTCTATTTGAGTATCCTTTTCTTTCACTTACCAGTGCTTCATCTGTACACTGAAACACATAGCAAACAAAGTGGAAGCCCCCATTTTCTGAAGATTCTCTGCAGATGAACCCAAAGTGATCCACATGTCTAATTCCCTAGCAAAGAAACAACAGCAATGAAACAGTCATACCTACTTTCAATGTTTTGTACCTGTATTTCTTTCCATGAAGAAAAGAACAAAACAGCACTTCATACAGGTCACTTTTATCTGTTACAGCCACATTAAAGACATTTGGCCATTAAAATTCTGTCCTGTTATAGAATCTAATACTTCATGAATCTTTTGAATTTCAAGTAACTCAGACATTGTTTGGTTTTTTGTTTTGTTTTTAATGGATGAACAATAAAAGACCCATATAACAGACCCAGAGAGTAATAAATTCTATTCAAAATGTATTTTACTCTGAAATTTTCAGAGCATGTGCCTGTATGTTTAGTGATGAAGACTATTGCCATCAGATTAAAAACCAAAGTAATTTATGGAAAACAAAACCCACAAAACCAAAAAAACTCAGGCAGAAGGGCAGAGAAGAAAACTCTGTGGCACAAGGAACAGGGATTACTAGTGAATGATAAGGCTCTGACACATGCCTGCCCTCAGTAAATCACATATACTACCACTGCATGGCAAAGGACTGCCCTTATTTAACCACATACAACTTATATTCTTGAAGAGAACATACTTTTAAAGTATTTTTCAGGTAACTCTTGCATAAAGATTTTTCTCCTTTCATTCTCACTTCTTGAAAAATATGGCTCAGAGATCCCAAGATTTGCACAACCCTGAATCATGCTCATGGCAATCTCAAAGAATGGTGTGTTCCTGACCAGTGTGCTCCTTCTAGCTAGCATTATGTATCCACTGCACACAGGAGTCTTTACTTGGAAATCACAATGCAAAGCATGAAAGAAGAACGATGGTCTTATAAAACTACTGATTCATTAGCAGCTTTTCAACAGCAATCACTGAAACTGATTGTTGAGAGTGTCCACGTGGAGTGCAAGGAGAAAGGATTACATGAGCATTCACAAGTAGAGAAGATTTAAACAATAAAATAAGAGAAAAAGAATACACTACAATCTTACCTGAGAACAAAAGGATATTTCCTTAAAGCTTTTCTCAATTGCAACTTTTTTTGTGTCGGGACTGATAAGGTAAACTTCAGACTGGCCAATCTAAAAAGAGCAAAATAAATTGCAAGGTGCTAACAAGTAACATTACACTTCCTTTTGTCCCACTATAAAAATGCTTCCTGAATATAAATCGCAAATTTTTTTCTACCTGTATATTTATATCAGTTAGTATATTACTACCAGAAAGAACACTGAAACAACACTGATTTGGCAGTGAGAGCTCTGCACATTCTGGCACTGGGGTTTAAGGACACAAGAAACTGAAAATAATGTTTAAACAGATGAGAGCAATGTTGCATCACAAGTAACCTACTTTGCACTGAGAGAAATATACTCATGCTCCCTTTCCTTATTATCTGCAGTCTTGGAATGCACCACAGTCACAGAAGCTACTTAATGAGATTGCCCTGAAATTTAAATCCAAGTGTGTGCCTCTTCCTGTATTCCACCTAGTAATTTTTTAGAGTTTTATTTATTTACTCATAGCACTCATACCATTTAATTTAAAGCACTTAATTAAAAAACCTATACAAATTAATTTAGTGGAGTATATTTTCTAATGTAATTTAATCTGTATGCCATTTGTTCAGTCAAAAGACAATACTAAGTATTGAAGAGCAAATGGCATTTTTTAGGTGAAACTGTTGTTTTCATTTTTTCAGCTTCTGGCAGCATCTTTGTAAGATAATAACAGAAAAATTTAAATTCCTCATATTTTCTAGCATGTCTAAGGCTGCCAAAAACAAGTCTCATTTCAGATTTTAGTAAGGCAGGTGGAATTTGGATCCATCCTGAGCATGAGAAACCTGCTTCAATCACTACCAAATCCTAAAAGATGCACATAAAAACATCAGCAGCACTAATAAAACTGCACTTTCTTCAGAAAGGAGGAAGGGACAAATCCTGTGTGTGAATAGATCAAGTCAGATGTGCCACCTCGTATGTCTAAAAATGGTCCTGTGCATTCACCTTCCACCTCTTCCTTCACTTCAACCAGTCACAATGGTTTCCCCCAGATGCCTCCTGGTTTCCTTGTATTGTCTCTGGGGCTGATCCTGCCTATGTTCATGGGGCTACTCCTTCCAACCTACTCAGCAGCATCCTGATTGCTGCTGTCTTCCCCTCCCTGCAGCAAGAGGCTCCTTCTTATTGCTCAGTCCCACATCATTCTTTCACATTTGGCCCCTGGGCAGTAGTGATTGTTTGAAGTCAACTGAACAAGGGCAAAAAACCCAAACCAAATGAACCTCTTCCCACTCACCTCCAAAAGAAAAACCCTAAAAATATCTCCCCCCTCCCCCCAAACCCTAAGAAATCAGATAGGAAAGCAGTTCTTCAGAACTGTTTAAATCAGGTGAGGAAAGCTGGCAGATAACTAATCTGAATATTTTTCACACCTTATGAATCAACCAACTTTTGCTTCAGTCGTGGAGAATAGCTAAGTAACTAACTGAGAATATACCAACCATTTTTTTTCTCTGGATATTAAGCTACTTGTAAGCGTTTCATACACAGCCACACACAAAGGGATGAGACCTGAGCATACCACCTGCAGTCCCTGACTCAGAACCTGCTAAACACAAGGGACAGCTAACCAACAAACTCAGCTCTGCCATGAACTGCTGCCTGTGGATACTGAAGGCACAAACTAGAGCTACTTCACTTCCGTATATTCAGCTGAATTTAGACTGGTTGAATACAAAAAGAATACAGCCAGGCATACTAAACAATATTTTCCCAGGCAGAAAGCAACCCAAGACACAAAGCCAGATCAGCAAAGCCTCAATTCAGGAATGTGCCTGCAAGCAGGTGACTGACATTATATCCAGGCTGAAGCTGTAGGTATCTTTGAGAACTACTGCATCTATTTAATATAAATTAAAAATGCACTGGAGTAAGAGGATCTGGACCTACCAGCCCAACTATAATCGCTCTGCTTCTAAAATATGTGCCATGAATCAATAATGGAGCAATGATTTATTTAAAATTAGGCATTATTATTGCAAAGGGTACCTATATTTTCTGTGTGAAATACACACTCAAGGAAGGAAGGTGAACGTGGCTTTCTTTTTACTAGGGAAGAAACATCTCTCCATCTTCTTTGTACTCTCTGTTTGACATCAGCCTGCCACTACCAAACAGAAGCTTTAATTCAGGTATCGCTGACTGCGACATTTTCTGCATGCTACTTTTTACAGACATAACACAGTGGCAATCCTTCTTAAGGATTCTCTTTCCCTGCTTTAAAAAACCTGCTATAATTGTACACACTCCACTCCATTACTGGCCTTAAGAACACCAAGCTCCAAAAGCAGCTGAGAGATCTAAGATGACCTTAGGAGAGTCAGTCTTTACAGAACCAGCTCCAGGTTTGTATTACGTTCAGAAGACACAAGCTAAATAAAATACATTACACAGCTTAACTATCATGAGGATTGTAAGAGGAGCAAATACCACATTCCTTACTTGCTTCTCAGTTCTTGGAAAATAGTTTTGCTGCTCATCTATCAAGGCAAGGGCATTGCTAGCCACACCAAAGCAGGGCAGGAGTGGAGGCATGTGTGGAGTAGTGTAGGAAGCTATTACACTTCTACTCTATCATTACACAGACATATTGGCAGCAGGAGCACCTTCATCAACTAAACTGCTTATCCTGGGAAAAAGTCTACTAGCTCTCAGTCACGGTTTGGTCCTTCTGCTCTAGTTACGGGTAATTCATTCCCCTGGAAATTTATTTCTGCTGATACTAGCTAGTGTAAGTGTACATACCATTCTGCAATTGCACAACTACCTACTAACTTGCAGTAGCTTTCTAAAAACTTTCTTTAGAAGCCCAAGGTTTCAGGTAGTACTGTTTTAAACTATTTAATATAAACTTATTTAGAATATGTAAACCAATTTGCACTAACAAGCAATGCTCTCCAGAGAAATAGGCAAGTTTAAGTTAAGGTCTGGTAATTGCAATTAAGTTATCAAAGAAATAACTGCCATCTGTCAGAACATCTGCTTTGGTGTCTGCCACTCCAAACTCCAAGATGTGCAAACACCACCAGAAGCCGCAAATCTTGCTTTACCGTAAACAACATAGTCCGGTTTTCTGCAATGTCAGTTGGCTGCACAACACTGTGTCCATAGATGAGCTGACTTCTTAGGTTCAGTGAAATTGCATCTTCTTCAAAAGACCTGACAAAGCTGTTACTCCTAAGGCTTCCCTCTTGGAAATCCTTCTTAAAAGCAAAGGATCGAAGTCCAGGTTGAGAAAAAGATTTCCTAATTGGCCTTTTTTCCTCCTCTTCATTGACCAAGGGCTGGAATACAGACCGCAATTTGCTGCTGAAAGAGAAGCCTCCAAAGCTGTTGGCAGTTTCATGTTGTTGTGATGATGAGTTGAAATCTGAATTTTTTGTACAACTTGCACGGTTAAATTTCTCAATGCATTCATCTATGAGTGCTGGAGGTGCATTTTTATGTGCTACTGTTACCCGTCCACAGAACAGCACCTCAAACTTTTTGGCAAAAGGGTCTTCAACATCTGAGAGATTATTCTGAAACTCTTCTTGACGGGCAATTTTTCCAGCTTGTCGAATAGAGCTTATAATCTCAGGCACCTACAGGAGGGGAAAAAAATACACATTAGCATCAGGTGCTTTATGACAAACGAACTGCAAAATTAACAGGCTCCCTGTTGTGATTTTCCTGGAAAGATACTTTGATTTAGTTTCAAAAATAAAAGACAAGTTGAAAGAATCTTGTATTTATCTAAGAGACACATTATAACAGTTAAATAACACTGAGAAGAGGAATTTCTCATTTGTCTCCTTCCCAGGAGTTCACCACCACCAATACTTTGTCCCTTGTAATTCTCTTCGTCTTCAGTAAAACTTCAGCCACTGAAGCAATCAGCATAACATGACAAATTCCAACTCAAAATGAAAGACAGAAGTACTTCAGAAAGCATACAAGAAGCCATGGACTAATTAATAGGTAAAGTTATTTAATCTCTGTTATTTTTCACTCCCTTCTCTTACTCAAACACTCATGCCATGTAGGTTAACGATTCTCTTGCAAATTTGCTTTGCCCTTCATAATAGCATATTACATTGCTATGGCAGTTTGGTGAGCTTTAAAAAATGTAAATAGCTGTATTTTAGAATAACTATATTCATTATTTTAGATGTTCATTTTTATTCTACTATCCTAGATAATAATAATATTACTATTATTACTAATTATTACTATAAAAATATTAGTAATTAATTATAATAATATTACTAATTATTATTATAATACCTTAAATAATATTACCTCACATACAGTATGACTTGCAGGGCATCTATATGAGACAGCAGTCTGCTACAGATCACAGATGTTGTAATTAGAACCCAAACTGGCATGTGACACACTTTGAGTGACAGTAAACGGTTCCAGTTGCTGATATGGTTAGACAGTAGTGATATGCATATGCTGCTAAGCTGCTGTGAGGCCAACGCTTGGTTACATCACACTGCTTTGACTGACCTAGGAGATTAAGGTTCTTCTGCAGTCTGTGCTGCTCCTGCTGTAATGAAAAATGTGAGGCCACCATCTATGATTACAACTGCTAATTCTGCCAGCTTTTTTATCAAAGTTACTTTGAGAAAAATCCATGCAAATTGTGTTAATTTCCTGACAAAACAAATTTCCCCTGTCAAGCATCACCTGGAATTTGCTTTACTTATAAGTATTTGTTTGCAGATAGTACAGAAAGAAGTCTGGGAGCAGCAGACTAAAATTAGCAGCCCAGAAGAACCCCCTCCCCTAACAAGAAAAGGCATCCCTAAACCTAGAGAATATTTTGGAGACCAGGCCTCTGGTTTTTTTCAGACATTTTTATGGTTATCTATTGCTTTATCACTATGCAGCAATGTGCATAAACCAACTGA
Source organism: Luscinia megarhynchos (assembly GCA_034336665.1). Classification (NCBI taxonomy): domain Eukaryota; kingdom Metazoa; phylum Chordata; class Aves; order Passeriformes; family Muscicapidae; genus Luscinia; species Luscinia megarhynchos. The sequence goes on along the minus strand of CM067566.1, from coordinate 22,050,366 downwards.
GGAAACAGAAAAGGACTTTGAGGGAAATCAAATTTGAACAGTGAAAATTGAATGAATATTCTAGGTACTCATAAAGAGCTTAATAGGATTCCTGTTATAGACAAGGAAACAAAGACAAAGATATGGATAGGTAGGTAGGTAGGTAGGTAGACAGAGAGAGGGAGGGAGAATGAGATAGGTAGAGAGATAGACAGAGATAGATAAATAAAGCGATATTCACACAGACCTAGCTAGTGTAAAAAACAGTAAGTAACACATTACAAAACAGGAACTCAGGAAGCATTACTTCACCCTTCAGTGTAAGGCATGAGTCACCAGCTAGTCATTCAGCAAAGACAAAAGGGAAGAATGGGCAAGAAAAGCAGGGTCAGGAATTCGTAAGTCCATTCTCTAATATGTCACAAACCAGTCAGAAAGCCTTGGGCTCAGTTTTGTGCCTAACTTCTTAATCATACACAAGAAGAACATTAAGGGTATAACAAACCTTTAGTACCTCAAACAACCTACATTTGCTCTACAGTGAGCTTAGGGTCTACCTCAGTTTTATTTACTCAACACTCCTTCAAAGAAACGATTTTGAGTGACATAGTGTATCAGAATTACAGTAAAACATAAAACTTCATTCTACTCACATCTGAAGATGCAATAGGTTAGAAATTTTTAATAAACACGTTTTACTCTTGTGGGAGTGTCTGGACTCACCAGCCATAGGCAATTTTACTACTGAGCTGCCCAGGATACATGCAGAGACCAACAAAACCTATCTTCAGTTTTGCTGAGGCTGCAGAGGCAGCAGCAAAGGACTGAGGCATTTTCTGAACTCTGCTTACTTAGTTAAAGCCAGGAACATCAGCTCTCACCCACGCAAAGAGAGCCGCTATCTGAGCCCCAGCTAAGCTCCCCCAGCAACACACACAGTCCTTACACACTGTAAGGACAATTTCCAGCAGTGCAGGCGCTGCAAGGGTTACAGCTGAGCTAAAGCCCTGACAAGGCATTCGGGATCCAGCACATAAATGCAGTTACTGAACTTAACTTCTTCAATGTTTTTTATTATCAAACACCTTGGACAAAATAGCTATTCAACAGTGGCTATACTTTATATACAGACAGTGGTTAGGGAAAGACACTACATCACACAGAAGGACTTTGCAGTAGTTAATAAACTTTGTGTCTGAGGAGACCCAGCAGGCCTGTTGATGAAAAATCAAGGGGAGTATTTATTTATTTATTTTCACACATGCTAGGGCTTGAATCATGTCATTGATAAGTAACAGCTGGCTTCCGTGCTACACTTACTAAAAAACACAGACTCTTCTGTTCTCACTTATAGACCTAAAAAGAATTTCAGCCTGCTAATAAAATTTTATTACTTATGATTAGGCAATTGATGCAGCAGGCAATTGATGCAGCAGCAAATCATCATCTCACTTTCCTGCAATGCTTATGCACATTAAACATTTATCTATTTTCATTAGTAAAGACAAGATCCATGAACAATGAAAAAAAACCAAACAAACTTATTTCCCTGGAACTGCTCTTTGCCTGATCAAGATTTGTGCTCTTTTTATCTACCTGTACCACTCCAGACTTTTTATGCAAGTATGGAAAATGAACAATCCACTTGCCCTCTGTATCCCCTGACACTAGCATTCTGACTAAACAGATGTGGATGTTGAATAAACAAACATGAAGTAACCAGCAGTTAAAAATAAATATATTATAATTAGTTTCAGTTTATAGGCTCTATCTTGGCAAATATTTATTAACCACAGATGAAACATTTCCAGATTAAGGAGCATATTAAGCAGCATGCCAGTGGGTGATCACTAACCACATCTCTTGCAAACCTCCAAAAATTAATTAGGATGTAAAGAGAATCAGGTTTTATGGCTCTTCAATTCGTATCAAAATGCAGCATGGATGAAGTTGCTCCTGAATTAAGCTAATATTGTTTGTCTTTTAAAAGCTGTGGGCTCTTCATGAACATAAGAATCATATATTTTTTTTATTGCAAAGTTGGCCACAAGCTGGCATAAGTTGCTCAGAGCGATTGCAGAGTCTCCATCCTGACTAGACATGGGCTGAGCAGCCTGCTCTAGCTGACCCTGCTTTGAGCAGGGGGCTGAACTGGATGACCTCCTGAGGGGCCACCCTATGTCACTTTGGTGATACAGATACCAACTGCTTTTATACACACCTATTGTGAAATGTGCCTACTAATCTGAGCTTGCTAAGAGAGTGGGGAAAGACTGTTGCACACAGCATTTCTTCATGACATGCAAATCCTCTTTTCTAGTATACTTCTTAAGTGTTTTCTGACTTGTTTTTTAATATAAATATATAATTAATGGATAAAGATTATTTCTGTAATCAGAAAAACCACTGCTGTTGACCTAAAATTATCTCCCTAAAATCACAAAACTATGTGTAGAACACCAGTGTAAGCAGCAATGAATCTTTACCAAATAGAGAGCATTACCTTCTTATCACTTCAGGCCAAACAAGCCTGCTGAATAGAAGACAGAACTGAAATGTACTAGGGAAAAGGTTCTGTGTTTAGAGTGTCTGAATTAGATACAAAAAAAAAGGATCACATATCTATAACCATTAAAAGTAACACTAGACTTGTGGGTTTTTTTAAAGTGTACCACATTATTTCTGCTATAATGAGAATGTTTACTTTGCAGAGACAAAGCAGGGAAATGAAATGCTGAGTATTGTTGTGACTTGGCTTGTGGGTATTCAACCAAAACACAAACCAACACCTAGGACTTCCCAGTGCATGTTACTCAGTTACAAGACAAATAGCTACAGCTTCTATATCATGCACCAAATCATGACAAGAGGCAGTAAATTTTAAGAATGCACAGGTTTGCTGTATCTGAAGAACAAAGAACAGCTCTTCCCCCTCACATAAATTGCAGTTGCATTTTTACCCTTTGAAACCAGCAGTCATCCTGCAAGTTTGCATACAAGAATGTAAGAGGTCAAGGTATTTATCCTGTCAGTAGATTTAAAAAACAGTTAGAAACTATTGAAATAATAATAAATAAAAAAACAAACCCAGTAACAGCTGAATGCAAAAGATGGCTTTTGATAAGTACGACTTGACTTAAAAAAAAAGATTCCTTGTTTCTTTTATACATAGTAGCTAAGAAAGCAAAATGGGCCACCGGAAAAGAACTGCTAACACATTGGTTGGGAGAACAAAAGGTGAAAAAGAAAAAAGTGGGTTAATTTATTATTCTATTATTAAATGTTTATAACTGCAGTACAAATCTACCTGTTTATACCTACCAGTCTCTGCATAAGGTTTCAGGTCAGTGAAGGGCTAAAGCACTGCCTTGATTTCAAGGCCATAGAGGGTTTTGTTTAACCTAAGACAGACCTGTGCTGACAGGAACTGGTCTTACGCAACAGACTCCAGAAATGGCTGGAGACTGAAAAACATGAGGGTCACATTCTTAGGCTGAACCTCAGAAGATCTCACACCACCCCACCTAGAACACAGACGTGAAAATCTTTCAAGAACTCTTGAAACAAGTAGATGTTTTGATTGAATTTTGCTAGCTTACTCAAGTGAGAGAGGACAGCTGAATTATTTTTAAGTGCTTTTACTTGCTTTTTTCCCTCTGATCAATAGAGCAGGCTCAATAAAATACGTCAAGAAATCTAATACGGCTTGCTGTTAGTATTTTTCCTTCTTTATTTTAGTAGAGAGTATGGCTACAGATAAGATAAAGAACACAGCTTTTTAACTGTGGGAGAAGCTATCTAGTTGTATCAGGACAGACAGCAATATTTTTGTCACCTGTAAGTTATTTACAATCAAATAATGTTTTGTAAAATAGCAGAATGAAGAAATTAAAATAATTTTTAAATCATATACAACACATATAACAGGTAATACAGCACAATATTTACTTGTATTTTTACAAACACTGCATAAAAGTTTTTATTTCAGCAGTCTGATATGTAATAAAAAGCAGCTGGTCTGTTTTCAGCACACTGGTGGTAAAACAGCTGTCCAGAAATCAACACAGATCAGCATTTCCTGTCCTTACCACTCCTTAACCCACAGTAGTGGTCAACTGACTTCTCAAACACTTTTCTCCACTCATGGGATTTAAAGTTTGGCATTTTTAAACCAAAAGCATTTTAATTGATATATTTTACAGATACTCTTCTTTTAAATTGAGATACTGCACAATTTCTCCTTCCAAAATCACAGAATAATTAAATTTGGAAGAGATCTCTGATGGCGCAGTCTCCCACATAAAGCAAGGCAAACTTCCAAGTTGTATCTAACTTCAAACTTTGATGAGATGCTGGGGCCACATCCAGCTAAGTTCCAAATAGGAATACCAAGACATAATTTCCTTATTCTCTGGCATTAGCAGGAGTTCAAGGTAGAAATGAGTTATAAACTTTTGCAGTTAATTTGTATTTCAGTGGAAAGACCTTTTATATTCAGGTTTCATCTCAAGTGTCTTCACAGGGCTTTTTTTTCCTTCTGTTTTCTTGCTTAGAGAATGGCCTACAGTCTCCTACACCTCCCTGGCTTTTTCCCAGTCATTTTTACAGCTCTTCCAGCCCCTGGCTGACCACTACCAAGCCCCTGTTAGTTTTTCTGTGCATAGCAAATGCACCACGGGTAGAACTAAAGCAACACCTACCAACAGCTCATTAAGTACTTAAGATTGGCAGATGCACAGAGATACAAGTCACCTTTACTCCATGATTTCACTTCTCAACACATATGATCCAAAATTTTGCTGTTGTATCCTCACTGCTCATAAAACAGCTATAAACTGTGCCACTCTTAGCAGCTTCACCAGCCACACACGTTGGTCTAGCACATTTCTCTCTATAGTACATAAAATGCACTGGGTGTCTCTCTTAACCAGGCAACTCATGAATGTCTTTTGAAAAGGAGAACAAGTTGGAGCACAACCAGAAGGCTGGGAGGGGTAGCAGCCAGCAGAAGTAACCACAGTGCAGGGGTGCTGCATAGAAGGGGCTATGAAACCTACAAAAGCAAGACAGAGGTGTTGATTCAGCCTTAATAAGGGAGAGAGTTCAACAGCTGAATATCACCATCGGTCCATGAAAGGAAGGAACAGTCATACACATGTTTACTCGTGGGCATGGTTTCCTTAGTAAGGTTTGAATGGGCATTATATAGAGAAAGGGATAAGTGAGGGTGATAAGACTCAGATTTTGCAGGGATGCATGAAAGAAGCTGATGAATCTGCACTAAAATTCAAAGGATATTCTGTGTGGGGCAGAAGAGAGTTATCTGTTTAAATCTAGTTCTTTTTGACCTGGATGAGTGGATAAATGCCACTTGTATCATCTGAAATGACTGACACAGTAAGCACCAAGAGCAGAGCACCACGTAGCCAACACATACTCTTAACAGTTTACACATTATCATAAAAAGCTGTAAAGGGGACTAGACTTCTCACACACACCAAGAGCTACCTCCAGAAGGTTGTTAAAGTATTGCAGAACTGATGTCATGAGTACTGTATGCCACTTTCACAGTATCACATTCCTTTTAATATTACAGGCAAATCCCAGGTCCAGAACATTCCTCGTTATTCCTCAGCTGGACAGAAAAGAGTACACTTTTTGCAAAATCTTGTTGAGTTTGAGAGCACTCCATGTAATTTAAAGAGGCAGAAAAGGTTTTCTTTCCTTTTGAAAAAAAACCAAACCCAAACCAGTTTTTGCAGAATCTGTTCACAGAGTACTGTAAACAAGCTCAGAAATAGAACTTAAGTGTACTTCGGCATTTTAATGAAGTTGGACTGCTCTGTTTTGTGATGGTGCTTTCTCCCCAAGAGAGATGCATCATGCTGCTGATACACTTAAAGGGTTTCTTACACATGCTTTTAAGACATACCTTATTTGAAGCCTGAAATACAAAAAAAGCTGGCTACTCTCCATAAATAAACTGCTATGTCCTACATTGCTTCTTACTTTTGGACCCTTCCCCATGAAAATGCAAGACCCAAAAGCAAAAAACTCTCCAAGTCTTCATGTGCATTTAGAATAACTCCAAATGCAACAGAACCTGAATGGTTCTGAAAGGGGTATTCTTACAAATTGTGCTTTTGGAAAGAATATAGGTATGCTCTGGTGGGCTTATTACATGGTGTTCACTAATTCATATTTGCCCAGTCTTTTCTGTCCTTACAATAAAAACCATTTCTTTTCATCCTTCACAGCATTATCAGCTCCTCCATTCAGTACCATAAACTTATACAGAACCACTGCAGAATAAATCAGAAGATATTTCAAATAAGACATTAACATCTTCAGATGTATTTTCTCCATATTTTGTTTCAAAGGTTTCTTTTCACACAATTTCACAGCATATCAAGACATAGAAGTAGTTGCTGGTCATACCTACAGGGTTCCTGGCTCACATTTTACAAGGTGAGTATGAACAATGAGGCAACACCTGTTGTAAAGTAGTAACTAGAAATATCTCTGTTCATTCATTAGCAACAGACATTAAATCCTTTTTTTTCTGGGAGAGGTGCAAGATGGAACTGCAAGCAGCTTCCTTCACAGGGTAGAGACAGGCTTGGGACTTTGCTGGAGGATACAGGGGTGGGAAACAGAAGGAAGCCTATTCTTAAACAGCTATAAATGGAAAAAGACAGCAACGACATTTTAAAACTTCTAGGACAAGAGTTCTTTTCTGTTTTGATTTTTTCGTTGAAGTGGGACAGAGAGTTTGTCTTTTATTATTTGTGTATTTTATTGTTGCCTTTTATTGAAAGGCAATAAGACGACTTAAAATAGGAAATTAGGTAGTACCCTTAATTATTAATCAGATTAAATTTCATTTGTACAATAGGATACAGGCTCTCTCCTTGTCTCCTTTGCTCGTGGGCTTCTGGTACTTATCAAAATCGGTACAACTGGCAAAATAGGGGTTAGCAAAACAGACAGAAGTGAATACAGTTTCTTTACAAATTAAAAACAAGCCTGAAATTCTGTCCTTTTTATCAATATCCAACTCAAACAAGAAAGGAGGAAAACTCCACGTATCATCATAACAAGTGAAGTTTTTTCTGATATAACCTTCTTGACAGCTGACCAAATGTGTGTCAGAACCTCCCTTCCCTCAAAATTTATTTTGACATTTTCACAAAGGAAGGTAGTGGGGGGAAGAATGCTTTTGGTTGACATGATGTGTAAATTTTATCTGCAGCAGAATAAAACACCATCTCGTACTCTGACAACAGAGTTGACAGACTTCCAAAGAAAACAGACAGCCACACAGCTCTTCTTCCTAGGGCTGCTGGTGGGAGGCACAGGGACAGATGATGTTTTTAATTGGAAGAATCTTACTTGAATATTAAACTTACAAAGGCCCCAGGGGAACCAGAGTGAAGAAGCTGATCAGCTTTTTCCAGAATTCTGCCTGACTGGTACAAAATCCTGGTGAACTGATCTGCTTGTGGATGAGCACATTTGCTGCTTTGTCACACAGTAACAGATTTCAGCTGCCTCAGGTCAACTCACAGGAGAACAGGATGGGAAAGTAACGACTAAATATCCCACAAAAACCACTCCAACTTTCACTTAAAGAGCAGTTAGTTCATCAGTTTTCATGCTTCTCTGCTGTAAAACAGAAGGAAAAATGCTGACAAATTATAACAAGCTACAATAATTTTTTACATTATTCCACATTTCATGAACAAAATCACATCAGCTGCATGAACTGGGTTTGCATATAAAAAAATGCTTTAGTCAAGAAAGGTCAGCCTTCAATGACTGTATGTCAAGCAGAAATGTTGCTTTCACAGAATGATAAACTCTTTAGGTTATATATTCCAATAGGACATACCCAAATCTGAAATTCCAAAACATATTACTGGTTCAGGTTCTGGGTAAATAACAACAGTTTTAAAGACAAGCCCCTTGTACATAATAGTCTAAAACTCCAAAGCACTTCTACAAATTTCCTTTTCCATGACTTGCATTTGAGGAGATTATAAGCTATAAAAAGCTCCACAGAAACAAAACCAGCATAAAACATTTAGTGCCAACCATCCAAATTTCCATGACAACGGCTTCAGTAAGCTCACCTCATTGGTACTACAGCAGAAGACCAATAGTTCAGTAAATATAGAGAGGCAACTCTTAAGATTTGGTAAAAGTAAGATATTTGGCTACATAGCTCTTTGAATAAAAACATAAATCCTCCAAAATGGTTCTGAAAAAGAAAGGAGCTGTTTGGTTTAGCTCAGCTTTGCCATTTGCTGCAGCAGGGAGTGTGCCTGTGTAACTATGCACAAGCAGCCTCTTCTCCCCAAACCTGCAATTTCACAGAATATCTATACCTGAAAATCCTGTTTGGTAGCTGCATATCAAAGGTGTCCCCTGAAAAAAAAAGCTTTTGATTATAGTCATGGTGCTGCAAAGGTATAAAGAAAAACATTCACATATCCAAAGCTAGCAACTTTTGAGCTGGAAAGAAGCTTCTAGATACTCCAGAATAACATTTGATTTGGTTTTAAAATGTGATCAACATGTGTGCTTACATACACAGTGCCCTGAGAATGGAAACAACAAACATTTTTTACACTCTCTTCAAAGTTCTTCAGTTAGTAACATACAGAAGTCTAAGGCACAGAAATTCCAGATAACCTTTTCAGGCCTGATATTTTCACTAAGCACGAGCCAAAAGGTCAACATGTTGATAAAGCAAAAATTTCCTGATGGGCTCCTATTCCCTCCATCAGTGCCATCCACTGTGCCACAGTGTGTCCCACACAGCCAAAGCCATGCGTGTGTAAGCTGCTTGTCCAGCTTCTCTAACTGGACTCTCAAATATAATCTGGTACGACTACTTCACTACTTTATTTTGAACCACGAATGTGTTTGAAAGTGGATTCTCCCATTTCAATTCTTGTGGGACAGACTACATTATAAGGGTGTCTCAAAACACAGAATTGTCACCCATTTAAACAGAACTAAACCTTCATTCTGTGATACATTTCACTGCAAACAGGCATTTGGTTCACAGCATCAAATTAGAGCCACTTAAAAGTAGAAGTCATTTCTCAGAGTGAGGTATAGAGCCTGTCCTCAGCACCAGTGGGCCCTCCTTGAACAACATGTTGCTGCATGGCACTAACTTAGATGCAACCCACAGGGGATTTCATTCAGGCTAAGAACTGCAGCTTTCATGCACCTGGTCAGCTGATCCAGGAATACTGGGCTTTCCTTTTGGGAAATTGAAAGGGAAAAGAGGGAAAAGAAACCCTGTTGTTTATGCTCTAATCCACTGAAACAGGGTAAGGTTGCCTGAACCTCCCTCTTGCTTCTCAGTGAGAAAACCATGCTTCTCAGAAAGATTTTACTTTAAAAAAGGGATACTAAGCAAGTGTGCAGATGATAGAAAATTTGGGAGTAGCTGACTCTCTCAAAGGCAGGGAGGCTCTGCAGAGTGACCTTGATAAACTAGCAGACTGGGCAACCACCAAACATAGAAGTTCAACAAGGAGAAGTGTCAGATGGGGCACTGGGATGGGGCAACCTTGGATGTACAGATAGACTGGGACATGAGATCTTGAAAAGCAGTGCCATGGAAAGGGACCTGGGGGTCAATGGCAAGTTGAACACGAGTAGGCAGTGCCCTGGCAGCCAGGAGGGCCAAGCATGTCCTGCAGGGCTCAGGCACAGCATCACAGCCAGGCAAGGGAGGGGATTGTCCTGCTCTGCTCTGAGCTGGGGTGGCCTCACCTGATGTGCTGTGTGCAGTTTTGGGTGCCACAGCGTAAAAAGGATATAAAGCTGTTAGAATGTGCCCAAAGGAGAGAAATGAGGATGGTGAAGGGCCTTGAGGGGAAGCTGTATGAGGACTGGCTGAGGGCACTTGGTCGATTCAGCCTCAAGAAGAGGAGACTGAGATAAGACCCCATTGCAATCTACAACTTCCTCATGAGGGGAAGAGGAGGGGCAAATACTGCTCTCTTCTCTTTGGTGACCAGTGATAGGACATGAAGGAATGGCCTGAAGTTGTGTTGGGAAGGTTTAGGCTGGATATTAAAAAAGATTATTCACCCAGAGGGTTGGTTGGGCATTGAAAAGGCTCCCCAGGGAAGTGGTCACAGTACCAAGCCTGACAGAGCTCAAGAAGTGTTTGGACAATGCTCCTGGTGTGACTCTTGGGGGTGTCTTGTGCAAGGGCAGGAAGCTGGGCATCATCCTAGTGGGTCCCTTCCAACACAGCTTATACTGGTGATTCTGTGAAAACACTCCTGTTAAAATTCTACATTTATGCATTAATGCATCTCATGATTTGTTATTGTAACTTGGTTAAAAAGCAAGAATAACTGAAACCATTCCAATACAATTCAGTAGAATTAACTCAGTGATAAAACCAATCCACAACAGCTAAAGTAATTTCCCTGCCCCAGCTTCTGCTCTTTGAGTTCTGGCTGTTTTTCCTAGCTCTGCTGCCTCACCTCCCCATACAAATTAGTAAGTATCTCTTGACATATTCTGTCTATCTTAACTGATATGTAAAATACTACCAAAACGGAGGCTGAGAATGTTTTTCCTCTGAGTCACTGCCATCCATAAGTACTTCAGCTTTAACAGTTGAGCTGTAAAGGCTTATAATTAAAAAAAAAAATAAATAAAAAGCCAAGGCTTAATTCTATTAATTGAATAGTAATTGAATAATTCCATTGAGGATTTACTTGTTAAGTCATTAGTCAACCCCTGTACACCATACACAGCCTCAGACCCTTCAAATTTAAAATAAAATGGTTCAGAAGACTTCTTAAAGTATTTAAAGCTCTTATTAGATGGCACAGGAAAAAGATTCCAACAACCCCTTAAAGCAGAGGTTTCTCAGAAATGCTGCAGCTTCTACACTGGGGACGATGGGAAGCTACAGACTGTAAAGAGGTTCTTTACCTGACTTTTCTCTAAGGATATTTCTATTTATGGGACCCGGAGTGGAACTGCTGCTTTGGTGTTCTCAGGAGCACTTCCAGTACACATAAAAGACTGCGTCATTACAGTAGCCTTTCAAAAAAGGCTATGATGTGAAACAGTATTTTAAATCATCGAATTTAAGGCAAATGAAGTTAAACTGCAGTGCTGCAGAAATATGTATATATGGCAAAAAATCCAAACAAACCCACAGTTGTATTATCCGTCTTTGATATGACCTGGGATTTTCCCTGATCCTGCAGGATTTACTAGCAGTTTTGCTACTGGTTGGCTCAGAACATGTTACCCACATGAAGACAGCTAGCACCAACTTCCAGAGTGCCTTTCAGCAAAGAAAAGCAAACAGTGTTTGACTAGAGGCTAAAAGTTCTGTTTTGAATTGCAGAGGACAGGACCTGTACAAAAGAGCAAGCTCAGCTACCTTGTCAGGCTTGGCTTGTTAAATCTGAAGGTCAACATGAACCTGAAAGAAGATACTCATGAGAAATTAATTCAGAAAGACATAAATGATTCAAGAGAAAAACCTCGCTAAACTGCAATCTACATGGCCAGAAATTTCTCTTTGGAAAGCTCTGCTCCTTACTAAGCACCCCTAATGTACCTGACAAATGCAGAGGACACTGCCCTACTACACCTGCACAGCCAAATAAAAGCCATGTGAGCAACTGTATTCCATCCCTCTCCCATCAAACAGGGAACATCTAAGCAGAGCAGGTGCAATTAGAGCCTGGCATGCAGAAACAGAAATGGAAGGAGGAAGAATAAAAGCAAATAGTTCCAAAGGGAACTTAAATGCTGAGTAACTGAGGGGTTTCACCACGGGACTGACTTCATTTCAAATGCTGAGCACATATTCCTCAGTCATCACCCAGGCCCCAGCAGAGGAAAGTGGGGAGTGACTGGCATACAGAAAACAGTGCATTTGAACTGCTTAGTATTTTGTGATAATCTGCATTTATCTGAAAGCTGTAAATTGGCAACAACATTTTACCCCAACATAAACTGACCTGAAGAATCACACTGAGCACAAACGTAGCGTTCTCTGACAAGGGCATTGTGCAATCTTGGGCACCAAAACACAGCTCTGGCAGAAATCTGCACTTTCTCTTTGCTACATTGCTGGCATCCAGCCTGGGAGACAAGTGAGGGTCTGTCCTTTCAGCCCTACCCACAGCATCAATGGCATCAAGGAGATGCTTCCACAAGCAAAACTATGGCTTTTGAGCCTTCCCTCTTCAGTGATGCCCAATTCTTCCCCGGCACTAGTTCTCTATTAAATACTTGATTCTTGATACAGTATGAAAGTATTAAAATTCCTTTACAATAAGGTTTATCAGGGATAAATGCACTAGCACAAACAAGAGTTAGTCCCTATAGAATACCACCATTACTTACTTACTCACCTACCCAAATAATTTATCATGAATAAGGTGGGCTTAACAAGTAAGACAGGTTTAACAAACGTGTAAGTTTTTTGGCTTTAGACAGTTTTTAAATGCCTGGTTATGAGGGCTCCTGAGGAGACCAAAACTTGATTTGTTTGGATAAAATGTAAATCATTCACTGAGGGATTAAAGATATCCAAAGGCGCTCAGCTTTGCTGCAAGCTGTGGGGAATAAAAGAAAGAGGCATGTCAGTTAAACTGGAGCAAAACATCCCCATAAATGAGTGTGATATACCTTAGAACAGACCAACAAAAAAGCCAAAATCATCCTTCCAGAACACTCTTAAAAAGGAGGAAAAAAAAAAGCAGGAGGGGATTTCCTGGTCATCCTGACTTTCAGTCTCTCATTCCTTTGCAGAGGGCAAATTAATTTCATTTGTAGCTTCTGACCTAAACTAAGAAGTATATTGTTACTCCCATGCATGCTCCCCCAGAGGTCTACCAGGCACTCTATTATATAGAAAATATTAGGAATGATGGCAAAATAGCAGCAAGATCAATTCTAACAGAACATATAAAGCTGTATTTGGATCACAAGAAATATAAGTGGCATTTCCAATGTTATTATGATTACTTCTTCAGTAATATTTTGTGGCACAAACCAAGTAACCACGTCTTTCGGAACTGAATAGGATAGAATCTTTTTTTGTTGATAGCTTGAGAGCTCCCCAAACTGAGGAAAGCTCACAGGCCCTTCCAACTCAGAAATCCTTGAAAAAACTCAAACCAAAATAAAACTTAGTTCTTGTTCTGCTGTTGAGAATTTAAGAGCATCTATTGTGAATACACCCTAAAAATCTGATTTTCATAGAAGGAGCAATCCAAACAATTGGCTTTCTCAACTCAAGGTCCAGCTGTAAATCCACCGTTTTCTTCCAGTGCTGGTGGCACATAAGCGGAGGTTCCTCATACTTCAGCAACACACTCTACCACTTTCAGCTCCCCTCAGAAGGGAGCATCCCTTTCCCACCTGCTGTCCTGCAGGTTTGGAGGCAGCTGGTCAAGATGGATTGATCTCTACCAGCAAAATCATTAATAGAAGAAGGTTTGAATGAAATTGTGTAACTTCACTTTGCATTTTATCTTATTTTCTTTGCTGGTTTCTTGTTGGTTTCTAATCCTTCAGACAAAATAAACTGAAGATAACACAGCTATTAAATTATATACAGCACCTTTTTTTGTAACTAGAAAGACAAACTATAAATTTCATAGCTAGCTGAGAATCTGAGGACATGTTTACTAAAAACTGTCTATTTATACAATTTCTTGCATGAATAACTATTTCTTCAGTTCTCTAATTCTGGTTGCTGTAAAGATGCTTCTGAATACAGACGTGCATTATAAAATTAAACAATTTGTAAAGAGCTAAGATGAATATTTTTTTAATTAAAGCCATATAAAATATTATAGGAACAGAAATAAAATTATTTTTAACACTTGTCGCTGTATTATTATCTCCCACTAATGAATTAATAATGTGCCAGTTTACCACTAAAATTCTGCATGTCTATCTTTTTTTGAGACTGAAAGCTTTGACATTTTTCAACCCCACAATGATTACTTCTACTAACAGCAACTTCAGTGATCTACACTGATTATGAAAAGTCTTGGTGTATCTACAAAAGCAACTCAGAACAGTGTAAACATAGTTTACACTTTCAAGAGACTATGCTTTTAGGTGCTTAGTCTTAGGTTTCCCTTAAATCAGCTGTCTAGCATATCAAATCATGCAGGAAAAACAGGTATGACTATTCTTTTTTATTTAAATAGTTGTAGGAGACTAAAACAAGCCAGTACAGAATTCATTATCCACAGAGCCATCATTCAGGGATTTAGTCACTATCCATATGGCCAATGGGGGCAACATCAATCCACATCCGACTCAAGCAGGGCTTTATCCTCCAGCCCAGAATGGGCCCCATGGCTGAGCATGGCAGCACTGCAGAACTCAGCCCTGAGGAGCCTGTATGCAGGTAAGAGACAAGCTGGGTAAAACTACATGTAAAAATGTGTAAACAAGACAAATTAAACGGTAATGTTTATACGAACACCAGGGAAATCAACTTCATAGCACATGGAGTAAATTGCTTCATATGTAACTATCTGCAGTCTTGCCTGGTGAGAATAAACGCCTGATTTAAGCGGGGGGAGGGGGGGTGGTGTCACTAATTTTTAAGTAATACATGCAAAAGGACAGCTTTCCTTCGAGGGGGGCAGCTTCCTCCTCCTCCATCCCACAGTTCTTCCCTGTTCTAGAATGGCTCACGGTCTCATAAAAACTGGAAAGGCCTGCATTTATTTTGAAAGCCCACAGCAAGAGCTCCTACATTTTTACTGATCCGATTTTGGCAGGCAGAAAAGCTTTCTCTATTAACAAGCCTCATTTTATATTTCTAAGTACACTGCCTTGCTTTCCCTCCCAAATTAATGCTGATGATTAATGGCCATCAAAAGAATAAAACAAAGAAGTTGTGAGGAACCAGCATTGAAATAATTACTTTTGAAAGCCCAGAAAGCATTCCTAAAAGAAGTGTGTTTGTGCAAGAGCTTGTTTCTCTAAAAACACAGTGAACTCCGTGTGCTACAAGTTCTGACCTCCTCCGACACCAACTCCTCTCCGACCAGCTGCCTGCCCAGCTGATAAGTGAACAGTGAGGGAAGGAAATGAGCCATGCTTTGGGGGCATCCCTGAAGTACGTACTCAATGGCATCACTCATCTTTGACAGCAGCCACCTGCATGGGAGACCGGCACACTTCTATAAGATCGGGACAGGCATCAGTCGCTACCATTCCTTCAGATAACGTGGCAAACCGGGTCTTATGTTATGCATGGCACAGAGTCTGAGTGACAGGAGAGGTAACTAACTACACGTGCTCCACCCAAAACGTCTTCATCCAGAGAAAGAAAGGCAAGTGGAAAGAGAGAAGAATACAATCAGCAGCTTCCTTTCAAAATGGAGCAAATCCTTCTCCAAGATAGAGCAAATCTGAGAATCTATCTGAGAATCGGAACAAAGGCAACAGTCAAGTATCAAGCACTTCCCCCTTAGTATCTTCCAAGGGTCGGTGTTTCACCTATTAAATATTCAGGAACAGGGATGAAAAGTAATTAAGCAAATGACCATTTACACCTGACAACAGAGAAGCGAGAATCAAGTTTTATGTCATCTGCCAAGCAGCCGACGCTGCATTGAATTTCAAGGTATAGTTTTTTCCCCAACTACTTTATTCAAGGAACCTACAATTTTTGATTGCCACACATACAGCTGTTTCACACACCTATCCTCTTCTATACGCTAAACTGAGAGAGAATATAATTTGCAGCCTACTTTAAATTCAGAATGACTGTTACTTTAGATTTTTTTAAAAATATCAGCTCAAAATTATATTCTAGAGATTTTTAAGCATCTTTACTGCTTTGCATCCGTACGTAATTTCAGTTACAGTGGAAAATCCTGCAGAAGCCCTAGACACGCTAATGAAGTCGCCAGCACGACACATTCGTTGTCACAGTCAAACATATAAGTGTCCCACTAAAATCCAACTTAATGTTCCTCATAAACTCAGAGCATGACAAAAACCATAGAAAAAAAAAAAGACTCCAAAACAAACAGTGGGAGCGCTGTTACACATTCCCCAGAGTGCAAAAGTAGCGTTAGACTTCCACAGGCACTAAGATCAGGCCTTCTGAGCAGTTTTAATTACAGCTCTCCCGTTTTGCAGATCCGCAGAAACGTAGAACAAGTCGTGCAGACCTGCAGCCTCGCTTTTAGCCCCTAAACCCAAGGCATGTCTGACAGCAGATTGACTTTACTGGTCACTTTGAGTGCTGCCTCTTTACCGTGGCTGAACAATACAGCAGGGCTCTGCTCCCTTCGCAAGGATGACTGACTTGCCTTGAAATTACACGCGAACATCTGCAAGCCCTAAGGCTGGACTTGACTTCCCGAGCGCGGAGAGCGCCGCGCCTCCTACCTTGGCCACCCAGCTGAACAATGGTGACATCCTCGGGGCTGCGGCGCGGCGATCGCCGGCTCCGGCCGCTGCTTTCCGCCTCTCCCGCCCGCCGCCGCCGCCGCCTCATGCGCCGGGAGGGGAGCAGGCGGCCCGCGCGGGCTCCCGAAGCGCCCCGGCCGAGCGCCGGCCGGCGGCACCGCGAGCTCTGCGCGCCGGGACACTGCCCGTGGCGGCGCCGGCTGCCGCCGCGGGGCTGCGGGGCGGGAAGCCAAGCCGAGGGAAAGGAAGGGCCGCGGCCGCGTCCCGCCCCCGCCGCGCTCCGCCTCCGGCGAGGCTCCCCGCGCCCGGGCTGCGACCGCCCGATCCCGGCGGGCGGGAAGGGAGCGGGCTCGGGAGGGCGGCGGGCTCGGAGAGCGGCGGGCTCGGGGGGGCAGCGGGCTCGCCCTCCGGCAGCGCGCCCGGCAACGCCGACAACCGCCGGCCGCCGCCTCGCGCTGAGCGGCCACGTAACTCAGCGCTGACGACGGGATTCGTAACGAAAACTTTCTGGGAACATCCCGGCATCGAAGCCCTTCCTAACATTAAAGGATCGAGCGAAAAATCATCTGTTTGAAACCACTGTGAAATGTTACACTTCCAGTCTGTCTCGCCATTCGTGTTAGCCTAATGGCATTTGACAACACACACTAGAAGCTCAACTTTCAGAAATCAGACTGCCATGGAAGGCCAGACAGTAGTGTTCATGTTTCCGGCAGGTCCAGGGATGTTACTCGCCACTCAGCCAGGAACGCTCATACCTGTCGTTGCTCCGGCTGAGCTGGCTGTGAACACTCTCCTCCCCTACTCAGTGGCCGTAGGGCTGCCTAAAACTACTAATTTTCCTGAATTTGGAGGAAGGGCACAGAACCAGGAAAGGAAAAAAGGCTTGGAGTTCACAGGAAATAATCCACTGGGCTCAGAACAAAAAGCCCTTTATTTTCCACCACCTCACAGAAACAACATGAAGAACTAGATTTGCACAATCGTTACAGGAGAGCATAGAGGTCGGCTATGCACTTCTCAATAAAATTCAACTGCTCAAAGTTAGACGATGAAGTGCCAAATTCAGCTCTTCGTTTTACCCAGACACTCACTACTACTGGAGACAGCTACTCCACTGTGAGAGTGCCCTGCATATGCTTGCAGTTGCACACTTATGGCCAATGGAACGATCTCCAGGTTAGAGCTGACACTGCTCCAGTTATCTGAGTTATTACATGAAAACAGGAGGGAAAGAGTGACTTCCACGCACATGGGCTGGGGAGAAGCAGAGCCAATCTCACAGCTCACTGAGGCAGAAAAGGGGTAGTTTTGGCACCTGCCCCAGACTGTGTGACCCTGCAGCTCTGGGTTTGGTTCATGCAAAGCAAACAAGGCAGTGAGCTGCCAGAGAGCTCTATCACCTCCTGGCGTGGTGCTGGTGAGGGTCCCAGCACTGCTGTATGTCTGTAATGGGCAGCAGAGGGATGAGGACACTACACAAAAGTGATTCTTCTCAGGCTGGACCTAAGATAGTTTCTGAAATGAAAACCTTAACAAATACATTTCAGATCTTCATAAAAGGAGAATAGAGTTCCATTTGCTAATAGTTCTACATCTTACAGATAATTTACAAGGATAGCCAATGGCTCTCTCTGTAATTATGATAGTGGGCATGGACATTTCGATTTTACAGATGTTCTTAGCCATAATCCCAATAAATGACTAAATATGACTGATATCCATTCTCGTAACAGTCTCTCAAGGCATACTGGCATGGCAGTGGGGGAAATTTTCACTGCTGCTACTGTTCATGATGTACAGAACACATATATGAAAAAATAACATCTGTTCTCAGGGCCTTAAACTCAGAACCTGACAAGAATTAGAAATACTACCATCTGAAGTATAGGACCAATATAGGACTTTTATTTCATAAAGCAGCTGAGGGCACAAGCAAGGCAGAATGCTCCCCATTATGTGCTGCTCATAGTTGTACAGCATAACCACTACATTTGATGGTAGCATGAGAGTCTCAGGAACCTCACTTCTCTAACGCTGAGTGTGAACAATACTACTACTAAATAATTATTTCTTCCCTTTCTCCAAGGAGATCCTGCCAGCTTGGGAGCTTTTCCAGCTCCCCCTTTCCTGACTGACACCTTTACACAATTTTAAACTAACAATACACACATCTGCCCAAGTCCACATTAAACACTGATGTCAGTCACGATATCTGGCTTCTCACCCTGGCTGCACTGGATCAAACAGCCATCTCCAGTGTGTCACTTCAACTACTTAACTTTGAAACCTGTTGCATGTAGCTGTTACAGTGATATTTGTATGATTTTAAATGCACTCTGAAAACTTTTACATGCTTCTATAGGATTGGGAAAAAGAGTGGTCTTGTGGTGAAGATACTGAATTAGGAGATAGAGTAACAATGAATGAATTCCTGCTTCTGCTGTTAACATGACTTTCAGGCATGCTACATAACTGCTCTCTCTGCTTTAGTTCATCTGTTAAACAAAGATGATGATGGCCTTGAAAGAAGGAGAAGCAGGCACACTTTGGCATTTGGGAAACAGCTGGAAGTGAGGCTTAAGTGTTCAGCAATAAAAGCATTTAGTACTGCATGAAATTCTTCAGTGTAAGTGAAAAGGTCACTGTGTTGCTTACCTTCCAAAAAGATGCAATTAGTAATGTAGTGGGAACAATAACTGCATTCATTTTTCAGGATGTTCGTATTTCTAAAAAGAGAACTTCTGTATTTTAGTATTTTAAGTTTGGCTTGCGTAGATAACTGTCTTTCCAAAAATACTACATACCCATTCTGGGGAAATGGAAAAATTCAGGGTCAGGGAATAACATCTGTATTGCATAAATAGTAAGAAGCACTTGACACCATCTTATCCAAGTGTATGATCTCTTAAAAATCAAAACAAACCCCTCAGTCCTATAAGCTTTTCCATGCTATCATGGAAAGTACTAGCAAGATATTTGTGGTTGTTTTTAAAATAGCAACAATTAAAATACTTCAAAGCTACAATTTAAAGCTTACATCGTCAGAAAAGTCATCTTTCTGTTTTACAGATGTCCTACATAAATTTGCACATACACAAATACTCCCGTTATTTTTTCTCCATTAAAAGAAGCCATTTGGAGAATGAAAGAGATATAAAAATAGAAGGGAGACATAACGAAATATGCAGAAGAAAGGAGGGTGCAGTCAACCTTACAACTCAAAGGAGGAGTATTTCTGACTCAATTTCCCCTGATTTAGTTTCTCTAAGTTTTATGGCCATAAATATTTTTGTGGGTCTTCAGTGTGTCATCACTGAAGGACGTCTCACAAGAACTTGCATTAAGGGTATAGCCACAACTCTGATACCTGAGAACTGGCCTCTCCTGTTGCTCTTGTGTTACTACTAGTGGTGATTTTAAAGCAGATGCCATTTCCATTCAAAGTTTTTTCTTCTGAATTCTATTTAAACATATTTTGGCAGTTATTCAAATTATCCCCTCTGTCCACATTTACTTGCAGCTTGTACTTATCTCCTTCCTTCCTGTACAGAAGAAGGTCTTGATCAATTCAGGTGAAAAAAATACAAGAAAAAAAAAGCTTGCCATTAATTATCACTTTCCAATATTTGGTCCTTGTTTAAAAACACCCACAATTTTTATCCTTTATCACTTATTTCTCACAGTTCTTTTCCTGAGTATTATCTCATCCTTTCCTGTTCCAGGTGTGATGGTTTCTATTTTATCAGAGAAAAGAGAGAGAAAAACAGTAACTACTGTGAGAATACTGTTTGTCATGTGAATTCAAAATGTAATAATGTTTTGGTTCTTAGATGCAGCTGTACTAAATCATACTAAAACAAAGGTGTCGAAAGAGACACTGGACTTTTATGGCACCTTCACACAATGCAAGATGCAAAAACGGATTTATCTGAATTCGTCAACACAAAAGAATAATGAATCCTCTGTATTTCATCTGATCCAAAGACTCAATCAAGCCTAACTCAGTGGCTTCTGAATAAATACTGTGGTGAAGAAAAGAGTAAGCTTTAGAGTTACTAGAAGAGTTTAGAAGAGTTACCTCTTTTGGCTAAATTATAAGGAAGCTTTTTTCACAATACAAAACAAAATATTAATCAAAAAAACAAATTACTTCACCAAACCAGATCTGCGCCAGCCCTCTGATGAAAGACAGCAGCATGACCCAACACCTAACCACAGGCTGGTTGTGGCTGTCCCTTTGAATTAAAGTGTACAGGAGCCCATTGCCCATGCTAAAGATGAAATCCAGCTTTCACCAAAGCACCTGCAATGACTCCCTTGGTGGTTTCTAGATACTCAGTGGAAACAGAAATTACGCAGATTTGGATAATCTTCTTAGTACCGCGAGTGAAATTTTCTGGCTATTTGCTAACCAGTAGCAAATATGAAAAATGCTGACATTGGGCCGGTGCCCAGAGATAACTTGCAATTCACTCTCTGCGTGGCAGACAGAAAGAGAACAGCTCCTCACAAGACTGCTGGGCACTGATTCAGTCCTTTCCAACCTCTCCTAAAGGTTTAGCTTACCTATAATTGAGCTACCATCTGCTGAGGCCCAGTTGCACCTCAGCAAGAGGACTGAGGGAAAGCAAGACCTGCAAAGGAAAGGTGATTCTATCTGTAGGAGAGAAGCATAAGAGCACATGGGCCATGCTGCTCACTCAGCAGGCAGTGGAATTAGTCTTTCTTGGGCAAATAATAACCTAAAGGCAGGGTTACATCAACTGGAGTGAGGTCATGAGACCATCAGAGGATAAAACACCTCATAAAGTTGAAGCAGCTTTCCTGATTGGCTACCATTATCTTCAGATGCTTCCTCATGGCTCTGTTTTGGAGTATTCAGGTATTGTTTTTTTCTATTTGAAAAGTTACATCTAGAGAAAACCATTTGTGCTTTTCTTATGCCCTGTTAGAAGGCAGTTGTGGGTGACAGCAGATGCTGAGATGATCGGTCAGTTACCTTGAACAGAATGGATAATTTCTCAGTATTTGCTCCAGAAAGTTCAGAGTGGAAGGGTTTTGGTAAAATCCTTAGTCAAATGAGGAACTGGAGAAAATACTACTCACAGCATGTGGAACCCATCATCCTGCAAAGGTAACCAAGGCTATACTTAATCAGCATAACAGTAACAAAATCTAGCTTTAGGCGCCCACTCATAAACATTAGAGTCATCTGATGCAAAGAGCATCTGGACAGAAATCATTGTGCCACTTCAAACACTTCCAAAAACATTGATGAGCAAACTTTGTATCAGAAAGCTTTATGCTGGATTTTTTGTCATTCCATAGACAGCAAAATAAAGCCTAAAGCTGTCAGGAACTTTGCCATGGGTTCTGACTAATTCTACTCAAGCATAATCATACGCCTGCATTTGACCAAGATGAAATGCATACTGCTGAGTGATCTAATTGCAATCAAGTGATCAGATCTCTATAAATGAGTGAAAAAATGCTTGAATCTACAGGTAAGTCCAAGCAAGACTTATGAAGATCTCTTGTGAGGAGATCACTTTGATCTGAATAGTGGGATGCAAAAACCCACAAGGACAATGTGGCAAATTAGCAACAGGGGAAACTCAGAGCACAGCACAGAATTGCCACAAAAGACATCAGAGGTTCCACGGATTCTGTTTAGTAATGAGGGTTTGCTGGAAGCTATGAAATGAGCAGGAGGAGCAGAAAACAGAGCAAGGAAACTGCAGAAGCAAATCACAGAGCTCAAAATAAATGGGGATGCTCCCAGTGTGCAATGACAAACACACAGGTCAAGCCATTGAGATCATCAGTTAAGACTTGACTGTAGCTGAAACAGCCCAAAACCTCCTGTTTTTCCTCCTTGTAGGACAGTAGCATTTGGTCTTCTCAGTGTTGCCAAACTGAGGGATAAATTAGCTTATATAGTTAGATTATATTCCTTCTCAGTGTTTTGAAAGCGGAAAACTTTATCAGCAATGTTCCCTTGCATACATTTTTAACTTACTGTTTCTAATCTCTCCCCTTCCCACCCTCTTCTGCAGGCTTCTTAACCCATCAAGTGTATCTTTGTCAGTGATGTGGACTTTGCTTTTGTATTTTTTGGCTAAGTCATACTGGCTTTCAATTACAGAGAAAGCCACAAAATGGCAATAAACTATCTTTCAAACCAAGATTCAAACACTGTCTCTACCAATCTGAAAAATCATTTGCCCCATGATTCAGTTGGCTTTCCATTCAGAAATTTACAATTCCAGGTTTCACCACAAACAACATTCCATATTTGGTTACTTTAAGACAATCCTGTTTTAACTCCTAAAAAACACGCTGGAAAACATTTGTGAAATATAACACACAATAGAGAGACAGGATTTGTCCATGTGACTCTTTTGTGGTTTTGATAAAGCTGCATCACTTCAAAGGGCTCAGGATATACTACTGTAAGTCACCACTGCACATTTCACCCACATGTGCTGACTGCGCTTCCGCTCCTCTGCCAGAACAATAGAAGCCTTTGCGTGCTGAATCAGCCATCCAAAAAACATGGATCCACACAGACTGAATGCAGCCCCTCACCATAGGTTCTGTTAACCATCTTACCACCAAGAAGGGGAGATAGCTGCATCTTTTCCTGTAAGACTCATGGAGTGGGTAAAACTTGGAAATGTGTACATATTTTCAGGAATAAAATCTAAAATATTAGTTGACATGCAGTACACTACTGAAATACATAAATAAATGCATGACTAATCATGGGTCAGTTCTGCCATTTCCTCCTTTCTGGGTATTCTTAGTACCAATAGGGAGCTCTGGCATTCCAGGAGAAGCCTGCACAGAGCTGGATGGATGGGCTAGACAGCTGAATTCTTTCACTGTAGTGATCTGGTAAGTTCAGCTACCACTACAACTTGCAAGTCTGAGCCCATGTATTAGAATAATTTGCAAGCCTTAACTCACATATTTGAATGTGCTCACTGGTGCAAAGACTCAAACGGATAAGTGAACCTTAGAAGTCATCTGAGCAGGTCTTTCAGAATCATAGAATCAGTTTAGGTTGGAAAACACCTGTAAGGTCATCAAGTCTAACCACTAACCCAGCACTGCCATATTCACCACTAAAGCATGTCCTCAAGTGTCACATGCACACATCTTTTGAATGCTTCCAGGGATGGTGATTTCACCACTTCCCTGAGCAGCCTGATCCAATACCTGAGAACCCTATTACTGAGGAATTTTTTCCTAATATCCAATTTAAACCTTCCCTGCTGCAACTGAAGTCACTTCCTATCATCTTGTCACTTGTTACCCGGGAAAAGTGGCTAACCCCCACCTCACTATAATCTCCTTTCAGATAGTTGCAGAGAGATCTGGCCCTGAGCCTTCTCCAGCCCAAACATTCCCAGCTCCCTCAGCTGCCCCTCATAAGCTTTGTGCTCAGACCTTTCACCAGCTCCACTGCCTTTCTCTGGCCGAGCCCCTCAATGTCCTTCCTGTTGTGAGGGGCCCTGAACTGGACACAGCACTCAAGGTGGGGCCTTACCAGTGCTGAGCCCTGGCCCTGCTGGCCACACCATTTCTGACACAGGCCAGGACGCCACCCTGGCTCGTGTTCACCCAGCTACGGCCACATTGCAGCCACTTGCCCCCAGTCCATAGCACTGCCTGGGGTTGTTGTGACCCAGGTGTAGGATCCAGCACTTTGCCATGTTGAACCTCTTGCAACTGGCCTTGGCCTATTTATTCACCCTGCCCAGATCCCTCTGCAGAGCCTTTGTGCCCTACAGCAGATCAACATTCCCACTCAATCTGGTGTCATCTGAGAATTTATTGAGGATGCCCTCGATGTCCTTGTCCAGATCATTCATAAAGATATTAAACAGGACATTTCATCCAAGATATATTATATTTTCAAATGTCCCATTGCTTTCAATTATAATTTATGAGTAGAATGCAGGCCAGTTTTAATCAATCTTCCCGGCTTTTTCTCTTAGCATGCAAAAAGCTGTAATATACAGTCAAACAAGAACAACTTACTAAGAACTAGGTATGACTTTCTCTCATTGTAGATCCACAATGTCATCCCCATACAAGTGCTTTGATTTTACTCACAACTTCAGTTAAGATAAAAAACCGGAAGTATAATTCAACTGATGTTTCAAGCTGGCATCAAGACTTCCAGAACAGGTTGGCATGCCTGTGAAAATGTGTACTTAAAGTCAGGTCACTGAGGGTTATCTGGCTAAGGTTAATTTGTCACATATCTAGGTTTTATATGGCTTGTTGGAAGTACATTGTCTCAACATGTGTGAAGGGGTTTATCCTGAGACCTTGGCAGTTTCTGTTCTGTAACTTTAACAAGAAATGTAATCAGAAATCTCTGTTTTGTTTGAGGTTCCTGGGAACTGTTCCGACTCTTCCAAATCGAGCATACACATCTAATAAACATAAAAACTGAAAGAGAAGGAAAAAAAGACAACTCCATTCTAAAGAAAAACTTGAAGCATGCCTTCTGCAGTACATGAACTCTCTGCAGAAAGCCCACTGAAAACCTCCCAATAAAGAGGAAGCCTGCATACAGGCAATGCATGCACTTTGAGATGTAAAAGCTATTCATTAGAGAATTGCCCCCACTTAAATCACAGATCAAGTTGCTGCTATATCCTTATGTGTCTTAAGGATGTATCTGGTTCAATACTCATTTAATAATGTACATGTAAAGAATATCCAGAAGTCCTGCAAGTTTCCAGAAGATAAACTTTTGTCCTTACATACATAGAAACTTATTATAGTAAGTTCCCAGCATGACTGAGAGCTAATGTTTTCACATCTATCAGATATTCTGCTGAGGGGAGCTGAAACACCCGAGAACAGTGGCTGATGTCAAACACTAACCAATGTTAAGCTCACCTTGTTTTGTGAAATTTAACACACAAGAATAAACTCCAGGAACAGCAGTATTTCTGTTCTAGAGACTTTACATAGTGCTGCTTCTTGTTACATAGTAAAATACAAACTCATTCCAATACTTTAAGAGGCATTGCAAAAATACTGAAAAAACACCCCGATAAAAAACAAAACAAAACAAAAAAACCCACTAGGAGAACCCAAACAGAACTTTCGTAGGACAATTTACCAAAAAAAAACGTAAAATGGAAATTGCAGTACTGAAACTTTCTTACTGAAAACCCACCAGCATCTCTCAACTGATTTCAATCAGTTTTAGATAAAGTCTTTGGTATCTCCACGGTAAGGCAAGCAATTCTCCTACTGGTGGAAAGCAGAAGCAGAAGAGGTGAAAACTCACAGCAATCGCAGTATCTTACATTTGCTCTGGACAGCCACTAAGTGGCACTTAAACACCTCATCTTAAACTCTGATGAATCTGTGAACTTGTGAAGGGATTGAGGGGACAAAAGGAGTTAGCACTCTGGGGAGTAATTTCTTTTAAGAACAATGGAGTTCTCTTCCTGCAATTAGAAAGGCTTCCTAATGGCCTGGCAAGGAATGCTACTGTCAGGAATGCTGTACAGTGCTCCACAGCAGCAGAGATACTGCAGAGAGCTCCGCAGAAGCAACTGCTTTCTATCCTAAATCCCAGCCCTAATTCGGGAATCAGAGTGTCTCGCTCCAGTGTGTCATTAGCTAAAGCAATCTTCCTTCAACAATTGCCCACTACTGTGTAGCTTTGAAATATGCCCTTAAATCGGGAAAAGTGAAGTGTCTCATTGCTGCTGAACAGCTGGTCCAACAAAGGCAATCCTAACATGATAACACAACTTCTGGAAATGCCTCTGAATTCAGCTTCAGTGAGACACCTCTGAAGGCACCAACACTATTTGTACTTGAAGATGCACGTTAGAACACGGATTTCATAGTCTGCAGTGAATTAAAAGTGATGAACAAGGTTTTGCCCTTCTTCAGACTTCTGTAAATTATTGCTTCATAGATATATGGCATAGTTCAATTTGAAATTTTAAATAAGGAAAGAAACCTAACTTTTGTAATAGTGGTCTTGAATCAATCATGTTAATCATCCTGAATATATTCTGGTATTTGAATTATAATTTTTCTTGTCTGGTTTTAAAAGTACTTCTGTTTCATAAAAATCTTTGTAAATGAATTAATTTCAGGTATTGAAAACCTTTTTTTTCCTATGTGAACAACCTAACTGTCATTGGAAAAAAAATCTAAGGATAAACCCAAGCAGAATAATATACTACATATAGTGCTAACCAAGCAAGTATCTATAAGCATGTTTAAATAATTGTTGCAAGTATGTCTGTTGTCTTCAGAGGAACTAGCCTGAAGTTAAAGTGCATATAGATTTTCAGCCTCAAAGACTCAGAAATAAGATTTATGCATAACTTGCTTTCTGACTCCCAAAAAACCATTTCAGTTTCTCCATTTCAGTTAGCCACAGGTTTAGATGCAAATACACCACCAGATATTCACTACAAGCTCTACTTTACACCTTTGGGCTGAACACGTGGCCTCCAAAAATCTCAAATGAGGAGTTATAAAATTTAGCTTTTATTCCCTCTTCCTGTGCAAGTTCTGTACAATATAAATAGAAGTATAGCATATAAGCAACAAAGCAACACAAGAAATCCCACCATGATTACTAAAAATACAATTTTGAAGCACATTCTGCCTGTGTGGAGCTAGTTTTGTGAGGTTCTTTTAAAGGCTGAAACAAGAAGCTTGCAAATGAAAAGCGTTCAATCAGTTATGCAGAAGGACCAAACTTAAACCAATGCAAGAGGAATCATCATCAGTGAAGCTGTTTTTATGACTAGCAATAGATCTCAATTACTGTCCCTCTGGGAAAAGTGGGGGGAGGGTGGGAAAGAAAGGGAAGTCCGCATCAACCAGCAGTTTCATACAAAGGACAAACCAAGTATAAACTGGCATTATCCACTCAATCCTTGTATCAGATCCTCGATGATCAACCTTTAGGGCAAACACACATATCCATTTAAGCCTGTATTTGTCCAGTCACACAAATCATTCTTTAGGAAAATATTTCCCACAGCCCTTCCCATAACTTGACGTCCACAGAGAGGGTAAAAAAAACAGAAATACAGAACAACTGTGGCTACAGGCAAGGGAAAGCACAGATTTTACGACAATGATTTTCTACCATTATTCACTTTGACATATAACAGGATGGGAGATTGGACTGCTAAAGTAAATACAGTGGTTATATATGCCTCCTCTGCTTTGGTTTTCTGCTCCACTACAGCCAAAGAGCCCCCATCTGATGACCTTGGGGGCACAGCATAAATGTCAGCCCAGTAAAGGCAAAACTCTAAATGAAAAGCCGACTGCATGGAAACTATAAGGAGCTATTTCAGAAAGGTTATTTATTCAGTATCATAATTTACAAATTGACATCTTCATATTTTAATGTGGATGGCTTGCATTTGTGTTTTAGAGCCATTTTAAAACCTGAAAATACAACTACCTGAACGGGAATATCCATGTTTAAGTAGCTTCAAATGAGCTAAAGGCCAAGCGTCCTAATGAAACTTGCAAAGCACAGAAAATAAGAGGTTTTGGTTTTACTAGTCTTGAGGCAGCTTGATGTCTTAACTGATATCAATCAGTTATGAGCCAGAACCACTCTTGAGTCTGTCTGTAGAGACTGTACTAACCTACATGACAGATACATCCTTTGTTTATTCATGCATTTGACAAAAACTGTCTTCTCACTTTTGCTAACTAAATCACACTGTCCTCAACATGCTATTGTACTGTGTGCCACAAAAACTAACACTGTTTTAGGTAAGACTGATTTTTAATATAAAAACTGCTATTTTCTAAACATTTTTTCCCCCTAATATACACTTTCCGGCTTTAAATTGCATGCAACTATCATTGCACCAAGTATCCACAAAATTAAACTAAGAACTTCACAACTGTGCATACTTCATATTACTTAAGAGTGCTAAGTAATTAAACAAAAAATAAAAACCATCTACAGAGTCTAGATTAGACTTTCTGACTTGAGTTTCGAGATCAATAAGGCAGCATTCAAACTTCCAAACTTCTTCTAGTCTTAACTTCAGCAAGCCTCAGCAGTGGGTAACTGAGAAAATACGTTGGAGTTTCTCCATCATTAAGTATTTCTTTGTACAGTAGTGTGCACACAGTTTATATTCAATACTGCTATAAATCAAGCAGTATTTTCTGAACTCTTAATTCTGTATACAGAACTTGTATTTCCACATTCATATTTCTCACTCAGAACTTTCATGGGCACAAGTGTTTCATTTGGTTTGGGTTTTTTTATTTGCCCAGCACTGTCTGCTTGCTCACATTTGTTTGAAGTTGTAGGACTGATGAGGCTCCAAGGCAATGAGGAGACCCATTGACTTTGTTTGTGTCTTGCATCCAACACCTTTGCAGAAATGAGACTTTACAGTCTCACAGTATAGTGAGCTAGATAACCTTGTTGCTACACATTTTGTTATTGTTACAAGTTGTGAAGCTGAGAATTTATATGATTTAGTGCTTGTATAATATGTGGATAGACAGTTCCTCAACTGAAGACCACCCACTGGGTGATGTTCATGGACTCACTGGGCAGGTATGCAGTGATTTCTTCCACACACTACCAGCAGGGCAAATTTCAATGCCAGTGACACTTCCACAGAACATTCTGAGCTGGGAAGGACTCAAAAGGATCCCCAATTGCATCTTTTCAGTGAATGGCCCATATGGGGATTGAATCCACAACCTTGGCACTACGAGCACCATGCTCCAAACAAGGTGTCTCTTTGTACAGAGGCCAAGGGAAACCTGCAAGTGTCCCTGTGCACCTCCATCATCACAGTCCTACTTCTAAGATCTATGTCATCCTACAAAGAAAGAACAACAGGACTGCAGCAATTGGGCCTGCTCCATGGCCCAATCCCTTTGGAGTACTCCTAGTGTAGCACTCTATTTACCCCACCTGCTTACGAAAGCACTGGGAAAGTCTTGTCCCAAATTATTACATGTTCCCTTTAGTTTCCAAATTTATGTAAACTTGAAATTCGACAAAAAACATCTATGGTTGTGATCTAGCAAGGTGCACCAAATTAGTTTTGGAGCAGAATGAAATTAGTTTCTTTTACCCTAAAGCAGTCCAACATAGAGCTGACAAACATCAGTGCCAGCACAAGGGAAAACACCAAGGAAGTACATCAAGGGATGGATTAGAAGAAAAAAGAATAATAGAATTGTGTCTCTTGACAGAGGAGAACTATACAATCTCCTCAGTGTACCATGATAGATTACACTTGAACTAAAACCCCAGGGGCAGTTTAAGACTGAATGAATTGGGGATCTCGAGGCCAGGCCTGCTCTCTGCTCTAGGTGGTGATGCCCTGACTCTCACAAAGGTCACATGAAAGTATTCTGTGATCATGTTAGGATGCTGATTTCATTGAAAATAAGTCACTTTTCCTTTGGAATATTAAAATTTCTCTGAAATACCTCACTGAGTGATACTACAGTATAAAGAATAGGGGGAGACTTGGGAACGTGCAAATCAGCAAACAAAGGAATACAAGGCCATGAAAAGCTGACTCAAACTTGGTTAGGATGTTAAGAGTGAGCTTCACTTTGGAGGTAAGTAAGGAAAGCTCTTCTCTGTGCGAACAGGAGCTTCTCAAGAGAACTCTTCTACAGCTCTGGAGGATGCTTAGATATTCATGGCTCCAGTTACCTGTGCTGGACATCATAGGCAACAAGTAAGACAAAAAGAATGGTTAGTAATCAGATGAGAAGCCATCATAAATCCACTAATTATGCTTTTGCCTCAGTTCTACTGTTTAGTATCTCTGCTACAATCCCCAACAGGAAAAGTGAAGGAAAAGCTAATAGCCTTGAACAATAAATAGCCTTGGCATGAACTCTGACCCTAAAATAAAGTGCATGTGACATCACAAGTAACACACAGCAACTTTCAATATTATTTAAGTCAAAAAATGCAGGAACAATGTCATCTGATAGAGTTTACTATACAGTTAACTATTACACTAAGATAAGAAATCACAAAAATATATAATTTTTATGCTGCTGCTGCTGTAAGAGTGGGAATAGGCAACTCTTTTTACAAACCTCGTGATTAATTTCATCTTCCATGATCAGAATTATCTCTGGCTGTAAGTCAGATAGCAGCACGGGTATTGCACAAATTATTTCCTCCATGTGGCAATCACACAAGGTTTAGGGAAATCTGACAATACTTTTTTATAAAATGAGATTGAACACATGAGCACTTAGCTGATGCAGCATGTCACAAAGTGACTCTAAGATTTGACAAGAGCCCCATAGAAATTTGGAATAATGCTGCTATGGATGGGGTCACTGGCCACTAAAGTTCCCTGACAGAAGAGTTCACATACATGAATTGTTTGAACATATCCCAAGATAGAACTGGTATCATCATACTCATGCTCAAGAAGCCTGCAAAGCTTGATTAATTGTGAGAGTACTGAAAGCACAGCTGGTTGTTTGCATTATACAGGATATTCTGTTAGGATTTACACAGCTAAACTTTGACCTACTTTATAAACTGGACTGTCAATGTGCACAGCACAAATATGTATTTGATTTTCAATTTGTTCTGCTGCATTTTTTTTCCTTCTGTATTTTACATTTTCTTCAGTGTTTGGGAGACAGGATAGATTTCCTAAATCAAAAAGCAGTTCACACTTACACAGATTCAATCAAAAACCCCAAAGGTATAAAGCAGGCAGAAAACAATCAAATTAAGTTCTCACTTGCACTGACATTATTCTAATTACTTAATTTTGTTTCGTTATTTTAATGGTGTTTTTTGCAAACAAAGAAACATGTTTTAATCTCCCTAGACTCATCAGGCAGTAAAATAAAAAAGAAGATCACCTCTATCTTTAAAATTATTTTCCCTGAATTCATTTAAGAAAGGTAAATGGTGCTATTAAAAATTAGATACTTTGTGAGGCTATACCTTAGAGTCTAATGTAAAAACAAGTTGTGTAAGTCGACAGCCATGCAGCCAAGCCTCACAACAACTACTTAGGAGTTCACTGGGCCCCTGCCATTCCTTTTATAGATGAATAATGTGAAGTTCAGCTCTGTGCAGCCTCACAGAGAGCTAAGTGTTGATTATCTGAAACCAGCTTCTTCAGCACATAATCAGATCATAAACAACATGTAACAGAGTGCTGGATTCCAGGTAAGACAGCATGATCTACTTAAGTGTATAAGCTATTTTAACTCATGGAAGTAGGTGAAGGTTGTTTAAAATCATAGTAACTGTTAAAGCAATAGGTGGACAAAAAACCTGAAGACCTCTGACAACAGAAGACATCACAGCTGTAACCAAAAAGCTCAGCAACAGGCCAAGTGCTACTATTTGAGAAGTTCCTCAGTGTAAGGAGAGGGGTCCTATCTGTGTTTGCCTGGGAGCAGATTTGGCACAGGTGAAGTCAATCACAGGCTCAGGTTTCGAGCAGGTGTCCCAGTCTGCTGCAACCATACATACACTGCAACTCTCAGGGATAACACTCCTGCAGCTGCCTGGGCCAAAAGCTGTCCCTGATTGATCACACTACAGAGAGAAGATTCAGAAGCACCACACAGACTTGTGCACGTCTTGTGCAGCTGTGATCCTGTTTAAATCACAGGCAATATTTTCCTATTAAGCAGAAAAGTTCTACCCAGTGTTTTGCAATCATAGCATTAACTGCTCTGGTAAACACAAGCATATATTACAGGCTGTTATGACAACTTGTGTCCAGAGTCTTGGGGACAAAAAAAACCCCTAAGCCACACAAACAAAACCAGTACAAAATGTAACCCTTTAAAAATCTGAACTGAACGTTTTACCTTTCTTCATACTACAGTTTTGCATTGGAAATGTCATAGAAATATTTTCCTTGCAAGACATAAGGCTCAAGTTTCTAGGCTTTCCCTCAAACTCTCTAGACCTCCAGTTCGCATCACAGAATAAAAAAGGGGAAGCTTTCAAGCATTCTGAGCTTCACTAAAAAATAAATTAAAAATTACAGTGCTGTCTGCTGACTTCTACTCTGCATACAGGAATTTATTTTACCCTGTGATCAGAAATAACAGGTGGATGATGCACACCACAGACAGCTCAGAGTAGCCTCATTGGCATACCCTGGTCCTGATGAGGGACTTCAACCACTTAAATATCTGCAGTAGGAAAAACACAGCAGGGCAAAGTCAATTCAGCCAGTTGCAAAGAGAGCCTCGATAAGAACTTGCAACCCAAGACAGAGAAATTATTAGGAAAGCCAAAGTCCACCTGGAATTGAATCTAGCAAGGGTTGTCAAAG
Organism: Luscinia megarhynchos; assembly: GCA_034336665.1. Taxonomy (NCBI): domain Eukaryota; kingdom Metazoa; phylum Chordata; class Aves; order Passeriformes; family Muscicapidae; genus Luscinia; species Luscinia megarhynchos. The sequence continues at coordinate 22,017,583 of CM067566.1, read as the reverse complement.
GCAACAAAAAAGTCTTTATAAGCTATATAGGTGACAGAAGGCAGGCTTGGGAAAACATGAGCCTGCTGCTCAATGGAGCACAGGACATGGAAAAAGGCTGAGATACTGAATGTCCTCTGACTCAGACCTCTGTGAAACCATTACATTTAGAACTGTTACTCTTCACTTACAACAAATATAAAAGTATCATGAAGGACAGCACAACCTTAACTTGCCTTAAATCTATACTAGCTCAGGGCATTGGTCAGATAAACTAGTGACCCGTGTTCCATTTGCCAACCCAAACATCCATCAAGTAAGATTAAACATACCTAAATAAAACAAATCATTTGATACACCAAAGAAGGATCAACATAATGACATCTGAAATTACTTTTCCAAGCTGAAAGTAAGAACAGAAATTACTCATCCTCCATAATGTTTTGGCTACTTTGCATTTGCTGGAGGGGGATACCCTACTACAGTATGTCATTAGCTTCACATTATTTCTCTCTTTCACTTTTTGCACTGAAGATGTGCTAATGCAGGGCATCATACAGAGGGAAATCTGGGGACAATCAGCTCAGGAAGCAAACAGCACACTTCACCTGCAGTTCCAAACAGTTTAGAACTAGCACATCTCAAATGTAGGACTAAAATATCAACAATTCTTTTAAGCATATAGTTTTCAACAGCAACAGTGATATCAACAGCACCACATTTCTGTAGTACATAAGCAAATGTCAGACCAGAGGTCACTGGGGACATACAGAGCGTGGAGCATGTATGGTTTCATTTCCATTGCACTCCTACAGCAGCCGAGCACTCTCACCAAGGTGTTCAGCAAGGCTGTGCTCTTATGCTCAAGGGACTATTCTGCAAACAGATTTACTGGAGATTTAATTTTTCCCCAGCTTCCCCCACCATTACTCACCTGACCTCTAAGTAGCCTTCATAAGCTCCCTGCAGGCAATATAATTGAATCCAGCTCCATTCCTGAGCACCTACAAAGAATATGCATTAATGCTTCAGCCCCACCCTCAGGCAGAAATTATGAGACCTCAATTATGAGGCCTCATCAGAGCCTCTACAAAATGAGGGTGTAAGGATAAGAAATTCCACTATTTGTAACTAGTAGGAACTTACAAAGGTTATAAATGAAGGAAGGAAGCCTCTAGATTCTATGTCTGACAAATCTACCTGGAAAGAAGACTCTAATCCATAAGAGAAGCTCTCTCTAGGCAGAGTAAACCCATCCCTTAAGCATGAAGTAGAGTGGAATGATCTCCATACCCACATGATTCTCGTCAAGTAGTGTCACCTCATCCTTCCCTACTTACTGCTATCCAGCAGGGAAAAGTGAGCCATACATTGCTATGATGGTACAATGGAAACAATTATAGAAGATCCTACAGATGGCAAAGAGCACAATGGGGCACTACCTTCTCTTTCACTGCTAAAGAGCAGCATAAGAAAGAATTCCTTGCAAAGAATCCTGACATTACTTCGTGTTAATAACTTGTCTACTTATTTCTTCTCTAAAGTGGATATGTTGGAAATGCAGCAACAAGGAACCCAAGAGCCTTGTATTCATATGCAGGAGAAAACATCCAGTGGCATGCACCTCCATCAACTCTAGAGCTGAGCTAAACATTACCCAGCAACATTAACAAAACTCTCATATTAAACTGAAATAACTCTTCATTAATCAGATGTATGTTCTGGCTCAATTTGTGTTTATAAAGGAGTAAAACTACAGTTAATGGACTGCAGTCTAACTGCAATGCTGATGCTAAAAGCCTGACCATTCCTGGATTTCTGCACCTTCTACCACCTCCAGTGGTATGCCTCTGTCTGCATGACTTTCAAGTTTCTTGTCCTCCTCTTAAAGGCTTTAAGTGCTTAGTCTTCTACTCAACTGCCTCTTTGTCTTAACATTCTAATCTTCCTACTGTACTTCTCCCACAGACATACCCCTGCCCCCTTTTATTCTACTTATCTTAAGGTGAGAATATATACAGAACTTATTTGCAAAGCCACAAAGTACCTTCTACTTCAAATCCTCAGTCAGACCTGACTTAATCCAAGAACTCTTTGTCAAATATAACCCTACTACAGATTTGTATGTGCAGACACAAAGAATTGTGGCTCTTGCAGTTTACAATATTATTGTAATTAGTAATTACCACAAAAGTCTAGATGTCCAAGACGGTTGGCTAAAGATTGTTATGAACATGCAAATTCTGTAACTAAATGTATCTGGACAGCTGTGATTCTTTTACAGACCTGAAGCAAATAGGGAAAAAAAAAAGAGTCCTCACAAGCAAGAGTACCAGCACAGGAATCTGCTGAGTTGCACAGGCTGCAAAAGTCCAGTTTCTAAAATTGATTTCTTTTGAAATTGAACAAAAACTGTAGCAACAATTCTAAAATCGTCATCCCAACTCACTGGCTTTTAACAAACAGCTCCTAAAGTTTATAACAAAGACACATGTGCATTCCCTATCCTTTCAAGTTTGACATCTGCAAAATAGGTAACATCAGTTCACTCCTCCTGATAAATACACAAATATCAATTAGCTAAAAGGCATTATGTGACCATATTCAGGGCAAAGTAACAACACCCTACAAAGCACGAAAGAACTTACTTAAAATTGGAAATTGCACAAAACTTAAGTAAAAGAGGCATGGCTTCACTTTAGATGGTAAGAACACCTGGAATTTCCATTACCTTTTTGTTAAAACATAGGTCCACAAATGCTGATTAGATGTCTACCTAGACTGTAAAGAAATCAAGAGAACCAACTCTTGCATGCAAGGCAAGAGATCAGGTGGAACGTAAGTTTTTGAAAGGATAGATAGCTGTGTTAAAACAGGCATCCAAAAACTTTGGGTATTGTCTCCAGAAACATACAGACACAGCTGCAAATTTAACTAGAGACTTAATTTTTTTCTTGAGCATTTCAAACATGTGCAGGAATTTGACCAAACATGAAGAATCTTGAATCTTTCATTGCAAAAGAAAATGCCTAAGAAAATATACTGAAGGTGAGCACTGCTGTGTTCTCACCAGAATCCTGGAAAATCACAAGCACAAGTAAATGCATAAGCAAACTGGAAAATGCATTCACCAGTTACTATCCAATGCCACGTTTTGGAATGTCTATTTCTTATTTCTGCTCTTAAACACATAAACTTGGTATTCTATATTTAACTTAACAGGATTTCTCTCTTGAATGCTTATGATTTACAACATATTTGCCTTTTAATTTACTGGAAATGCCATTTTATCTGGGGGGCTTTAGCTAAAGCTGTTTCCATATGTTTTGAGCTGTAAGCTTGAGACCACAGATTTGGAATTGCATAAAGTTTTGCTATTGAGCAGGCTGGCATAAATCCCATGTGTGGTGTACATTCACATAATACTTCCAGGGTTCTTTAGCAGGACACCACCTATGAATCAAGTGAGCATGCTGTTTTCCAACATTATGAAGACTAGAGTCAATAATCAAGAGGAAAAAGATATATCATCATTTTGTCCCCAATAGTTCACAATAACTTTGTGTTAAATCCTACTCATTTTACTCATTATGAGAGTCAGTGTCTCACACTACTCTCAAACAGAAGAGATCAACAATTTTAATGCTTCTACTTTTTCAGCAAAGACACAAATGCTTATGAACTAGTTAGGAAATGCAGACTAAGCCAAATCATACCCACTGCCAGACAGGCATACCCAATTTCTGTCTCACACCACGCAGCAGCAAGCCTGCATGTCACGGAGGTGCTGAGACTGTGCCTTGCTCCCACTCCCTAAACCTGCCTGCCAGGCTTTGTGAATTACAGAGCTAGGTAAAGGCTTTCATAGGTCCTGCTGTTAGAGATATGATACCTATGGAGGCTCCACACTACCCTCTCCTCTTTCTGAGAAAGGAGGTATCTCTGTTTCCCAGTCACATAGGTCTCAACTCAGGAAAACAGAAACTTGAGAGGTCTGAGTGCAGGATTAGATAAAGTTCACAGTGACTCGAGAGTGAAATCCTAGCCCTAGTGACATCAACAGAAAAGCTCTCACTGACTTGAGGGCCAAGATTTCAGCCCATATTCCAAACTAAAGTGTTTCTTAAACTGATGAAATTCAGGTCCTGATCCTGTAGGAGATATATGCACCTTCCATTTAACATACTGAGCAGTTCAAATTCCACTGTGCAATTAACATAAAATAAAGTAAGTATGTAAGTTTTAATGAGCTCTATCTCTAATTGTAAGTACAACCTTAAGGTCTTACAGTGTAGTGAAAAGGATTCAAACAGCACAAAAGCAACTCCAGGGATGCTTACTTTGGTTCTTTTCTTTTTACTTACTTTTGTCTGATCATCAGCTTTAAATACATAGCAGATACTTTGCTGATTTGCTGCTTCATCCTTTATCAGACAAGCAAAGTAGCTCGGATCATGGCTGTTGTGAATCAGTTTGTGGACCTGCTGTGGCTTGTACTCAAACAAACTTGAACAAATTAAAGGGTCCCACTGCTGGGTTTTCCCTGTGTCTGGCTCACATCGCAAACTGGCTGCTGAAACACAAAGTCGGATTTGGCTGACGCTGGGTTCTTCTTTGGAAGTCTTTGCACTGAGCAACTGGATCTCGGCCACAATCCAAGGCAGCATTGACATAGTGGTTAGGGAATGCACTGGGAGAGAACCCACGAGCTGGAGACTGAAACTTGCTGAGAAATCACTAGGTGTTTGACACTTTTTAACTTTGAAAGTTATTGGCTCCATTTTACAGTCCTTCCAGGAACCTGGACTAATTCACCAATATTTCAGTTCCATGGAATGACATTATCTGGATGCTGGATGGCTCCTTCGATTACGGAACAGAAGAATTCTGAAAGGAAAAGAAAGAGTTATGTAGGTGCTGGAACTCTATGAAAAACCGACTCTCGGTAACACAAATAATAGCTTAACATCAGAAGAGAGCTACCACAGCCCATCTAGCAAGTTCCCCCTCTTTACATCGGGCCTTACTATTTTAGGTGCTACAAACATAATTGTAATAAATACATTGCTTGGAAAAGAGTCAATCCTGATTAAAAATTTGCTTTAGGACCTTAGCTCAACTATCTAATGAGTAACTAAATTACAATGAACATTCTTTCAGCCTGTGTCTGTTTCATGGGCAGGCACATGAAGATCACACTGGCCTATTTCAATCCGGTTATCACAGGAAGAACTCAGCTGAGCTATTCTGACCTTCATGACAGCTGAAGTCACTGCCTACTAAGACACCTACACATTTAGGGGAAAAAAAAAAAAGTCAGCTTGACAACTTTCTTGTCCATAGATGGATGACTTTGAATTTGGCTACTAACATGGAGTTGTTTCCCTAGGTGTAGTTTGCCCAGTGATTATTGGTTGTAATCGAACAGACTTTTTCAATAAATAACACTCTAGAAATCACTGTCATCTAAAAATGCTAGCAGCAGTCAACTGACTGATCACTGCCCAGCCACAAGCAACAATCCTTCCAGCATTCTGGGAAGAACAGATGATGATCACAATTCATGGTTGCATTTTAACTCAGATCAGCCAGACAGGATTACTTACATGTTAGCCAGACTGACATTGCGTCATTTTCATTTCTTAAAATATCAAATGGAATATACCAAGTGACATACAAACCTGTTGTAACCCTGTTATACCCAGCATCTACTACCACTACTGTTATTAGATAATAGTACTTTTAATAATGAAATCCAAATAATTGCATTTACTTATAAATTCAATTTCACAAAATGCAGTCCACAAAAACACATAGATTGGCATTTGTTACACTACCCTGTTTTAACTCGTCTTTAACTGACCCCAGTTTCAGCTGTTACTTTATATTGTGTGAGACTGACACGAGGCTGACAGGCCTGTAATTGCCTGTGCTTTAAATACCAGGACACCAGTTTACCATCAGTCTTACTAGAGTTTCCCATAATAAGAACATAAAACATCCCATAATAAGGACTATCTAAAACAACATAAATAGTACCAAGATATCCTTAAAAAACATTTTAATTCTATTTGAACAAGTATTGAATAAGTGGCATCTGTTTATTGTGGCAACAGTATTTCTTATCTTTGTTCATCTACAAATATGATCAAAACCAGCACTATTTTTCTTATGAGTTTCCATTAAACTTTGTCCCTTCATTTGCTCTTGTAATAATGTTTTCAGACTGAGTTTTTAACAGCTTTCACCTTGTTGAAAATGAAAGGAAATTTCAGCATTAAAAAAGCCCCAACACTTTTTTTAAAATTTCAAGACGGAAATTCATCTTGAACTGTTTAAAATGCAACCAATCTGTAAATGTCTCAGTGGGGAAAAATGTTTCTGCAGTAACTGGCAAATCTGTAAAAATAAGAGAGCTGCAGAAATCATCTTTGGGTACATTTACTTTTTTGAAACTTTTTCATCTTTTGACAAATGAACACTGTGGACACATTACCAATTCCAAGAATAGAAAATTTAGCAAGAGTGCAAGTTTTCAAGATACTATTCAATTAATTCCTAATAAATAGCAGTCTAGATGTGTAGATCAATTTTTTAAAAGTCTTTTCATAAACCTCTGTGTGTGTATCTGCACAGGGGAGGTGTGGGAAAAAGGGCCATGAAAATCCAGAATTTATACACCTCATTTTAAGTATAATACAGCTGGGAGGGTTTTTTTGTTTATTTCACAAATGAGCAAGAAAATAAGCATATTTTAGATTCACATAAATGCATTATATCCTAAATGAAATGGCATTAAGCTGTATGTATGGCATTAAGCTGGTGGTTCATGTTGGACATCAGGAAGAATTTCTTCACTGAAAGGGTGGTAAGGATTGGAAGAGGCTGCCCAGGGATGTGGTGGAGTCACTGTCCCTGGAAATGTTCAAGAAACAACTGGACCTGGTACTTGGTGCTATGATCTAATTCACATGGCAGTGTTCAGTCAAATGCTGGACATGATGATCTTGCCCAACATCAATGATTCTGTGATTCTAAACGGGATAGCAGCTTCAGCAGCATTTTTGCACCTTATCAACACAGACTGCTAAACGCAGTTACCATTATAATTTTCTGTCAGTCAAGAATCAAAATGGTCTCTTATTTGACAAACAATTACAAATTATTTCTCCTTAACTGCAACAATGAAAAATAGTTCAGTAACTGCAGAGAAGATTAGATTTATTCATAACTACCGTGGTGTGTAGTCTTAAACTACATAAAAACTGAGGTTTTAGCTTCTAGTGCTCCTGTCACTTAGTGGCATAGATAATAACAGCAGGATAAGAAAGCCTAAGAAAACTTCATTCTTAGTTGAAAACAAGAGAACTGAACTACCACATAGACAATGATGTATCAGCTACCTATTTTTTGTGGCCAATTTCTTATTTGTGTTTTCTGAGAACTCTTCTTAAAAAAAAAGTAATTAAAGGCACATAAAACAACAAAGTCACCTTTGTTTCAATCAACTTTTCAAGTTTCTTTTTGATTACCACCGTCTACCAAGCTCTTTTACCCCAGATCTACAAGGTAACACAGCCTCAAAGATAAATGAATATCACAATATAAAATATTATTTTGCATGCTAACTCTAACGACTGAACACTACAGAAAAAACCCAATGCTGATATTCTGTCATAGTTAAACAAACATTGTGCTGCTGGAATGTATTTAATATAAATGTGAAGCTTCTTGGCATTCATCTCTTTTTTTAAAAAATAAGTACGTTGCAAAGTCAACAGCATAAATACTCCAATGTCTGCATTTGTTATTTCTAAAGAAAAACACTTACTACTAAATCCAATCTATTAAGTAGAAGTCAAAATGCTAGGTTTTTTTCCTAATGTTAGGAGAGGCTGAAAGTGCAGTTTCTCAGAGCACAAATTCAGCAGCATCAGAAAGTCTCCTTTATCTAACCCATATCGTTCTGTATGTTACTGTTCTGCATGTTCCACTTCCCTTTCTCAGCCATTCTTTCATTGTTTTCCCCTTCACTGTAAACAAAGCCCACCAGAAATTATGCCAATTTCCTGCTGCTCATCTTAATGTCATTCAAGTTTACACCAAGGACTAGGTTTTACTTCAAGACCATGAAGTACTTATGTACATGCTTAATTTAGACCTAAAAATAGTTTTGTTCTTCTCAACAGGCCTATTCCCAGACATAAAATTAAGCAGACATTACAAGCAAAAAGAAGCCATGCTCTCACCTCATCCATGTCTGCCCTGACCCCACTGCTTGGAATTTTAGCACCTTTACCCACCTCTGGTTGCCCCTTTCAGTTCATCCCCTCTGAAATTTGGCTCTGCAGGTGCCATAGGAGTTTACCATACATATTAGTACAATAGGATCAAACAAGTTTCCTCTTCCTCCTAAGTGTCTGATTAACTTATGCTTATTAAATGTCTATTTCACCTCTAATCCAAGAAGGAATAGAAAAGATGTAAAAATAAAGCTGTCCAATAGTTTCCTTCTACCTCAACTTTGATATTCCTTTGGCAGCTGTAAGCACCATTCAGCTTCATTACTCTGAGCTTTCCTTTGCACGCTGGATGTCTCCAGGTGTTCTCCCAGTGCTCACAGACATAACTGGGACAGTTCCTCTCTCCCCTCTCCACCAGCATCTTTTGAAGGATGTTAGTTGCCTCTGCACTCAAAACTGAGAACAGCTCGAGTGGCACTCCTCAGCTGACAGCTTTGCTGCTGAGTAAGAGTTTATAGAGATAGAGAGAACACGAACCTTATTGTTCCTCCTGCTTAGCCTGCTTTGATTCAGCTGTATTTGCTCCATCAGCATAAAAACAGTCAAACTGTAATGCATAAGATACTTACACAAACCACATTAACAGATCTACCTCTGCCTTCTATACTGGGGAACACCAGACTGACTCATTAACGTGGAAGATACACACAGTGTATACATATGTGTGCCCTGTATCCTCAACTTCTCTTTTGCTCTGATACACCCAGCCAGTTCACACAAGTGAGGAGCAGGCTTAGAAAGCAAGCAACACTACATTGACAGTACTGTTCTAGCAAAATCTGATAGTGTGTTTTTTAAAACCCTAACCTAACTAAAAAAAAAAAAAAAAATTAGACTCTTGCTCTCCAAAATCAAGTTACATTCTCACCATGTTATGTCACCAAGTTAAAAGGGATCCCTTCAGGGAGAAGTCAGGGTGATGGCAAGACAGCACGAAAGGAAGAGCTACACAAATTATTATTTCTGCCATTGTGGACCCCATGTGAAGGTACCTGTCTAAGAAGCATTGCATCATGCAGGACATCATTCTTCAAAACTCACCTTCTCTCAAGAGAGCAAAAACTATATCACAAGGGCAAGGTATTGGCTCCAGGTGCCAGTTGGTTAGATGGGGTCAGGAAAGCTCTGAGGCCAGGAAGGAGAATCTTATGAAGTTATTGTGTTAGTAACCTGGGAAAGTGAGGCACTGAAAATCAGGTTTGTGCACCTGGGGGAACAACAGGAGATCTGGGATAGATTCAAACTATACAGAGAAAAGACAAAGAGAGGAGAGAGAATGTTCTAAACCAAAAGAAAACACACACCCTCCCCCCACTCCCTCCAAAAAAAAAAAAAAAAAAGGCAGAAACTTTGACAGTGGTGAAGTGTTATCCTTCTTTAGTCCTTTCTTTTGAACTGGACTAAATTCAATACAGACATGCAGTGAAAAGTTTTAAACTATTGTTCAGAACATTGGTAACTGCAGACTTAAGCAACCCTTCACTCTCCTCCAGCTCCTTCCCTGTTTTGGTTGCAGTTGGAGTGCTGGGACTCACAGCAGAACTGACGAGCTTGGAAGACATGCCAAGCAAGGAAGCAGTCAGAGCTTTCAGATAGCAATCAATAAATGAGGGGTTTGACCTGGGACTTGAACAGAAAGATGCCATCTTCCTTGACCTTTGCAGTTTTTCTGAGAGACAACTGTGCAGTTACTCCACATCGAGGCTCAGGACAGCAGCTTTAGTCTATGTAAGTTTCTGTAAGACAGTTTTTCTCCCCTTCATGAAGCCAAGCAAAAAATGCAACTGTACAGCAAGGTCTTATGAAAAACAGCTGGTTCTTAAATAGCAAAAATTTGTTCAGCTCTTCTCTGCATGGCATTAGCACTGAACCCTGTTGACAAATGGAACCAGAGGCACTGGTACTGGCTGCACTTCACCACTGATTATTTTAGCAGAAATATCACACTACTTAAGGATTATGAGAAGCCCTGGCCTGCAGCCAGAACTCTGGAACACTAGCCAGAACAAAACACCACTTGTCTCCCTCTCTTTCTGATCCCTAACTGAAATTTACATTGTCTTTGCTCAAGCTGACAGATTTCTCTATCCACCTGGCAGGATATATAGAAAAACACAAATGGGAATATATATTAAGTATGTCATGAAAAAGTCTTTTTTATTTAATTCCAGTGGGCACTTGGAAACACAACACACCCCTCTTGTTGCAAGTATATTCTTTTTATCTCATAGCTACTTATTATCTGCTGTTTCCTTCTGAAGCTATGGTTTGCTTTGGTGGGCAACAGCATATGCAAATTCAGAAACCAATTTGCCTCAAAAATTAGTTTTAATTTCCATTATTTTTTCATTAAATGCTGATTTTGAAAAGACTTAATGCTTAAATGCTGTCACCAAGTCCAGACTGGGTGCTGAATAACATTTGACTGTATACTCTGGTACTGGTTCCAGTAATAAACATACCTAAAATATTTACAAGCACAGCCAACATTTTTATCACTTCTCAAATTTAAAAATAGGCTATTAATAAAAAAAATGCAACAAAATGCTAGTTTGTTCTTGATTAAAACCAAACATTTATGATCAACTATCAAATGAAGAAAATAGCTGACTGTTCCTGTCCTTAACACCTGTTGCTATTTTCCTTAATCAAGTCCATGGAAATTAATATGCTGATGATTGAAGTCTTCTGACTCAGCCTCATACAGATCTGAACAAAATATTGAGCTGTTCTACAACTGTTGAACATTCCTTTTTATTCAACTGCACATCCACAGCCAAAATGCCAGCATTCAACTTTGCAGTTAACCAAATTAAAGTGAAAAAAGTGTAAAGTCACCCGCATATCACTGAACGTGTTTCACTTTCGTTCCATCCTGTCGTTTGTTTCACCTGCAAACATTTCTACTTTTGTGTATTACCTTTGATTTTCAGCATTCCTATATAACAACCCGAGACAAATTTCTATTTCAGCACTTACAAGCGTTAAAAGTATAGTCATATACATCAGCTCAGAGGTATTCGCTATTCAGAAGAAGCATAATTTATTAATTTTTGACCCACGATGTTCCATTCAATCTCTGGGCTTAACGCAGATACAAATCCCACCATCTGCACTACTAAAGGTTCCTAGAGCAGATCTGCCATGTTAGCCTCTCTCCCAAATAAAACACAGCACACAAAGGCCTCAATCTTTTCAAAGTGCGCTATAAATAACCACATTCGTTCCATACCTCTCGTGAACGCAGTTTCAAGAGATCATTCCCTTGCTGACTTAGTTGGCGAATTTAAAGGGCCACAAGAGCGCCGTGGCGGATGGAAAGTTACCCTGGGCTGTGCCGCGGGAGGAAAGGTCCGTGTGTCCCCGGCGAGGAGCCGCTCTGCCGCCGTCAGACGGAGCGGGCTCTGCGAGGAGCGACACCCACCGATTTTGCATAGATGTGCGAGGAAACGTCAGGCAAGAGAGAAAAGGAACTAAAGGCACTTCAGGTCACTGACAGATTAAATTCGAGCAGGTCTCTTGGTTATCCTGACGAGGAGCCAGCTCTCCCACGACCCCGCCAGCCGAGAACAGCAGCACCGGCTCCCCCGTCCGCGCTGCGCTCCCCCCGGCCGCCCCGTCCCGCAGCACCGCTGCTCGCCCAGCCAGAGCTGCGGCTTGGCCGGAGCCGGCCAGGAGCGACGGCGGGACCGCGCCGCGGGCCCGGCAGCGCAGCCCGTCCTTCCCGCCGCGGCGCGGAGCGGCCGGGCCGGACCGCAGCCTTCGCCCCCTCACAGCGCGCCTGAGGCGCCGGGTGCCGCACTCCCCGCCACAACTCTTCACTTCCTCTGCGCCAAGAGCTGCTCTTCCTCCTTCCCCACCCTCCCGAAACGCTGCTCGCCCCGCCCGGGCCGGCCCGCAGCGGGGGCACGGCGGCCCCACCGCCGCCCCCTGACAGGCCGGGGCTGGGGCTGCCCGTGCGCCGCTTACCGCCTCAGGATGTGCGCGCCGCAGGGAAGTGCCCTCGGCGGGCAGCGGCCGCGGGCTGCCAGGCGCGGCCGGGCACCTCCCGCGCGGGGAGGCGGGCCGGGCCCGGGGCTGCCCCCGCCCGCCGCCTCCGGGGCTGCCCGCTGAGCCCTGGGCTGCCCTGCCCGCCGCCTCCGGGGCTGCCCGCTGAGCCCTGTGCTGCCCCGCTGTGCCCTGTGCTGCCCGCTGTGCCCTGTGCTGCCCTGCCGCCTCCGGGGCTGCCCGCTGTGCCCTGCTCTGCCCGCCGCCTCCTGTGCTGCCCGCTGTGCCCTGCGCTGCCCGCCGTGCCCTGGGCTGCCCGCTGAGCCCTGTACTGCCCGCCGTGCCCTGTACTGCCCGCCGCCTCCTGAGCTGCCCTGCCCGCTGATCCCTGTGCTGCCCGCTGATCCCTGTGCTGCCCGCCGTGCCCTGTGCTGCCCGCTGAGCCCTGGGCTGCCCGCTGAGCCCTGAGCTGCCCGCCGTGCCCTGAGCTGCCCGCCGTGCCCTGAGCTGCCCGCTGAGCCCTGTGCTGCCCGCTGTGCCCTGTGCTGCCCGCCGTGCCCTGAGCTGCCCGCTGAGCCCTGTGCTGCCCGCCGTGCCCTGTACTGCCCGCCGTGCCCTGTACTGCCCGCTGTGCTCCTGTGCTGCCCGCTGAGCCCTGCGCTGCCCGCCCCTACCTGCCGGCGGGCCGGGGCGAGAGGGACCCGCGCCTCAGGCCCGGCCGGGCCGCTCAGCGCGGGCTAAAATGGCAACAGGCGGCGGGTCCCGGCACGGGCAGGGCCGGCGGGCAGCCGGCGACAGGGGGGCGCCCATGTCGCGACAGCGGCAGCTGAAGCAGCCTCCCCTCGCCCGTAAGTTCTTCTGGAAGAGCATTTCGGCGATGCTGCCCGTGCGTCTGGCGCAGCCTCCGATCTGTCGGATGGCGGGGTGAGGTGGAACGGCGAGCGCAGCTCGCTCACAGGGCTGGAGCCGGCCCGGTCGGGAGCTCAGCATCGATCGGCTCTGGGCCCAGCCCCGGCCGCAGGGCAGCCTTCTGAGAGCTCACTGAGCCACCCCGACGGCTTCCCCAAGGAAACCACACTTGCACACGCGTAAAAGAGTAAAGTAAGAGTAGGTATTAGTTGGTCTTCCAGTTGCCAGAAAGGATAACGCATGAATGGACCCGGAGACTTAATTATATTTCTCTGCAAGTGATGATTGAGGCACCCTACGTCCCCGTTGTGCAAACCATTTTTGCACTCAATTAATTTCAAGTCTTCTTGGCATTAAGACCACTGATTTACTTACTTTTAAGCCTGTGCACATTTGTGGAATCAGAGCTTTCTAAAGGAAATCTGCTCTGTTCTGTGAGGGAGACAGTCAAATACAAGAACAGTGTTGCCCCAGATTATGGAAAACAAGTCAGATTTTAGTATCCAAGCACATCCCCTACTTGCGAAGTGTGGGTACACACGTGGATACAAAGTGCATTGTGTCTCCATGACCTTTGGCATCTAGCTGTACGTCCGTAGGATCGCTGGTAAGTGAATTGAGGTCTGTAAGTTCACCCAGAGAGTTTGTTCCCTGTCTGTGCTCAGGTCATGGTTTGCTGCTTCCACTTCAGACATGGGAATAGGTACAAGTGCCTCCTGCTTTCCAGTGACAGCTTTATGGTCCATGGAAAGAAGAATGCCATCTCCTTTCAACCAGTGCCTGTTTTAGTTTTTAGATCATCACAGCTAAGGACAATGCTCTTATTCCAGTTATCACCCCAACATCAGTACCTGAGTCAAGTATGCCCTTTTGCTCATTTTAAGCCTGACTGAGCATTTTATGCCTCTGGTAACCACACTCTAGCAGAAGCTGAACTGCACTTCCCACCCAGACAGCTCTGGCACTTCAGCCGAGGCTCATGCATTCCCAAGCTACCAATCAATGATCTTAGAAAGACTTTTTTTATTGCTTCACTGTTGCCTTTCAAAAAACAAGACTACTTCTTGGAAAATCCTTGAACAGCAGAAGTCAATACTAGAAAATCACATTTAAAAATACTTTATTCTATCTTCTCTTTGATACTGGGAAGGAAATCAGCCTCAGAATGTTCAGCCTGCCTGCAATGAAAGTTACCTAATCATCACCTTTAGGCTACATTGGGCAGCATTCCTTCTCTGCTTCCTGATGAAACTGTTACTTCAGGAGGGGCAAAAAAAAAGAAGCACAATGAGGTTCCAGTCCCTAAAAATTAAACACTTTTATGTATTCCAGGGACTGGGATTCCAATATTCATGTGAAAGCTATGAGCACCAGACTTTCTAATAATTTTCTATTTTCTGAAAGAGTAGATCTCTGTTCTTTCTTTCCTTCACAGGCTAGATTTTCTTTACAGTAGCCTATTAACTAAAACATATACCACCACATTACCTTCCTCAGACTGAAGAGGAAAATTAAGCTTTCCTTTCCACATCCTGCAAAAACCAGTTTAACTGTTTTCTCTTTTTCCAGTCACATTCTAAAAAAAATGCAAGGAAAACCCTACCACTGCCTTTTGTACAGAATCTGAATGTACAGGCTTGTATGAGGCATTCTGTGAGAACATGTGGGTAATGAAGCTTCTTTTGTAGGTTAAGGACCAGAAGTATCTACTCACTTGGTCCCACTTGGGGTAGGATTGTAGATCAATATGAGTTTATGCTGGACGTGCCAGGCCATGAGTGAGGGCAGAACTTGGTTCTGTACCCTTTGAAGTACCATGAGGCAAACAGGAAGTTTCCACCCAAGATACTTTCAGAGTTCAAGTTGCTCCATAGTTGGGCAGCAGCTGAACAGTAATGTTTTTTGGGTTGTTAATTTTTCAATGCAGGCACCTATATTGTGTTTCAGTTGCCTTGTAAGCTTCTGTGCTTTTCCCTCTATGTTACCCATAATGATGATTTTCTATTTTTGTTATATAAAACAGTCTTTTCTTGTGACTTCTGTCATGTAAATTTGTTTAGTGCATTATTAAGGGATGTTATTAACTGTTCTGCAGCACTTTGACTTAGGGAGCCTTGGATGAAGTAGTACATTCTTATCCAATTGTATCTCCAGATGCTATTTATAGTCTCAATTCATAAACAAAATTTACATAACTCTTATTATAGCATATTTACCTACTGCATATGCTGTAGGAATACATGCCAGTCACATTAATTAGTGATTATCTTTGTAGACAAGAGGCTTTCTATTGTCACTGATGAGTAGTCAAGAAGGACTTGAGCTACTGTTACAGATCCTGCCTGCTGATGTCTGTATTTTTGAGCTTTTCAGATGTCATGATTAATCCCCTCTTGCTTTCATTCCCAAACATACATTTGAAAATGTCTTACCAGTGTTTGTGCATTTTAAGCTTTTCCTTTTGTTTGAAAGCTGCTGTTTCTATGCAATCATCTATATTACAGTTTATTTAGGCGAGTGTTAGGATATAATTGGAGAGCTTTATAGTCTCATCCCATTATTCACAATGTTCTGATGGTGCATGACCTCATTTCAGTTACCTGGCAATTGCTACACAGCAGAGTGCTGTTGGCTTCTACTTGGAAATTGATCAGAAATACTAACCTTGATGAATGTGCATCTTATATAGTGCAAAAATGTACTGGGAAGGAAAGCAATTCAGTTTAATTACCTTTGATTAGTTTTGTACTTAGAAAACTGTTTTATTGGTGATTATTTTTATTTACAATTAATTAGATATACATATGGAATCCAGATGCTTTCAGTGTCAGAATGCTAAAAATCCTCAAACTTGTTAATACTTATGCTGGTGGTTAAAAATTGTTAATTTAATATAATTTTAATATTGCTATTCACACTGATTGTTATCAAGGTCATAAGATTTGCCTGTTGGTGGTGTGTGAAAATATGACCACTGGAATTTTTGAAAGGACTAGCAAGGAAAAAAACTTTATTTTCAGAAACGTTGTAGGTGAATCAGTTACATATTTAAATCTTTTTTTATAATGAATTCCAGTTATCCTTGTATGATTTGTTGCATATAGCAGAATTATCAAATAAATGCTTCTTCAACTCAACACTTGAGTATCATAGCAATACTTTTACATAATATGCCATAATAAGTTGATAGCCTGTAAGGAAGATGAAATGTATTTACTTCCTTCCATCCAAACTGTTTCAATCTATCCCTGAATTTCAATTTAGTCAATTATTTATATAAATGTTATGATACTGGGACTTGTAAAAAAACTAATAACCTTCAAGTGAAGTCCATTAGCCTACTCTTAAAGCATTACTGTTTTGGGGTTTTATTTTGGCAGTTTTGAGTACTATGATAATTCTTCTCAGTCTTTCCCTCTAGTCCCATAGGCTTGATCCCCTATAGGATCAATGTTTACAACTGTCTCTGGCATTGTGCTTTCATCTGTTATATAAAACAGGCTCATTTTACATGTTTTTGGTAATGTAGGGATGTGTCTTTCTCTAGAAAGAGCCAAGAATTCCCTTATATCTGAGTTCAGCCTGGGCTGCCATCACCATTATTCCAGTCATGGCAATTCCCATTTCTGGATAAATACTAGCACACCTGCTCCCAGTTCAATGCTGCTTTTTTACAAATTACATTTGTCTGCGTTTTAATATCTGTCTTGGGACTAATAATATCTAAGTAGGCTTCATTATCTTACACAACACTTGAGTGGAAGAATTAGACCAGCTCTGAAGAAACTGTAGCTTAACACTCCTTCTGAGATGCAATACTAACTTCTCTCTTTGCTATAATCCTGCTGCCTTTGTTTTGATTCTTTATTTCAGTTCTAGATCCTCTTTCTCTGATGCAAGACAAGGTTAGTAAAGACTTTAGCAATAACAAGTTTTCTCTTGTAATTTTGTAGTTATTTACAATTGCTCAAGAAGCTTGATAAACCACTGTGGCTTTGGCTATTTTTTTTGGTCACCTCCTCCCCCACCAAGTTGTGAACTTGTGGAATAGGAGAAAGGAATGGAGCAAGTAAATTCCTTGACCTCATCATCATATGTCTGTACTGTTTCTGAGGATGCTTTAAAGCCACCCTAAGGATATCCCAGTATACATGACTGACTTGCAGGTCTCACTTCCAGACTTCTAACAGCAAAATCCAAATCCAGGTTTGGCATAAAAAGGCACATGTAAAATATGCCTCTCTAGCCTGTGGAGATGTTAAGATAAATACATTTAAAAATTCAGGACCTGCAATTCTCTGTCTTCAGGCCTTCCCCATGAAGTCAGTAAAGCATCTTTTATTATATTCTGTACCAAAAGAAATGTGAACCCGCCCAATAAAAAATCAAAGTAAAAGCAGTGATGGAATGGTTTTGGTCTGAAGGTTTCCTTTAAAAATCACCTAGTTCAACTTCCCTGCATGAAGCAGGGACACCTTCCACCAGATCAGATTGCTCAAAGCTGCATCCAACCTGGCCTTGAACACCTTCAGGCATCCAACAGCTTTGCTGGGCAACTTGTTCCCGTATCTTAACCCCCTCAGTATAAAAAAAGACATCTTTCCCTGTATCCAATCAAATCTATCCTCTTTCACTTTAAGACTGTTTCCCCTTGTCCTGTCATTACAGTCCCTGGTACAAAGTGTGTTTCTTATAAGCTCCCCTTTATATATTGAAAAATCTCATAGCCTCTTCTACATGGGGAACAAGCCCAGCTCTCAGCCTTTTTTTCCCAGCACAGGTATTCTAATGCTCTGTTTTCATGACCTTTCTCTGAACCTACTCTAACAGGTTCATGTCATTCTTGTGCTGGCATGCAGTACTCCAAGTGAGGGTTTCACAAAAGCAGAGTGGAGGGAGAATCACCTCCCCTGTTAAAGCCCAAGGCTGCAGGCTTGTACAGACCCACAAAGCTTCTCCTGGCCCTGGGTGTAGCTCAAAAATGCCCAAATTGAAGGCACTGCCCTAGCCTGCCTCCTGGTGAACCATTCCTCTGTCTGTGCCTTCAAGCAAGAAGGAAGCCAGTTAGAAGCAGATCCTGTGTGGTGGGACAGTGCTTTTCATCATCCAATGTCCCCCTGCTACACAACTGGCTCAGACATGAAACCTCCCCTCTGGAAAAGTACTGGCACATTCATGTGGAGGCTTGAAGGTATTCATCCCTCCTGATGGGGCATAATTCACTCAACTAGGCTGACTTGGGAGGCAGCTGTCATGTCTTAGAAGGTGTCATAAACTACCAAAGATCCCTGAAGCACGCCAGACTCATTTCTGAGGCCTCTCACCACAGGACTGCACATGGTCTGCAGTGGTACATCAGACTGTGTAAAACTTCCTCTCCTTCCACTCCCCCAGGGCTACCTCCCTGTACCTACCAGCACAAATGCTGCAATCTTCAAGTTGCACTGAAAATAACAAGCACAGAGGACTTGAATTCTGGAAGGATAATCAAGCTTAGAAGTTTTGCATTTATAAGAAGTATGTAGCTACAGTTGTGACTATTACTGCTACACTGCTATCCAAAGCCAGTACTGCAAATGCAGAAAAGCCCCATATTGAAGTCAGCTGACAACCTCAAAAAACCCTCTTAGGCTTTGCAAGCACGGACAAGAGCATGCAATGAAATGGAAACTTCTGCTCTAAATTAGGCAAGCAGAATTATGCACCAAGTCATGGCAGCAAACAGTGTGAGAAGCTCCAAAACTGGGCTATGCATTGAACAAATTATGCTTAGTTCAGTGAGGCAACAAAAAGGTGCTGTATGTAGATATATTATCTTAATGGTTCATGGTATCAAAAGACAGTTTAGTACACTTTGTATCTCTAGCCTGGAATATGATATATAATCTATAGCAAATAGATATTCAACAAATGTGTGTTGAGTTTCTCATTTACTTGGGCTAAAATCCCTAAGAAAGATCACTACTTCTGAATCATCTGCCCCAAATTTGTCAAAGTCTCACTACAGGCTTTAAATACTTCCTGTTAACAGAAGAACTTGCTTTGCAAATCTAAACCTAGACAGAGTTGTGTAGTGTTACCAGATTATATGCACAAAAAAGAAATAAATCACCACAAAACATCCTTTTTCAGATATGAGAATATTATTTATATTTAATTAAAGCAAGTTTTGATTGAAATACATTTGTAGTCAACTTTTAGTTCATAAAGCTTTTGTTCAACTGATTGTGTTTTTTTGGTCCATCCAGGGTAAAGGCACTTTCCTTCCAAAGTAAGATACTAGAGCCAAGAGTACCCAAAAAAAAAAACCTCTTAAAAGCAGAAGTCTTTGTAGTCAAGAGTTCTCAGGTGTTTTGGTCCTAAAAAACACTTAACCTCTTAAAAAATGCACTTCTAATGCTGCAAAAGCCAATCAAGGTAGTAATTTTGCAATTTTACTCAGTCTTTCGTTGAAGTTTGTTTTTTTCTGGTTGAAAGAAGTGTTTTTCAAGAGCATTGACCAATTCATCTAGTTCCTTCTTCAGCTGTTCAACATCACTGGAAAACAAAAATCACACAAACACAGAAAACAGTGAAACAATGGAAAAGTCAAAATGCATATTTTTAGTATGTGGAATTTTAAAATCTATTGCACTGCTTTCAACAAACATTTCTATTAATGATAGAAGTGTATATATTTGATTTCTTATGGCAATGCACTGATGTTCACTTTCAAGTGATATGCATTAAGACTATGAAGAAACATAACCCCACAACGTAATCTAAAGTAGAGTGGTGAATTTGAGTTCAGAATATCTTCTATTACTAAATGTGATTAGATGTGTCATTTTTATACTTGTAACAATATTCTTAGATGACTTTTCCATCTGTGAAAAAGTGTTATTTTTATTATATAAGTAAATAATTATTTATCTTTAAGATTGTATGATTCTCAAGACTACCAGTTAAGGATAGAATTACTAAACATAAATGGGTTCAAAATATATTAGAACATGTCATATTTGATTAAATAATTTTAAAGCAAATACATAAAAAAGTATGTATGTAAAAATGGGATGAAAATATTTGCACTTATTAAAGGCAGAATGTTTTTCCTTATATTGTTTCCACTGCATGTAAAACTGAGTACAAAGAAATTTCAGTGACAAGAACGTATCAACAAATTTTGCAAAGTTAAAGCTTTATACAAATTAATTAAATTATTATTTATTAGTATTATTTGATCGTGGAGAGCTCTTATTTCACTAAAACAATATGAAAAAGCCATACAGGCTCTTTTACACCAAATATCCTGCTGTAAGTGACAATACCTGTTTCCAGGGGGTGCACAAAGTTCAGAATAGTATTTGATCTTTGGTTCTGTCCCACTGGTTCTCATTGTGGCCACTCCTCCATTAGCAAAAGTGAATGTTATCATTTGGCTGCTTTTACTAGTAGGAAGTATCTAGAAATATTAAGAATATTTTTTTTAAACTTGGAAGGAGACTATATATAAACCCATGACTTGATGTTAGATAATATGACAAGAGCATCAGCTAAAATTATAGTTTAGTTCTGTTTTTTTTAACATTATGGTCTTGAGACCACAAGGACAGCCTTGCCCTCAGCCTAGAATCTGGTAGAACTGCATCACTGCTAGGTAGCTCATTTCAAATCTAGGCAATTCTTTTACTGCTAATATATGTTGAGCTGTCATGGAATTTCCAGGGAGGAAAGGAAATGGAAATTGGAAAAATACGGAATCCAAAGCCACATCTTAATAGACAGTTTAACTTGCACTCAGAAAACAATGCAGATTGCTGTAGCAAGATAGCAAGGCCCTTCTACCAGCCCCTTACAAACTGTCATCTTAGAGAGAAAAATACACCACAAAACCTAACAAAAAACCCAACACCCCCTTGCCTTCACTTCCTCTCACCAAGGTTAAACAATCATCACCAATCTAACTTATTTTATGCTCAGTATGTAAGTATGTTTAGTGTTTCTCCACAGAATGTTTTAGGGATGTGTATGTACATCAGATATGATTTACATGTAATTTAGATACTTACAGCCTTTTGATCTGGCTGGCTGCTGTCATACCCAGTAGTTAGATCCCTTATTCCAGAAACTTTAAATCTACCACAAGATTTTGGGTATGTGTTTTTTCCATCAAAATTTCTAAGATTGTCAAAAAGCTGTTGAATAACTTTAGGATCATGGCAGATGAAATACGAAGCTTTGGTAATATGGAAGCCATATCTGTGAAGACACAACATTAGTGAATCCAAGAAGTAATGTTCTAAGAGTTTTACAACAGACACATTATACAATCTTCCAAAAATCAACACTCTGTGCTCATGCTCACTCAACTGAAGCATCAGTTCATGCCCATTAAAATTTTAAAAGAAGGTCTAAACACTTAATTATCCCAGCTGAGAAAGTTTACAGCAAAGCCAGAAGAAAAAAAGGTACATTTATTGCCTTGAAGAGCTCTAACCACCACAGGGATTACTTCTAATAGCTTCAAGTGGATTCCAGCTGACCTTTTCTAAGTAAAAAAACAATTCTAGACTGCTTTTTTCCAATCACACTTCATTAAAGTGTTTCTACTCTCCCAATAAAAGTGTTTTTACTAAAGCAAACTGTTCTGAACATTGTCTCTATCTCACCTGTTTGCTGCCAGGTAATGTGAGACAAATGACCTGGTAACACTGACTTTTCAAAATAGCATGTTGCTGAAAAACATACAAGCCTGAACTGGTGGTTCAAGTGAGCTCTTGCTACAGTCAAGACTCATATCCTTGATGGCAGTGAAAAATCAGAGGGCCAGAACCTTCATTAGTTCTATGATGTTCACACTAGAAATCTGTATGCCTTCTTAAATAGTGTCATGTTTATGTCCTAAATGGACATCTTGAAGGTTAATAGTAGTTAAATTACTATTAAGAATTCAGTAAGGGAATTAACAAAACCTATCCTGTATCTGAAATGAGTGATAAGCCTACAAGGACCATGTCCTTTTCCTGATCTGTGTTTATTTCAAGACAGATTCCTCTTCTACATTAAAAAAAGAAAAAAAAGTTTCTTCTGCTTCAACTCTAACTCACAAGGCAAATCTTACAAAAAAGTAAAGTAGTAAGAGGTAGAAAACTGCAACTCTATATTAACCAAAACAACGTACAAAACAACCTCCCAAAACAAAACAAGAACCCTCTTTCCAGCTCATTATCAGATAAGAGTTTAATAGGGCAGATTTGTATCCTTCCCTCTATCTGCAGCTTTGTCATAAAGAGTGACTATGTGCAGTGAAATCTCACAGACTGCTTTTATGCTAAAGCAGCTCTGAGTTCTCTTCAGCAGCTTTGTACACAGCAACACTGTGGCACAGCTCAATTCCACTCAAATATTCTGAGGTGAACCTGAAGCAGGTGTTTACTGTATTAGTATTTAAAAAATAATTTAAAAACCTCAAGCCAGAGGTTGAATGTTTCATTCTTGAATATCCAGCTAGCAGCATTTAAGGTATTCTCACATCAGATGCTGTATTTGCCACTCTAGGTATGATTCCCTCTGTCATGCTTTTATTTATCTATGCAGTGTAAGCAAGTCTCTGCCACTTGATTCCTTCCTAAAGAGACAATGAAACAAGCATGGCTAGTGCTGCACCCAAATGAGAACTCAGGACTGGCAAAACAAGCACACAAAGGCTGGAGTTTTCCATGAGTCTCTTTGCAGGTTCCACACTCCCTCGGCAGTGTCTATGAGACATGAAGAGCTGGATAGTATCAAACAGCCTGTGCTGCTCCCCCCTTTAAAGCAAACAACCCAAAACCTCCATGAAAACCACTCCTTGCCCCATGAAATCTAATATTCATCTTTGCTATTGATTTCTTTGAGCCCATTTAAAAAGAACAAAAGAAAAAGTAGTGCCTCATATGAAAAGCTCTCAGAGGGATACCTGGCTGTATAGCCAAGAGGAATGGCCAGTAACAGCACTTCTGCATAATCAGCTCAAATCTCATTAATCAGGAGCAGAAAGGGAAAAGGACAAGCAAAACTCAACAACAATAATCTATCAAAAAAGACAGAATAATACAATAAAAAGCCTAACTTTAGAGCCAACTAGAATTAATCATAAGTAGCTCTGCAAGGACAGAAGTAAACTGGCTTCTGTGAATAGCATAAATTAGCCAGAGCTACTCAGACCCATTCTGCCATCAATATTTTTGTTTATTTGGCTCATAGCACTAAGAAGCACTATAATCTCTACAGCTCAGCAATACAGCTGGCCAAAAACCTGCCCCATCTTCTGTAAAAGGATCCAAGTGCAGAACTTCCCAAAAGGAAAAAAACCTTTCAGACAACTGAAGAAAAACACCACAAAGATCTCATTAACTAATAGAGAATCAGTAAAGTAATTATTATTATATTTAAAATACCTTAAAACATCACAAAACAAAATCATAAATCTATTCATGTCCACAAGGCAGGAAGACTTTCTGGAAGATTACTATTAGCACAGAATTGTCTTAATAGTAAAACAATCCTCATTTTATTTCTTTATAAACTATAGGTTTCTATTGAGTCCCTATTAACCCCAGTATGTGAAACTGAGAAAATCTGAAAACCAAAAAATTAAAATTGAACTCACTCATCATAGACTGCTTTCAGCTGCTGAGACAAAGACAAATTCCTGGTTGCCAAAAAGCTGGCCATCTCTGCAGTTATAACAGCAGCACTGACACCATCTTTGTCCAGAACAGCAGGACAGCACATATACCCTAAACAAGGAACACCAGATATAATTTGATTCATTTTTAACATGAAATAGGATGGGGAGGGAAGGTTAGCCAACATCTTTGAAAGGAGAAATGCACATTACCATAGTACAGACATTTTAGAGTCAAACCAAAAGTAGAAAAAAATATAACTTCTAATCAGTGTTCATTTTAATAAGCAAGGTGTATAATGGAATTTCAAGACAGGGATCTGCATCATATCAGTGCCACATGCTCCCAGGTCCTTATGGAGCTTTCTAGAAAGAGAAATGCACACTTCAGGAACAATGCAAGTATAGCATTGTCTCAAATGTGATTACCTTATATGGTAGTGCCAGGTAACACTGATAATTATCTGTGGAATTAGTCCCATTTTCCCTGGTTTTCAGGCACTGAGATACTTAAATAGCTCTACAGCTTTACAATTTCCTCCTCATGAATTTATAACTTTCATTTGTGTCTTTCAACCATGGCTTTCCAGTTTGCAAATGTAATTTGGCATAGTTTTTACTTTATTTTATTCACATTTACACTCAGCTTAAATCTGCCTGGTAAAAAACTCAACTTCAAGTCTGAAAAATACATTTGTTTCTTTTTAAAAAAATAGTTTATTCAGAATTCACAGTCCAAATCTGCATAGCCATGTTACCGTAGATATATACACCTAGCTTAGAAACTAGCTTAGAAACTTTGCACTAAGCAGATATACAAAGTTTTAACAAATAGATAATTATCTGTTACTCACTGGAAATACACCCATTGTATTGAGAACACCCTTATGTTGCCATTTTTCCTTTTTTTTTAATTTTACATTATTACTGATACACTAACAGAGCACTGGCATAGGTTACCCAGAGAAATTGTAGAATATCCTTCCCTGGAGTTATTCAAGACCCATCTGAGCCTAATCCTGTGTAATGTGCCCTAGGATGCTTGAGGAGGAAGGTTGGACCAAATGACCTCTAGCAGTCCCTTCCAACCTTACCCATTCTGTGATTCTCTGCAATTCTGTCACTTTTTGCAGTAGTTCTATTTTCACTATTTTGCAATATATGAAAATGTAACATTCTGTCTCTTACCTATAGCTTCTTCAAATGCAAAAAGAACAGCTTTCCCCTGGTCCATGAGCTGTTTGGCACGGTTGCCCATCCACTTGAAACCTGTCAGTGTTTCCTACAGCAGGAAGGAGAAATCAAAGGCATAAAAAGAAAAGCAATGTTACACAAACATATGACACTTTGTAGGAAAGCTGATAAAAGAACATGGAATAATGTGTAACGTGCTGCTTACCTCAAAGTGAAAACCTTCCTTTAGTGCAATTGCTCTCAGGATTTTGGAAGAAACAGTACTGGATAACATGTAGACATCTTTAATGGCACGAGTATCCCTACTGTTATTTTTCCAGCAAGTGAAGATCCACCAGCCTAAAAGAGCTCCTAGTTCATTTCCAGAAAACACTTTCCATTCACCACTAGGGGCAAAAAATATTAGAAAGCACATGAAGTTAAAGGATAATACGGGGGGGTGAGGAAATCTATTGGTTCTTCTATAAATGAACATTAACAAATAAAACACTGCCTTGGAATTCCAAGTAACAATAACGCATCGTGTGTGCATAATGAACAAACAAACAAATTCTTCCCACAAAGCATTCTGAAACTGTCACCTTTCTTTTCCATCATACACATAAGCTTTTGCAGTTTCCCCAAAGATGAAATAGTGATGTTTCCAACATATTTTAATTAAAACAAAAATGTTCATCATACAAATTATAAACTCAGTGATTAAGACAGGCACAAAGACACAAAAATACAGTTCTCAAATAATCAGTATTTTTAGTTAACCTAGTGACAAATACTTTTAATTTAATCACAAATACATCAATTAGTCATTGGGAAGATTGGAAAAAAAGCCTTAAATGGGTAAAAAAGATTAATACTGATGTGTTGCTAGAAGAGGAAAAAAAGAAGAAAAAAAGAAAAACAAATGTCAGAACTGTCAAAAAAACTCCCAGTCACAAAAGGGGACAGAGACACTTCCAAACTGACAAAACCAAGACCTACAGAAACAGTACCTGTTGTGAAAGAGAAGCAGACTCAGTCTCCTGCATTTATTGATGCCAACAGGCACAAAGCAATGCACAGCGGCAACTTAGTGTAAGAGCGCTGAGAGTGTGCTCTAGCAGGAGGTTCTGTCAAAGAAGAAGTACAGATACTGTAGAAGCCTATATTAATATTTGATTAGTGTATGAAAAGCTATGGTAGAAGTCTGAGAAGACACAGGACTGGAAGTTAGGAGACAACTGAGACTGGCTAAACAACGAGCAGAGGCAGCAGAATGAGAGCACCACACTCTCACTGGTAATGGATACAATAACACCTCTCTTCAAGTTTCTGGTAGCTCAAAGTTTTCAGACAATTTTCAAAAAGCATGAGTGATTTTGCATTCTTGTTTTAGCCCATCATAACTAGCATAATCTGAAACTTTTTACACCTTTTCCTCAAAGCTGAATTGCCAACTAAGGCTGGCACAGACCAAAACGATTGAAATAGGAACCTTCCAATTAACACTGTCCAAGATGAAGAAGAGTGTCCACAAAAGACCACTCTTCTTCCAAAGACAGAGAAATCTACTTAGCTCATGCTGTGAGGCTATGAGTTTAAAAGCACCCCAAAATCCCAAAGAAAATATTGACACTTTTAAAGCTACTATAGCTTTTTTGGTTATCTGTTGAGCCAAACAGGTAACTGTTCCGTCTTCTTTTACTCGACTTTTGAAATTTGTCTAATTGATACAGATTCAACTATTTAATTCACCCACAAACACTGAGGACATCTAACAGATGCCCATATCATCCCTTGGGTACCAAAGACTGTTGCCATAATTTTACATCACTATTCTGGCTCTCATGCACAGGGAATTCATATATGCTGACCCAGCAGCAGATTTTTTTTCTGCTCCTCTCTAAGCTGAAAACATTGAAGCTGATTTTTACTAAAGATTTACAGTTTATAACTGCTCAGATTAGTTTCTGCTTTATCAAGGTAGACAAAGGAGAAACACCACTATTTGTAGATATGATACCAAGTGCTTGAACTTAGCTTTCTTTTATTCATTAGATAAAACCTCAATACAGAAATGTAAGCAATTGTAGAAGCACAGGATATCAGAGGGCATGAAACAAGGGGACAGCCATACTGAGTCAGAACTACAGGTTATATTTCACAATATGAAATTTTGTGAAATTCATATGAATTTCACAAATATGAAACAATTTATTGTAAGCCCCTGACTGAGCAAGTTTACCTTTTGTGGTCCCCTTCTTTGACTGGGTATGCAAAGATAAATAATGCATATATAGGTGGTTCTTGAAGGGGAGAGTATGAATGACTACACCAAGAAGTACAAAACTCTGAAAAACCTTAAGGTGAAATGCAAATACATAACATTATGTGAAGAAGTGGGAAACTGAGCAAAAGAAGGACAAATCATCTAATGATCAGTAAAATGTTTGATTTAACAGGATTTGAGAAAGAAAACACTCATACTAAGAGATCTGGGAACTATACAGTGTCTCCTGAATCCAAGTTACTGTTTAATAAACCTAGAATGAAAAAATGTTTATCAGTCTTACACAAGAAAAATCTAACTGAAAACCTACCTTCGAAAAGGTATAGCACAATAACAATTCACATGCCTCTGTGCATGCCTAAACTACAGCAAGTGTCAACTACTTATTCAAGCTTCTGTACACTGTCCAATATTGATCATTACTTCACATCCTTTCACATGCCCTTACTGTGGTCTGCTTCATACAGCCTTCTCACATTTCTATATGTTTTCAATCCAAAACATTACTACTGTGACTATTCTTCCTCTGCAACACAAGTAGCAAGAATTCTTTCTCAAATGAGCCTAACCTTGAGAGTAAAAAATGTCAACAGTTTACATTACTTATCACCATACCTCTCTTGTTTCTCTGCCACTGCCAGTCGATCAGCATCAGGATCATTTGCTAAAATGATTCTTGCCCCATCTTTTTCAGCCAAAGCAAAAGACAACGTCTGGAAAAGTGGTAAGCAGGACCAGATGAGCGTTAATATTCCCAAACAACATTTTCACTTTCTTTATAGGTTTTAAGTAATTTTCCCAATTTTTTAAATCTCAAACACGCAAAATCATTATGTGTCTCTCAAAACACCCAAAAACTTCTAGCCTGGCAGCAGAAGAACATAGTCAGGACATTTAACTTTACCTTCATAATTTCACTTCTGTAGTGCAACTTAAAAGCTGTGTAGATTTAATGGGATCCTTCAATACCAAAGTGTAACAGTAATAGTAGCAGAAACTCTAACCACCTGTCAGGACTTCTACTGCCCCCTTCTGGTGTTGTGTCAGAACAAAAGAGTAGAAGCCTTCTAAAAACAACTGAGAAGATTTTTATTATTATTTTATTTTTTTAAACTAACTATCACTTTGTCCATGTGCAAAACCTGCCTGTTCTGTTAGAGTACAGAACAAAGAAGTTGAAAAAGTTAAAGCTAATTACGATCTGACTGGTTCAAAGAGGATTATGTCAATGAAAGGATACCAGCTAACTCTTCACTAAATGTAAGGCTATGAAACAGATTAAAAATAGATCTTCCACCGATATCTACAGCTGTGACTTCTGGCAAAAAGGAGAACACTGAAAGACATCACAACTATCAAAAAAACCAAACCTATTTACCAGAACACCTTTGCCTTCTTCAGGATTTGGGTACTTCACTGTGGGAAAGTCTGGATCGGGATCTTTCTGCTCCGGAACAGCAAAAGGAGGGCTAAGGTCAAATGCCTTGAATGCCAACTGCACAAATTTATGTCCTACGCCATGCACAGAAGTATGAACAAATTTCAGGTTTGTTTCCTTGTTTATATTCCTGAAATAAAACAAGTTAACAGTAAACTTGGAACACGGAAGATTGTTCTGCACAAAACTGACTACATTTGGAAATAGATACAACTCTGTATTCCTGTATTACTGTTAAAATTATGAATTAAAGGAGGTCAGATTTTAAAAGCAATGGTTTGAAAATCGGCTTAGCCTAATTTTTCAATATGAATCACTCTTGGCATACAATATCCTGGTATATGCAACTCACTGGAGTGGAGTACACTCTATACAACCCAAAGAAGGTGAGTGAAAAACAAATACAACTGACTAAAGAGACTCTTCATCCCCAGCTCTAGCGCATTTAAACCACCTCCAAAGACTGTGAACACAGTGAGTCAACAGCAGCCTGCTCAATTTGAGCACACTCGTTTCTAGGAAGTAAAAAGCATTGGGCATACCTAAAATCATGCAAACTCCTAAGGAGACATTTAATTGCAATTCTGAAAAAGCAGTGCAAATAGCCCCAGCTTTCTAGTAACTCCTGACTGTTTTTAGCAAAAGTAAGAACAGGATTACAAGTGGTTAAAATTTCCACATAAAATAAGCAGATTTAAAAGGTTGATACTCATCTACTACATACATCAATTTTGCTGAGTAAAGACTTTACTGAGCAAATGATAGGAGTAGGCTGTTATAAGGCACCCAAGGCTACCAGGAGCACAAGCAAGGCTGCAATGACAGAGCAAGACTTTCTTCATCCAGAAACAGTCTAACAACCTGGTTCACTATCTCTCTCAGTTTTGTTTTAAGACTCTTTTTGGTGGGCAGTCCATGTCCCAGCATGGACCTCCAGCAGCCCCAGTCTTGATGTGGCCCTTGGCTGATGCATGGCCATGAAAATACAGGGAGTTATCATCTGAAATTTGCTCACTTTGCTGGATTAGACCTCTGCCAGGACTGCTTTATTAACTGGCTTACTACACCACCACACAGCTGCCAGTGCTGCCACAAAAGATGACAAAAAACACAGGGAGAACTGGGTTGTAGCAGGATTGTGCCACCCTCACTTCTATCAATTTAAACTGCCCTGCTAACATGCTAGTTGGAATACCCTGTATTCTTAAAGGAATTAGCAGCAGTCACCTGTAAAAGCACTGCTTCTGTATGTCTTTGAAATACTCCTTATTGACCATGGCATATGGATCATGAAGTAGAGGGCTGCTGTCAATCAGTTTGTCATCCCAAGCCTGAGGCCACGGTTCTTGGTTCTCCTCAATAGCCTGGGAAATACCTTTGTCATGAGGGGAAATGATCTGAGCACCGTTTTCCCAGTAAACCTAAATAAAAAATAGCTAAGTGAGTATTTGATCATTAATCGTGTAAAACAGCTTCGTTATGTTTTTTGTTGGTTAGGGTGCAGTACATTCACTAGAGTATTACAGTAAACTAGGCTTAGGCATGCCCAAAGTATTCTGTTCATATTCTCAGTGTTTCTTCTCACATCCCATTTTTATTATATTAAAAAAAAAGAGGCAGTTTAAATTTCCTCAAAAGATACCAAGATCCATAATGAAACACAAAACAAGGCCCAGTCATTTACTGAGAAAACTTCCATTTCGGTATTTTGGAAACAGTCTGTATATGACTGCCCAGCTACTGAATGACTGATGCACAGGCAACTCAGTTGTTGTTTTTTTTAGTGGATAGCAGATTACAATGGTACCCTGCTTTCTAGGGCAAACATTTTAATTATTAGTTTAACATGATACTAGCTTTAAGTACATAGAAGAGATAAGAGAGAGAGACTAGTAATCAATTAAGTCTATACCATGATAGGAACTATACCCAAATTGCATTAGTTTCTCTATGTGGGAAAAAAAAAGAGAGAGACAGAAAATAGATCACTTGGAATACCTTATAACCATTGTCTTGTTTTGGATTATGGGAAGCAGTAACCATAATTCCAGCACAAAGTTTCAGATGAGTTACTGTGTATGGCTGTAACAAGAAAAAGTTACTTGAAGTAGAATGTGCAACATATTATATATTATTTCTTCCCATGCATATATAATACTTGCATAGCGCTGAACCAAAAGAAAGTCAGGATGTGATTCCTACACACTAACTCCCTAAAGGAGAAGTTAAATAGTACTTGCTCCACTAGACTCCATGTGGCACAACTTTAGCCCTTGTTGTTGCTAGTGCATTTTTCCATTTCTGTTATTAATGTTGCTCCAGATGCTTTGTGAATCTCTGGGGTACTGTACTTCCAGAAGGAAGCCAGAGTTTCCTGCAGAATGCCTTGAGGTACCCAAGGCCTTAGAGGGTGCCAAGTCTGTTGGGATAATGACAGAAGTCAGCATGGGGCAAAGAACTGCAGCTCAAGCAGTCTTACCCATAGTGTCCTTTGGGAGCAGCCTGGAGAGCAACTACTCCATCGGGGTTCAGAAGAGAATAAATTAGCTCAAAACAGATGGAGTGAATTTAAAATAAAGCATTATTCATGAACATAGGTCCAGTCTGTGTTTACTCCTGACTCTTTATTTAACAGTGAAATGCAATCAACTGCAGTTCTTGCAACACCACTTTAAGCTGCACTATGAAGAATTTAACCCTAAATATAAAAAAAATGATATCAGTATAAGAACGCTATGTAGAAAGTCTGTGTTCTATTTGCAATGCTCATTGCAGCAACTGGCATAGGGAGAAATTATTGCTTTTAGTAAACAAGGGCTGAGAGCAGGGCTTTTCTGTATTGCTCTGGAGACACCTGGTGTTCTGATGGGGGCATTGTGGACACAATCCAACAGCCCTTCTAGCAAAACTCCACCACACAGTAGCAAACTTGCTGTTTTGGATTCAATACCTGCCTTGTCCTTCCTCTTCTTATTAAAAAAAAAAAAAAAAAAAAAAGGTAAAAATCCAGTCAAATGTGGGAGTATATGTTTCAGACTTCAGACTCCACAGCAATCTGCTGATATTCCACATTCTCCCTTCTCTTCCTATGGATATTGTAAACTATACATAACTAAGTACAGACTCTCCGCAGGAAGAACTTAGAAAGTAAGAACTGGTTTGTGTAGTAATCCTTAATTTAAGTAATGCAAGGTATCAGACAGAATTTGTGTATATTTAAAGCAGATAAAATACATAGAAAGATACAATAGAAAAACCTACCACAAAGGGAGTTGGTATTATATCAGAGAATAGATAAACTGGAACTCCCTGACTGACGAAGGTATTGGCAGCAAGTTTTGCAAACCTAAACAGAAAGAAAAGATACCTAGTGAATATATTCATTTTCTTACCAGTTAGTTTCCTAGAATTCACAGCTTTCCGTCCTACCCTAATGCAATTACAAAATCCCAACAACAAACACCACCACTTATCAATATATCTCAATTATTACACAGACCTAATTTAAGTGTACTCCCTCACTATCCAAATACACAAAGCACAACTCTAAGAACTGCTTTGGCATTACCAGTATGTAAGAATACTGTAAATCCCACACATTAATTCACTTTACAGAAAGAAAATACAGTTGAAGTAGATATAAATCCATCATGGATCACACAAGGGATCTACAAAATACAAAACCTATAAAGTACCTTTTACTGCTACCTCCACTGGAAAGATGAGCACGAGCATCAAACCCAATCACAACTCCTCTCTTTTTCAGGTCACTGAAATTCTTCTCAAGGTACCTGCAAAATCCCTAAAGACAACAACAAATCCACCTTATTAACCCAATCTTGATGTTTAATTTATCATCACATTAAGATAATTGCTAAGATGCTGATGTTTTAGGAAGCTGAGCACACATAGCATCTCACTGAATTGCTCTGGGATTCAGCTTGTCCAAGACCAATAAACACCAAGAAATACCAGAAACTTTCAAATCAATACTGTAAACCTGGACAGCATTTAATCACTTTTTAAAATATCAGAATCAACTCCAAAAAGGAATAGGTAACACAATTAGTCCGAATTGTAGGTTTTGAGAAATGATTCAGCTGTCTTAGGTATCACATGAGACCAGCTGGTCAGCATTTCAGGTTTTTAACCAAATCTCACCCTTAATTAATGACATTTCTTTAGCACATGATACGTCACCACTCCAGACTGCAGTTACTCAGAGTTGTGTTTTTTTTCAAGTAGATCAACTTTAGGATCCATGTATGTATACACACCTTCACCACCTTTATGTAAATCCATGTCCAGCACACACAAAAATTAGCCAAATGCTGGCTGCCTTTGGGATTTTTTGTAGTTGTTACAACAGCACTAACTGTTACACTCGAGCTTAATTGCAGCTGTGTATAAATTAAATTGCAAAGCAAATACAGAAAATAACTTCTTTTAATGGTTTAATAGCTTCTCTCTGCTTGTTTTCAGAGATCAGCACTCAGCTAATAATTATAACTTAAATTACTTCTGAAAACTAGAAGAGTAGGAGACAACTTGTACTTCCATAGACTACTCATTTGCTTGCCATAAATGAGGCTGTCCCATTCATATACACAACCAGCTAAGTGAGATAAAGTGCTGAACACAATACCTGGGTTGTCTGGATAATAGTCAAGTCATTCATGTGGGAAATCCCTGCTCCCATGGCAGCTCTGAGCCCTGCTGTGCCAAACTCCATCCGCGAGCCAAAGTATTTCTGCAGTTCTGCGGCATTTCCTTCCGCAAGCAATTGTTTCACGATTGCGTAAGTTTTTGGATTCTGTTGGGACAAAATTCAGATATTCTAAATGAGGTTTTGTTTGTTTTAACTGACTTTCTGTCCCAGTCTCTGGGTTTCAGTATCAAAATATGGCACAGAACTTCAAGAACACCAGAACTCCTGCTGTCTTCTTATATTTATATAAGTACAACCTCAAGTATTACTTATTTTAGATTTATCTCCTAAAGTGAACATGCTACTTAAACAGCAATGTGTGTATGTGTATATCTATCTATATCCCGCAGAATTTGGGACGTTAAAAGATTTCCAAGATGTCTATTTTAATGTTTCCTATTTTTAAAAACAAAACAAACAAAAAGCAGCACTTTCACAGCTCAGAGAATTTTTCCTCATCACAACACAAGAACTACAAAAAGCATTTAAGATAGTAAGTTTAGCTAATTATTAAGAAACATCTGTTATTTCTATAGCACTATATGTAAAGTTTAAAAGAAATTAAATCATAACCTTGTCCCAAGACTGGCTAGCACCAGAGGCAGCAACAAAATTAAGCAGATGGGGCAGAAGAGAATTTCCAACACATTTCCAGGTAACTCTTGTAAAAATAAGCACAACTCCAGGATGAAAGCTTAGAAACTACAGCCAAATTCTTCAATAAAATTACTCAAGAGTAGCAACAAAAAGGCAGTGTCAGACCACTTGAGAACAGTGAAGAGTTTCTAACTTTCACTGCTTTTCTCAGTATATTGCTTCCCCAGATACTCTATTGTTAATTACTCTTTTTGTTTCCAGACTTAGGGAATTAGTAAAGTCCTGTATGCCTCAGCTTCTCAATGTAATAACATGAGACTTGTGAAGTTCAGTATTTGAGACTTGTGAGGCTCAGTATTTGATTTCTTGGGAACTGATGAGCCAAGAGGACAGATAGCAGGTGGCTGACTCCTGACAACAGGATTATCTGGAGAGGCAGCAGGTTACTCACTGCATGAGTACTCCACCTTACTCTGGAGTACAAAGATTATAATTTCCAAAGGGACACAAACTTTGATTTCTAGGCAAACAAAAGAAACCCATAAAAGTCACAGACTTTACTATTTCCTGGATGTCCTAGGTATGCTTACAACAAGGGAAAGCATATCATTCTAGGCAAAAAGGAAAAAAAAGAAAAAAGTAAAACCATGTATCCTCTGCAGCTTCAGAAAATGCTGCAGAACATACAGAGTAGTAGGCATGTAAGTTTGAATACAAAGGTATAAACATTCTGCACATCAAACTGAGACCAGATCAGAATGTCCTAACCACTGACCTGTGCACCCACTGCCACAGGACAAACAGAATAGTTTAAATACTGAAAAAGCTAAAGAGCCTCTGGTGCTAATGAGCAATCTGCATCATGGAGAATAATCCAAAGAATTTAAAAAGGAAATCCAGCTTCTTGAGTGCAATAAACAATTAGGTATCCCAGAATTACCAATTTCCAGTGCAAAAATTACCAGTTTACCAGTCCAAGAATGTTGTAACTGACACTCCCTGGTAGGCAGCTTGACACAATTATCTATTATTATTGAGTAATTACGTTCTGTAAGAATAAACATAAGTCTATGTTGTTACAGAATATATAGGGCAGTATAACTGAGTTTAGGCTGTTTACAAATTGACGTCAAGTTTTTGCTTTAACATCAGCCTTATGTCTCAAAGGTAAGGCCTGAATGACACCACATCCAGTTTTGTACACTGCCCAGTCACCTTTTAACTGCTCTGCGTGAGCCTTGTGCATATAAATCATCCCAATACTGAAAGGAACATGTTTTTAGGTTGCTACTCCACACATTTCTACAGGTGTTTGTCAGACTAGAAGCCGTAATGCCAATGCAGAAGGACATCAGGAGCATCCTGCAGCTCTCACAGCCAAGGAGTTTTGTTTGCTGTTAGAGGAATTTCCCAGGTTTGGTATCTACTGTGAAACTAGAGGGATCTTCCAGCTTTTTAAGTTGGTTATATGTGCATATCCAGGTAGCTGCCCAAGTTCTAAGAGTTTCAGCCCATATAATCTTCTGAAGAAAACTTGGTTCCATTAATTTAGTTCATTCCCACTGCCTGCCTCCATCCCACATCAAATAATGGCAAAAGCCAGGCCAAGTCTATTCAATATGGTAGAAGGATTTTTCAAGATGTGCTGTTATAATTGTGTTTATGGCTATATTGTTCTAAGAATCTGCCTTTTTATTTTATTTTATTGCATGTGCGCATGTGAAGAACGGTATGATTGTACACAGCTAAGTAAAAAAACCAAATCTTTGTTTTGGCTTTTTTCTTCTCCTTAAAGAAACTCTTCACAGCATCTCTACCAAAGAAGGACCAAATTGTATCAGAAGGATGAAGTACTGGCTTTTTCTTTTGTTACTGATTCTCTCAGGTTACGCTTTTACTGCTCTCAAATTAAACCAGATGTGAGTATGGGAGTACCATTTTCTGTGAATACAGTGGCAGGTGATTTAATACCAAGTTAATACCCACTAGTGCAATTAGCTTGAACATCACCTGGTAACACTCGAGTTATTTACTTTAATCGACACTACAGGAAGGCTCTAAGAGTTATCATCAGTACAGGAGTCCCCACAAGGTTTTAGAGGAGAGGAAAAACTTCTGCCTAAACAGATTTTGTTTTTACTAAAACCAGAAGCAACCTTCCATTCATAATGCTATGACTGATAATAGAAAGAATGAAAAATATGGTATTACTGTAATTAACAGAGTGATGAAAATAGCCTGGTAACAAGCACAGTAATTGTCACGCAGGTAGAAACCTCCAGTTAGGTCAGCAGGGCCACCATCAGCCATAAAGGCTTGCTCTTGCAGACAATTATTTTGTAAGAAACATGGGGCTTATCATCATTAAATATTAACCCATCACTGCATGTCAAAAAGGAACTTTTTTTCATATCAGAGTAAATGGACAAGGGTTATACCTGATTCTTCTGTTGCTCAATAGAAACATGCAACAGCTCCCCGAGAAATTTAAATACCTCATCATTTTTGAGCAATCAGCAACGGGTATTGCACACTAGTCAATTATTACTGAGTCAAAGATGCAAGTGTTTACTTTCAAAAGTAAAGATGCTATAAGGGATACTGCATTTGATTTCTTGAGGGTTTAACAAAATAATCAGAATAACCAGTTGAAAAGGATTGTTATTACACAGAAGACAGGAATGCTGTAAATAAGAGGCTCTAAAACCAAACTATTTTCTCAAAATCAATTAAACTGAGAAAAAAAGACACAAAAGCTTATTGTCATCTGACATGATGCATTAGCATTTCAGAAAAGAGGACTAGTTTGGCACAGCTGTATCATTAATAAAACCAGAACTGGGTAACTGGTCAGTTAAAAAACTGACTGATCATTAATGAAGAATCACAACAAGCTCGGGGTACTTCTAATGATGTCCTTTAGAACCCAGAAAAGAATACTAAAAAGAGAATTATTATAGGTTTTCATTGATATTTTTGAAATAAGCAGATGCCTTACCAAACAGGTATGTGTGCTGCACAAAATTCAGAGAGCATTGTTGAGTGCTCAGCCCAGAGGAGTCACGTTAGTGACTGAAGGGGGGCAATGGCCAATGTGTTCCAATACAGCCAAATGAACAAATTATATGAAGAGAGACATAAAAAAATTCAAACCAAATGTGCCAATAGAGGCCTGCATCTCAGTAGGACCTGCAGCAGCAAGCAACTACATGACCACTTCCAGAACACCACTATGACAAGAGGTACCTTTAGGTTTGTGGAAAATAAAAACACATTGAAGATTTTATTTCTGTGTATAGTGTTGTCAAAACCAAAACCAAAGAAGTCTCAACAGGAAAGGAAATAACACCTGAAAAAACCAGGACCAGCAGCCTCTGCATTTCCAAGTGTTTTTGAAGTGAGCCCACATGTCTTTTGGGATCAATATTTTAGTAAACAGAAATTTGAAGGCACCAGGAGGTTTGTAACACTGAGAGACAGATAACACGGCAAAGTACGCTGGTCTTTAATAATTTAAGTCTATCAGCTGTCCTGCGACTGAAGCGGTTCGGAACAATGCAGGCCTTTCTGAAAAGGACGTTCAGCACAGCTAAAATACAGACTGAGGGACGAGCCGGGGCGTTTCTAAAGGGAAGCGGGGCTGCTGCGGCAGGTGCTGGGGGGGCCAGCGGCGGGGAGCCCCAGCCCCACCTGCGCCGGGGGATGGATGGATGGATGGAGAGGAGGATGGAGAGGAGGATGGAGGGAGGGAGGGAGGGGTGGAGAGAGAGCACCTCTTCGTCAGAGAGCTCCGAGAGCAGAGCCAAGGCAGCACACGGGTGCTCACAATGCAACAGCCGCGCCTCCCGACCCTTCTCCAGCCCGCGCCCCCACCGCCCCTGCGGGCGCTGCCCGGCCGGACCCCCGCCGCTCACCTTGTCCCAGAGCAGCCACTGCTCGGCCGCGGAGCGAAGCGCGGCATCCCCCGCGGAGCCCCGCGCTGCCATCCCGCTCCGCCGAGCCGCCGCCGCTCCCTCCCTTCCTCCCTCCCTCTTCCGGAGCGCGCCCCTCCGCTCCGCCTGCCCGCCGGCCGGGCCGCCCCACCTCCGCCCCGCCCGCCCGGGGCCGGGTCAGGGCCGGGCCGGGGTCACGGCCGGACACGGCGGCCCCGCCCCCGTCCTGCCCGCCGCGGCCCGGCCAGGCCCTCGCTCGGAGCGGGAGTTTAGTAACGCTAAATGAATGTTGTCAGGTGTTCACGGCCGCAGTGGGGCTGGGGGAGCCCCGAGGGGACCCCGGGCAGCCCCGGCCCCCGCGCTGCGCCGAGCGGCGGAGGAGCGTGTCCCAATAACAGCGGGAAAACTGCGCGGACACGGCCGCCGCCTCCGCAGCATGGCTGACGGAAGAAAGCAGCGCTGGGGTCAGAAATGTCACTTTCCACGGACATGGGACTAAGGCGACTGAGATTCCTTTTTATAGTCAAGATAAATGAGGGATGAGCTCGAGAGCACTCTAATTTGGGATAAAGATTAAACTATTATGAATAAACCCTTCAGAGAAAGTTTTACCGCGCTCCCCGCTCCTGTCTGTGCCGGACGGCTGCCCCCGATCCCGATCCAGCTCCCCGCTGCTGTCCCTCGGGACAGCGGCTGCCTCTGGTCCCGTCCTCGCTCCTGCCACGTTCCTGCTCCCCTTGCTGTCCCTGATCCCGGTCCCGTTCCTGCTCCCCTTCCTGTCCCTGGTGCCGATCCGGTTCCCGTTCCCCTTCCTGTCCCTGGTCCCGGTCCCGACCCCGTCCGGGCGGAGCGGCTGGTTTCACGGGGACGGGGGAGTTCCCGGGGACATTCCTCAGGGAGGGTTTTGCAGCGGTTAAAGTTGTGTGTTTTTATAAATGTTTCCAGTTGTCTGTAATGTTAATTGTTAATGTTAAGTTCTTGACCTCACCCTGTTAATTGTCCCTTTCCCCTCGCGTCGGGTTAATGCCCTCGCTGCCTCTCTAAAATGGCGCCTCTGACAGGCGGAGGAGTGACGTCAGTGGAGTACATGCAAATGAAAGACGCAGAGAATGCTGGGAGAGCTTCAGAGCTAAACACCCCTAAAACAACGAGGCCAAGTAACATCTAAGACCGAGAATAGTGTTCCACAGCTGGGAAAAATAATAGAGAAGGCAAGGTCGCCATCGGGAGCTGCACCGTGACCTAAATAGCATCCTACCATCAGGACCTCCACTTACACTAGAGAGCCATGGAAGTTTTTCTAGAGAGCAGTGAGAACGAAAGCACCTGTTGTGCCTGTGAAGAAAGAACGGACAAGCTTCTCCTTCTCTGTATTGCCTCTGGTGTGTGCAGCCGATTGGGTTCCCTGCCCAGAGCTGATATCTAACAAAGGTCTATAAAAGGAGTAGGTTTCCTGGCCCGTTTATTTCAATAGCTGCACGATCTTTAAGGGCCTTTCTGATCCAAAACATGCTGTGATTCTAGGATAAATTTTCATAGAAATAATGACCTGTACAGATATTTGAAAACCTTTCAAAATTCATTAGTACATTACCAGAATGCATGTGAACAAGAGAACTGCTACACATCACTTGCAAGAATGTTAATGCACATCCTTCTGATATTCACTACTGAAGAGTAAAATAATTGTTAAGATACCCTTACAGAAAAACTGTTAAGATGAAACATCAGAAGAACCGAAAAATAAGAAAATCAGAAAAAAATACGTTGTTTGGCCACTGGTCTAGTAATTTATTTTCTCTATCGTTTTGATAATGGTCATTTAACCCAGCTCCTCTGGCGTCTGCACCTCTCTGGCTGAACACAAATCTGACCCCAGCTGCAAAATTTAACTAAAAAAAAAAAAAAAGTAACTGAATTTCACAATTTCACTCAGGAAAATGGACTGTGTTCCTTCTGCTGGAATTAAAGAACAGGTTAATATGGCTTTGAGTGAACAATTTTTATAGCTTATAGCATAGTGTCTTTGAGAGAAGCCTGAGCTGCCAAGCTGCTGTTCTGTGTAAACAATTCCTGTAACTAAGCTTGCATTTTGACTGGAATCCCCTGAAGATGCCATGATAAGCCCCTCCAGCAAGGTTGATTTCTTACAAATTTTTTTGGCAAACATGTAGTCTAGAGGACACTGAACCCTCTCTCTTGCCTAATAAGATTTCTGTCATCAGCTTCCCAAAGTACGAAGGGAAACAGCAGTCTGAGTGCTCTGGAGCATCAGGACAAGGTGCTCTGGAGGTTTTCCCTATGTTTTATCAGCCTCTATCTGAAGCTGGGCTAGACCAGGTGATGCACATCTGCAGGGAGAGCTGTAAGGAGTGACTGGAATTTCCCTGTTTAACTCTGCAGTACAGGCCAAGTAGGGGAAGATCCCTGAGAGTGGCACAGATGCAGAGCATGTGTTGCAGCTGTTCTGAGGCTGCTGAGAAACGTGAGGTCACTGTGAAGGTGCCATACAGGAGGAGCACAGTAATTTGCCAGGGGTGCCAAGTCCTGAATCCTCTTGTAAGGGATATCCTATCCATGTGCTTTCCAGCAGTGCTTCAATGGGAGCTAGGAGCATCCCTTTTCCCCCAAGTTTAGAGGATGGGGCAAATGAGGAAGGGGCTGGCCTTGTGGAAATGTCACTGAACTTCCACATGCTGCTCAAAGGCAGGAGAGAAGGAACCACAGAAAAAAGCAAGATTTGCTTATGTGAAGAATGATACAGCCATACAACACTGACTTTGTAAAGCACTATAACAAAGATTTCTGCCACCGAAGGAGGTGGCGTATTCATGGAACGTCCTCTTTCTCTTGAATGCCTGAGGTTGGCTATAAATCAAGCAGGTTTTCTTCAAAATGATTATCAGGATCCATTACAGTACAGCTGTGTCACAGAAAAACTCTTCCAAAGTTCCTGTCTAATACCTTCTGGGACTGCTCTGGACAGAGTGGCCAGAGCCATGCAACTTGCAAAGTGCCACAGTCCTGAAAACATAATGATCTAATGTCACCAGAAGAGGCTGAACGAATAACTAACTGCTGCCTGCAGTTGCTGCTGTGATGAACACAGTTCTTCATGAAACAACATAGTGTAAACTATTTCAAAATACCACATAGCAATAAGATCCTTCCTAGTGATTCTTTCAAAAAGTGAATTTCCAAGAAAATTCAAAATCCAATAGTATTTCATGAGAAGGCCTCAATATTGAATTGGAGAAAAACTGGTTGACTATATGTTAAAAATCAGATAAAGTTGAGACATAAAGGATGAAGGGTTTTTCCTTTTTTTTCCCCCACTCTCTCCAGCTGTTACCAAACCCAGCTGAAATTGACAAAACTTTAAAAATCCATTCAATAAACCAAGTAAGTTTGCTGACTTTATACTCTTTTTTGGGAACTTAAAATACTGTGCCTAATTTTAATTTAAACTTCTTCAAAACAGGTGGAATCACTACTAAATTCAAATTAATGCTAGAATTTCAGTGTGGTACTTTGTGGGGTACCTAAAGCAGCTCTCTCGACCTACACTTGAAGTGAAAAGTTTCAGATGAATACTGAATGTTATCACTTGAGCTCAGTGTGGCTGCAGCTGCACAGGCTTTTCACACCAAGTATGAACTGAACGAAATGGCATTTGTCTGTTAGCTGTGTTAGGCTTTAGCCATAACACCACAGCACCAAATTGCTTTATTTAACTTGCAGATAGGGAAAGCAATGAATGTGTTAATGCTGCCCATCAATATCTTCAGTCAAGTTTTGAATTTTATGTTATCTGCAACTATATGTTGTACAGAGGGATTTTACCAAAGTGTATAAAAATTTAAAGGTATTTTATTAGTTTTCACTTTGGTCACTAGCTTGAAATACTAGTAGGGGGCAGGAGAGAAAAAAGCTTTGATTCTAGAGCACAGATTGACTGGGAAACTGTGGTGCACATTGCACATTTCAAAAAGCACATATAGCTCTCAGAAGAGGATGTTGTCTTAAATAAAGCACTGTTCTTGTAATCTGATGAGAGGAGAGGGGGAAGCAGGGGAAGAAAAGGAAGGATGTGGTGGATATTGTATTCCTGGCTTGAATTTTAGTATTTGTTCTCCACTTCTGTTGTCTACCAGCTAACCCAAGGATGTGTCCGATTATTTTACATTTCCTCTTGGAAATTTTTTCTCCATTGTTTGTTGTAAGTTTCTTGTTCACAACTGAAAGTCTTTTATAATTTCCACTTTGGAATAGTTTGGCATAGTCTCCTGATCTCTGGTAGTCAGGCAGATCTTGGGTCCTGTGGCAGCAGAACTACTAAAACATGCTTTTTCTGTTTTGTTCTAGACTGCATTCAGTTTCTAGGTTCAAGGATAAACTAACTTATGTTTGTTCAACAGATAGGACAGTCAGAGCTAATGCCAGTTCTTTTCAAGTATATTTTGGACTGCTGCCCTTCTCTTACATGTAATGACCAAAAATACAAGCCGAAGTGAAAAATAAAGTTAGTCTGATGAATACA
This sequence comes from Luscinia megarhynchos, assembly GCA_034336665.1. NCBI lineage: Eukaryota > Metazoa > Chordata > Aves > Passeriformes > Muscicapidae > Luscinia > Luscinia megarhynchos. The sequence goes on along the minus strand of CM067566.1, from coordinate 21,975,079 downwards.
TGATCTTGAACTCACCCTTGTGCAAATGACTCAAATTATACTGTGATAAAAAAAGAAACATTTGATGTTATGGTTTCGTGGAATTCAAGAGTAATAAGCACCGTTTATTTTGACCCAATTCCTTTATGAAAGAACTGAGTAGGGTGCATTATATTTATATATGTCCTTCAGTTTGGTTGTGATTTAACTTTATTCACATTTTCTGGATACCTAGGTAGAACTACCAGGTCTACAACTTGATTTGAATAACGCTGTGCTGTCTGTTATAGAAATGGGGTTGAGAGGGATTCTCATAGTTCTCTCACCCTAAGTTAAGGAAAGCTTTCCTTAACCAGGATTAGTTATCCAGAGTAGGAGTAAAAAAATCTAAACTGGTTACAGCATAAAAATACTGGATAGATACTTGCCTTAACAACAACAAGTTATGAGGATTTTCATAACTTGTTATGAAAACATATCAAGTTTCCCAAAAATGTTAAGCTTCTAAATCCAACTTTAGACTTCTAAGTAAGCTGTTTCTCAAAAGTGCTGAACCTGCAGCAGTTCCCAGTGAATGCTCAGGCTTGTAAATGCATGGCTGATAGGCACGATGGCAATATCAAAGGGGAAAGGCAGTTGCTTTAAAAAAAACTGGCACAGTATGCTTTTATAATATACAACTACACTCTACAGTTTACACCACTTATGTTGAAATATTTGTTTTGCAGACAACAAAACTGAGGTCACATTGAAAAGATTTATCTGATGTCCTATTGATGAAGGAAATAGTATCTAAAATTTGGAAAGTTAGTAGCGGCACATTTCCATTAGAAAGCTGCTCTAAGAAGGTAACACTGAATTTCCTACCTTATTTTTCCTGAATAAATAAAAAAAATCTGCTATTAAGGAACTTACTTAAAAGATGTAGCATCTTATTAATGCAGATTATTTACTCTTGGTAGAGGAGATAAGCATATCCTACTGAAATCATACAAGAACTAAATGAAAGGCTATACTGAGAAATTTGTACAGTAGGTCTTAGAATGGCCCTCAAACAACTTCGACATTGCACTACAGTACGTTTTTTAAACAGCTTCATTTTTAACCTCCACAAAGTGTTAATTAAAATGAAGCAGAACAATTCACCCCTCCCCAGACCGAAAGCTGAGTTCAGGCTTCCTGCAATGATTTAACGGGCACAGGCTGCCCTCTGGCGGTCAGAGCAGGAATACCTACCGAGGTCATCTGCTCCGAGCTCAGCTGGAGCTGCGCCCACGGGTCCCGCCTTGCAAAACATTCCCCACGCTTCTGCCAGATAGTAATTCTTTGATAATATAGTCTTCCTGTAATTTGGGGCAGGAGCTTCGTCTCCTTGTCTTTAGATTTAGACAATCTAGAACAAATGTCAGTGAATAAAAAAATATCTGCACTCATACTGCTTCAATATTCCTGTCTCCAGAGTGTTCCAATATCAATAAATGAAAAGAAATACTGAGAACATAACAGGAGTGCCATTCATGGAGAAAACTAACATCTTTCCCATATATATTTTTGCATAAAACTTTGAGTTGCATTCAACTACATTTTACTTTCTGAACTCTTATTGTTAATATATAGAAAACTTCTTAAGTAAACTGTCATAGTAATACATTAGTAAAGACTGTGAAACTTCACTATGGGCCTAAAGGGTTTCTTTTCTTTCTACATTCCCTGACCAAACTGTTGAACGGAATTAGTGTTGCTACCTCTGAGCTGAGAATAATTTCCTTCTGTAATCATTCCTGTATTAATACATTTCTCTGTTGTCATGTGCTTTCTTGGTAAATGCAAGTATTACTGTAGGCATTTGGCTTGATGCCTTCACTGCTTTAGAAATTGTTTTGAGATTGACTTTCTGATTAGCATAATTATGCTCATTTTTATTCTTGGTTTACTTGCCAAATACTCAAAGCTACTTCCTGCTTGTACATGCTTTGTAGGTTATAGGTTAGTCAAAGGATGCAAGATAGCAATGATACATGATTAAAAGAAGTAGTAGTGTAATGCCCGGCAATTCTGCCCCATCTTCTAGAATCAAAATGTGCTGAAAAGGTTTGAACATGTTTGATTTCAAGTAGTTTCTTTCTTACAATAATAACAGCTTCGTAACACCACAAGGAGTAATCATCTCTTTGCAAACAAGCAATTAATAATATTTGCCCCCTCCAGCACAATTATCTGACACCAGAATTGTCCAGGTGTGTATGAGCACCATATAATTAGAGCTATATTAGGAAGTGATAGTTCATATGTAGTGCTTTGGATCATATGGTAACCAAACCTTAAAAAACCAGATGAGTTAAAAAAAAAAAAAGTGTACAAAAGCTTTACTTATGAGGAAGGAAAACACTCAATATACAAAAAGGTTCTTGCATCTGCAGATGGATATCACACATAGTTGATATTTATTTATAAATCAAATTTAAAGGTTTCATTAATCCCGGATGACCCAAACCATCTCTACTTGATAAGGCATTTATTGCCACTTTGGTAGTCAGCTAAGAGGCCAGGATGGCTTGGTGGCTCTACAGCCTGTTCACTCAGTACCATGGAAAAGCCCAAATCTGGTGACTTGTAGACAGACTACAAGTGCCATTCAAACACTCTTTGGTGAATGACCTCTAGGTATTGTGCACCAATGACAAGAGAGAGAACAAAGTTTCTGTAAATTCCAGCTAATGAATGGATTGTACTGAGTGACAAAGCTGTAACATACATTCTGAATCCTGCTATTTCAGTACTCTAGCGTTACTTCATTAATATATACTAATATACTGTGTATTGTGATACAATATCATTGTAGAGGAAACTGTACCATTTCCTCTGTAAATGTAAATATTTGCTGGAACCAAAGTCTTCCTGAGAAAAACACCATTAAAGAAATCTCAAACAATTCAGTGTCAATAAGACAAGATAATACTTTTCTATAAAGAGTTGCTTTAAAGCAACAATCTATCTTATAAATTAAAAGATAAATAAATATGAAGTTAACTGGAAGAATAAATCCCATATATAGCTAATACATACTGACTCATTGCCACTGTGGGCAAGCATGCTGTGCAGGCAGAGACCATTGTTTACACCTTTCTGTAAGATCTTTCTGTACATCTTTTTTCATGCTACTGACACAGTAATGTGTGAGCTCAGCCATGTGCCAGATAAAATGTCATCAAGAAGACTTACTGAATGCACTAACTTATTAGCTGAAAAGATTAAACAGAGCATTCAGCTCAAGCTTTATAACCAAAGCACATAAATACACACACAGACACAAATCACTCAGTTTCCATGCTACACATTTTGAATTGTGTAGTAGCTGAAGTTTTCAAAGCATATGTCCAAATGTGTGGGACATAAATTTTGGAGGCACATATTATTTACCTCCCTCCCTCTCGTATCATATGAGGAACTTTTACGGCTGTTAGTAGCATTTTATACAGCAAATAATAGCGAATTTATACAGCAGTACAGGTGATATACATAGCAATCTAACAGGAAAAAGATTGTGTGTTTCACTGTCTTTTAAAACTAGGTTTGCAATCTTTTAAAACAAGAAGCCTAAGGAGTAGAAATTCAGCAAGCGTTGTTGAATATGTAAACATCACTTCTAGCCATGTAAGAGTGCAGATTACAAGACAGGAGGCTGTTTTGTCTTGTCCCATAGTCTGTTTGGTCTGGATGAACACCCATGGGCCTCATCTCTCAATCACCTCATGGACAGAAATGTGTTTAAGGGCAAACCTTGCTTATTCGTACAGAAGGAAAGTTCCTCCCCCTCAAAATTTAGTACCATAATTACACGTTGGATATCAGCAGCTTTTCTAAGTACAGCATGACCAATGCATCCATTTTCTTCCCAACTACATCTTCCCTCCCTAGAGAGTTGCATTTTCTGATTTATTGTGCTGCCTGTTATCTCTTAAAGTCAATATATTTAAAAATAGCACTTCAATAAGGATCCTGATTCTGAGGTAAAGCTCTCCCTCATATTGCTTACTGCAGGAGCCTAAATATTAGCAGATCTGATGTACATGTCTCTTCATTATGTCTGAGAACGCTTCTTGCTGAGACTTTCCTCTTTTCTACTCTGTCAGAAGCAGAAGCTTACACCTAAGCATTCTTTAGGACACAGTTTTAGCAAAAACATATTGTAATTACTAGTATTATCACTTCCTCAATTTTTTCCATTTTTAATGTTATTTTATGTTATTTTATTTTAAACATCAAACTGCACTCTGCCTCTCCCCTTTCCCAAGAAAGACATTTTGGCACAGCGGCAGTATGACGGTGCTACCTTGTTACTGACAATAAAGATAACACACCATCAGGCTATACACCGAAGAGGTAAAATATAACCACACTATGCACTGGTCAGTACAAAGGTGTAGCGATTTTTCTTAATGTGCTGTAGTACAGGACAAACAGTAAGCATAAAGCAGTGTAAGTCTGTAAGTTTGCAGCACAGCTAATATTTTGTAATAATGTAAATAGACTATAAATATTCATCACAATGTACAAGTTCCATCCAGTACTCCAGGCCCAGAGTTTTGGCATCCAGGACTTCTAAGCAATTTTACATTTTAGTATAATATTGCAAGTTATCATATTTCTAATTCTCTGTGTTTTTATGTACTGAAGAAAAGAATAATGCAATATTTTTGATCATGTATTTCTGGAATAAAGGTGGAGAATTTTCTTGATTGGTTAAGATTTACATTGAAAACAAAGTCCAATTGTACATTAGCTGAGAGCCATCACACTTCTGAAGATACCTGGAATATCTTCATTTTGTTGCCTATTAATGACAGTAAAAGTGCAATCAGAGCCCTAGAAAAACTAATTTAAAGTGACAGCTCTTGGCTTAGAAGCTTATTCAGATGTTAAGGTGATACAAACACAGAAGATAGCAAAGTACATGGATATCAAGTCCTGTGAGAATTGCAATGAAAATTGATTAAATTTTCAGGGAAATAGATAAAAGAGAGGCCTCCAAACAGCAATACCTTCTTTTCTTCTGCGACTCAGAAGTGATCTGAAATTAAATCTTGCCTGATGTTGCCTATGCTTCCAGGAAATTAAAGTTTACTAGCTAATTCTAGTGAAATAATTTATTTATCTGACAGAAGCTCCCCAGGAAAACAATAAGCCAAGTTTTGCATTTCTCATTTACTGTAACACTTAGGAGCTCTTTAGGATCCTCCTGTGTTGCTGTGATGGCTTGGAGGCTCTCAGTAGATCAGCCAGCACTGAAGAACCAAATATTATGTCAACATCACCATGTTAAACACATGGTGAACTGTTACCTGTCCAAGAAAATAGAATATATTGACCATAAAACAAACTAGCAAACAAAGAAACCCTTCCGTATCATTATGTGAAATATTTCCAGTTACAGACATTGGACCAGACTGATACAATGCTACAAAAGTCAGAAAATGGAAAAAAGTTGGGATAAAGTGACAACTGAATGACACAAAATCCTGGATGTCAGTAGGGCAGTTCTCCACAGAATGATTTACTATACCTGGGTTTTCTGTTAATTCCACTGGAAATATTACAGCCCTCAGAAGCCAGAAACAACCAGCAATATAAGCTTTACTTGTCTGTAAAACAGGAGAGGGATAACTCAGCAATGCACAAAGCAGGAGAAGTAATCCCTCTTCCCACCATATCCACCATCCTAAATTAACCTGAAAATACCACTATCTCTTACTTGAAAAGACTTGTAAGCTGCTATCTGTGTGACTGGCAAGGATCACATGCCAATGTTTCCACAGATGATTAATCCACAAGCTCTTGGTGTGACTACATTTGAGCTGGTAACCTTTGCATCTGTTAAAATAGATCTATTCCTATTTTAAGGTACAGAGCTCCTTGCCCTGCAATGCTCAGCTGAACTGATCTAGATACCAAGCCTTATTTATGTGCTGCCTAACTCCAGAAGCAGCTGTGGACTTTGTGACTAGAAAGTAGATCAGTTAGATGTCCTCTATGAGAGTCAAAGCTTTGCCTGACCCTTTCAAAAGTCTCAAAGCTAAACCAGTTAGGGATTTAATGAAGAGAAAAGCATGCAATCAGCATGTCCCCTCCTTTGCTGAAGCCGAATATTGTGCTTCAGAAACCCCCTGATTTCACTCAATCGCTCCCAAGTTTTATTCTCATCTATTCTCATGGGTCCCCTCAAACACACTGTAATGTTGTTTTCACACCAGCTTTAGCAATGATGACACTGACAGTGTGCCAGATAATCAGCTCTTGTTCCCCTTCCTATTGCTGTCATCACATCTCTGGTCTTTTTCCAGCCCTACCATGGGTCCCATATGAAAGTAAAATTTACTGGTATAATTTGTCTCTAATTTTTCAATTATAAATTGCATGAAAGGCAAAATGAAAAGCTGCACTGTATTTAGTCACAAATGTGAATCTGCAAATGTCAAACCACTAATCTTCTCATTTGATACAGCAGTTACTACTCTAAGCTGTCCAAGGGGCTGCTCTCCTCCTGCATCCTTCTGACAACCATTCTGGCAGAAAGGCAGAAGGAACAGATGAGAGGGAGGCAGCATGAAGTACCTATACTAAGTGTAGAGACTGTTAGTATGTGATGGTTTTTACTCTGAGTGGAACTTTCAGTACTATTTGAGCCGGATTTTTGTTTTGAAAAAGGGTATTTTAAAGGGGAGGAAGATCCTCTTGTCAAAGTCCCTTGCAATAGAGGACCAAGTGAAGGATCTGACCTTATACTGCAGCACTGTTTTGATCTGGGTTGCACTCTGTTGTTAAGAGTGGTGTAGCAGCAAATACCATTGGAAAAAAAAAAAAACTTTGCATTTTTTTAAGGCAAAATATTTTGAACTCAAGAAATGTGAAAATATTCAGCAAGACCTTACCTTTCTATATCAGAGGACCTCAATAGCTGAGACAAGGTTACACTTCATAAACATTAGGTAGAATTCCTGATTATAGCTACTATTTTTATTGTGCTATCATACCAGAAACAAATATTTGGAGATACAAAGCCTTTTGTTGACTTAACACTCTGGAACGATGCTATGGAATAATTTATGTGTTTACTTTAGGAGGCTCAATAAAGGTCAAATGAATCCTTAGGAAAAAATCTCTTGTACAGTATACTGCCCATATGGTCCCTGGGAGGAGATTGAATAATCTTTTTATCTAGCATAATTCTAGTTGAAAATATCTCTCCATAATATATTATACATTATCCATATGATAGAGATATATATCATACAGATAATATAGAGAGATGTATTATTTCAATCTAGGCTCTAATATAACTTTTAGCAATAACTCTCCTGAGGAAGTCTGGGCTACACACTGTTCCTGGAATAATGATTATTAAGGTCATGATTATTGCAGATTCGTTTTTGGTGTACATAATGATTCATACAAAAAATATCCTTCATAAGGCTGTCCTTATCTTAATGTATTAATATTATTTGCATTATTCTGAGATAACGTTTTGCAAACCTAGACTGGTTATAATGCAGTTCTGTTTGCACATTTTCATTTCTGCCCCCATTTCCATTAGAAAATACTCTGGTAGGAAGAAACCAATGTGTTTATATCCTACATATATATTGCTTTTTTCCCTGAAAATATAAAGCAAAAAAACTTCATAGGAAACATTTAACTCAGCATAAAGTTAAATATTTTATTGAAACTATTAGTAAGAAAAAATGAATGACAAAGTACAAAGGAATTTCTTACCTTCTTTTCCAGTAGTCCAGCATTTGCTACGTTCTCCCAGAATACTGAAACTATGTATTCTGGCAATGTGTTAAATCATCAAACTACTTAATGTTTTGAGACTTACATACTGTTTGAAGTACTAAAATTTTTCAAATAATCATTGTGGTAGCAGCAAAAAAAAAAAAGATGATTACTCTATCCCTCGTGATTAGGACATAAGGTACTGCTGACTGTAGTTTCTTCTGCTGATTTGTCTGATTTGTCTGGTTGTACAAAGCAGGACAGCATCCACAGTTGAGAAACAGCAGGAATGTTCAGCTTTCATAACCCTTTGATTTAAGACTCTGTTTAGTAAAGCAGGACCTATGGATTTATGTCCTTTTATATCCAAAAGGAAATCAAACAACTTGTGAGCATCTGAAAGGAAGGCTAGTACCAGGCTTTTTGATTAAAACCTGTCTCCTCCCTCTGCAAACATGGGAGCCTGTTCCTACCTCCTGCAGAATGTTTTTTCTGTTATACTGCGACAAGTTTGACTGCATTTAATATACAGTTTGAGAATATCTGAAATAATATTTTAATTAAGTTACTATTCACTCTTTCCCTCCCCTCCGATCACTCTAGGCAAGAAAACCTAACTTGCTAAGACTTGATATGTATGGGCACATCCTAACCAAAAAAAATCTATTAATCTACAAGATTACTTTAATAGTAATTAAATTATCACACACACCTATTAAAATCCTGCAAAAGATATTTGTCTTAAATCCTACAGCAAGAATAGGTGATACAGCAGGGTAACCAGGACAATTAACCACACCATATGCTCCACATAAAACATGGAAGATCAACACCTCCTTTATCTCCTATTGCTTGAGAACAGAACCTGCTTGTTTCTTTTTAAAATAGCACACTGCCTTCTGGCAACAAAATTATTGTTTAAATGCAGTTTGTATTGAAGCTAACTATGGCAGTTTTTGAAAGTATTGCACTAAATATAGGTGAGCTCTAAAATAGTATTAATTTAGCCAGGGCAGGACCAGATTTGTGAAAGACATTCAGTGAGAAACACCAGGATTTTTTCTTACCAGATTTCTTTCTTGCCAGAAGACCCTTTTCAAAAAAAACACAGTGCCAGAGTCAATTTTGCTTGTGGAACCGTATCCTTCTCCCCATAGTGACTCTCATCATTCCTGCTGGCCTTTGGCACTACTTGTTTCCTGATTATAGCTTTTTCTATTCTCAGTAAAAAATCTAATCAAATTAAAGTAAACAAAATAGAAGATTAATCTACAGATAATACATTCCTTGGAAAACTGGGACTTCTCAGAATTATATATTTAACCTTTTTAAAGCTGTCACAAACACTGACTGTTAATGAACTGTTAAAGCAAAATGTATTCTAATTTAATCACATTTCAGATCTCAGCTTCGTATTTAAATGAAAAAGAAATATCTGTCTAAATCTTGTAAGCTCTCACCATCAGGATATATTATTTCCTGACCAACTTTAAGAAGCTTCTCCTTCCATTGACTTCTCCCTAGACTCATCCACCTGCCTCTCCTGCTTCCATCTATCCCTTGATTCCCTCTCTGGCTTCAAAACTGAATCAACTCCTGAATAAACTGTGCTTCAGATTCACATTCTCAGATAGTTTATCCAACAAAGTCTGGTAAGTACAATGAAAACACTGCATGAGAAATCAGCGATGATTTCACTATCTCTTCTCCTTTCAATTCTTGTCAATAAACTATTTTGTGGCTTTCAGAGAAAAAGAGCTACTGCAAGAGGCTACCTTGGTATGAAGATTACTGTACCATTAGGCTCAGAGAAGGCAAGATAAGAAGCAGCAGAAATACCCAATACTCACATTATTTTAGGAAATCCCCAAATAGTACTTAGCATGCTACATTTAATAAGCATCCATACAGCCATGTCCACTTTATACCTCACACAATGCAAGCTTTTATATTTTTCTACAACTATTTGTGTACAACTGCTTTTAAGTATTCTGTGTCTCTAAACAATTGGTGACCTGACCTACCAGGGATTACACATATAAATAGAAACACTATTGTGAAAACAGTAAAGTGGAATTCAAATAAAATCTTTTCCCTCTCCCTACAGCTTTTCAGTCAGTTTGTGGCTTATTGTCTAGAGAGTTTCATATCAAAAGCAGTGGAAGTAAACAGGTCTTACAAGATTTGAGGTTTATCTCGATAGATCTGTTCTTCACTGAGTTTTAAACCAAACTCCTTGCATGCAAACTTGGTGAGTCATATTTACATAAATATGTGTGCTTCTGAAATCTCGGAGGAAAGTCCTTACTAAGACTTTAAATTGCAATTTAGTCATTACATACTTGGCTCTGGGCTTTTACCTACATTATGTATTCTTGCTTAAGGAGATTAAACCTTGTAGGTAATACTTTGGTCAACCAATGGGAGAAGTTTAATCATATCAGGCTAACAGATCACTTTCCTGACCTTCATCTTCTGCGAATGTATGAGGAACTGTTACTGCAGTAGTGTGTCTTTTATTTCACTGTAATAGTTTCAGCCTCAGTATGATTTTCAAGGAAATTAAAGCAAGTCTTGTTATGAGTAAATGAGCCTCCAACCTAATAACTGAAGCACTTAAATTCTCTGCTAGAGGTCTCTTGGAGGTCAACAGCCTTTTTTTTTTTTTTTCCCAGTTCAGTAGTTTCCTAGCAGGTTGTAAATTTTCTGGAGAATATTACTTATGAGTGATGAAGAAGTAGAAAGTAGCTTCTGAACTAAGGATTGAGAAAGTGGCTAGGTAGTGTACAGCTAAGTTCAAATGCTGCTGACAGACTAGGACCATAAATTTTGAGATGAGAAGGCCAAACAGACGTATTTATGCCATATCTGCTTGCTAGTTTACTGTCCTTGCATCCTCCTAGCCTGGACTTTGTTATCTTCAGCAGGTTATTTAATAAAGCTGGATGAGGCATATTCTGCACAAGTTACTTCTATTTGGCCTTCCTTTTCACTCCTGTGCCTGACCCAGTCTGGAAAAATAATAAAAATGCAATTGATTTAACATCAGCATTTTATACATTAAAAAAACACCTCCCAGACAAACAGTTCCATGAAATCATATGGGAGAAATAGTAATACAAAGCTAATTTTTAAAGAGTCCATGGTAAGCATATTTGTCATGACTAATCACTTCTTATAATGATTTAACTGCTATCTTTCATATGGTGCTAGAGACAGCTGGAGACAGAGGACTTCTTTATAAGGTTTGATCTATAAAAAAGCAAGAAAAGGCTGCCAAGCAGTACATTTTTAGCAAAAAGAAATCTCTTTTTTGCATTTGGATAGAGGCACATGAAAACAAAATACTTTGTTACTTTCCTTTTCAAATAAATGTACTACCTTCTTGCAGGATAGACAGTTTGTTATTGATCAAATTTCAGAAGCTAAGGAGATTTACTTCAAATTTTATCTTAAGTTTTGAGCATTAAAAATAATTAAAGTTGAAATTCAACTTTCAATTATTCTGTTTTCCTTATCAGGAACTGGGATAGAGAAGAGGAGGAAAATGAATATTTTCAGACTGGCAGGATAAAACAAATCAACAGGATTTGGTTAATTAGAATACCCAAGATTTTTAATTTGTACTGATCTTTTTACAAGCTCTGGGAAGTGGAAAACATCTGTAATGCAACATATACTGCCAGTCTGCCCTGGGCAGAAGATGGGGAGTGTCTCCACTCAGAAGTACTTTCTGCCCTGCTTTACACAGCCACACAAATTCACTGAAGAAACAAGAAATCGTTCCAGGTTTCCACACATCTCCATGCATCCTTCCTGCTTCCCTCTTAGCTGAAATACTAAAGCAATCTTCCCTAGTTACTTTCTCACTTCCATTTATGAATGTTGTCAAAAATATTATTACTTCCAGATTTCCTTTTGTGTGTACACTTACTGCTCTGGCATGCAGAGTTGTGAATGCACTCTTTGTAGTAAGGCCACTAATGAAGCCAATCCCTTCATGCTTTGGGCAGTGGCACACAATACTACTGAGTTTTCTTCCAACCCCACTACTATTGTTGAATTCCTCAGTGAGTCCAGCTATGATAAATTCAAACTCCATCAGATTAATTCATAATAATGTATGAATGGGAAAGAGGAACCAGTGGATTTTGGTTTCATTATTGCAGACTCTTGCTTCACTTTTAATTTACTTAAGCATCACAATATAAAATATTAATATAGCATTTACATGCTAATTTTCACTTGTGAAGAATTGTGTGATGAATTCCTTAAAAAATGTGCCAGCATAAAACCCAGGAAGAAGCTGTCATCTGTAGGGACTCGATCCACTTTGTGCTGCTTCAGTTTCTGCCTCTACCCACCCCAAGCAAGCCACTGTGTACATTGTTTATTCATAATATGGTTCTCCACAAAACCACTAATCTTTTACAACTCCTTTCAGCCTAGGATGGACTTTGTTGTTTTCTTGTGATCCCTTGTCAAACTCAGAAGCTGCTCAAGATTCTCCCTCTCCTCTATGTTCCTCATGTTCTATTAACATGCAACTCCTTATATTCCACTAAAGCCCAAAGCAGTTGGGCTTAGGAAGCACCTGAGCTTCCTAAGAGCCATAGCATAAAGTCTCCCAAGGCGCTGAAGACGTGTTTGGTTTGAAGCTTAGGACAAGTTAATTGTGTACCAAGTTAATGCCTAAACCTGGTTAGCATCCAGAGTATCAATATTCTTCTTCAGCCCCCTGAGGAAAGCTTTATCTACTAGGCATTCCTGAGGAGCACCTATTGAGTGCCAACAGGAACTGGTGTCTCAGGAGATGTAATGGCAACTACAACAGTTTTAAGAGTTAAAGCTAATTGCCCCACTTCCCTCTTTATACCCTACCACAACTACTCTAATGTTAAGGGCTGGCATCCTGGAGGGGTGTGCCAGGATCCAATCATGGTTTCCAATAGTCTTCTTTTAATCCACATGCAAAAGACTGTAAAGTATTGGCTCTGTTCTTGGGAAGTTACTCTTCTTCTCTGGCAAGTAGAACCACGTCAATTTTTTTTATTCTCTCTGGACCAGAGAAACAGATTTTATCTTCATCAGTCGAACTCATTACAAACAAAGGGAAGACAGTCCTTCCCAAACCAAAAATCTAGTGCTTAACCTATTTTCCTGAAAGACAGCAGCCACCTGACCCCTGACCTTACACATGTACAGATAAAACTGAAACTGAATTCCTGCTTACTATAAAACTGAAACTGAATTCCTGCTTACTAAGTCCTGTAACAAAACTGATTGCTGCATTAGAAGTGTCATGAAAGATAAAAAACAGGGAGATAAAAAGAGTAAGCAGGAGAGAGATATTTCTTCTAGAAATATACTAACCTTATAGCTTAGTTTCTCTACTGATATTTTCACAACGTGAAGAATGAAATACTGTAAAACTGGGCAAATTTTTGAGTATAAATTTCAGAAGTTTAATGAAGAACTGTATCTTCTTTACAGCTTTGTTAGGTTTAGGGATTTATTTTTCTGTGGAAGAATCACAGAATCACAAAATGGCTTGGGCTGGAAGGGACCTTAATAGTTCCAACCTCCCTGCCATGGGCTGGGAACACACACCTTCCACTAGACCAGGTTGCCCATTAGTAATATCTTTCAGCAATGCTTTTACTTTCATCATCAGAACCAGCTGTTTGCTGGGGAAAGTGGAAAGAACTAATTAGGAATCTATCTTTTACACAGTTTGCTGGGAGTGTTCCTTACCACTTTTCCATCACTAATGGTTGGATAATATAGCTACTTTGAGTCAGAGATACCAAGTGTTTCCAAGTGTTGTGGTTTAATTCCACTAGGCAGCTAAGCACCCCACAGGCAAACCTGGAACACCAAGATGGGTTATACTGTCTGTGTCTAGGAATTTTTACTTATAATATGTAATTTTCCATAAACAAATACACAAGGTGTAAAGTAACCACTGTCAGGTAAGTTACTGCTCCCAAGGAGTGCTTCTTTGATGTATGTAAATGTTTTAATATGGTTGGCATTTGGATGCAGCTTTAAAACGTTTTGGAAGTATTTTTGCCTTGAATATATAGATAATACATACAAAGAATGATTGTAGAAAGGATGATTAGAAAACAGTCTTAACTGTGATTCTAGTAATAAAACTGAGCAATTAAGTTATGTGGGGATATGTATAATTCTGATTTTCAAAGGGAATTTCAATTATTCACATTTTACTAGCACTAGCATTGATCAGTTTTACATGGAGGCATTTGTGCATACCTGAAATAGATGGACTTTAATATGAGATTACATATATATACAATTAATTGTGAAATTGGGATCTTGCTAGTTCAGTATAAAGTATCTCATTAAGTCACATAGAAGGGCTTGATGAATGAGATTTTCAGTGTCACTTTGTTTTGATGTTTAAGACCACACTACTTAAGATGTGCAAATAATGGCTCCTGTCTTCAACTTACCTCTGCCACTGTTTATTCTTCCTGCAACTTTTACAAACGAGGACAGTTAGTTGTCTTGTTTGTTCAGACACTTATTAACAATAAAAATGAAATCCCGAAAAGGTCATCCAATAAAGAAAGTCAACACTGGAATTTCGTTTGGAGATGAAATTTCAAGAATTAGTAGTGGGTAAAGCCAAATACTATTTAAAGAAAATTTCTTGGCCACTTTGCAATAATAAAACTGCTTGCACATTTCCCAACTGATTGCATTTTCTAGTAATAGGAACAAACCCAAGATACATTCTGGAAATCATGAGGAAATAACTGACATAGGTGGAGCCAATTAAACCTCACTGAAACTTAGTTTTGAGACTGTTAAGAAAACTTAGTAATGTTTTGAGTGAGATTTATTATTTTTTATAAAAGCTGACAGGTGGTTTCACAGATCTTCTAGTGGCAAAGCTAATTTGATAGTCTTCCCAGGGGTGTTTGTTGCAGTGGATGAAGAAGAGCAGGAAGCTACTGCCTCAGAAATTGTGCCAATTCTCTGCATGGAAATCCAGATTAATCCTCTAATCTTAAAAGGAAAAAAAAACCAAAACCCCACAGTCTTTCTTCCTACAGGCAGAGGGAGAGTGAGTTAAAGCCTACCTTGTTTCATGGAGGCAGACATGATTCAGTAATCCCACTGCATTTTGCCATTTCCTTTGAGTTGGGTTCTGCAGCGGTGCACTTCACCCAAAAGAAAAGGAAGGCTGTATCTCTCCAAGTCTTTCACCTTTGTGACACTGAGAACAGTCGACAGAGAACCACACCCTCAAAAAAAGAGCAAATAAAAAATTTCAGAGACAGAGCAGAGGCGACTCAGGTGAGCAGCAGTACTTTCTGAAGAGGACGAAATAATTGTTTTAATAACAATTGTTTTTAAAAGTGCTGTGTCCTGCTGCTTGACTTCCTATTCTGTTTAAAAGGACAGTTCTGCTAGTTCCTCATTAGTTTGGTTAATAAACAAATAAGTCTCGTACCAAGTAGTAAGAAAAACATCTGAGTTTTCATGTTCTTGGTTATATTCTTGACTGAGAAGAGGTATTTCCAACTATAAACATCTCAGATACTGAATCACCCTAATCTTTTAATGCTTGTATCTCTGAAAAAAATAATTGCATAAAAAATAGTGGCTACAATTAGTACCATGTATAGAACTGACAGTCAAGCACAAAGGAAAAGGGTTAAAACTTTCATTATTTTCAGAGCACTTCTTTGTCTTTTGCAAAAATGGTACCGATGTACTATTTTTGTGAGCATAATTTTCTGCCCCCCCCCTTTTTTTTTTTTTTTTTTTTTTTTTTTTAATTAGAAGAGGAGATAGGGAGGTAGTGAGGGGAGGAGATATCAACTGGGGTGATTGTCCCAGACAGGAAGCTGGCAGTCTGGTATTCTGAATTGACCTGTGGACGGGTCTAATTAGGGGCTGATAAAGGTATTTCTGCCTTGGTACCAGATGAAAAACCCATTTAAAAATCTGTCTTTATAATTATTGCAATATTGTATATTAAATGAGTGATGTTTACCTTAGGTATTCAAAATCAGTAATAGCAAGTAAATAAATTATTTAGATTATAATAATCTAGAGTATTGCATTTGGAAGTACTGGGAAGCTACAGTTGCTATTCAAAAATCTGTCTTTATAATTATTGCAATATTGTATCTTAAATGAGTGGTGCTTACCTTGGGTATTCAAAATCAGTAATAGCAAGTAAATAAAATATTTAGATTAGGATAATTTAGAGTACTGTGTTTGGAAGTACTGGGAAGCTATAGCTGCCTCTGTTATGGTACAAGACTAAGTCTTTAGTTTCATGCCATGTCAGTAGAAAGTCCAGCTGTGGTTGCTGAAATAAAAAGTGGGCGAAGCTCTAAGCGTGGGAGTTAGTTTACTGGAGTATAAAAATAAGCTGGAGCTCAGCAGTGAAGATTTAAGGAATAAAGCATGAATTTTCAGGCCTAGTGCGTGGGAAGAGGTAAGAGAGTGACAGGAAGCAATGCCCCACATGCTAAGGGACAGCGAATATTTAGTTTCTGAAAGCTTGCACGCCCTGGTGATAACGCGGCACTAATGGCAACAACCTCCACAAGCTCGGGGCAGGTGCGGCGCCCTGCCCTTACAGTATCGCCCATGCAGCTGACAGCCGGCTCCATGGTGCTGCAGAGCAAGGTTCCTGACGCACCTGCTCGTCCCTGAGCCGCGCTAGGCCTGGCAGCGAAGAAGCTGCCGGCACAGCCAGCAGGCCCCGGGGCAGCAGCGGCGGAGCAGCCTTCCCCGGCCGCGGCTGGCGCCCACAGGGAGACACAGCCAAACCTGGGTGACAGGCTCCCCCGCGGGCACTCCATGAGGGCGGCACCGCGCCCCAGGCACGCGGGAGCCATCGACCGATGCCAAGCAAACGGGTCAAGGAGTCACCTCGGGCCCTTCAGGACACCATGCCCCGCGCCCATCTTGCCCCCAGCGCTGCGGTTGTCGGGCTCAGGAAATCATATCTGGGAGTTGCAAGACTAAACTAATGTGGGGCGCTTTCAGGGTAAGCCCCACCGCGGTGTGAAAGGAACGCCCTCACGCCCCGTCAATGCCGGGCACAGACAGCCCGGCTCGGGCTCCCGCCCGGCGGCTCCGGCAGGGCGGGCGCGGCGCCAGCACCGCCCCGCGCAGGCGCCGTGCGGGCAGGGCGCGCCCGCCGCCGCTGGGCCGGGCGGGGCGGGCCGGGCGGCAGCGGCCCCGCTGCCAGCGCCGAGCAGCGCGGGCGAGGCGTCGGGAATGGCTCCGGCAGCGACCGGCGGGATGCCGCCGACTGCGCCATCGCCGCGCCTGGCGGATGACTGGCTGGGCAACAGCTCCGTTCCCGGTGGGTCGCTGCGGCCTCGGTCCTCCGCCGCGGTGGGACGCTTCAGTCCGCGACCCCCTCGGCCCTCGTACGGCTCCGCGGGCTGTGAGCTCGCTGGGCAGCACGGCCTCACTCGCCGCTCGGATGTCTGGGCTGACCCCGCTGCTTCTGCCGGGCACCGACGCGGTTTCATCGGCGTAGGAGTCCCTGCGGGGGACGAGGGAGGAGAGCGGCGAGGCAGGGGCGCGTTCCTCCGCCCTAGCCCGGGGCAGCCCAGCCCGGGCCGGGACGCGTTCGAGCGGCAGCGGCTGCGGTTCCTCCGCTCGGGCGGGCTCGAGTGCCCTCAGCGCTCTCACGGCGCTTACTGTCGCGACAGCCCGACCCGGTGATGTGCTAGGTTATGGGCAGGAGTGGAGAGAGGACCCCAGAAACTATAATGAGTGTACGAGCTTCGAGTCTGGCAACTCCTCCGTAGTTGATTCACTTTAACTGGAATCGGATGGGTTTTAAGATAGAAGTGCATTAAGGAATTGTTTCTATTTTATTCTCCCTTGTGTGGTTAACCTTGCCTTAGTGTTTAGGTTTTGGAAGCGAAAAGTTGAATATAATAACCCTTGAGAACTCTGAAGAGCCCTTGTACACATGCAATCACCGGAGGAAGTTAGTTTAAAATGACATTTTCTTTGTTTATGTCTAACCACAACTGTTACGATACTAATAATCTCAAAATGAAACCGAATTGCCTGTATAGTTTGAAGTGCTTTTTTTGGGTGCATTGTCCGTGATGCTCAAACACTTATGTTAAAAATTGATGCTCATTTCCACTTTCAGCTTGAGTTTGAGAGTAAACTTGTGTGAGAGTAAACTTTCAGCCTAGTGGAAACAATTTAGATGGCCATACTTAATAGCAAAGAATAAATCAAAAAATGTTGCTTGTCTTTCTGGTGTTCCATTTGTATATTACTTGGTGCAGGGAAGCTTGGTCAGAAGGGTTTGAGATATCTACTACCTGCTGCTTATTTTCTTAAAGCAAGAGGAATGGAAGGCATGTAATCCAGTGCTTTCCACCAGGAGACGTGGAAAGAAATAAGTACCACTAAGCATTTTTAATTTCAGATTTATGTTGACTGTTAGCTGCTGTCTTAGGACCTGAGGTTTTCTATGCAAAGGTAGGAAGAGAAGAGGAGAGAAATTGTGGATTTTTCTTCTCAATCGTGACCATATATATGTATATGTATTTTTTTTTAAACAGATAAAACCCCAATTTGCTCTTTGGCTGTTTCTTCAGCATATTACTTCATGTTTATACATGCTGTGATCACTATACAGTTTACCTACTAGTGGTATCTTGAAGAGGCTGTAAACAGATGCTTTAGTAAATGAAAGGATGTGTGTATGTAGGTTTATACAGACTTTTTACAAATGTTTATACTTAGGATTGCTTTATGGAGCTTGAAGGTGGGTGGAGAACTCTTGGTATGCTATGTGCATTTGTAGGATTTAATAGCTGTAGCAGCAATTTAGCTGTATCTAGTATATCTAGGATTGCACTTATGCAGGCTAAAAGTTGGGAAGTCTAGTGAGAGATGCAAAAACTATGAAAGAATTTTCTTCTCAGAGTTTTACAAATGCTTTCTGTCAGTGTATCTGCTGTATCTCAAGATCACAGTATACCTCTTCACAAAGGAGATACATTGGTTTAGGTTAAAATTGATTTTTGATTCCTGTAAACTAGCGAGGATTGTTGTTAATGTGCATGAATTCATTGATATAATGTGCTTGATAGCATTGATTTAGTGCTGCTCACTAGATGCTGATTGCACTTGTAAATTTAACCAATGATATGCAATAGTACTAAATAGCTGATGTGTGCAAAAAGGATTTTATTTCCTTGCTTTTTAATGACCATACTGGTGAAATGTGCTGTTTTGTGTTGTAGCAGTTTGCAGGGTGTGTTTTATTTGAGAACTGAAGTTTGAGGAACAGTTTTCCAACAGAAATGTGAATGGAACACACCAATTCTGTGTGTTTTTGCCATAGGAGCTATATACTATATACATATATATATGTACAGTGACCAAAGCAATTACACAATAAGTAGTGCAATTTAGTACTGGCAAACAGTGAACCATAAGCTTTTTGTATCTGTGTGTGTTAACACAGTGTTATCAAACCACATACTGTGTCGCTCAAGGAACAGACTAAATCTTACTTCCCTTTATATTGAAATGTTTCCCTTTCTCAACAGGACGAAACTGTTCTATATACTGTGAGTTTGGTTTTTCTTTTCATTGAATTCTAAATAGTGTCAGATACCTTCATAGTGTGGTAACTGATGATTGATCAGGTTTGGACTTCCTGTGTTGGTTCTTAAGCTCTCTCTGGCTGTGAGAGAATTGCAATGCTTATTGCAATTATTTTAGCACTCAAATACAGTAATACTTTAGCTATACTTTTTTTTTTTGCTACGAGTAGGACCTACCTTACATAGAAGCTACCTCCTTTCTGAAACCCACCCTACCCTTAGGCTTTCAAAGAAGCCAGTCTAAAACTTTCTGCAGACACTTTACTGAATGTGTGCTGATAGGGTGTGTAATTCAGAAAAAATTGGCATTAGGAAAGAGCTTGTCAGGGTGGAGACTTATCTCTCAGAGTAGAAAGCTGTCTTTCCAGACCACCTGCAAAATTTGCCTGCAGTCAAAATTTTTGTAGGGACTTTGGTGAGCCAGAGATTTTGTCTCTAATGTAAGGACTCTTAGCAGGCTTCAGCCTAAGTTACTTTTTAGATTGTTTTTGGTGTTTTATGGTTGTGAACACAATGTTGGGTACCATGGATGCTGTTTGGTTTTATGTTCAGGTGGATTGTGCCCAAGACTTGCTGCCTGGGTTATACTGTTGGTGTTCACAAAGTAGGTGCACCCAGAATGAGCTTTAAGGAAATGTCGCTGATCCTTCTGCTCCCTTTCTTAAGATACTGCTTTTGACAAATCTGATGAAGGCTTTGAGGTCTGTTCTTAACAGAAATTCTTAATCAGTCCTGCGTAACCTCTAAGGCACTTGGCAGTGTGTTATTAGTTGTCAGTATGTTCCTTCATCATGTGGCTTCCTTTTTGTCATCTCACTTCCTGCTTATTTCATTTCTGGTTGTAAGTTCTGATTACTACAAGGAAGCTAGAAGTTAAGTGGAATTCACAAATGTGTTGAATGTTCTTCTTCGATGATAGGTGTTTTTCCTTTGTTATTCACTTTAAGCATATTCCCTGAAGTACAATTTCCTTGAACAATAAACAAAGCAAGTGGTAGGGAATAGGTTTTCCTCACTTAAGAGTTTTTTCCTCTAGAAAATAAACTTTTTTTAACCTATTCTTTACTGAGTTTTCTAGTTTGTCTTCTCTCTTCTGTAGCTACCACCTGACTTTTAAGGTAGAGATGTCCTAACATTTCCTGATGATTTTTTTGTGTGTGTGTTTTGGGCAGTGGTATATTTGTGATTGAAATAAAAATCAATGGTCTTGTGATTGAAAGTGGAAGTAATTTCATCTGCTTAGCTTTGCAAAAGCAACTTGACTGTAGTGTCCACAATAGATAAGTACTGTTTGAATCAGGTAACTTGTAAAAAGTATATTTATTTGGAAGTTGCATCAAACCGTTCATGTTAAATTTACTATCAGTAACATAATTAAAGACGTGTATTAAATTAATACATGATTACCATCAGAGGCAAGGATTTCTTAATGATTTACTTAAATGATTTCCCTGCTAAGCACCTGAATTAAGACTCTAAGAAAAAATAAATTTGACTTGATAATAGAAACATCTACTGCAGCTCTAATAGAATGCTTTATCTCTAAGTAAGTTGAAGGTACTGAATGAAAGTATACAGCTGATTTAGAACTTATTTTCTTTTAAGGAAATATCCACCACTTCTGAAATGCTAGGGGATACAGGCTGGCATTGAATTAATTTCACTAAAAATCAAGTTTTTGAAAGTAAAGTTAGTTTCTTAAATTCTTGAGATTGAGGTATTTAGTGTGTATTTAGGAAATTGAGCTAATAAACAAGTTGTTTTTATTTTTATGCCTGAATTTAAAAGCATGTAATTTAACATGAAAGAAGTTTTATGCTAGATAATACTTAAAATGAATGCTGTGAATGAAAGATCATATCCAGATTGAGCAATCTGATCTAGTGAAGATGTGCTAGCCAATGGTGGCCAGGTTTGGGATTATAAAGTCCTTAAAGTCCTTTCCAGTTCAAATCATTCTATGATCCATCCAGCTTTGATATCTGTCCTGGAGGTAGGAAGTGTTGTTAGTGTTTAATGTAGTTCAAAATACACTTCCTTTAGGGCCAGGAGAGGATGAAGCACTAAGTATCATCATCAGGTGTCTTTTCCTTGCAGGGGGAGCTGGGTTCACAGGCTGCCTGACCGTTTCTCCTTGTGACATTGCCACAAAAACCTTAAGCAATGCTTTTAGCAGCAGTGTGTAGTCTGTATGGTGAACTGAACCCCAAGTGATCCAGGTACGAAAGAAAGGAAAAGGCAAAGCACCAAAAAAGCCCCAAAAAGCACCAAAACCCTCCCATGCAAATTATATCCTCTAATTATTTTGAACCTTAAGTGATGGCCCTTTTTTCTGCAAATGGGTAAAGTGGCACATTAATGGTGAGGAGGGGGAGAAATGCCTAAGCTGATGTTGCTACTGAGGTATGTTTTCCAGCTGTGCTTAGCTGTTTGAGCTGGTCATGTGCCATATCGTAATATTTCGTTTGTCTTGTACTTAGATTGTATGTGATCATACTTAATTTGCTTAAATATTAATTAACATTAAAGGCCAAAATAGTTTGTTTCTGTATACTGTGAGATTGATATCTATGTTTCGTTTTCATGCCTAAAAGACGGAAATATGATCCTGTAACTCTTTAAACTTCATGGACAAGGAGATAGTGAATATATATGTACTTATTTTTAGTGGGTGGATTGCTCAAATAATCAAATTCATAACATGTAAATAAACCTTTTTAAAAGGCATGCCATAAAATGTAAACAGCATGGGCATAATGGGCAGAGTAACTAAATAGGATTCTTTACCAGTAGAGCAGAGAGATTACATTGTTGTTTATGAGCCACTTTCTGTAAATTAAACAATACAAAAACAAGTGGAATGTGCTTGAAGTAATCAGATATTAGATTTAGTATAGGAGATTTAGAAAAACAGTGCATTATTTTAATGCTGAGTTACGTATTGCTAGTATAAGAACTAAATTGTTTTGATCTTGGTTATTAAAAGGATTTGTTTTTCAAGAATCTGAGTTGTACTTTAAGCAAGATAGGATTAAGATTAAATATTTCTAGGAATTTCTCCTGTGCTTTATGAGGAGTTTGTCTGTGCCATGTAAAAACTGCAATTTAATGAAGCATGAAATATTTTTCCATTTATCTGCTAACTTTTTTCCTTCTTACATTCTGTTTCCTGAAGGTGCTGTAAATTGGCTTGGGCAATTGCTGAGGTGGAAGAACACTACCTTTGTATCTGAGTAACAGTGATTAGAACCAAAAGACTTGCTGAGGTTGACTATCTTTATATTTTACATCTTAGGTAAGGATTAAGTAAGGGCAGGCAATATTCAACTCAAGTACTTGGCTTATATTAATTTTTAAGCAAATGTGTACATGGGATCTGAATTAGTAGCATGAGTGCAATTTATTATTTACAGCCTAAACATCACTAAATGTGCTGAATATTGCTCCTAAATAATTTTATTTAGATCACATCTTCAAGTAATTTTCATATGTAGACTTGTATACAATGACTGGTGTATAAAAATGCCAGGACATCAAAGCACTGAAACAAATCAGTTCTTTCATGAATTGACTCAAGTCAAGCGAGATTGCTGTGGTCTGATTAAAACCATTGAGAAGCAGCAGCATACATCATGAGAATGAGGTAAACTGTCAACAGTCTGATATAAGCATAATGTGCCTCTGGGGAAAGGGAATAGGGAGTGATGTAGCTGTGTCTTGGGACATAAAATGTATTTCCCATTTAGATACTCAAGGCTTGGCTTTGCATTATGTTACAATTGCTGAGGGTTTTGAGGGCAGACTGTAGGTTGTTTGATAATAAAAGCTGAGTGCTTTGCTGTGCTTGTAAGGTTAGACAGCACCAAGTATTTGATTCAGCTAAGTTAATTTCTTCTAGGATATTTTTGCTTTGCTCTTGGTGAATTTTTGCATCTGACCAAAAACTGAATGGCATCAAGCAGTTTCTGGACTTTATGTAAATGATGTTTTTAGAGAAATGTTATTGATACAATGGTTTACAAGCAATGTTTCTTTCTTGTTGAATTTTAATGGGAGAGTTGAATTTTTAGGTATCTAATTACAACCAAAGAAAAGTCACATAGGCTTATGTAAATAAGCTGATATGTTGAAATATCTAATTTAATAAATTTTTAAATGAAAAAAATACTTCTAAGTATGTTTTCCTTTGAGTTCAAAACTTCCATAAACATTAACCCTGTTAATAGACTAATCTATGCTACAGAGTGTTCAGTTGATAAATTATGATTTTTCAACATTCTATTAGTAAAAGAAGTGCCAATATAGGCACAATTCTCCTTTCAACTTGCATAGGCTCTATCTGTTTGAGCATTTGTCTAGATTATCATCACCCATTGACCGCAGATGAGATTTTAGCTAATGGGATTTCCTTATTGGTGTTTCATGTGTCAGTCTACAAGCAGAAGTACCAAATCATAAAACTGATTATGTAGGAAGAAAAGGAAACAGAAAACAAAGAAATTCAAACCGTGGTTCTTGAATGCAGGCTTTTACAACTGTTGCACATTAGGTAGGCTGGGAATCTCAACCTGAGTGGTTCCTGACAGTTTGCCCTTTTGGAGGGTGGTGATGAAGTTAAATTGTATCTGTGTTTTCAGCTGCTATGTCAAGCTGCGGAGGGGTTCAAGTTGATAATTTAAAAATAATTACATTGGACATTATACTTTTTTTTAATAGAATCATGAAAGGCTGAGGGTTGGAGAGGACCTTAAAGATTGTTCAGTCCCAACCCTCCTTGCTCTACCTCCCACTAGAAGAGGTTGCTCAAGGTCTTACCCAGCCTGGCCTTAAACATTGCTCTCACATGTTGTAATCACATGTTGTATCCATGCTAAAAATACTTTGTCCGATCTTAAGTAATTAGGAAAAAGACAAAGCATCATTTTAGCGCTCACAGTTAAAATTTTTTTGCACATAATTAATGATACTGCCCTTATTTTTTGAACATACTCTGAGGCTATGGCTCCATGTTACTACAATTACTCTGGGAAATTTTGTTCTAGATGTAATTGTAATGCTAGATGCATTGCAATCTGGATGCTCATTGTAATTTCCCCACTTCAGCATACTCAGTAGAGGAGTTTGCCAAACCTCAGGCTATACTGATTCAGTAAAATGACTGCTTGAAAGCTGAAGACTTTTTGTGGATTTTTTCTTAAAACTAGGTTATCTCAGTAATCCAGTTCAAAACTGTTTTCAGGGCTACAGTCTGTCGGGAGCACAGCGAGTGGGGTAGCGGAGAGCTGAATGGGAAGGGACCTCCTAAAACCCTTTGCCTCTGGAGGAATTGCAGTGAACCAGGACTGGGAAAGCTTGAGGCATGGACCTCTAGCCGTGTGATAAGGCCTCCTTGCACTCTGGGTTTGGTGGGAATTGCCTGCCATAGATATGAAGGAAATAGATTCTTGTTTTGGCAGTGCATCACTCTTGCCACAAAGAGAAGCAGAAAACTCAGAAGTTGAGTTCAGTAAATTTTGTGACCCGCAAAATAGCTTGGCTAGCAAGTGGATGTTGGTAGTAGGGGGGGGTGTTTCCCGTTCATTCTTAAAATGGATGCAGTGCAACAAAATCCAAAGTATCTGCCTGGTTTTTTTATATTTGAACATGAATGTGCTTATTTGTTAGTACCCTCAAGAGCTTTTGATCTATCCTGTTTCAGTTGGAATTTCTTAGATTCTGAGATGTTGTAGTCATCCAGGTAATACTTCTCTGGTGTGATAGCTTTTTTCCTGCCTCAAAAGTAAATGAGATTACTTTATTGATTAACTGGGGTACCTTGTGGCTGTTGCTACCTGATGAGTTAGGGAAAAAAAAAAGAAATTATATTTTTGTATATTAAAGCATGAATTATAAATTCTTAGAAAGCAAATAAACTGCATGTAAGATCAGCCTTCTCAGTTCCATGATTGTATCCTTTATCCTTTCCTGTCTTTTGTTTCCTTGCAGTGTAAGAAAAGTGTTAAACTTTAGATATTTTTCAACTGTCCTACTCAAGCATATGTTAGGACTTCTGAAGGTTATGTGTTGGTAAATTCTGCATACAGTCATCTGGATTGCTGGCCTCTTACGAGTGAATAGGTTTCTCATTTTGGTTTTGGGAGCAAACTAGACCATCTGGGTTTGTCCAAAACAAATATCCCGAGATTCTGCTTTAACATTTAGTTTTGAGATCAGTTCAATAATTTGTTTGCATTTCTTTCCATTTTCTGCATTTCTACTGTTTCCTAGAAAATTATTTTAGTGAAATGCTTAATCCATTGTTTTTTTGCTAATTGGGGTCTATCGGTTGTTATTTAAAATAATTTCCATTCTTTTCACTTTGAGCAAGTCTTGTGTATTGCATACCACTCAACTGACAATTCAAGACTGTTCTGAAAAATTCAGAAATATTTTAAAATATTTTCTGTTTCTAGAGGAATAAAAAAACCTAGGGTAAATACCAAATTTCTTTCCTGTCTGTAACCTTACTGGTGTTTCTCAAACACAACTTAGTTATGCAGCCAGTGCAGGAGATGTTTGTGGAATATTGCACTTTCTGCAAATTTGTGGAGGCTTCAAATTTTTGTTTTTGAAAGGAAAGGATTGTGATTCTAGACATTTGTGTTGTGGAAGTGTCCCTGTCATGTAAATGGTTTTCTGGTGACTCTTCTATTCTTCAACGAGTTTGATGAATGGAACAATTGTGAATTTCCTTGTCCATTTCAATACAAGTAGATGGGAAATAGATGGATAAAAAAACTAACACTTTTTGGTTGTCATTATATCCTACTCAAAAAAATCGTTTTCAGCTGGAGTGGAGAAGAATGGAAGGTAGAAATGCATGTTGGGGATAGTAATGTTTAAGTCTTTATTATATGAGGAATGTGTATAAGCTCTAAGGGTTTGCAAAGATTTTGAGTATGCAACATGTAATTTTGGCCTTATCTGAGCTGTTGAACTTTTTATACTTTTATATTTGATACCTGAGAAGGTACTGAGTTTTTAGTTTTTTTGTGTATATTGGACATAAAAGAGTGCTAATATTGGAAGAAATTGTCCAGAAATGTGGAATGTTCATCATCTGGATGGAACTTACCTGCAAAACCTAATCTAATCAGTTCTGCTTTGTATCTAATATAAATATTCTACGCTTTTGATAGGTCAGAATCCCAGTTTATAACATAGAGTTTACATCTGCAATTCAGAACTTAAATGAAACAAAAGTGCTTAATTGTAGATACAGTGTGTGACAATGCTTCAACTTAAATTCTTTGCAAGCAAAAAGAATTCTTTCATGTCCTGTTTCAAGTTTAAATACAAAATAATTTCCAAATCTCAGACAAACAAAGAATGAGCCCACCTTATTCTGATGAGGGGGGAAATAGATGCTCTTTCTTTTGAGAATTCCCCCTGTCAAAAGAAAAATAAATATCAAGGCTATTTCTTTCACACCTGAAAATTTTTCTACACAAGGCTACAATATGGTTGGTTCTTCACTGTTATATTGAAGAAATATCACACAGGCTTTCTGAATGTTTGTAGTTGTTTGGTGAAGATGGAATATCTGTTGTTTCTGGTTTGAGTTCTCGGCCAGTAGAATATGGTTTGTCCTCATCATTGCTGAAGTTACTGTGGGGATTTGGTAATTTTTATAATTTTCTGAATTATTTCAAGTGATTTACAGTGTATAGTGATACATGCATTTATTGATTTACATAGGTGGAGAGGTTCCGTGGGTTTTGTCAAGCCGTGGCTTACAGACAACTACTTTGGCAACTAAAATGGATGGCAATGATGGAAAGGCTGAACACCTAGAGTATATTGCATTTGCTTTGGTTCCTATTTTCTTCATCATGGGTCTCTTGGGGATCCTTATCTGCCATATCCTTAAGAAAAAAGGATATCGTTGTACAACAGAAGCAGAAGAACTAGAAGAAGAAAAAATTGATGAAAAAATAGGTAATCAAGTCTAATAAACCAATTCCTATTTCTGTACATTGCAACTACTATGAAATAATTTATTGCAAGACTTCTGTCATTTCTGTGTCTATATTTGACATCAAAGCAGTGTTAAGAATAATATTTTTGTTACTACATGTCACTTGGGGTTTGCTCTTTGCCAAGTCAAATCTAGGAGTGTTCCGCTTTCCCATGCAAGTCTGCTAACATCAAGTAAGAACTTACAGAGGGATCAAAGTATCCATGTATTTGTTGGCAGCTCCACAGATGGAGTCACCAGATCATTTTTCTGTATTCTACATGCTGTTAACAGCAAAGTATTAGTGTACATAGTGCTAGCTGAGAAGTGCCAAGAAACTACCATTTAAAGCCTAAAATCTTAGTTTTTATGTTTTGCAATCCTAATTTGTTCCTGTTTTTCTGTCACTCTCATCTCTCTGTTTATGAAACCAAGCCTTTGGACTGAATCTCTTCATTCTGTTTTGTGTAATGCCACTTAAAATTTTTCCTTAAAGATGCCTTTGTTTTTATCCTAACATTTCGTTTACTCCCTTGTTTTTATTGTTCATTGTTCCCATTTATTCGTGCTTGGGGGGGGGAAAAGGTTGTTACCATGTGGGAAGGGCTATATGGTAACATGGTATAGCGTTTTAAAATGCAAGTAAAAACAAAAGTCAAGTCACTTGTAAATACTCCTCTTCCTCTTCCTTTCTCCCAATTAATTTCTTTCAGTAGGTTCATAATGAGTGCAAATTACAGTGGCTCTGTGGTAAGGGTACGCCCGTGTGGTGCAGTAATGATGTGTCAGTGTGTTCTTAAGCATTAGCTGCCTGGGGCAGCTGTGTGGTGGGTGCAACTACCTGATCTGTTAGTTCCCCTGAGTGGAGCTGGGGAGTGCTGATGAAACGGGACATCCCCAATGTCTCAGTGGCAGGAGCTAACTTCCTCTAAGTGACATTGAAAAGCTGCAGGTATTAAGATGAAGCGTGGGAACAGAGGTGGGGAAGCCCCTAATTTACTACATAAGAGAAGAATTGAGAGTCCAGCCTATCAAACTTTCCTTGACCCCATTTTTTAAAATGGAGCATTATATCAATTATTAGGGGAGGGTACAGTTTTGACTCTTCATTGTTTTAGCTCCCCAGTTGATCTTCTTCAGTCTTTACAGGTTATTCTAGGGAAGCTTTTAATATTGTTAATGGGTGCATTATATCCCAAAAGTTTTCAGTTTTTTAAAAATTAATTAATTGTTATGTCCTTGTAGATGAGGTGAAAATATTAAATGGAATCCCCTTCATACTAAAAGCCAATAGTACCTGGTTTAGAATAGTGATTTGCGACATTTTAATGTTTCATTTTGGTTTGGTTTATTTTTTTTTCTCCCTGTTGTTAGGATTAGAAATGCTGCTCTCTTGTTTGTTTCCTCCTTACTAGGTAAAGGAAGGAATTTTGAAATGTTTTTGTGAAAATTCTGAGCTTAATTAATTCTTAGCTGAATTTGTTTTGGCTGATGTACAGAGGATAAACCTGTCCTCATAGTTTTGACTGAATAAGGATGGTAAAGTCTTATCTAAGCTTTCCCTCCATAGTGACACCAGGTCTTGCCTATTTTTTAAAATGTAGTTTCTTTTGGGTTTTTGTTTGGTTTTGGTTGTGACTTTTTTTATCATTATTTGTTTTTAAAATAGTTCAGTTCTTGATCCATAAAGCCAAGATACTGACAACATATTTATTTCTTTGCACAGAAATGAATGAAACTATACATGAGAATAGTGACACTGTGGGACAAATTGTTAACTACATCATGAAAAATGAAGGTATAGTACTGTGACATTGAAGTTGGAAGCCCTTGTGATGCTGTTCTTTAACAAATATGGGTTTTTTATAGTCTGATGTATGGTATGTTCATGTGCTTTCATTTAATAACCAATTTGTTCATTCTTAGTTCTTTGAAAATGTCTTTACAAGACAATAACTTCAAGGACAATAGGGAAGTTCTTGCCTACTTGAGAATTGTTTTGTATGGTAAATTCAGGTCATGCATTTCCAGATATTTTAACTGTTTCGGGTATTTGGGTTTTTTGGTTCAACCTTTTGCTTTATTTGTGAAGTAAAAACTCAGTGCTTTCTTAGTGGCATTGTTTAAAGCCTGTGGAAACTTTTATGTTTGAGCAGATTAAACTTCTTGTCCTGAAGTGATTCTTGCAGGCTCTTGTCTGATGAGACACTTGTGCTTAACTGAGACAGCTGTGTATGTAGCACTGATGTTGAATTCTGTATGTGTTATCTGCATGTGTGTGCAAAGTAAAGGTTAAAGAGGAGGATGTGCTTGAGAAAACAGAATGGAATGCTTGGTTAGTTCAGAATGTATTTGCCCGATAGAAGAAATGTTTAGGAGAATGGATGTTTTTATAGACAAGAGCCTTCAGCCTTTTAATTTTACATGTGTATAAATCAGAATTCTAACCATTGAAGTGGCTTTGAGTTACCTCTGAATGAAGACTACTCCTCTGGAAAAGTTTTTGGGTTTGCATGTGGGGATATTTTCTGGGCTTTTTTTTTTTTTTTTTCCTAGACTGTTAGTGCTTTGAACTTGTGTATTTTTCCTGGAGATTTGGATTAGGTAATTCATGATAGAAAGTGAGCAATTGGTAGTTCTTGGCTGATAATGAATTTGTATTTTGTAGGGCTCACTTGAACTGATGGCTTTTAGTCTGAAGTTGAGTTAAATGTGTGAGGTGATTCAGAGATGTTTTTTGAGAGTTCTGTTTAGATGGCTGCGTTTCCTGGCTTGGCACTGGGGTGGAGCTTTGAGTGCAATACAAACTGCAATTTTAGTAGCTCATGTTAAGACTGCCCACAGAATTATATTAACTTTTTTTTCTACAGTTTTCTCTTGTGCTTTTTTGGAGATACATAATGCAATCATCTCTCTTTTAAATGAAATTTCTTTGAGGAACTTTAATTTTGGTTTTGTTTTTTTATAAAGTTAGAATGATTCACTTTTGAAGAGTTCTGTTTATTCTCATTGCAGCAAATGCTGATGTGTTAAAGGCCATGGTAGCAGATAGCAGTGTCTTTGAACCTGAAAGGTAATTACTCCTCATTTTAATGCATGTTTCCTGTGGCAACTAAAAGCATATGCTTTCCAAGGACTTTGTTTCCTGAACACTTCTAGGACTACATCGCTTGCTTGAGTTACCAGCTAAGAGGATAATACTTTGATTTTCTGTTGTGTCTTGAGTCCTTAAATTTAAACATACACCCTGGGTTACTGATAGGCTCTTCTGGTTATGTGCACTAGGTGCATGATACAGTTTTACTGCATTTTGGGCTAAAGATTGACGGATGCTGCAAGTACTGGTTTACTTTGGGGTGAGGTTACATACAGGGTGGCTTAGTCCAAAGCTACTCTGGCTTCAAAGAACAGAACAGCACTCAGTTCATTTGTGTACGTGCTAACTTGAGGCATCTTTTCCCCTCTCCTTTTGGTTTACTTTTTTCTTTATAATTGTGGAAATAGACTGTGGTTGACCTACCTCTTAGGATTTTTCATTCCACACCTGTTCAGCTACTTACACAGAGAAAGCAGCTCTGCATTAAATGCATTGCATATGTAAAAGAACTTGTAGATGCATGTAAAAGTGCTTGTATCTGTACGTGAGTACTTTCAGCTATATCTTGGCTACTCTCAATACTCTTCATATATAACCCTGTGTTTCGAGGCAGAGGAGATGAAAGTTGAAGTAGTAGTGTGTCACCTATAAAAGGAGTATATAGTTTCAGCAAAACAAAGAGTTGAGTATGTAACTGTTAAACACCTGTTGTAATGGTGAGAGGCTTGGTTATTGTAAAAAAACCCCTGAATTTCCAAAGGGATTTATTCTCAAGTATAGATATTTTTTAACTTCTATAGTTCTGTAGAAATATTTGATTTTTTTACATAGGCATGTGTAATGTTACCTTGGGCATTTTAGACTATAGTTTCAGTGGATAATAAAAATAGGAAGTTTAAGGAGGAGGGAAAATGATTGCTCTTACAGAATCTGACAGATACTCCTAAAGCTTTTGTAATCAAGTAGAAATCCTCTGTATTTCTTTGCAAGTTCAGTGCACTATAAAACCTCCTAATTGTAGAAATAGTTATGGCTGAGTAAAATCTACACTTCTCTCACTTGAAGCCATCAGTTCTGTTATTGCTTCAGGTATTGAACAATTTTTATTTTCCTTAATAGCATTTTCTTATTTATTTTAAGATCATTAAATATTTCTTGTCATTATTTTTATTTTGAAAATAAACATCCAAGTAACTCCCAGTCTTCTCTGGCATGTTTTACTTCTTTAATTTGTTCTTTCTGTTCCCCTTTGAAATCTCTGCAGTTTGTTTGTATCTTTCTTGAAATAACATTTCTAAATCTGCATGGTAGGATCAGATGTGGCATGATAAATGCTGAGTAATGTGAATTTAGATTCACAGGTTATACTTCCGTTATTTCCACTGTTTTGTCTTTTTTAAGCAAGACTGTTACTAGTGATTCATGTTCAGCTCATGATCCTCTTTTTCTGAAGAATGGTCATGTCTTGTTGCTTTTTAATCTAGGTTTGTGTAAAGGATTTCTGCTAAAACCCTAAGAATTTGTGTTGTTTTTACCACCATACATCCAGTATTTTTTAGTAAGATTTGTGTGTGTGAATGTCTTTCACAAGCATGTTCTTCTCTTATCATTCAAATTTCTTATCTTGATCTTTGCAGTTGCTATGGGTGACCCAAAGTCGGTGGGTACTTTAGCTATTCTATTCTGTACCCAGTGAACTGTTTAAAACACTGGATGTCACCAGGACAAAGTAACACATTTAGTATGGCTTTGCAGTTTCACAGCAAAGAAATCAGATATATATCACTTTTGTATGTCATTCTTACTTTTTTTTTACAAGGTGTGCCTCCTTACTCTACAGTTACTTCACCTTTCATGAGCTCTGGTCTTCTGTGTTACAAGACATTGTTAAAATTGTTGCTGAAGTCCAAAAAAAGTACATGTGGTTTCTATCTATGCTATCTGTATTTCTGTTTTAGAGGAAAAACATTGATTTGATTAGATAATCTCAAATGCCTTTTGGAGGTTGTACTGCTTTTACTTTCTTTCTTTCTTTTTCTTTAGGTAACTGAAGGCTGAATTTCATACTTTTTCCTTTTAAAGAAATAGTATTTTATAGTAAACATTAAATTCTCTATCTTTTTTCTACAGCCCATTATCTCCTACCTCTCCTGAGAGTCCAGTGAGTCCAGGGACTCCTTTGTCACCAGGTGTTGTTCCGTTCAGACACAGCTGCAAAGCCCATCACTTCCATACTGTTGGAGGAGTGGTAGAAAAGGATGTTTGCACTCGCTGTAGTCACAAGCGATGGCACCTTATAAAGCCAGCTCAAAAATCTAAAGAGAACAGAAGAAGTCGTATTGGAGAAGTTACAGTCCTTTCTGTGGGAAGGTAAGGCTTAGGTCATTTTGTTGTATACTTCTCATAGAATGCTACTGTGTCCAGTGTTGGATCAGATATCCACAGATTCTGCTCTGTTTATAAGGTCAGTGATATCCTTTTTTTTGTAACCATGTTACTATTAGACTGAAGTTATTTCTATAAGAGGTAAATGCAAGGGGTTTTTTTTTAGTTTTTTAAAATTTTTTTTGAGAGCTATGTAAAAAGATGGAAATTTACTGAGGGTGTAAATCTAAGGCTCTTGCTCATTTGTTACAGGCTAAAAAGAAACAAGAATTGCACACTAATAAATTTCTCTGCTTCTGAATTTGGTATTTCTCAAGTAAGAGTGAGACTATAGAAACCACTTCAGTCTCTTTGTTATTTTTAATTCCTACCTTATATTGTAGATGTCTTTGAAAAATTACTATTCTAAGAAGTTGTATGCAATCTGGATTCTGCTTCAAAACACAATTCCCTGAGAAAGTGTGATCCAGCAGTAGTGTGTACGAGAAATGCCTATAGGAGATAGGAAGGAGGATGCTCTGAAGCGAAGCAGGGTCCATGTAGGTGTCTGCTCTGACATCTTGTTCTTGGGACCTGGGAATTTATTTCTGCCTATGCTGTTGCTCCTGAGAATGATCTCACTCATCTGTGGGGAAATACAAGTGAACTTTCTTTTGCTCACTTTAGATTTCGAGTCACAAAAGTGGATCACAAATCAAACTCCAAAGAACGGAAAAGCTTAATGTCCGTTACCGGGCGTGGAGAGTGTCAATGGTGAGATGCCTGCCACACCTGTGAAACAGGATGCAAGTGAAGCACCTGCCACACCTATGAAACAGGACATGCAGGAGAGAAGCTCAGAGTAAATGCAGGTATCAAACATTTGAGTGTTTGGAACTCGTACTGAAAGTGTTATGTTGTAAAATATGTGAGAGTAATCAGTACAGTTGAAAATGCATCAGTTCTGTGTGAAAACTTGTCTTTCAATTTCAAAATTCTCTACACAAGTATGCAAAAATTGTATGTAGTCACTCAATCAATGATAAATTAGGAAGGGCTTTTTTCTCCACCAAATTCTTACCTAGTTGTTTGTAATTAGAGTAGGTGTTGAAATAACTTTTGTGGGTGTGGCATCTCTAGTCCAATAGATAGAACATCTGCATATAAGTTTTTGGTATTAAACAATGGCTCAGGTTTAGTGGCAATGTGCTTATTGTTCAAAACAAACAAGTGCTGCTGACAGTTGTATCACTGGAATAACTACAGTTATTCAATAAGTACAGCTGTTTCCTTATGCTTGCTGCTTTGTACTGCATGCTTGTATGAGATGATTGCTTACTAGATACTTCTCTGATAGATCTGTGGAGCTTTGACTAACAGCAATGGAGTCACATGAAACTGCTGATCTCACAGGGATCTAACTAAGATCTAACTAAGGTTGGGGTTTTCTTGTGAGTCATTAAACTTCAGTGAATTGCTTGAGTTACTCTATTAAGCATGTGAAAGACGTGCCCGGCATGGTTTTGAAGCACAATCCTCGCTGTGTTTTTGCTATTATTTTTTTTTTTTTAAACAGCTTAAAGTGTTGGGGGGGGAAAAAACCCTGGAAGTTAATACTGTTAGTCTCTGTTTGATGACATGCTGATGGATAATATGAAGGGGAAAGTTGATTTTACACAAATGTGATTCAAAATTCAGACTTGACCCTTGAGAAAGAAAGGTTCTGGTGTGACATAGTAAAGGTATTGGACTTGAAGAAAGTGAACAAAGTGCACACTGCCAAACTCTCTGTATGCTGAGGGAGAGGATAAAATTATGTTGTGTCAAAATATTGGTAACCTGAAATGGAAGAGGGAAATGCACAAGAGGAAATTTGGTCTGTTTAGAACAGCAGCAAGACCCTAATGCCCTTGAGTACCTTGAGATTAAAGTAGAGAGCTGGTATGCAGTGTGATACTTCCTCCCAACCCTTACTGGCAGCACAGGTTTGACTGTTGAACTAAGCAGAGTGTACTTGTCTGGTCTCCATGCCTCATAACTAAATTATACCCAGGTTTCTTGAATCATTGCTGTAGAGGAAGAGAGACTTGGAGATGTGGTATGCTTCCAAATAATAAAAATGTTATGGAGGTAATGAAGTAGATTTATTTTTTTTTTCTCAGTAAATAAGACACTGATAGGCTAAATTGCAAGGAGGTGGAGCTCAGGTTTCAAAAATTAAGAAATTGTAATAAGCATCTTTATTGCTGGACATTTATAAGACCAGACTGGACAAATGCTTGTCTATGCCAGTGTTTTGCTTTTTGATCTGTAGCATATTTTGGCAAATCACAGGTGCCTAGTGGCTTCTGTTTCACTGTTGTACTGAAATCTGTGAAAGTCGGTGAAAGGCAAACGGTAGTCGACTGATTCAGAATAATGTCCTTGTGCTCAAGGTTTTTTTATGTTGGTTTCTATTTCTTCCCTTTTAAAAAATCAATATTAGCTAAATGCAATAGGAGATAATATCTTCCTTCACTAAATTGGCATTTCCATACCCAGCTAATTATTCTGTCAGTTCTGTGACTATTTTTATTTCTTTTCTGTATCTCTAGTGGGAGATACAGAAATCTCATCAGATTGTTCATAATATGATTTTTTTTCTACTTAAAGGCAAGCTACTTGTCTTCTCTATAAGCCTAGAAATAGAAAAAATAGGGCATATATGAAAATAAATTCCAGTGCAATTTGAGTAAAAAAACCTCATTGTTTTGAAATCACTCAAAATATTTTGTAGACCAGTTTTCTCTCTAATTTGTTCTTTCCTCTCCTAAATAGGAAAGCTATTCCCTGTAATTACCTAAAAGTTCCATAAATTTAAACCATTACTACTTTAATTTAAAAATAGGCTATTCTCTAGAGAGATATGATAGTAAAAACTATAAAAAAATTGTCCATCTATGGCGGCTTTTTGTTGTAGAACCTCCCTTTGGATTAAAGTTTTGGCCCTTCTGAAAACAAATGTTCTAATAGCAGAGAAATGGCTCAGCAGAATATTTTAATGGTCTCTCTAGTCCAACAGAGCTATTTTGTAAATTGTCTGGGAAACTAGCCAGGTCTGTTTGATTTGCACTATAAAAAGTAAACAGATCTTGCTTGAAAAAGGGTATGATATTGTTCCCTAACACAGTTCTAGATCAGTTTTTGTCTATTGTCATGAGAACCTGTTCATGTGTAAACAGATAGTAGTTAGACCTTTACTTCAGCTACTTACTTCAGACTTCTAAGTCCAAAATTATTGTAGCCCAATTTTCTGAAACTGAATATATAAACAGCATTTAAGACTTTTGTGCCTCTAGTCAATGCATTTCTGATTAAAGCTTATAGTTGGGGGAATTTGACTCAGATCTTCAGATGC
The DNA here is from genome assembly GCA_034336665.1 of Luscinia megarhynchos. Classification (NCBI taxonomy): domain Eukaryota; kingdom Metazoa; phylum Chordata; class Aves; order Passeriformes; family Muscicapidae; genus Luscinia; species Luscinia megarhynchos. Next base: position 21,938,831 of record CM067566.1, on the reverse strand, counting down.
AGAGGAGGAAGGCAGACATAAATTTGTGTTTAACTGCTTCCAGGAAAGGTTTTTCTGTCATTCAGAGGCAGTAGATTTGTGCTTTGTGGCTGACTTTAACCACTGTTACTGAGAGTCCCTGTATGAGGTGGAATTCCTGAGTTGGACAGTACCTGAATGAAGTAGCAATGCTGATTTGCCTGTATTCACTGCTACTCTCAAGTCCAGGGTTTTTTCCCCTAAACTGACTTGTTCTGAATTGACCTCTACAGTGTTTCAGCTTATCTAGTGTCCTGCTGGCTGCATCATTGGAAGTTGTAGCATACCTTCTCTATGTCTTCAAGGTCCATGTTCTCAGCAGACTCCATTTCATCAGTTCATTTTATTTCAAATATGGCACATAAAAAAGAGTAGTAGATACACAGCTGATAATTGAAGTCAAAACTTTAAGTTGAACTCTTGCACATCCATTTTAAGCTACTGGGTAAACAGAAGCTGTCACTAGTACACTGAAGCAATGTAGCATTTTCCATTTGTAGTGCTTTGCACTGTGGTATGATTTGTCAGTTTGTCCATGTGTTTGCATTTGAAGAGTACTAGCTCAATTTTTAGTTCCTCTTTATGATTTCACATGCTAAACTTGGAATGCATGGCAATTACTTCATGCAATTGTGACTTTTTTTTCCCCTTCCATTTCAGACCACCTGCTAACTTTTTAATTGGTGTATCCATCCTAAAACTAATTCTGCTATTTAGGTTTATTTTTAGAATTGTTTTCTTCTCTTACAGGTGGACCTTTTAGAAGAAGATTGTCTGCAAGCACTTAGGAGAAAACTGAAAACTCCCAAGAGATGCATACTATTTAAGGAAATGTATTTATGGCAATGTAGCATTTTACAGGTTCTGTGATGTCATTCCTTCAAGGTTAAACACTTAATGGCTTTTGACCAGTAAAATAGTGAGATCTAGACACTTAAATACTGTTGAGCTGTGTGGACATCATAACAAATGGTTCATCTGAGAAAGAAAACATACATACAAGTTTTTGGACAGGAAAGGTAAAGGCTTTATCAAGTCTTAAACTTTTTTGTACTTAAGCATTTATGAGCTCAATATTAAGAGTAATACAATTACCTCGTGGATAAACTGCATTCACCCCAGTGGTCCATCTGGATTTTTCTTCTGTTCTGCCCACTCCAGAATTGACAAGTGTTTGCTGAAGATAAAAGCCAGCCTTTGAAAGATGAAAATATTCTTTTAATCTAACTGCTTGTAGCCAAGTAAAACATACAAGGAATGTCAGCCAAATCTGACTGTGTGCCTTTACTACATAAGCCCTCGAACTCTGTGCAGGGTACCTCATAGTAGAGACTGGTTCAGTTATATGCAGTTGTTAAATTAAATTGTTGTACCCCAGGCCTGTACCTCTCCCTTAACATGGGCTGCAGAGCATCTTTTCCTATGCAGTTGGATGAGCTCTTGAGAGGTTGCTTTCCTCAAGGCCTTGTGTTCTCCTGTTTTCTTGTAAATGCTCACTCATATTCGAAGAGTGCCTAATAGTTTTGCTTTTCTTTTTTTTGTTCTTACCCACAGGTTTCTTATTAAGCTAAGGAACACATTTCAACCCTTAGATAAGGATATGGAATATTGGGCATTAAAAAAATTATGGAGTATATGCTAAAGTACTTCAGAATGGCTTTATTGGACTGAGGGTAGTCGTATTCATTGGCACCAAAATCTTAAGCCAGTGTCACTCCTTTCATATTTTCAGTGTGTCTTAATGCTAAAATTACCATGGTATTGTGATGTTAATTCTCTGTACCTACTTATGATCTTGGCTTTATCCTGTTACTTGTTTTGGGGAGGGAAATCTCTGTAATACTTCAGCAAACTTTTCTGTGTAGTAGAAAATCATATCATTTGTTCTGAGTTCCTAAGAATATAATCTCTAATATAATGCATTTTAGAGATTGCACTATGTTCTGAGAACTATAACTTAATCTTTATGAGCTCAGTGTATGTTTTTGAAATGGATTTATTCTAAATTGATACCTTCAATCTTTTTAATACAAGTGCTCTACATTCTTTTTCTCCTTCATATCTGAGAATTGTGTTTCTTCATCGATTTATGTGTTAACAATCAGTGTGTATAAAATTATTCTTGCTTGTTATTAATTACTCCCATGTCTTGTCAGGAAACATCAGGTTTTTTTACTCTTTCTGCAAGTATGTGCTGCTGATGGTCTTCCTTCTGTGTGTATCCACAAGAGACTGACTGGTCCTATCAATATGTACTTTTCAGTGATGCTATATTTGCCATAAAAACATACCACTACCCCCCAGACTTTGAAAATAATAAATGTTTTATTGTTCTTTTTAAAATGGATATTTTTAGAGATAATTGTCTGTCCTTGAGAATCCAAAATAACTGTTTGGCCAGGTCTCTAATTTCAGTGTTTAGCACTGCTCCCAAATTTAAAATCAGTTTGTGAAATCTCTTCAATATTTAAGTACAACATAAACACCAACCTCATCTTACAGGCATACATTAAGCTTTACATGATTGTGTGAAGAATATTTCTAGAAGATTTAATTAGTATTGGTTGTAGTAGTAAGCATTCAGTTTCCAAGAGATTGATTGCTTTGAGTAGAAAATGTTACTGGAAAAAGAGAGCATTGGAGGAAACAGCAGTTTTCAAATAATTTTCAGAAAGAAGATACAGTTACAGACTGTCCCTAAAGCTTTTTCTAAAAAAAGTGCAGCTGTCTTGGTATTGCATTTTGATTCATGATGGGTTAGTACTGCGAATAAATGACAAAAGGATGAAAGAAAGTTTAAACAGTAATACGTATTTTTTTACTATTTTAAAAGTAGTTTCTATTTTGATTGCATTGAAAATACATGGAATAAAAGGGATGGAAAGATGTTGCATATGTAAAACATTGTTTACCTGTATAAAGTAATTATGTAAGATATTATAAGACCTGATATGTGCAAGAATTGAATTGATGCATTGTTACCTAAGTAAGAGAGGATTTAGAAACTGTGCCTGTTTTATTGCCTTTAACACTACACTGCTATTTTGTAGGGGTATGGATACTGCCATATTAGTCTGCTTTTCTTAAATTTGCATATCAAATGTATTTTTAACAAAATAGTTTATATAAAACTTTTATACTACCAACCAGTAAATAAAAAATATTGATTCTTAAGCTTGCTTCTGACTTCATTAGGCCTTCACCTATTTAGTGTAATTTAATTTTTGCACCATCTGAATGTAAAATGCAATCTTTTTGCCTCTTAAGTTTTTGTTTATGGAGGTAGTGAGAAGGTTAGGTTATAGTGTGATATACTTCAGAGCAGTTTTATTTTCCTCAGAAAGGACAAATACTACTTCAGTTTCATATTTAAATGGAAAAGACAAAAATCTGTACTTTAACCCAAGCTGGTATCTTAGATTAAAAGTATCAAGACTTTTAACTTTTTATCGTATTTCATATGGAGCTTTTAAAAAATACTCCACATTATTCTTAATTTTTTCATAAGGTGTGGAATGAAAAATCACAACTGACAGGAAGCTCTTTGCAGTTTTTTCCTCTCAGCTTGTATCTGTCTGTGATACTACAATGTTCTACATCATGTTCTCACAGATGACTGTGATCTGTAAAGGCCATTAAAAATGCATTTTGCTATATGAATAGTGTGAAGGAGCATTGAAGCAAGCTGTAGCTAGCTGAGATGGGATTATCAGTGTACCATCCTTTTACAGGTTTGGGGTTTTTTATTATTTCAGTGTTCCTAGCAGTATCATGTAGCGTTTGTTTTGATTTCTGTCAGAGGTTGATATACAGCTGTGTTTTCTATTCAGAATGTTAAAAAAAGGAAATAATTTTTTTTAAAAGTCCTTCCAGGCCTTAATCTTTAGACAGAGCTGAGATACTGCTGCTGCTGAAGCTTCTGAAAATTCAGCACACTATGTGAGTCTCATTTTCAGGCATTTTTTATTTTGTTCCTTTTTTTCTCCTACATAAAAATTCTGTGTAGTATGTCTAGTGCACAGTTTTTATTAGGTAATATGTGCATATATTGAAATACAAGAGGGTTGCTGTACTAAAGTTTGAGAAATTCTGTTATAATTGGACTGACGTAGACAAGTCCTCAAAAGAAAAACAAAGAATTTTTTACAAATGGGTTTTGGTTTTTTCACATAGATTAATTCATGTGTTACTTTTCTCCACTGCAGGCACTTCATTTTTTAGTAAAAACATTATTCCAAAATTCAGGATCTTGCCATATGCTGCTGTAGCAAAACAGTCCAGGGAGCTACTTCTATGTTTAATAAAATCTGATTTTACTAGTAAAGGACACAAGAGCCCATGTGCAATGTATTTTTGAAACATGGTAAGGATTAAAGCATTTCTTGTGCTTCTGAATCTCTTTATAAAACAGTCTCAGTTGAAAGCATGGCATAATGTACCTGGTTTCCTAGCTGTTTTCTTTCTGAGCTAGATCCCTGTTTTTCTCATGTGCAGAAACTTTGACAGAATTGGTACCTTATATGATCCCTGTCCTCCCACGTGTGTTGTATGTCACTTGGTGAAAGTGTTACTTCAGCCAGCTGGCTTCATTCTGGGGGAATGCTAAAGCACAAGTGTTTTCCTGTGCACTTGTCTGCAGGTATTGCAGCTATGCACTGTGTGGAGAAATGAGCCCAGACTCCAGTGTTCCTGCAGAGGGTGTGTGTACAGCTTGGAGTGGGGAGCTCTTTTGAGGCTGCTGGAGTTACAGCGCCTGTGTAGCAGAGCCAGACTCAAAGACACAAAAAGGAAATAGGCACTAAAAGCATGATAAATGACAGGAGAAAAGGGAGCCAGATAAATTTTTCTTGGTTTTTTTTTTTTCCCCCTCCCCACCTACAAATGAATTGAGCTTGCATTTAACTGCATGCTAATACAAAATCATGTGGGTTATAAAGACCATTTTTATGAGATTAGCCCTGTCTGGAAGAGAGGAGGACATATAGTCTCTTTTTTCTTGGTAATGCTGAAAGTACCTGCAGGGTTGGGATGTGAGACTGTCTCCTGAGGAATTAAGTTTCCTGGCTGTTTAGTGGTTGTTGAGGACTCCCACCTATGACCTGTAGTTTGAAATGTGAATCAATTTGTATCTATTAATTTAGGGTTTCTGGTCACTTTTGGCTTGTTTTCCCTGCTAAGTGACTAATGCTACTTCTAATGAGTAAACAAGAAAAGAATAGTTAAGTCTTGGCTATCTAATATTAATGAACAGCATGTAAGACTTGGACTGATGAAGATGGATTTAGATTTAATTTTTTTCTCAGTATTTTATGAAACCGCATATTTTGGGATTTTGTTTGAGGGAGGTTAGGCTTAAAGAACTGGCATCTGAAATTTCCCACTTCTTGTTCATTTCTTTTTTTAATTTTAATTTCTTTTCCAGTGGTAGGGGGCCTGTGCTAAGGTGCTGCTGGTCTTTTTACTCAAGCCATGATTTGATGTTCTTGTTCTGGATGCTCCCTTTTGCCTCTCAGGGGGCTGGCATATTCTGGAGCTGCCGTTTTGCAGAGCTGGAAGGCTCCCCATTGGCCTTGGAGCTTCCTTCCTTCAGGTCATCTGCTGAGGCAAAACTAATAAAAAGTTATGTAGGGCTGGAGCAGGATAAGGAAAAGGAAGCTGAACAGTTTGGGAAGGTAGGAGTCTGTTCCTCTAATTTAAAAAAAAAAAGGTAGGAGAGATGCCAGGCTTGTAGTGCTGGAAGTAAGAAGGTGGCAGAAGTCTTCAAACAAACATTAGTGGCAAGATCTGAAAGTTCTTTGCTGTTACAGTAAGCAGCCTCCAAATTCTCTGTGGCTCCCAAATTATCTGGAGGAAAAGAATGGGTTGGTGGTGTATTTTGCTACTAGGTTTAGATAACTGAAACCAAGTCCCCTGTGGCATGGACTTAGTGCAGAGCCAGTCACGTAGGTAGTGCTTGGCCATCTGTTTCTGTTTGTCAGGCCTTGTGTGGGTCTGTGTCAGTCTTTAGCTAAGTACACCTGTTGTAACTGAAACACATCTTAAATTAGATCTGGGCAGCCTCCAGCACTGTAGAGGTGCAATGGCATGGAATGTAGCTGCAGCTGCAGCACAATGGAGGATGCATTAGCAAGTACATTTTTCTGCCAGTGTAACCCCTCAGTTTTGTATGTGTAAACCTTCTGATGCCCCCTTCCCTTGTCCATTTTCAGTCAGTCATCCCAGTCCTGAATGTTCTGGGCTGCAGAGTTGTTAGAAGTAGAGCAGAGGCAGGTGGGAGGCGCTTGTGCTGGTATGTCATGATTGTGGTGGTCCTGGGAAATAGAGAGCATTGGACTCAGTACACTTCTCATAGCTGTCAGCATGGAGCAGAAAAACAGCAAGACAATTTACAAACCTAGCTGGTACCTGATGCAGAGGGGCACGCTTGGAGAGGCACTACTGGGGAGGGCAGAGAAGAGGCAGCAATGGGAGTGTGGAGGACTTGGGAAGATGGACTGAAAAAGAGTAGTGATAGGGCAGAAGCAGTTTGAGGTGAGCTCTTGTCTCTGTTCCAAAACATTGATTTTTGTTTTGCGGGTGTCACTAGATATCCAACTAAATACTCAGGTGATAGTATGGTTTGATTTTCATGTTGAATAAGGTAGTATTTTGAAATTACCATATTGAAGTAGTATTTAACTACTGGTCTTCAATATTGATTTACAGTAAGAATAGTTATCCAATAAAAGTAGTAATCTTAGGAGATCCTTAAAATAAAATACCCATAATATTTCTCAAACCTTATTTTCAAAGGAACTCTACACACACCTATATGCCCAGAGAGACAGGAATGCCATGTTTTCTGTCAGGTACAAGCAGATTTTGTATAGAGTAACTGAATTTCATGCTTACTGGCAGCAGAGGGAGCTGTGAAGCTTTTACTGATAATTCAAAAAGGTCGGAGTGGGTCAGTGTAAAAAAAAGAGTTAAGCCAAAAAGTTTGAAAAAGTCCCAATTTAACGGGATGTCTGAGGTGCCTCATAGGGCTGGGGCAGAGCTGTGGTTATCAGGACCCAGCAACTCAGCCCCTCTCCTGCCCTGCAGTGGCCTGGAAGTAGCTGCTGCAGTTATTAAAAGGAACAATGTAAACTTCTTTCTGAGCCAAATTTTTAATCAAAGCAATGAGGAAGAACAGGATCTGTGTGTCGTATGTCAAAACAATAGCAGCGTGCATCGCCTGGTAATTAACACTCATGCATGATCTGGAAAAGCAATTCCCAGTCAGGGTGGAGTATGTGTATTATTTTGTAAGGCTTTTGATAATTTGTCTTGATTTTGATTAATGCTGGATCTCTGTTATGGTTGGTTTTTTGCAGATGCTAATTGGATGAGTTTTTTATGTAAGCCTACATAAACAGCAGTAAAAGGTAACCAAAATCAGACCAGCATTATTCTGGCAAAGTATGATGTATACTTGTTAGATTATCCTGAAACTGTGGCATTAAAAATCTGTTCTGGAGAGTGATTCTGGAGAAACCTGTACCACGTTTGGCCACAGCAAAATCTCTTTCTGTAGTTTATCTTGTATTGACGTGATGGTTCAACCCCAGCCTGCAGCCAAGCCCCAGGCACTTGCTTGCTCACTCCTTCACCAGTGGGACTGGGGAAAGAATTGTAAGGATAAACACTGGAAAACTTGTGGGTTGAGATGAAGACAGATAAAGACAGTTTAGTAGGGAAAGCCATGTATACAAGCAAAGCAAACTGGAATTATTCAGTGTTGCCCATGGGCAGGCAGGTGTTCAGCCATCCCCAGGAGGGCAGGGCCCTGTCATGTGTAACAGTGACTTGGGAAGACAAACACCATCACCCCAAACGCCATGATATCCTGCAGTGTGGAATCTGCTTTGGTCAGTTCAGGCCACCTGTCCCAGCTTTGCTCCCTCCCAGTTTCTTTTGTGTCCCTCCTAACTGGCAGAGCATGAGGCAAGAAAAAAAGTTCTTGACTTAGGGTAAACGTGACTTCCCAAAAAACCAAAACATCAATGCGTTGTCAATGCCATTCTTACTCTGAATCCAAAACAAAGCCCTGTAACAGCTATTGTGAAGAAATTATCTCAGCTGAAACCAGGACAATTGAAATTAAGAACATTTCTGTGGATCTTTTTTTTTCCTGATAATTTTATGAAAAAGCTAATCTAAGGAATGCCCCTAAATTATTTAATACATTATTTCTGGAAGAGGATCTCAGATAACGACTAAAGAGATGTGAGATGGAAACAACCTCACTTATTAATTCTTGGCCAGTTCCCTATGGTTTGTCCTCAAATACCTAAAGAGACTTCTAATCTCATTCATATATTCATTTTGCTCTGTAGTTATTTTGCCTTTGCCACTTAGCTTCCTTTCATTTTACATAAGTCTAGGTAAATTTCTTGGTTCTGGATCCAGATATTAAGAACAGGGAGAGGATAGGATATGTGATCACATTATTGAAAATCTGGCAATGCTTGAGGTTGAGGTGAATGGCTGAGGGTGTTGCCTTTCTCCTCTCTGCTTCTGCACCCTCATAATAATCAAGCTAATCTCTAGCTCAAAGTAAACAGAATGGAGCTTAATGAGCAAATAAATGACTTAAACTCCCTGCCTTTATGTGACGTTGTTTTATTGTGGCATTGGTTGAGAACTTGTCTTCAACCTGACAGAATACTGGGATGCTGTCTTTCATGAAACACTTCTCAGGTTTTTTGTTTTGTTAATGAGTGAAAGGTTTCTCAGTTGTTAGTGTATAGTAATTGAGCCATGAATTAAAACAAAAACCTGTTAAATCCTGTTTATAATTTCAGCCAAGATTCAGAGGAGAGAATGATGTAACCTTGATAGCTTTGATCACAGTCACTGTTGGTTACTGCTTGGGATGTGTACTTCAACAATTGGATTACAAACAAAATCAAGAGAGGTGATGTTTTTCCTGCCTCTTTGAGAGAATCCTGGTTTCCAAACTAAGTTGTACAAGGGAATATTTCTTTTCTCTGACTAAAGGAGAAAGAATCGGGAGTGAAGGAATGGCTAGATGTAATAAATTCTGTTTTGAAATTGGACTAAACAATTTAAAAAATGTTAAAATGACATTTAACAATACACTTTAAAAGTTATTGCTGCTTATGTTACGGCATTAATTTGCTATCATCTATTTAAATTTTTATTACAGAATCCAAGATGTACATTAAGATTCTTCAAACTTTTAACAGTTCATAAAAGTCCCAAAGTAGGTGGGACAGAATTTGCAGAAGTGAGCAGCAGTGTGGAGAGCTAGAATTAATTCAGGAGGGAATTTTCCCCAACAACTCACAGCTGTACTGATTGCCAAAGAAGAAACATCTGTGCCCTGCCAGTCAGTTTTTCAGGATATAAAGAAGTAGGCCAGCTTCCCAACAATCAGAAGGCTACATAAGGGCCAGATGAGGTAAGAATATGTTGTATGAGGGATAGCCCAGAGTTAGGTGGATGGGAAAGGGATAGTTTAGGGTCAGCCAGCTATGCAGAATGAAAGAAGGAATCAAAGCTATGTGAAATTGCTCGTAGGAAAAGGAATCAGTACAAGCTGCTGATAAGAGAATGGAGTCAGAACTAACAAAGAGGTCTATAACATAAGGAGAGTAGTACAGAATTAACAGAGAGGCTTATGTGGCCACTGCTGAAGGCTTGTGGGGGACCTAATGGGATTTTTTTCCCAGATTGTTGACTTTTCTTACTTCCAGCCGGGATCTTTCCCAGGCTGGAAATCTTTCTCAGAGACAAAACAAGGAAAGGTAGAAAGAAAACACAGACACCTGATGTTGACCACCAAGTGGTGTGTCCCATGGTGTTTTGCAGAGAGCGTGTTGTGGAAAAGGTGTTGCCTTCTTTGACCAATGAGTCTTTTCCACTTTGTTTTTTGCGATCTCCTGTATATATATATATGCCGTGACTTTTCAATAATTTGCTTCTTGCTGCTTGGAAGTAGCTGTGCTGCTGTATTCTTTCACTGCTTCCTAGCCCCACAGCGACAGGCTTATAAGGAAAAGAGTCAGCGTTGTAGAAGGAAAAGGTGTGTAGAAGATGAGTTGAGCTCAGAGTTGTATGAAAATAAGGACTGAAGATGAAAAGGTGTAGAGTTAAGACTGGTAAGAAATGTAAGTGAAAGGGCTGATGGTGCTGTCAGCCCTATCTGTCTTGACTTAGCTGTGACACAGCAGTAGTACCATTTTAGGGGCAGGCAGTATTTCCTGCTTTCTGCTTACTCAGCAAGTTCAGTTCAAGGATTGTCTCATCTGAAGTTTAGGATCGTGAAGGTTCAAGATGAAGGAAAACTGAAAAACAAACCTCCCTGAAATGCCAAGTGAAATTGGTACTGGAGAAGGGAGTCCTAAGACTGATGTCTCTACCAGTGCATGCAAACACGTGAAATTTGAAAAGCTTGGCCAAGGGAATAAACTGGTGAGTTTCTGTTTTGATTTCATAATGATAAGAGGAAAAAAGTGTCTGCCAAGGGCACTTCATGTTGAAAAGACCAATGAAAAAATTTTAATCTGCTTCTAACAATTATTCTTAAAACATTTTGCGATGTCTGTGTTCTAAAACGTCGGACTCAATGTCTGAAAGAGTTTTATTAACAGAATTGTTTAAAAATAAATTAGTTTTTAATGTGGAATGACTCATAATTTAACTTCCTTGTGTTCTCAGCATGTTAAAGAAGTTTTAATCAATTTAATTTTGAAGTGATGCTCTTGTGTAATTTAGTAGATTTCAATTTCCAGCTATATGAATGAGAGATATAAAAATTCCAGAGAAATTATCTATTAAGATTCATTGTCTCAATGCAATTAAAATGTATCATAGATGCATTTGAATAAATACATGAAATACCATATACATAGACTTTAATAAATGTTGGGATATTGTATTCTCATTTAGCAAAATGAGATACATTGGTAAGAATTAATCTTTTGGAAAACTAAATCACATTTAGGAAATTGAAACTCCAAATGCAGCATAAAGTCAAGATTAATTTTTAAATTATTTCCAAGTCAGTGTTTCTTGTTTCACCCTTCAAATGATGATTAAAATGATATTTTACTTCAACAATTAAATCTGGAATATCTTTTAGAAAATAAGATTTTTTATTTCTGAATTTCAGTTTTTAATGGGAAGTCTCCCTAGCAACACTTGCCCAAACAATTACCTTTGTTTATTAAAAGGGAAGGAAAAAACCTCTGTCTTTGTGGAATGTATCTATTTCCAGGTTCCTGCTTACTTGTTTGAACTTTGCTGAGCTGAAGAACTCTTCAGTGCTGGGTTTTGGGTTCTACTCTTGCTGTGTTTTCTCTAGGAAATAATTAACTTCCTTGAGGGCAGACTGGGCTGTTTTCCACTCCTCTTGTCATATGTGAAATCTCTGAATTTTCTTAATAATCCAGGGTTGTCCTGCTGCCAAATATGAAGGTGCTAAACTTAGTTTTCTCTAATGTCTCTTGCAAATTCCCTTTAAATTGTTTCTGACTTCGAAGAATATCAAATAAAACATGAGCTTCCAAGATGCAAAAGCTTTCATAGAAATACCAGTTCTTACAGTTTGCCAACATATTGCCTGTTCTTTATTGCTACATATGTCTTCACACTTACCTATAAAGGTTTGCATCAAGTACAGAGGCATTAATAATAATAGATATTGGCCAACCAGCTCCCATATTAGTTTCTTTAGTATCAAAGGAAAATAGAAGATTTTTTTTTTATGTATGAAAGGTTTCATAAGTGATCCCTCTGAATATAGGAAACATAGTTGCTTGGTGGCTGAAGTAACAGTGTCTAGGTGTCTTAAAAAAATATGTAGTTTTTGAGAGAAGTCTTAAAATACAGTTTACTCTTGTTTCTAGTAGCATTTTTTCTCTGTGATTTTCTGTTTTCTCAAGTTACTGAATTTTGCTCTCACAATTTCCTGAACAAAATGGGTTCTTCAAGCTGGCAGTGTTTGTGTTTATTTGAATCAATATCTGATGGACTGAGTAAGTTTGAGTTGTCGGATTATTTAAAATCTAATGTTTATTAAGGGAATTGTATGTGACATTTAAAAATTATTTTCTAAATAAGTGATTCTTTTACATTTATTGTGAAAATTGTTCTGTAATCTGAAAAATGGCTAAGAATTCCTGACCCTTGGTGGTGTCATGGTAGGGTTGAAGGTATAGGAGCACATATATAAATATAAAATGCATACAAATGTTTTCTTGTTCTTTTTTTTTTTAAATTTAAAAACTGCACTGAGCTTTTTTACTTAGTAGATAAAAGAAGTCTGAATGTTGGTGTTACCTCATAGGTTTGTTTTATGGAAGCTTTCCATATGATGTAGGTTTGAGATATGCAGATTCCAAACTTTTTTTTTCCTTTTTTTTTCTTTGAGTGAACACTGACCAGTTATTTCCAATGAAGTGAATAGACTTGATTTATGCTGGATTTTTCCTCTTATGTTTGTGACAATGGGAACTTGGGTTGCAAGACATGCACTCTGTGGTTCAGCTGCCCTCTTGCAGAGGGTTTCATGGTGGCCCATGGTTGCAGGCAGTTGCCCATGGAAGAGTTGCTTGGTTTGAATTTTCCTGGGCTATGTCTGACCAGGGGCAACTCTAATATGTTTTAATGCCTGGGGAACAAGGTGAGAAACTTGCTGTGGTTTGCACTTGAAGTTTGAACTGGAGCTCAAGTAAGAAAAATCAAATTGAGTGGATATTGAAAAAAATCAGAAGTTTTCTGTGTGTTGCTCTTCTTTCTTTTTTACTTGAATTGTTTTTTGTGGTTCATGGCATGGTGCAGCAGGGCTGCTGGCTCCCTGGGCTGGGATGTGGGGGGCAGTAGGGGCTCCCTGGGGATAGCAGGGCTGGATCCCACAGCCAGAGTCTGTCCCACTGCCACAGCCAACAGCAGCAGGACAGCCCCAGCCTGGGCATCTCCTTGGGGCCCATGGCTGGGCTGGCAGCTCTGGGAGGGGTGAATGGGGTCCTGGGCCCCAGGCAGGGCAGGGGGAGCCCTGGGGTGCTGGGCAGGGACAGTCAGGGCTGTCTGGTGGCACTCTCAGCATAACTCGTTATTGGCAATGTGCCAACACTTCCACCAACTTTCAGTATTGTAGTAATCTTTGAAGGACAAATGCTGATCTAAAATTTGTATGCACTTATGAGAAGGCTTAGAAGGACCTATTAAAATAGGAACGTGGTAGAGAAATCAACAGTACTACAGTAGTTTAAAACCATATAAAGCTTTTTTATTTTACAGATACAATGTTGAGACTCTTGCCTGTAGCTGAATATAGTTCTTTAGAAGCTGAGACTTTAGGTTGTTTTAATTGCTCCTAGGAGTATCATTAATGTTCTGAGAAATCAAAATCAGCATATACTGTAGGTAAATACATTGTTGGTACTTTTCATGTACCTAATGAGGGCTATATCCTATTGATCTTCTTTAATGTGACTTTTATATTCAGAAAATACATAAAGTTCAAAAAGCCACCAGTTCATTTTTTATATGGCTAAGAATTTATTAGGAGTTTGTAACAAAAACTTGGGAGCCACAAAATTTCAGTATAAAATGTCAAGCACTTTCTATTTCAACCATACTTTTACTTAATTGGCAGCACCAAATTGGTCTCTATCTCCTTTTTTTTTCTCCCCTGAGAATGCAACTATTTTCAGATCTTATGTTTAATCCAGTTTGGAAGCTTGAGTCCTTTCCTGATGTAAATTTTAGGGGCTACAGCAGAGCTAAGGAGGGGTCCACATTGACTCTTGCTGTTTTTGTACAAACAAAACACATCTTGCTGGGGATGTTTGAGACACAACATGCTTGTAAAGTGTATTGTTAAGACAGGTGATGTACAGCTGTCATATCAGGGGACTTCGGAGGTTTCAGGCTGTAGTTTTGCAACATTTTTAACCTATCCAAACTGGTAGGGACTGTTTTGATTTCTCTCTGGCCTCTGATAGTGGGTGGGCAATTCTTCCATGAACTACTTTAGCACATTAAAACAACAGAAAGTTACCCACTCTCTTGGATTTGGCTGGACTTCTGCTGTTTTAAGGAACTGAAGCAGCAACACTTGGAGTATCAAACACAGTCAAGGGAGAGGTGTGTGTGGAGAAATGATGTTCTCATTCTAATGCCAGGTGCACATGCACAGATTTAGGCTTAATCCATAATGGAAGCATAGCCATGGTAAAGTTCAGTCCAAGAGGCCTTCCCTATTTCATGTTTCAGTAGATCATAGAACTTTGGCTCAATTATGTGGTTTTTTTCTGTGAATGATGAAAATATGTGGTTTCTAACTTCATGGCTTCAGTACTCCTATTTTAAATAATGGGAGTTTTGTGAACCTGGAAAATGCAGTGTGCACAGACCCTCATGAGAAAAAAAAAGGAGACTTGCATGAATGCAGATGAGGTGGGTGTACAACTGAGTATTCTGTGTGGAAGAAATGATGCTTTGCCCTTGTGTTTAGAGAAGAGTATTACCATTAGTCAAGGAAGCACTTCTGTACCTCAGGCAGTAGAAATTAAAAAGCTGTATAAAACAGCTCAGCTGAAGGGACTGAGGTTTAGTCCCAACTCCTTTTATATATGCTGTTCATAACAGCTCTCCCTGTGTGCTGTATGTTCACATTGATCCAGAAATACCATCTGTATCTTACCCAGTGTATTAAAAAGAAACCATCTAGTACTCATCATCATCTTCCAGGTCTTCTCCTGCTGTTGCAGCGTCCAGTGCAGCCAGAGCTGCTGCAACTTCTGCATCTTCCTCCTCAATTCCTCCACTGACATCTTTATGGTTGGTGTATGTGGGTGCCTGTGTGACTTTGGTAACAGCCACTGCAGTGATGCCACCAGTAAGGCTCTCACTCAAACTGGCAGAGTCAGTTTTAAAAGGTTCAATACTGCTCTCTTTCACAGGCAAAGGAGGGATTGCATGGAGGTCCTGGTCCTGTATTGTTGAAGCACCAGTGTTTTGGTCTGAATGTGCACAGTTGGCTGAAAAGCTGTCTCTTTCAACATAGTTCCCAGTTTGATTGCCATTTTGGGGATAATCAATCTCTGGCAGTCTTATGGCATTGTTTTCTGTCTCCAGTATTGAGTTTCCTTTGAGAAAGACTCTGTCTTCTGCAGTCTGGGAGTCTGGAATACTGTTAGGCACATTGCTGGCTGCCTTGCTCTGACTGCCTGTCTCTAGGTCAAGTTCTTGTCCAGACCTATTTGATTTGGTGTAAAAGTCTCTATTGCTGTCTGAAGAGGCCTCTGACTGGCTGGTGGTTCCCTTTTCACTGGTTTCTTTCACTGGGCTTGTGTTGGGGTTGAGCATGGAGTGCTGAGCACAGGAGTTGCCACCATTGACTGCAACATCAAGCTTTGCAGCACGATTCACAAGGCCATCCTCATGAGAATCATTGCCTCTGTGATTCCAGAGAGTTTCTGTTGTACTGTTTACTGGATTTTTATTTTCTGTTTGGTTTACCTCATCCTTCTGGAGTTCATTTATGGGCTCTTCCTTTTCACTATTCTCTTTGAATTTGGATTTATTGCTGCCTTGTTCCTTGTGTTTATAGCTGTTTACTTCATGAATGCATCCAGATGATTGTACTTCTTCTGGATCAATGATGTAGCTGGAGTAAGGCAAATTTATAAAGAAATGTTACTTAAGATGTTAATCAATATAATCAGTAAAAAAAGATTAAACTTGCTTTTTAACCTGAAGGCCTTGAGGAAGGAGTGTCACTGGACTCTACCTTGGGTCCTGAGAATGAGCTAAACTGAATGGAAATGCTGAATATGCTATTGGCTGCTGTCTCCTGGCACTGATCATAACTAACCCCTGTAGTGAGATTCAGCAGGAGCATGAGGAGGAGGTTGGACAACTGTGTACTGGTCATTGCTTGTTTCCAGCCTTTTTAAACATTTTCTCTGGGGAGCTGATTAGCCAATGAGTAGTCATAACATGGATTGTTAATTAACATGTACTCATATAGTTGCTAAAATATCTTCAATTTTTTCCTGGTGTTCTTCTTTTAAGTCTTTAGTCCTTTTTTTTTCTCCACTCCTGATTCATCTTCTTCCTCTTGCTCTATAGTTTCCTTGACTTATCTCTCCCAGGGCCTCTCTCTATATCTTTCTTTTTATTTCTCATAGCACCATTTTCCCCCTGTTTCTTATCTTTTCTGCAGAAGTGGCCAAAAGAAGTAATAACCTTCAAGTGGGGCTGAAATGTGGTCTTTATAAAACTAGTTAGTCCTCCTCTCTAGGTATACTTTTGATATGGGAATTCTTCCCCCAATTAACGACATTTAACAGCTATGATGGAAGCAATGAACTGTTGTTAATTTTCATTGCTTGGGAGAGAGGGAGGATCTGACATAGTGTGTGTTCCTTATTCTGGTGAATTGAGGGAAGCTCATGCTGCCTAAATCAGAAAAAACTTTACTAAAGAAAAGTCTTCAACACAATTCTTCTTGTGGGATAGGAATTATAGAAGTGGACTTTAATTACAATGACTTTCATAGGAAATCTGTATGCCTTTGCTTAAAGATGTAAATTGTGAGAACTCCAACCTTTTGCAGTGGCTAATTAAAGCAACAGGTGTGGGGGAGCACGGACACATGGTTTAATGCATTTCTTTTATTCAGTCTAAGCAACTCTTGTTCTATTGTACCTTTGTATCATTTTGCAGCACCTGCACCCCATCTGGATTTTCCTTAATCTGAAAAGAGAGAAAGGGAAGGCAAGGGAGAGACAGAGTGAGTGAAGCATTATGAATATGATATATGAGCAATTGCATTGAAAATGATGCTTATGTTTAGAAGAGTTTTGTTAGCTAAAAAGAAATGTCTACACAAGAATGGATGGAGTACTGTTCAAGATCTTTGTAGGTTGTTTTCTTACATTGGCAATGGTCTTTAATTGGGGAAAAATCTGGGGAAGAATTTAACAATCCTTAGACAGGAAACTATTCTGAAAGAACATCACTAAGCAATTTTATGATTTGGAGAACTGTAAGTCAGTGTATTTGGTGTGAGTTGTTGGTTTGTTGTTTGCTTGGGCTTTTTTTTCCCATTTTTTTTCTACTTGACACCTGTTGGTACAGTTCTCTACTGTGATTTGCCCAGTTGTTTTTTGAAACAGTAAGCTGCTAGCATCTGCCACATCCTTTACTCAGTAATTTCACAGACCAGCCTTGCCTGTCTCAAGAATCACCTGCTTTTGTTTGACTTGAACCTGTTTTTCACTACTAGTATTTGGTGCCTCCTAGTTCTTGTATTAGAAGAAGTGACCAACATGTCCAACTGTCACCATAGAGGGGGTCCTGTACTGTCCCTTCAGTGCTCATCTATTTAAATGTTACCCATACTGGCATTATTTTGTGCCTGTTAAGTGCCCTTGTGGTGCTCTCTGAGTTTTTTTGCATGTTGACATCCTGTCCAAATGAAGTGTGGTATTACAAATGCAGAGTTCTCAAGGTGCTTGAAACCTGAAAGAAGCTGGATTGTTCTTTCCTAATATCTTCCTGTTTCCATTCACTTGACCCTGTGACACCTCCTGAGTACTGAGGTGACGTTTTTGTGGAGCTGTCTCTTAGAGAGACACAGACAAATTCTTGGAATGGGTGTTCTGTTATAGGCAGTATATTGCACCTCCATTTTACTACAATAAAGTTCCAGAGTGTCACTAGAACTAGCAAACTGTGTTTTGCTACACCATTGCCTAACCCAGTGAGATGCTAAGAACTATTTATTGTATGGTTCTTATGCCCAAGTCTTTTGTTATGAGAAGAAATGGTTTGCTAATTTGGACCCTTGAGAACATTCCTGTTCTGAACCTAAACTGGTTGTTTTAATATGTTTTGTCCATTGTTATTCAGGCTCTTTCTTTTTCTCTTGAGATACTCTACAGATTCCTATACTTCTGCCAATGCCTAAGGACAGCAGCTCACTTCCCATAAAACAGAAATTGATGAAACAAGGTCAGGGTATTTTCTGGCATAATCTATTGGCAAAACATCCAAGGAAAGTAGTATTGGTTTATTCTTCTGTCATGGCCTGAACTGCACACTGGCAATTATGCTAGTAGAAATGTAAATCAAAACTCTAAAATCTGAGTACTTCTGGTGTTAGCACTGAGCTAAATACCTGTTGTCAGATGTCTCATTCTTGGAGATTCTAACAGCCTACAGTCATTCAGCTGGTTTTAGCCTAGGGTATAGCTGCTCATATCTGTGCTTTTTGTCTTTGTGTACACATGAACTGTACTGGAGCAGAAACTTCAATCAGGAGTAGCTACCTTGATGTAGCTGGGTGCTTGTTGGAATGGCTTTTAAGCCAGCTGCTTTGCTTCCTTTCTCTGGGTGCTGCTTCTCTCCCTGAGTTGCAGTCTCCCACATCTCTGCTGACTGTGTATGTACTGTGTGTTCTCACCCCATGTACCTCAGCAACAGCATAGCAGGAATTCTGACACACGGTTTTTAGTCTGAAGAGGATTGCTCACTGAAATGCCTACACAGCCTTTGGCTTGGCTTTAAAGTTTGTAGGTTTGGTGAACCCAGTTCTGATTTGTATGTAGACCAGCTCTAACAGCAGATATTGCTTCTACCTGACACTGGGCACTTCAAGTCAGGGCACCTCTGCTTAGAGATTTATCTGACACATTTCCTACTCAGGGATTTTATTTACACATTTTGAGTTGCTTTTTTTTTTAAAGCAAAAAATACTGCTTATAGGTTTTAAGCATTGGTAAGTCCTAATTGCTGGCCTTCATTCTGTTGTAAAGATGTTTGTGATCGTCATAGAAGGCAATTATAAACTGAAATTACTGTTGTAGTTTTCACAGAAACCACTTTCCTGTTTATTGGTTAGTGTGTTGGTTTTTAAAAAATTTAATTACAGCTGCATTGAAATTATCTCTGCAGTTACTGCATTCTGCTTTTCCACTGATTAGTTACAACTGGGTCTGTCCAGTGGCATGAATAATCTATTATATATGGAAAACAGTGTATGTTGTATTATCTTATGAATTATTTCACATCCCTGAAATAGGAATATAGTTTTATAATGCCACTGTCTGAACACTGGCTTTTTTTTACCCCTGCCCTTTCCTTCCATTTATGATAATATTTCAAGTCAAGCTGGAAAATAATTCTGGGGAACAAATTGCTTTTATAGCATGAAAAGGCATGCTTTAATCCTACTTATCTTTAGATAATGAGCTCTAAAAACTTATGTACTGTGTGATGTTCATAGTTGCATTAATGGATAAATAATACTAATAAACTGCTGTCTGGAGCAGTTTGAGCCAAGCAAGTGCTAGAAACAAAAGAGCATTTGAAACTTCAAGCAATGGATGATGATATGTTAACTAATACTGAATTTAGAAACATTGCATCCTTATTAAATGTTTGTTCTGTCAGATATGCCATGCTGCTAAATTGATGAGATAATTTCAGATAAACATGACATGATGTGGAATGCTGTCTTGTAGAACACTTTGGGAGCTGTTTTCCCCCTGAAAAAAGGCTGCCTGTCTAAAGTGGTGGTAAAATCCCTGACTTTAACATTAAGATGCTCAGAATTCAGATCAAACTGCCATTAATCCTAGATATTATTCTTTCTTGACCATAAAATCTCTTGAGGCCTGTAGATGTCTGTCACTAGTAATTATGCAGTTATTTAATCCTGAACACTGATACATCACCTGGCATTAAAGCTCTGCAAAAATGTTAAGTAGAGATTTTTTAGAAGTCTTTTGGATGTGGACTGGATCACTTGGAGCATTTGCAGGAATGAGACGGCGCTGTTGAGGTAAAAGCAATAAAGGAGCCCTAGAATTAATTTTTTTTACTCTCCCAAATTTTGAACTTGAATTTTTCAGCTTTTGGTAGCTGCTGAATCTCCTATAGTGTTTCTGTTGATGAGCTTGTACCAGTTTCTACAAAATAATCAGATTTTTGCAGTGTGACAGTGAATAGCCTTGTGGTTTGCATATTCAGTATCAGTGCTTGTTTCATTTAAAGTTAGGATTCTTTTCTCCAGTGGAAGAGACAGAAGAAGCCCAGTTTTGTGTGTTTACCCCAGCCACCCCAGCAGACCTTTAGCTGACTGTGTCAGAAGATATTCTAGATAAAATGTGCTTGCAATGTATTAAGGGTTCACAGAGAGGCAAGGAAGACCTGATGTTATGAAAGACTGACTTTCTTCCTTTAAAGCAATATGATACAGAAGAGCAACTTCTTTAAAAAAAAGTTGGAAAAAATCTCACAATGGATGGACGTAGTAATTAGTCTCTGAGGAGAACAGGACACAAATCCCATCAGTGAAACAAATGCTGGAAAAAGGGAAGTGGTTAAAAACATTTATGGTGGTGCCTAATAAGACAGTGAGGTGGGACTTCCCTTTCAGGTGTGAGACCTTGGTGAAGATAACAAGAATAATGTGACTCCAAACCCACAACCTTGTGTTTCATGCCACGGTGTGCTTTAAGAGAAGTCTGCTTTTCTTCATCAGATTTGAGAGACACATGGTATCTGACTTTAAATTATGTAATAACATAACTCGTATTGTCTATTTAAACTGTGGCTGTGTTATGAGTAAATAAAAGGGAAACAAGAGATAATGTCATGAAAAGGGAAGAAAAATATTTTTGAGCCATGAAAATGGTTTGGCACCTTTCTCAATATTCTTGGAAGTTTACATGGAAACAGAAAAAGGTCAGTCTTATTTTTGTTCATGGTGTATTTTTTCTTCTGTGTTGATTTTTATTTTAAAATTCCTTTTAGACACTTTCAGGAGCAGAGGCAGAAAGCTGAGGGAGACAATATTTAAATAGCTTCTCTAGTAGACCTCAAACAGATAAACTCCGACTTAAGACTGGATTATTTTTAATCCAGTCTTATTTTTTTAGTTTGGCATTTTCATCCCACACACCCTGATGCTTCTGTAGTTTGGGTTTTTACTCTGCTCCGTCCTTTCCCACTCTAGATTACCTTGGCAAGCATGGAGGTTTTTCCTACATGGCTATTATCTGGGCTGATGAGCCTGAACGATGTATCCCTGGGACCTGAGGCACCTCCTCCTGATGACTTTTTCCAGTGGAGACATCTTTCAGAGTTGATCCTGCCAGTGTCTTCTCCATCACTTTGCTGTGTTTTTGCCCTCTTCAGTGAAACCTGTCCATTCTGAAGATACTGCCCTGAGCTATCAGTCTCTTTGCAATGGACTGAAATCCTCGTTTATCAAAATAAATCTGTCTGCCTCACTAGTAACACAAACACGATTTACTTTGTTGGTATTTTTTGCTAGAATAGATGCCAAATTCTAACCAGCTAGGAGACATATGCATAGAGGCAAGTGTGGGAAGAGAAAGTGTTTGCATAGAAATATGTGCAGAAGAAATATAGTGAATGTGGGCTGGGAATAACCTTAGAGCTCTAGTGCTTGACAAGCTCCTCCTAACAGGAGGTGCAGTTTGCCTTCTGTGCTCAGTAGGCATTCACACCTCTCAGGAGATTCCAGACTGTCCTCAGCATGTGCTAGGTCTGACAAAGGCTCAGGTGTGCCTGGGCTGGAGGAAGAAGTGCCATGTCCATGCTCATGGATGGATGACATGACCTTTAAACTCTCTTTGAACTCGAACCATTCTATGACACTGTGTTACTGAGGTGTGGAGGCAGAGGAATAATTGATCTGGATGACAGATAATATAAAAGAGGTACAGGAAAGCTGTAGGAGGAGTGGTAGAGTTAAGAGGAGCTATATTTAGACATTTAGAAAACTAGTAAACATACAGTAGAAAAAAAATTACCAGCCTGTGCTAGAGAGGGAGAGAGAATAACAGGGAAAATACATGTAAAGGAGAAAAGCTGAGGAACATAACTTAGCCACACACTGTGCAGGCTAATCACTACTATTGGATGAATATAATCTGTAAGAACTGTCTTACTTAAAATACAGAGAACGCTCCAAATCCTGTGGGTTTTTTCCTGACTTTAGTCACTATTTTGGGACCAGAGGGCCTCAGAACAGGTGCAGGCTTTGGATGCAGGAGACCCCAAAATATCCTGGGCCCAGAATTACCTGAACAAGGTGATCTACTTGAAGATGTCCCTGCTCATTGCAGAGAGCAGGGGCTAGATGACCTTTTCTGACCCAAACTATTCTGTTATTCTATCATGGTCTGTGGAGAGCACATTCTGTGCTCAAATCTTTACTGAGACCAGTACTTAGAGCTGAACCAAAATCTAATTTAATTTTTCCTGACTGAATCTTAATCTGGAAATTTATTTTAAATGTGCTTCAGGGAATAACTCAATTGACATATATAATTTAAAACAAATGAACTAAACTCAGGAACTGTAGCAGATCCCACCTCATGGGCTATTTTTGTCTGTTTTTTGCTATTTGATTTGACTTAGTCTTTTTGTTCACACTTTGTTAAAATGCAGCACTGAGGTGTTGTTCCTGTGCTTCAGCCCTCCTGCAGCCCAGCCCTAGTGAGACACCTGGCTGTGCCATCCTGCTGACAGAGTATGACCTGTGGATTGACCTTGAGTCACCCTGCAGTCCTTCCTATCGGTGCTGCTCTGCAAGGAAAGAAAACTGTGCAAGTGCTTTTTCTGGTGCAGCTTATTCTCCTGTTTTGAGGGAGGCAGGTTCTATATTTGGGAATAAGAAGTGTCAGTGTCTGACAGAAAGGGCCTTATGCTATCCAGCCAGCACAAGGTTATTGCCAAGGTTATTGTTAGTTGTCCTATTTTTCTTTATTTTACAGAGCTGAGGAGCTGCACAGGTCTGTCAGCCACTCTTATTCTCCACTGAGACTATTATTTTCCTACTGAACAGCTTGCATGCATTTCTAGTACAGCTAACAGTGAAGACAGGAGGAGTTGACACATTGAGGCTCCTCAAAAACTTGTATAAAACTTCTTGAGCCACAGCCTGACTACAGTGGTGACCTACAGCTGTCAGTTTTGGATGTTTGGCTCCCATTGCCACCCTCTGGTTGTTCCTTTTCAAATTGAACCCCTTGTTTTTTACAGATAAATATGATCATTGCTTGAATGCAAACAATCCATACACTGTCATCAGTTCTTAAGGCTGATAATGTACTTTTTAAGGTTCAAGTTTTTTTCCTTTTTCCCTGGCCAGGCTGAATCAAGCCTATGGATTGTACATGGTGGCCTGATACTTTACATTTTCATGACTAGAGTGTCAAAGTTTTGGGTTATGTTACACACAGACAAAGTGTTAAGAAAATGGCTGATTATTTCAGTGTGGGAAGAATTTGATGTGTGTGACATTCAAGACATGAAAGTTGATGTTGGTTTTGTGCATGGGATTTAGTGATGTAATTTAGGCTCCTTCCCAGTAAAGCCATGAAACTAATTTAGGCTTGTAGTGTTTTCAAGGGGGAAAAGTGACTTTAATCAGTCCAGTTATCAAAATCTGTGTCTCATTGATCAGAAGCATGTGTTGCTTGTTATATGGAAAATTGAAGAAATCTCAGTTACAGGCTCATATTGTATTCTGACATAAAATAGTTATTTCATTACCAAGGAAGTAGGTCTGATACCACAAAATTTTTTTTGCTTCATCAAGGTAATACACAGTAGAATAACTGAATCCTTAAATGACAAATGTATGTGAGCAGTCATAGCAAGGAGCAAAGCAAACCAAGTGACACTTAAACAGAATTGTTTCTAATTAGCAGAATCCCACACTTTTCCAGAGATTTAAAAAGCAAAGTGATTTAAAGGTTCAGAGGGTTGGAGGACCTCTCCTCTGAAGACATTCAATAAAAGCTGGAGTTGTTCAGCCTGGAAAAGAGAAGGCTTTGGGAGACCTTATTGTGGCCTTTCCAGTACTTAAAGGGGGGACTTATGAAGATGAAGAGAAAATTTTTACATGGGTAGATAGTGATGGGACAAGGCAGAATGGTTTTACACTGAAAAAGAAGAAATTTAGATGAGGTGTTGGGAAGAAATTCTTTGCTCAGAGGGTGGTGAGGCACTGGAACAGGTTGCCCAGAGAAGCCATTCCACAAAGTGTTCAAGGCCAGGTTGGATGGAATCCTGAGCAGCCTGATCTGGTGGGTGGCATCCCTGCCCATGGCAGGGGAGTTTGAGCTACACAGTCCTTAAAGTCCCTCCAAACCAAGCCTTTATATTATTTTATAAATATCAAATACCCATATAACAAATACTTTACATGACAGATGGACCATCAATACAGCTTAGCTAATCACCAAAGTATGGCCTACTCACCAAATAACTAGTGGGAGTATGCTACTATGATTTTAACCTTTATTTGTGTTGTGTCATCTGAAAAGGTATGCATGTATGAAGTGTTTGTCCAGGAAATTTGCAATTGTAATAGTTGACAAAAATAGTTGACAGTTATTATGACCTTTGTTCCAAGTAGCAGTTAACCCTAACTGCCATGTACATGTAATAGTACTGTAATATAATAAATTGTGTATTATGTCTTTGGTGTGTTCATAACAGCATCCAAGCTGGAGTTTCTTAGCTGAGAAATGTGTCTGCTGTGTAGGGTCAATTATTTCTCCCTAATCGTGGGTGATGCTGTGACATTTCTCAACTTAGGGGAAGAGCATCCTGCCAGCGTGATGTCTGACTATGATCTGATGAGAAGGTGCTTTGGCAGTGGGGATGGTCAGACTAATGGAAATATCTGCTTACATTTGTTTTCTCAAAATGCAGAAAAAAGATCAGATTTAGTCTGCTCTGCTTATACTAGCAAAAATGTGTGCTAATTATCTTTACATATGTGTATACACCAGTGTAGTTGGCAATGGCAGTACCTGCTAATTATTATGTGCCAGTGTGAATACTTCTGCTGGAATGGGAGAACACCTGGGTTGATGCAAATGCAACATTAGAAACTGCTCCACTTCTTTACAGCTGCTCTGTTCCCATACCTCCAGGCATCTAGCTGTGTTTTTATCAGATCCCGATGGGTTTTCTGCTCCCACATTGCCTTTTCACGTTCTTGCTTTTTCATGCAGCTGTTTTGCACCAAACTAAGAGGTAGGGAAGTTTGGGTGTTACCAGTATGCTTGAGCACACCTGCACTTGTTGTTTGTGGGTGTGTTGGCAGAAGGGAAAGGTAATGAAAAGTAGATGCTATCAGTTTTACAAAAGGTGTTCTATTTTGATTTATAGCTGTTGGTCACTGCCTAAGCTGATAATAATATGCATAGCTATGTTTAGTCCTGCTAGGCTCCTCCTCAAAATGTCCTTTTCAAACCAGTAAGGTCAGCCAGGTCTTCCACTTAGCCCTGGTGGCTTCCTGACTGTATTAGTCAGCAAATGAAGTGCCCATGTTTTATCTACCTTGACAGTTTCAGGGTTTGTTTGTGTTGTTGTTGTTTTTGTTTTGTTTATTTGTTCTTTGTTTTGCTTTTTAAGAAGTCATTCTTGTACTATTTCATTCACTGACTACTAGCTCTGGTAGCTGTTGACTGTTTTATAAACAGTTCAGAGAATAAGGCCAGCTCACACAAAAGTTGGACCTTTTTGTGAGTTGGACCTTATTTCTGCAGCAGAGTGCCCTCGAGGGCACAAGAGCTATATCTTGGAGGTGATCTGAACATATAATTTTTTCCCTATTATGCTCTTTGCAATAGATTTTAAATATTTATAAGATACTTAAAAGGAAATACATTCTCTCTGACTAGTTCCTCATCATTCACAGCACTAGGTCACAGAACATTTCCCTACCCCCATTATTTACCATACAAAATGATTGTTTTATTTTTAAAGAGTAAAAGGAAGAGTGGGGAAAAGGGTAAAACTCTCACAATGATTAGCCAGTTTGCATACAGGAAAACCAAATACAGCTGGTAGAATAAAACCATTCATTTCCTCTTCAGCTAAGCTTGTTTTCTACATTTGGTTTTACCAAACTTACATAGTCTAGTGTTTAAATTACTGAAGTTTGTTTCCTGTCTTTTAAAATTATCAATCTGATAAATTATAATAGCTTGTTTAATAGTGGGGCCTAACACCCTGAGTTCTGTTTAGTCCCATATTGTATAGAGGCAAATGTAGAAATGTGCTCCTTCCCAAGGGATTCATGGTCTAAATGTGTGACAAGGCAAAAACTGGGCAAGCACATGGTCATGTACATGTGAAAGAAACAATCAGCAGAGAAACTGTATTTTAGCCAGTAATTGTGTTAGGCTAGGCCTGAGTGGGGATCTGTGTTTGGCAACACAAGCAGAGCCTGAAATTAGTTGTAGCCAATTTTTATGTAACAGAATGTCTGAAATGCCATTTCTCTTGAGAGGGTAAAGTGTCTCTATGTGATCTTGTGCATCTGCGCTTTGGAGGATGGATTCTTGGATCCAGCCCTTCACTTGAAAATCCTTGGCTGTATCCAATGTCTTTTTAAAGCAATTAGCATAGAAACAGCTCTAGAATCTGGTCTTGAGGTGGTGCTGCCATGGGTCTTCAATTCACAAAGTTCCCTTGCTTGTACTTTGCTCCTTTCCCAGTGGCAGGCTTGAGCAGCCCTCTTCAGAGGCTGCCATCAGGGATGTGATTTTGATTTGTGAGATGTGTCCTGGAGACTGAGGATTGAACTGAGCTGGGAGCTCTAATTTATGATGGAATTCTCTAACTCTGAGTACTGTGTAAAGCAATCCCTGCCTCCTCTGTGGTTTTGCCTGGGAGTTGATCTGGGTGCTGTCTTCTGGCCACTTTCTCTTAGATTTCCATTTACAGAATCAGATGATTTAAGCCTGCTTAAATATAAAAGTACTTTCTAGATATGTATTGTATTTTTCAACTGCATATATATATAAAGGCTAATTTTGTTAGCCTCCTGGAATAATGCAATTTTTATTGTATCAGTTTTATGGATGCTGTTATCAATGAGAAATCCTACTTGAGGCATTAGAAAAATCGAAAATGTCAGATGGTGAGCATGAAAGATGCAGCATGATTGCTGTAGGATTTAGTCTGTGAGAAAAACTTGATAAGCCAGAATGCTTCCTAAGTATATTCTGAGGTCATTTGTTCTGTTCAGCCTGGAGGAGACTGAGGGGAGACCTTATTGCAGTCTACAACTACTCGTGAGGGAAAGAAGAGGAGCAGACACTGATCTCTTCATTGTGGTGTCCAGAGACAGGACCCGAGGGAATGGCCTGAAGCTGTTTCAGGGGAGGTTTAGGCTGAGTATTAGAAAAAGTGCTTCACCCAGAGGGTGTTTGGGCACTGGAACAGCTCCCCAGGGAAGTGGTCACAGCACCCAGCCTGACAGAGCTCCAGAAGCATTTGGACAATGCTCTCAGGCACAGGCTGTGACTCTTGGGGATGGTGCTGTGCAGGACCAGGAGTTGGACCTGGTGATCCTTGTGGGGCCCTTCCTACTCAGCTTCTTCTGTGATTCTTTTGCCAAGTCTTTTGTCAGACAGTGCTACTCGCTTGCAGCATAGCAGCACTCTGTACACTATGGAATCAAGCTCTTTGTTGGCCCATCTTCTGAAAGCTGTTGCCACTTTTATTTGCCTGTGAGTTCTGTGCAAAAATAATTTATTTGACTTCTGAAGAAATTTGGGGCCAAAGATAACAGAACCTTTAAAATATGCTGTTGAAAGACTTTGAATCTTTAGGTGACCTTGGTGAACAGAGGAAGATGGAAAAGGAGAGAGAGGTGGAGATCTCACATGTTTTAGATATTGTTAAATTCTTGTAAGTTAAAATAAGAAAATAAAACTTAGGAAATCAGCACTGAAGTCTAAGCAGCTTAACTCCTATAATTCTATCATTCTACCTTATTGAAAACTCTTGGTTGCAAATCAGTTCTATGGAAAGGCTTAGTGCTTGTTTTTTGATTGTTTGTTTTTTCCCTGTTGAGTCTTTGGAAGTGGTTATGAAGAGACACTTCTGGAGTTTAGCAGGTCTTCATCCTTTAAGTATGCCATACATTTTTACTTCAGGGACCAATATTCTGAAAATAGACTTGGATGCCCGTGGAGATTGCCTCAAATACAGGACTGGAGTGTTTTGTGTATATGCATTTGGGCAGGATTTAGGCCAGGCAGGATATGTGATCTCATTTCTGGTATTCAACTGTAGCTTAGTGTGCTCAAAAATCATCTTGTCCTGAATATTTCAGATGCTTCTGATTTGTTTATAGCATATGAAATATTGCTAGTGGCAAGTATTGTGGTGGTATTGTTGTAGTGCTCAGAACATCAAACTCTCTTAATACCAAGAAAATTGGATAAAGCCATAAGCAGTTAGAATGAGTCAATGATTCTCATTTGCAAAAACAAAAGTAAAAAAACCCACCCAGCAAAAACTATGCCCTTGCCCCCCACAAAAAAGAAACTAGCACCAAAAAAACCCCAAACAAAAAACAAACTACCCCCCCACCCCCCCAAATCCAACACATTGACCAAGGAAATTGCTTAAAGTTGTCAGGGTGTTGTGCTTTTGTGTTTGACCATTTAATGGCATAATCTGCAGCTTTTATAGGGAAACTGCTAGATGTCAGTGTGCTCTCCCTCTCAAACCAAATTAATCCTTATGTTTTCCAATTAGTTCTCTCTTCCCAAATCCCCCTCTTTTTGCTGCTTGCCTTCCACTCTTCTTGTTCTTCCCATACCATTAGCCTGCATTTTCACATTTTGTTGTGCCATTTTCACCTGTGTTAACTGTCTTTGATCCAGTTTTGTACTCCTATATTTCTTCTGTACAGTGTCTTTTTCTAGACCTCAGAGTGGAAATTGGCAAGCTTTTATGTGCTACATTGGGAAACTTATGGGTTGGAAAGAAACACAGTTCTGTTCTGCCACTAGTGCTTATCACAGCTCAGCGTTGTCATTAGAAAAGTATTGTGGAGTACTGTGAAGAGAGATGATTTATATTGTGGAATGCTGAAGGCACAAGAGTGAATGTCCAGTAAGTTTTAACCTACACAAGGAGAAAAAAAATAATCCTACCTTTCCGTTTGCACTCCATCGACTGCGTGAAAGATTTGTTTTAAATGTCTTGGTCCTGCAAGAGTAAAACACTTTGCAAGTGGTTTCTTCACATGCACACATAAGTAAGAATGTACCTCTGAGGCATTAACTGTCTACTGCAAACAATGTGGAAATAGAACAACCTCCTCTTGGTACCATTGTGAATTTTAAATTTAGACAGTGATCAAATAAATCACTTGAGTAGTATGCTCATCCCCCTTGAGCTGAACTGGAATGCTAACCTGCTTAAATTGAGCATAAGCTTTGCTACAGTGGATTAGGGCTCATGTGAAGTGTTTAAACAACAACAGTAAAATTAGAAAACTTTCAAATATGCAGTATTATGGGACTTTTTTCCTATGCTTTTTCTTTTTTCTTTCTGGGATCTGGGATATTTATAGTATAATTTAAAACTTCATATGTGCTTGTCAGATTCACCCTTCAGATTTTCACAAACTTTGAAACTTAAGAAATGCCTCTGGCATTGCAATAATATTCTAGATATTGGTAGAGCTATTGCTCTTTCAGACATGTGCTCCAGATAAATGGAAAGCTAAACAAAATGTTTTTTGTTAAGAATTTCTAAAGAGACAAATAAATTAATGAGATAATTGTAGAATTAAGTATAACAATACTGCAGTGCAGATGCTTTTCCTCCTTTAAATATACAAATATTTTCAGTGAGCCATACAGATTTGTGTGTGCATGCAAACCTATAATGACCATTAATCACCAAGTCGAGCTAATTTCTATGAAATGGGCAGCATATTTTGCTGTGAGTTTTAGAAATTGGGCCATGTGCTTTCTTTCATTCTCAGCATCTCTCTGCATGAAAATATACGTGTAGCTTACACTACAAACCACAAATCCACACAGAGTTATGCTCGCACCATTCCTGAAACCTGCAAGGCTTTTCTTGTAAGAGAGTGAAGTTTTCATTGTCCCTTGAGATCCCTTTCAGCAGAATAGTCCTAGGATCTAAGCCAGGGTAGTTAATTCCTGAATTCAGCATCCACAGGCAGTGAGGCTGGGGAGGGAAAGTACAAGGCAGCAAGGACAGTACAAGCAACGTGATCAACTCTGCTGCTGCTCTTTTTGCTGTACTCTCGTTACATACATGTTCTTTGCAGTTATGATTTTCAGAAATTATGGGCAACTCTGGCAAATTCTTATTAAATTTCACTATCTAGCTTCCAGGTTTGAAAGTATCCCTGGCTGTGTAGGTAGTTTCATGGTTGCTGTTTGCCTACAAATTCAAGAGGACAACACTGCATAGTGTCAGACCCATGGGTGATATTTAGAAGGGTTTCTATTAAAAGCCTGATATATGATAGAAAACTAAATGCAAATCTAAGTGGCCTGGATGTCTGATGTGACCCATTGCTGAGGAGAACCTGGGATTTTTTCAGCCTTGATTCACTGTTGTTCTGTTGCCCTTAGAGCAGGTCACTTAAGTTGTCCTGTATTGTCACCATTTCATATCCTTCTCAGAGCTTAATGTTTGTGCTGCACTTAGAAGATTTATAGCCCTGTTCAATCTTACTATGCTGTTGCAAAGGGTTGAATGTTTCTGTACATCTCTTAAAGGTGTGATCAGTACTTTATGTAAAGTGAATAATAAAGCTTATGAGGAAAGGAGTCATGGTGTGTTTCTGTTTTTATGTAATCTTTTACTGGGATCATTTTATGTCCTTTTTGCATTCTATTTTCTTTTAAAATACAGCTATCATTATTAATTAGTTAGAAGATTCCTACTTTTAATTTTTGTTCAGATCTCCAATAATCTTACTTGCTGTGTAGTTCTGTCCTTATTTATTTTGTGTAAGCCATGGTCTAAACATTTATGCATACAGTGAAAGTAAAATGAAAAATAAAATCCATGGTCCATTTATGAAAGGATACAGATTTCATTTAACAAATTCAGAAGAGGTAGCTTGTTTAACTAAACTTTCAAGTGCATTCTTGACTGCTGTACATTCCTTTTGTCTGTTTAACAAATTCTATAGTAGTAGGTTAGCTATAGGGTTGTCCTTTTATTTACTACTGGGTTTTATTTGTTTATTTTGAATCCTCTAGGAAATTATCATAATTCTGTAGAAATGTAAAATGAAAATGCCAAAAAGGAGAGCTGCTGAGAGTCACAGCTGTTGGTAAGTTGTCAGCATACTCTTTATAACATATTCAATGATAACTGGTTTGATTGTCAACTTCTGTCTGATGTGTGCAATTGGCTTTTGACCCAAAAATAGACAAACTATTCTGTATTTGCTCTTAAACTTGAGTTAAAAGTATCCTTCTTTTCATTTGTATTAGGAAATTTTTCCTTTTCTGCTTACTGGTGATAGTTTGGAGAATGGATATTAGTCCCATAAATTGCATTCAGACATCTTAATTAATGCCCTTTTTACCATCATCTTTGCTTAGCAACATCCTTTCTGAGATATTCTGGGAAACTTAATACTTTTCTGGTGTGTAAACAGTCTTCATAAATCAAGGTATGTTCCCATATCCTTCTTGCTTATGTTTTTTAATAGTTTTTATATTACTCTGAGACAGAAACATGAAGCCTTTACACACCTATTCACTCCAGCTTATTGCACAACACAATTACCAGTGAGACTCAGTCTCTGGAATATGGCTTACCATGCTGGTGTAGATAGTTTAAAGTGAATAGTGTCTACATGGTTGTCATGGATCCAAGCAGCAAGTAGCTTTCACATTCCAAAATAACCTAGAATTTAAACAAAATTATTAGGTTCTGAGAGGTCCATATTATCATTTTCTGTTTCTTTTAGTTGTTGAAAACATGCTCAAAATTCATAAAAACATCTCAAATTCATAAAACCAAAATAAAAATGAAATTATCTAAACCTGCTTTGGCATAGACCATAGGTATGCTTCAGATCCAGGGTGTGTTTCCTCCTGAATAAAATCAACCTTTTTTGGCACAGTTATTTGAGCAGTTATTTCCCTTCCTTCTTGTGCTGCTCTTGAATCTCTTTCTGGGCTTTTGGTTTTAAAAGTTGTGTTTGTCTTCCACTGAAAGGTGCACGGGGTGCTGCATTCTCTGAGCAGGCTGGGCAGTTGTCACTCTGTCACACCTATGGTCCTGCTCCATTAGGAGCTCCCACCCTGAGACTTTCAAGCACCACACACAACTCTCTTTGTATCATCTGTGAAGTTGAGTGCTTTTCATAAAAGCCTCCCTCACCCGAAGGATCAAAGAGAACTAACACATTTTACTCAAACTATACAGGGCTTAATTATTTCTTTCTGGAAATCATAACTTGATCCTCCAGGCTGAGCTGAAGATCAGTTGGTTGTAGACATTAGATGTTTTCCTTTGGTGCTAAAAATGTTAGAATTCTATGCTGTCTGCTAGAGTTTCACCAAATGCTTAGCTATCAATAGTGGTTTTAATTGCCCATTTAATTCAAATGCCCTAAGGTTTGCATTCCCTTTATAGTTTTCTTCCCTTCTCTAGCAACCTTGGCCCTTGTGCTTTTGTGGTACTATTCAAATATTTTTTCTTCTGCAAAGTCTGTTGTCCAATGGCTTTTTGGGAAGTCTTTTTGATGAGTTCAATTCTTCATTGCAATTTAATTTTCAGTGGAACAAAACTCTGATTTCCATGCATTCTTTGTGATTGTGCCCATGTGTTCCACTATGATTGTTTACATATTCTTATATTGATATGCTCTCATTGCATTTTTATGATAAAACTCTGTTTAACCTTGCTAGGAGTGGATTCAAAGCTTTTAAGATGCTGTTCTAAGTTCAAGAAAAGGAGTAGTTTTGTGAAATCAAAGTTGAATTTGAAAATCCTGAATTGTTTCTATGAATGCTTGGAGTTAAATAATTCTCCAAGTGTCAAACTGCACACTTCTCTCTCAGACTCTATGGGTGAGAAGAAGGAGATGTAGGTAATTATAGTTGTCTTGGGTCTTAGTTCACTGAAGGAATTGAGGAGGAAGAGATATGAATAGTCAGTTTTCTTTCACAAAAAGTACATAGGAATTATAATCATGTTGAGGTTATTTATTCTGTCAAACTTGCTTGAATTTAATTTTTTATATGTATCAGCATGTCAGCTCTTGAATTCTGTCATCACTTTGCTCCTTGTAAATATCAAACTTTTTCACCAACAACATGAAGAATGTAAGTAGGTAAGATGCTATGCACCAGTTAACATTTAATGAAGATTGTTTAATAATTCTTTGAAATCTGACCAATCTCCCTGATTCGTGAAGCACCTCATCAGTAACCAGAAAGGCATGGGTTGTTTCCTTAGTGGTAAAAACAAGCTGACAAAAGGAGAGCTCTTGATTCACAGCTGAAAACAGGCTCTTTGAAAGAGCTCTGTGGTCTTGCCAGTTGCACAAGAGTTTTCATGGAGAATTGCTATTTTTCTATTAGCTAAGGCACCTTGGGGTCGTGCTGTCTGTTTAGTTCATTCTACAACCCATTATCACATAACCACATTCATGCCTAGATAGAGGCTCTTAGTCATCTGTTAGTGAGGCCTCTTTGGGCAGAAAGAGTTTTATGTTTGTTTGCTCCACGACTTTTATAGACCATGCTGGATACTTTTTACTTCTTCCTGGTAACTGGTGATCATGAGCTGTTTTAGATGGTAGTATCCTTGTTCTTGGCAGACTTTTGGCTGTCTGGGCTATGAATCACAACAAAATAAATTTGCCTTATGTTTTACAAAGTGTTGTGCAGAATCATAAAATAATTGATTGAAAGACAGATCCAGAGTTCTGGCCCAGCCTTTCCCTCTGTCAATATAGGCCAATGTAGATCTACAGCATGGTATGAGACATATAACACCCAGGTTTAGCTCATTATTGCATGGGAAGCTTTGATCTTTTTGGCCATGTCTGCAGAAGCAGCATATGGCTCTGCTGGGCAGGTAATACAATGTCAATATAATCTGTCTATGTTTATATAGTTCTTTATTAGTAAAAATCTTGCAGGAACCGACGGTGAAAGTTCAGTACCCAAAATTTTCCATTTCTGTAACAATTTCCTGTTCCCAGCTTGTGTGTTCTGATTGCTTACCTCCAGTATTCAGCCCCAAATGGTAGCAATTTGCCTCCTGTTTAAAGAACCTAGAAGAAGAAATAAACACACTAGTGTATTACTGTATATTTATATTTGCATATATTATTATGTGCAATATAGAGACATTGATATTTCCCTCTAGAAGGAGGTGTTTGTGGCAATTTCCTTAGGTCTGTTATTAGAGAAATTTTTCTTGTTACTGTAGATTGCACTGTACTGCAGGTGCCACGTCCTCATTTTGGAGTTTTTGTTGTTAGGACAAGTAAATTAATTACTGGATAAGAAATGTTTTATGATTTGGGATCTCTTTCAGCTTTATCCTATGAGTTGCCTGGGCAGGCACAGGGATGTTGATGTACACAACTTCAGTAGCCACTATTCAGTCAGCACTGAGAAACCATGACAGACAATTCTCTGCATGGGACAGGTATTTTTCTTCCTTTGTAGAAACTGAGAATGTGCAGCCTTTTGTATGTTTAGAATCATCCTATCCAGATGCTTCAAAATTAATTAACAAGAAGGAGTGAGCAAAACCGGTTCCTGCAGCTGTCACTGCCCATAAATCATCTCTGTTTTTACTTTTGAAGCAGGACAAGAGCATGAATTTAATTAATGGGTTTGACTTGCTCTGGAAAAACACAGTAGAGAAATCACCCTGCCCACACCTTTCACAGATGCTGTAAACATACAAATGTTATTGTGTTTTTACTCCTGAATGCTTTCCAGCATCATTGTGCTAGATACAGTTGAATGCCTCAGGCAAGTGGCAAAGCAATGACTGCAACAAATCCTTGTTCTTTAGACACCCAGATCAGAGAGCAGCAGTTTAGCTCCTGTTTTCTTGGTTCCAGCTGACTTCTGCTTAACAAAGGCATTAGTAATGACTGCTGCAGACAACTCCAGGGGAAAACAAAAAGAGTGGGTTTGTCTGTTTTCCATGATTGGGAATTTAATTATAATATGAAAAAAATACCAATTAGATTTATTCTGTCACTCTGGCTAAAAAAAAAAAAAAAAGAGAGAGAAAACCTCTTTTTTGAAAGAACTGTCTCTGCAATGCATCACCAGGAATATCTCTGGGTTGTTTGATTTTTATTACATTTTTAGTTCTATCTTATTAAGTGCAAAGAGATACAGAAACTTTCAGGCTGGATCAGACCCCAGTTCAGTGCTGTAGTCAGCAGCAGGTACCTCAGGAGGAATTGTGCAAGCCCCCTTGGTATTGTGGGGAGCTGGAATTACATAACATCTACATCACATCAATAATGGCTTTAAGTCTCTTGTGTCCGAAGTCTTACTTTCTCCTACAACATTTAACTTGTTAAAAGTTAAATTTGATTTTGTCATGTTCACTGTTGTGATGCTGGATAGCATTTAGGTTTTTTCTATGGAAACTCATTATACTCTTTCCTTTGGTAACACATTTATAGATGGCAATTGCCCAGACTTGTTATGCTGGAGGAGGAATTTTGTTTGCTCCTGGGCTAGTTCCTTTTTTGACCTGAATGTTCCCCTTTATTTATGTTGTTATGTAACAAGATGGCTATGCTTTCCCTTTAGTCTGCAAAGTTAGGAGTTCACTGTCTAGACAGCTAGAGGACTTGAAAAAATGTATACTAAGAAATCTGGCTTTTATATATATATATATATATCTAAGAGGGAGTTATTGAGAACATTATTTGAGCTCCTCTATATGGGGCTTTTGGTTAGTGTGGATGTCTGACATGTGGAGATCATCTCCAAGTAAATTGGAAAATAGTGGTTCTTTATTCAAATACTGAAAAATAAGCTTGAAAATACTCAAAAAGTGGTTGAATGTTGCTTTATGTGCCCTATGCATTGTGTTGCCTACAAATGAGAAAGCATTCTGAAAATTGTAGGTGCAGAATGGAGTCACCCTCCTATGGTTGCTTGAACCATGTTATGTTGTACTTAAAGTATCAATTCTTGGTATTTTCTTGTTTTGATTGCTCCTTAGAGAGTCTTCTAGGAAAGGATGTATCTGGGGCTTCAAAGAGAGCTGGGCCTCTAAAATTCAGAATACTATTGCCAGACCTGTAGTGAACGCACTTGTGATTATCCACCTGGAAGTTAAGATTTGGAGTAAGGGTTAGGAGTGCAAGCCACTGAACATTTTAATCTGGCAAAATCCTCAGTTCTCTCTTCCTTTCCCTTATGATGCTCATATCCTGACAAGATCCATGATCCTTGTTTTTTAAAAATTCATGCCAAAAATATCCATGACAAATTTAAGTTAAAAAATACTTCTTATTTTCTACATTTAAATACTGATACACAAATATAGCTGCACTGGCCAGACACTGGCACTAGAAACACAAAGAATGCCAGGCACTGAGCAACTAGTCTTTGTGTTTGTTATAAGAGAACATTTCATCTAACTGTAGAGTAAATATTTTATCTGCCTTTTCTATGTACAACATTGTCAATGAAGACTGCTATTTTTAAGAATTATTATTACAGCTGTATTTGACAGCATTTTATAACTTAAAAAGAATTTTGTCATTCTGATTTCATCAAACACAACTGTGTGCAAACGCCATTTTGCACACCCTGAGGTCTTATGTAAGGGTGATTGGAAAAGTAAATAATAATCCCATCTGCATTACTGGATAAAGCTGTTTTCAGTATAGGGAACATAGAAGAGGCTGCATTTCTTCTACTCCTTTTTACCTAGGTTTGCAGCATGTTTTAATATGAACTATAATTTACTGCTCTTTAGCCATTATTGCTGCATGTTCTGCTGTGTCTTCTCCATGGCAGTGGGCCTTCCTTCAAGGAGAAGAAACTTGTTTGGTCCTTAGGCTTGTCCTTAGTGAAGCTGCACTGCAAATATATTCATATGATTAGCTTATCTTGTCAGCCTTTATTTAGGTTGCAGGTATCTTGCTTTAGGGCCTGTTTCTCTGTTAACAGTGTTCCCAGACACCCAGGCATCTCCCAGTCTCTGACTGTTTTCAGTGGTGACAAAGCAAATCACTTTTTAACTACAAAAATTAGTAAGGTTTCTGAGGAGTGTAATTCACTGTCAAAAGCTTTTTTTTTAGCAAATAGCTATGGGGAGCCACCTCTAGAAATAGGGTCTCCCTCTCATGTTTTTGAGGATGTGGAAATGGATGACTTTAAATCATGGGCTGTAATTTAGACAGTGAAGTTTCCAGACTGATTCTGTAAGTAGAAAAATCCCTTGAGGAAACATAATATATCTATAATCCTGTCAGTCAGAAGATTAGAGAGTCAATCAAAAACTAACACAAATGGCTTAATAGTAGAGATTGTGCTAACAGAGGTAAGAAATTTAGCTGAAGTCTTTTGCTTAAGGCTATGGAAATTGGGTGACTTTGAAAAAGGGTGTTTCTTTTCCAGAAGATGTAGTAGAAAAATGTTCTGAGCCATAATTAGTTGAACATGATACCTCTATTGCAGCATTTGTAGTAATTGTAATTACTTAAATTTGTGGTTGAAAGAATCCCAATGTGCTTAGCATTTGGTTATATGTTTGGATAACATATGTAGCCTTTAGGGCTCAGATTTCAGAGTGGGACTTGTTCATTATAATTTGTAATTATATGAATATTATATTGACACTATTAAAGAATGAGCCAATGTGAAACAGAGGTGCTTCAGATGACATTTTGAATCCTCAGTGCTAGGAAACAGACTTATGAGAAAGTTCTCATAATTTTTGTTATATGCACATGTGTGTATATATACACGTATATATGCATATATATATGCACACATATATGCATACATATATGTATGTATATAATCCTACTTCCTGTAGTCAGTGTGGGAAGCCTTACACTGCTAAATTTAGTTTTTAATAATGTACATTCCTCTAGAAAGATAAGTGAATTGCAGTGGCTGCTGCTTCTTCCTCCTGCTTTTGGTAGAGTGCATCTTCCATTTGAGAATGAGTTGGTGTAATAAACCTTTGCTAAAAATGACACATATATTTGGTTTACTATTTGGTTATGAAATATTTGCAGCCACAGTGTGAACACTCCTGTCACATCTGTGGGGTGAGGTTTGCAGTCCAGGACAGTTTGGCTGCCAACTTTCTGGTGTCTGCATCAGAGCAGCAGGGGCTCTAAGTCCTGGAGAGCCAGGACTGGAGCAGGTGTAAGGTCAAGTGAAGTGTAAATATGAGGCTTACTTAATTGTTACTGCTTTTCCTCAAGTTCCCCAACTTGTGTGTGGGAGCTGTAAAGCTGTACCCAAAGGCCAGGAAACCCCATTGCCAAAGTAGTCAAAGCTCTACCCTTTTCTCCTTCTACTTTCTGTGTGAGTAGAGACCAGACTGTGATGGGGCATCTCCTCTGGGTGAGAAATATGGGAGCTTTTTCTTAAAATCTAATGTTCACATAAGAGCCTAAAAGGCACGCAGAATCCTGCTGAAGCTAGCTTCTCCTCATACATTTGAAATTTCTAACTTTAATGTTGGTGTTATTTTCATCCTCCACACAAATTAAAGCTCAGGATGAACCATCAGCAGTGAGTCCTCTAAGCATAGCAGGAATAGCAAAGATGAAGATTTTGAAAGTCATTTCAGCAAAGCAGGCAGAAATGAAGACGATTTTCAAAATAAATACAGTTCCCTAATGTGGTCTCTAGTGTCTTTTCAGGGTGGGTAGCAAAGGTGTTTTTCAGATAAGATACTGCAATTCAATTAGACTGACCTAATTTTTATTTCTTCTCTTTCTGCTACAGATTTCCACACTGATATAATTTAGCTTTTTAAAAATCATGTTATGGCTTGGAAGGGATTTGGGTACAGCACTGTTAATTGACAGAGTTTAAACACAGGAAATGTTCCCTAAATCTTGTCTGGTCTGTATGCTCATTTGAGTTAAAAAACTTTAAAAGGACTTTTTTAATTTGGGCAGATGAAAGTTTTTAGAAGGAAAGTAAGTGTTGTTGCATCCCAGGGCAAATGCTACTGGGGTATGACTTATGCAATATATATATATATATAGTTTTTCAATTAGGAGTAGAGGTTATAGACCCACTTTCTGTGTTTATATAATTCTCTTTGTGCTGACTGCTCACAGTGACACACTAAGTGGCACAAACTCTCACTAAACACCTATAAACTCAGTTGTGTGCATCACATCCCACAATTAGCACAATTGGTTATGCATTTAAAGCAGCTTTATCTAGAAATAGAAATTCTTACTGGACTTTCTTCAGCAGCTTTTGTTTTCTTTCTTTAACCTAATTAAATGCTGATTTAAAATGCATTGATTACATCAACATTTGAATAAGATTATGGAGTGATGGTTCTAGGTTCCAAGTCTTTGAAATAAGTAGAAGTCCTTTTCAAAGCATGAAATCACATTTTCTTGCAAGTCATTTCTTAATTTAAAATCGCTAATCCTGTGAGACTGACAATCCAAGCAACTGTTTAAGCCTGAAGCCTAATTTGGCCATAGAAATGGCACTGGTGTGAAGCAGAAATAAACTAATAAATAATCCAGATTTAAATCAGTGCATCATTCTTTTGTGCAGAATTGTTTCAGTTTAACTATGCTAGTGCAACACCACCCTTTTTTTTTTAGAGCTGTACACATTGATCTTTCCACAAAGTGCTTTGGCAGTGGTTTTGCAGCTGAAGCAATGCTTCTGTGGCATTTAATGCAGGCTGGGTTGTCACATTCCCAGTGCCAAGAGACCCCTGCCGTGTGCTGGTGTGAGATGCCTTCCTTGGCATCTTCCTTGTTGGTATTTACTTGCAGTATGCATATGCAGGATTGAAACCAAAGGGGTGGTTTGAAATGGTGAGAGACATCCTCCCTGTTTGCAGTCTTTGTTGACTTCATATGTAAAGAAGGTCTGAAATTCAGTTATTTATTCCTCTGTTGTGGTTTTAACTTGCTAACTGATTTGTATGTAGTCCAGGGATTTTAAGCAGACAACGCAATGCAAAAGTTATTACTCAATATTTGTTTTGATTTCACATTCAGAAATGCTATGTATCACATCTTGAATGAGCTTTATCTAAATTTTGGAGTACAAGGATAGAGAAATCTAGCAGAGACTTCCTTTTTCTGCAATGCATGACAGATGACTGATACCAGTCCTTCAGTCATGTGATTTCCTTCTTTCAATGGATGTTTCCTCAGCTTTGATGAAACTTTTTTTAATGCTAAAATCAGTTAAAATCCTGGAGTTCAATTATGCATCCCAAAGCAAATAATGATGCAGTGCTTTTCTTTTACAAATCACATATAACTGAGGTTCTAGGTGATATATGGGTACTAAGAAGAAATAATACCTCCAGTAAGAACTTTTTTTCCCTCTCAACTATTTAAACTTTTTCTCAGGTTCTGCTGACTGGGATGCTTATGTGGAGCAGGGACTGGAGCCTGTAAGGGTCTGTGCTGTCCCTTGCAGCATTCTGTGTCTTTCACTGCATACAATTGTGTGATTCACTCTATACAATTCCTACATTTTGATATCTAGAGGTGCATTCCCATTTATTATATATATTTTTAAAATGCCATGCATTAATAAGGATGAGTAGGGAAAGG
This sequence comes from Luscinia megarhynchos, assembly GCA_034336665.1. NCBI lineage: Eukaryota > Metazoa > Chordata > Aves > Passeriformes > Muscicapidae > Luscinia > Luscinia megarhynchos. Next base: position 21,898,168 of record CM067566.1, on the reverse strand, counting down.
TAAGTCTGATTTACAGAAGCCACAAAGATGTAGCTTTGTTCTGGCTGAGAAAATGTAATTTTCTTGTGGTTTCTTTTAAAAATTCTTTGTGAAAAGACTATTTTCCCTTTATAGCATGATCCTTGTGATGGTCTTTACCTATTTGAGAGAGCCTCAAGATTCATGGAAAAAATATCAGGGCTTGGTTTTTGTGCTCCTTCCCAGTTTGATATCCAAAGAACTGGGCTGCTGGCTCAGTTTGGGTCATAGTGCTGGAAAGATGAGATGGTGAAGAGACAGGAAAGTGGCTGAGTTACCAATGGAGACCCAGATAACTGCTAGAGTCTATCTAATCCTGCTTTGTTTATTCAAAAAGACATCAAAATTCATTTCAGTTAGGATGGACAGGCAAATCTACATAAAAGTGCAGTCAGTGCTCTCCTAACCTTCTGCTATGTGATAAAGTTTCAGTCTTCACATCTCATTGTGATGAGGTGAGGAAGGGCTCTGAAGGAATAAGGTATTTTTGTCCTTTACAGGAAAGAAGGCTTTTTCACACTGTGCTATCTGGCATATTACCTCCTGGAATCCTTTAATTGTACCAAGCTGTATGTTTTTTATTTTCTCTGTAGCAAAATATTCTTGCAAAATTTCTTGCTGTGGAATTTCCTGTCACAATTACATTTCTGTGATGCTGAACTGCTGCTAAGAGTCAGCCCCCTTCTCACCCCTTCCTTGTGCTATATGTATTCAACAGGAAAAAAGTGAATTTGAAGCTTCACAATGAACAAAAGTGCTGAAAAAACCACCAGCCTGCTGTGGCTAGAGTTTAACCCGAGTTCATAAGGTGAGAGCCTGTGGTCAGAGGCCTTGACACCTGCAGAAGCCATTGCATTGCCCTAAGACAGCTGGAGCTGAGGGTGTCTCAGGTGGCCCCTGGCAATAGGGGAGGGGTGGTTTTCCCCAGAGGTGAGACAGAGAGACAGCTCTCTGCTGATTCCTTCCTTTCTTCCTGCAACAAAGATTGTGTTTGTTAGTCAGCTCCTTATTCAGTTGGTGTTTAATAGCCAAAAACCAACATGGGAGTTTGCAAAACCAACCTGTGGCTTAATCTGCAATATCTGTACTTGTGATGTGGTGTTAAACACCAGCACTGCTAAGGCCTGAACTGGGAGAGAGAAACTCTTCACTGCTGTTACCTCTGGGAAGGAACACTCTGCCTGTGATGCTACACAAAAGGGACAAACCTTGGCTAGCTCAAGCTATACTGAAAGATCTGTTGCCTGATTTGGTTTTTCTTTTTTTGCTTATTACCCTTTCAGATAGTAGAAAGTTTTTCAACTTGTGAAAGAAGTGTGGAAACTTGAGAAATGATGTCTCCATAGGCAAAGCCTAAGAAGGAAATAGGTAGAAAACATTAATATGAGGGCAATTAGGTGTGTGTTTTGGGTGGAGCAATGATTGGGGAGGACAGCTTTGTGATTAACAGGCCTGACTAACTCCCAGCAGTCTGGTTGTGCTTCCTGCTGGCACTGCCTGCCTGTGCTCCCTGATCTAGATGTGGGTGCACTGCAGGAATGGTCCATGGGACACAGCTCTGGTCCAGCTCCAGCTGCAGTCAAGTGCCATTCTGTGGCAGAACAATTCACAATTCCCTGCCTAGCTCTGTGGGATATTAGTGTGTTGGTTGTTTGGTTTTTTTTTGGTTTTGGTTTTTTGGTTTTTTGTTTTTTTAAATGCAAGAGACATTGATTAGCAAAATCTTTTTAGTTGTCTTAAGTCCTGGGCTTGACAGCAGTATGCTACTGGTAGTTCTCTTCTGTCTGAGCAAGGCAGCTTGATAGCTCTGTTATCCAAACCAACTTAAAGTTCAAAAACCTGGTGATTGCTTGACTTTGGAGAGTCCCTGCTGCTCTGGGTGAGCTCTGAGCCACCTCATGCCCAGTGCAGACTGGAACCCACTGCTGCTGAAGTCACATGAGGCAGTGGTCACCACAGGTTGTGCAATAACCTCCTGATGGCACCCATCATTTGGGATGATGAACCCAAGGGGATAAAGAGCCAGAGTATTTGTTTCTCAGGGATAATATGTTCTTTAATAATAAGCAAGATGGTATTGGGTTGTGCCTCCTCATTCTCCCTAAACTAAGGATGTGCCAGAAGCCTGAATCCAGTCTGAACAGTCTAGGTCATTATGTTTAAATAAATATTTAACAGTCTAGGTGATTATGTTTAATAAATATTTAAATATGTATGTGTTATCAGGTGTCTCTGGGACAGCTAAAGCTGAGGCCTTTATCCCTTATGGTGTTTGGAGATGCTGCTGTAACCCAAACAAGGAAATGCTGCAAACCTCTGAGGGTAGCTCAGAGACAAGGCACCTGTAGCCTCCTTGCATGGGGAAATCCTGCAGGAAGTACAGTAGGAGCTGAGTAATTGTGCATTGTGAGTAACAAACACCTCAGAGTCTTCCAGGTGTCTCACCTGAATGCTTCTAAAGACCATTCATGGAAAGATTTGTGGTAATTAATTGTAATCTTACTTCCATGAGGAGATCTTCATGCCTCCAGGAAAGCAAAAGAAGTGCCTCAAAAAAGTAGGCTGATTCAGGCAAGCCTTTCTTACTAGGCCTTTCAAAAAGGTCTATTGACATGAAGGCAAAATCATATTTGTGTTGTGTTTGGTGGACTAGAAATACATTTTTTTCCTCAGTGGGAGAAAAGGGAATTGGCTCCGTAAGAAGATTTTCTCAAATTAGGAGTTTCTAGCCTTTGTTTTCCACAAAGGTGTGTAATTTTTCCCGTGGGAGGAAAGTACCAAAAGATCTCTCTGTGTGGGAAGGTGGCATGGGAGGAGGGTGAAGCTAGTTCTGCAAACATGCTTATTTCAAATACCACCCTAGAGAAGGCTGCAGATTTTTGGAGACTGGGCTCCATGTGGTAGGTGGGAGGGGGTTTCTGTGCAATTGATTAATTTCAAATTGCGTGGTATTTTCCTGGCATAAATGCATAGGGTCTTTGCCAATATAAACTTAATTATCCTTCTGTCAAAGGGGCTGCAAAAGCTGTTTTGGGATGAAGGACTCCAGTATCTGCTGGCCTTGATGGAGTTAACCTTTCCATTTGGTCTGGGAGAAGGAGCATGACTTCTTCCTGGGCAGTAGTGTATTTATTAATGTAGTTTATTTTGTTTTCCAGAGCCTTACCCAGAAGACTCTGTATGGAGTACAAAAAGTTTTTTTTTAATGTGTCTTTGGATATTATGCTCCTTACTGGGAATGCCGTGGAGATGAGGAAAACCAAAACAACCTGAATAAAAACCAAATCCTGCAGGGTAGCAATAGACTTGTACAGGAGGTTCTTGATGGACTCAGTCCTTAGGTTAGAGAATTTGTGCCACTATCTAGGTAAGCTGTTCCACTGTGTTAGCACTGCACTGCACAGTGAGTTCTGTGACAGAGTGGTATTGCAGACTGTAGGAATGTGAGATAAACTAGAATTGCACAGGCCAGAAAAAAGGTCTGTTGTACTGAACAAAGAAATCTCAGTCTATGATTAACTTTATTTCATGTCAAGAGCAGAACATACAAATCTAGGCTCTTCCATGGCATGGTAATGAACAATTCAAGCTCAGTAGCACAGAGCATACCACGGCTGGATTATTTGTTCTAAATGTACTTTAGAGAAATTCAGTCAGGTTTAGTTTATGCTGACAAATACTCATGTAATGCAGCTGTTTACAGCAGTGCAAATCACAGGTTTGCAATAAGCTATGCTCCTGGGGCTCATCTCAAGTACTGGCCTTATGAAACGAATTTTTTGTGCATTTTCCTTTTTTGCATCAAGCTGGAATGATATAGAGAATGGAAAATAATTTCAGTGGTTTACAAACATCATAATTGTTTGACAAAGGCAATTTTAACATATGTGGCAACTTAACAGGCTAAAGAATTAACAGATTAAGGGGGAATATATGAAACTTTAACTTCTTGAAGGGCAAAACAGAAGGAAAAGGAGACAGTGTTGATTTCACTATTTCAAAGAAAATTTCTAGAGGAATAGAGGATATTTTCTATGGCTGTAAGACTTCAAGTGATAACTGGATTTTCAAATTGGAATGCAAACAGAAGGAAAAGATACCGAAGCCTGTCTATAAATAGCTTCAGTTTGCAGAGTTACACCTTAGGTTTGTTACTGCTAGTCCAAAGTTAGTCCTACACAAAGGAGTAGGTATGACCCACAAAGCACATGCTATAAATTCATTGTTCAGACAAAACCTATATTTTTCTGGCAAGACTGAAACAGAAGATGACAAATTAACCACTTGGCCACCTGCCCAAATTTGTAGTTCCCAGAAGGTTTGAGAATCAGACAGCTATGCACAGGGCACAATGTTTGGGTTAAGGCATACACAGAAAAATGGATTTTGAGAAGTGAAAGTAAAACCTGGAGAGCAATATACTTGGTGCAGAAGAATCAGGTTTAAAAGAAAAAATTGATTTTGCTAATTTTCAAAAACAAACCTCACCAAGTTGTCCTGTATGGAAACAGTGATAAAAATAATTTAATCACTTTCTTCATTATTCCTTATCCTTGTTGCTTTTTAATTGGATCATAACATGAAACCCAGATAAGTAATATGGCTTACATTATGACACCTGGCAAAGAAGAAGAATTTTATTTATCATGGAAGCAAATTTAGTTTATTCTGTGAGCAAAATAATAATATTGTTAATTATGTCAGATATTGGTGGTTCAGAGTTCACATAAATGCCTGGCATGTTAGGGGTGCCAGTCAGATATTTCAGTGGATGGTAAGGCTGGGATGTGCCTGGCTCAGGTAGTTATATCTGAGACAATTAATCCTGCAGCCTGTAGTCTAGAACTGGTTAGACCTAGACACCTGTAGGGGTGTTTGAGAAGGATCAAATATGTGCACTAAAATTAGGAATCCTTCTAAAACAGTGTAAGCCATATAAGTCAGCTTCCTTATCAGATTTTATCTGTTTCTTGTCTCCTATCAGACAGAGCCTGAAATATACTAAAACACCTGATGCACTCATTTTCCTTCACCCATTTTTTGGGGGGAGGTGGTGATGGAGTGGGGTGTCTTTTCCCCTGGTTTCACTGCTCAGGATGCTTCTCCTACACAATGCTGGCTTTTACACTAACAAGTGTGAGAAACATAACAGCATGCTTTTTTCAACCTTGTTGTTTCTGAGCTTTGCACATAAAGCTTGGTCAGCAGAGAGTAGAAAAGGATAGTTACAGAAGAATGTGAAAATGGATAACAAACATTTTAAAACAGAAAAAGACTCAAAACAGTTTAAGTCACACAAAAATTTTCAAGCAATGACTCTGATACAATACTCTAATAAGGACCTTTTTATGTGATATGACTTTTTCCTCTTACATGAATTCCTTTTGATTCAACAGTCTTTGCTTTTAAATACAGGACTTAGATTAAAGTGTAAAGCATAGAGATAATTTAATCTAGAGCTCTTTAGAGTATAGGTGAATTTTTCCATTTGGTTATTTTAAACCAATTTCCTTCACAGACATTGAGTGATGATGGGTGGCTAAGAGAATTGTTACACACAACAATTTCATGAACAAGAGCAAAGAGCTCTTATGTTCTAATTTCAATCACTATTTCTCAGAATGAGGCAGATCCAAAATATTGACCACTGCATCAAATAGTCCAAGTGTTGCTAAAATGTGATAGTGGTGAGATAGCAGTGAAATACAGCTGCACTTCTCTGGTATTACTGAATTGATGATCTTGATTGCATTTGCAACCTTTTTTAGTCTCTCAGTAAAACAATACTTGAAAGCTATAGGAAAAGATTCATTACCTTAAAAGATTTAGTTTGTCTGGCATCAAGACAGCTGAGGATTTTTTTCTTTTTCCTTTAATTCTGTGCAAAGGAATGGGCTATATTCATCAATACTTTCAATGAAGATTGCACTATCAAGTCCAATCTGCTAGAGTGTGTTTTGCCTGTGGATTTGTTCATGATGCTGTAATGCTGTTTGCTAACACCAGGCTGACATTTCCAGCAGAACTCCTTGTTCCAGGGACTATAAATGGTGTGTCTCAGGTCACACTGTCATAAAGCAAATATCTGCTGCTTGTGCTGGAACTTTATTTATTGGTCAATCTAACATATTGCCCTGTGACGAGAAAGTCACTGTGTTGGATTTTTAAAGGGTGTTAAAGTCTAGAGGCAGATTTGGCTCTTACAGCATTTGGGAGACTGGGATTCAAATTCTACCTCCTACCCAGAGATGGGGGCTGATTTACATCCTTGCTTCTCAAACCTGGCTTTCCCTCACATGGAAAATCTGAGTAGCTATGTGCTCTGTGAGAAATAGTTTCACTCTCCAGGAGGAAAGTCCAGGCACACTGATTTCTGTGGTGCCACTGTAAAGCTTTATTGGGGAAGGATGGCACAGAAATGAAAGCAAGCTGAGGCTGTAGTTTGATGGATGCTGGGTGCTGGTAATTGGCTGTGAAAACAGCAAGCTGACCTTTCCCTGGCATCTAGCTTTTGCCCTTGGCTTTCCTCTGTTTTCTTAACTGTCTTTGAGGTTTTTTGATCATCTGTACCCTAGCAAATCCTTATGTTTTTACTCTATATGAACAAAAAGTGAATGGAAATGTTTTTATAGAAGATAATTAATGGGATAATTGCACTGAGCTTTAGTTTTAATGTATATTGGTAAATATGAACTAGCCTTTTAGCAATCTGTGTGCATTCATTCAAAGCAACGGAAAATACTCTCAAGTGATCTTAATTTAAAAAGAGATGTTAAAGACAGAAATTTGACATGATACATGATGGTAGCTCCTTGGGCCCCTCATAGCCTTCCATTCTTGGCTGATGGCTGTAGTTGTTTCATTTAGATTAAAAATGAAATCTTATGGTATTCTTGGTGTTTATCCCTTTATCTACATTTGCCCCTGAAATGGTGCCTGGCAGCTGAATCTGTATTATCCTTTCTGTGCAGACATTGCCTATTCACTACTAATGTTCAGTGGAGACACGCACGTACTCTCACAACAAAATTCAGGGCTGATACCAAGCCATGCAACATCTGCTAAATTCACATGGGGAAAGGGAATATAAAAACAAATACACCAAGGGCACAGCCACTGAGATGGTAAATATTGTTTTTTCCATGCCACACCCAAACCAGAAATAGAGACAGAGGAGGCCTTAACAAAGCTTGATTCAGGTTCCTGACAGCTGAGAGTAACTGCTTGTTTTCCACTGAGCTGTAAGTGAACAGACTGCCAACTTACCTCAAAAGCATGAATTGGCCTGAGACTTAGGCTCATTTGCTATTAGTAGATCAGAAGTAGGTGAGAAGAATAGCTCCACAGAAATGTGTGGTGTTAAAGTCATGTTAATGTGATTGCTATCGTGCTTGCTTGCCATAAGAGAGGGAGAGTGGATAACTTTTTTGGAGGTAATAAGCTGCCTGTACTGTAGTGGGACAGCATGGATTCACAGGCTGGGCAGGTGGAGCAGCTGGCAAGGGAGCCTGGGCTGGCTGCAGGCTGCAGTCCCAGGACTGGGAGCTGCCCTGGCACAGTGAGCCTGGTCCTGGTGAGAGGGTTTCTGCCCCAGCTCAGCTGTGGGGAGGAGCCCACAGCCAGAATAGAGAGGAGGAAATTGCTGGGTGGCTGTGCCAGGGCAGAGCTGCTGCTTCTGCATCCTAGGCTGTTGCACAAAGCTCAGGTGTTTAATAAGGTAGATAAAACTGGGCACTCCCAAATCTACTGCTGATAAAACAGGGTTTCAAAGCAGCTGTGGGTTGAAGGGGGAAGTGACTGTAAGAAATACAGTCCAGTCAACACACAGAGTCATCGCAATAAATTTAGTGGGGAGGGTAGGCAGTCAGGGGGGGACAGACCTGCAGTCTGGTGGGATTTCAGGACTGTGGACATGTGGCTCATTTGGGTCACTCCCTGCCTGAAAGCTGCTGTCAGATACTCTGCATCAGAGTGCATCATAAGAGTACATCAATGCTAACCTGCCTGAAAAAGTGCCTCAACATCCAGAGGCACCTGCTCTGAGCATGGCAGACTGGGCAGATGTGAAACCATCTGGCTTTGTTATGGCCTGGAGAGCTTCTGTCCAGCACAGGCCAACCTGTGCTGATGTCAGGCTGTTTCTGCTGGCAGCTCTGTGCTGGGTAGCACCAGCACCACTTGCATCAGGTTATTTCTGTTCTGTCCTCTATTGGCAGTGTGAGAATTAGTTACTGTTCCCACTGGAACCAGGGAGAAGAGTTCCTAGGGTGGACTTCCTACTGAAAGGGTTTTCAGTCACATAAAATCATATAACTAACTGCTCTTTAATAGCAAAACATAACTGTATTAAAAAGCTGGAAGTGATGCAGAGTTGAGCCAGGTCAAGCTGGTAACAGTAAAAAGAGTAAGCCCCTAGGAGAAGGCTTACTCTTCCTTGCTATCCTAAATGGGAAAGTAACTTGTGTGAATTATTAATAGAATATTCAACCAGAAATATTTTTCTGACTAGAAAGCATCTGTGCCTTTGCAGGAAACATCTGTGATAAAAGCGAAAAAAAAAAGGAGTAAAATAAACTTGTATAAAAAAGTCACACAGAAAAAAACCCAACTTGGGCCTTTTTCCCTGTCCTACTGTAATTTATTAAATGTTTGGTCTCCATACAAAGTATTCAGTTCTTAATAAAATTTTAAAACTCCTCCATCTGTGATCCAGAGGAGAACTCACACGAAAAATTGCTGCCTTTTTTCCCTCCCCTCTTTCCAACAAATCCCTTTTGACCTTTCTGCTGTAACTCATTTATTTTGTCCATTTTGATATCAAACTTTCAGTAAGTAAATATACCTATTCTCCTTAGCAATACATCCTCCTTGCCAGCACTGTTCTATAGGTCAGCAAAAATCAACCATTTTCATGCATCATTGTTTGGGCATGGAGTTTTGGCATTGGTTCCTCCATCAGGATGAGATGCTCCTGGTTTAAGGAGTGGTGGGATTTGGCCACCTGCCCTGGTTAGCCAAGCCCTCCCCACCATGGCTGCTGTGTGGAAGGCATGGGCATACTCTGCTGACAGGTGATCATATATAATCCTCTGAAGGAGAAATTATAAGTTCCAAACAAATATTTGTTGCCTGACTACATTTCATCACATTTCAGTGGGTTGAGTGTTTCCCCCACCCCTGTCTTTTGTGAAACAGTGAAAGATGTAGGCAATGCTGAAGCCGTGTTTAACTGCAAACACACCAAAAGACCATCCCTTCCTGAAAGATGTTAAGAAAGGCTTTCCTTTAGCTTTCCTTCAGTAAAGTCTGAGGGCAAATACTTCTAGCAAATTTGTTTCCTTGAGGTCAGGTACAAACAACAGTGTGGTTAGAGAAGGGCCTCAACACTCACAAATGTTTGCCTTGCACAGTGAAACACTTCTAACCAGGCTTTCCAAGGAAGAAAGTCATGATTCCCTTCACTTGAAGATTTGCTCTATCTTCCCACCTACCTTGAGCCGTGCAAAAATCATCAGGTTGATTTTCAGTATTAGCCTTAAATGTGCTACAAGTTCCCTGAGATCTGCAAACTGGAATATCTGGATTGCCTTTTGATCAATGTGTGTCCTTAGCTTTGGGGTAAAGAGAAAACTATTCTAAAGTTCTGATAGTGTTTTGATTTTTATATTTGCTTGGCTTTCCCCAAAATTCTAGAGAAAAATTTTCCCTTAGGTTTCCAGTTATCTCATTTTCCAAGAACCTCTCTCTTCTTTTGGTTATGTATGCAGGAAGTATTTGATTGTGTGTCTTACTGTGAAACATTTGGTTCTATGTGACAAAGTAAGAAAATATGTTCATCAGAGAAAATTAAAGGTAATAATTAGATCAGTACAGATTTCTTTGCTAAGAGTAAAATTGTGAGTATAAAAAATACTTAAACTACTAGAATGCTTGACAGCAGGTGCCTCATTTGTATTCCTTTCTTTAGGAAATGAGTTAAGGAGGGCTCCCTCTCATTCAATGGCCACTCTGTCTTTTTGGTCACAGAGTAATGACAGTGTGCATTGTACCTTCCACTCTACAAAGACACTGTGTAATTAATATTCAACAAATTTAACTTCTGAGCCACTAAGCTGGTTTACCATGACACAACTTGCCCAAACGTTTCCTAGAAGAGAACTGGCCATGACATGTGCTTTTCATGTTTTGGGTGCTGTGTTCCTCTCAGTGAAAGCCTATGGTTGACTGTTAATTTGGGAGCTGTGCTGTTCCTCTCCCTCCCCTGAGATATAAATGCAGCTTACCAAATAAGCCCCTTATCTACAGCAGTTTCTAAATAGATTTTTGTAAATAATATAGGCTCAGAAGTCAGTCACAGTAAACTCAGAGCAGTTCTTTTAAAGGGCAGTGGTTTATTGCTACCCTGCCATGGGTGCAGTTGGGAGCTGCTCTGTCAGGAGTTGGTACAGTGAGTTTGATGAGATACATCATGGCTCAGGCTGATCTAGGCTGTGCTCGGGTCTTAGCCCTCCTCAACATGAGACCTACTACGTTTCAAGATGGGCACCCTGAAAGTGAATGACAATTTCTTGTTGTGCCACCGATTAACTTGTTCGGACTCAAATTTATTTTAAACACTGGTAATGACAACCCCCTTTTTTCCCCCCCCAAAAAAACTGGAGAGCTTATTTGAAGCAAGTTGCTTCAGGTATTATTCTCCTCTTCTTTTAGTATCTTCTAGCATTAGGAGCTAGGAGATACTAAAAAGATGTTTTATAGAATGTACTGTGAAAAAATTGCATTTCTGGCAATCAACACCCGACCATTGTATGAGCAAAGCAATTAAACACCACTTGCTGCTTTTGAGCACTGGGAATCCTCAAGATGTGGCAATCCTATGATGCATAAGACATCTTTAGTAAATTTGGATTCTGTAACCCTCTAGAATGCAGTCTTTAGCTAAATTCCTATAAAGGTATTAAAAAGCTGAAAAAACTGTCTGAAAACAATTACAGTTTAACAAAAATTGTGAGGAGAAAAAGATCTTTGTGATAAAAATGCTAATGCTGTAGCCTGGAAAATTCCTTCAGCGCAAGTAAAAAACCTTAACTCCTGCATTATTGCAAGTAATTGTCAGTGAAACTTTATCACTCCATGTGAAAATTGGTGTGCTTTAATGCAATTTAAATCCTCAATTTAAAATAAGCTGGTTTTAACTGACTTTCCTCTTACTCGGTATTTTGCAATTTTATTCTCCTTTTTGTGGAACACTGTAGTACTCCCTATCTGTCTTTCATTTGCTTTTGTAAGATTTTATTTTTAAATGTAGCAAATTCTAGGAGAATTTAGAAATCATGTAAGTTTATTGAGGAAGCCAAATCCTTTAAAATGCACGTGGATTAGTGTGACTGAAACAATGTGTAATTCATGATATAAGGAAGTTAGAAGAGTTCTAAATCCCTTCATTTCAGACATCAAAGATATATTAACTCCTCCTTCACCCCACATACTCCAACTCAACCCTTTCAATAACTAAGAGATCTTTAAAAACATTGGTTTTTTTAAATAGTTTTGGATTAAAATTTGTTTTCTTTGGATTTCCACTGAGCCAACTGTATTTCTGAGTGAAAAAACAATCCTGGCTTTACAACAGGTGGAACAAGTGAGATCAGATATTTTCAGGATAATGTTCTTAGACTGTTTTGAAAGGTAGAGAAGAAAGAGAGTACAAAATATGCCCTGTAAACAGTTTCTTTAGAAAACACAATATTACAAGTTTAAAAGAACTTTTCCTACCTGTAGCTTTTGTGTGGATCAGGAAGTGTAGCTTTTCCTGATTACAATCTTCCATGGCTTAGCTTGGCTTCTGCATTTGAATGTTAAATATGTAAGAATGCCTTGTTTAGCTTGGGAGTTTGCATGACCTCTTAATGAGACACTGTAGTTAGTGTCATTGGGTATTAAGGCGTCATGTGACTCTAGATGAAAATAAAATCCTTTAAAGTTTGCATTTAATACTTCCTAGAATCTGTAACCCTTTACCTGCAAGCTGGATAAAAACCTGATGGAACTCACCGTTTTCTGGCCAGGGTTAAAAGAAGGAGAGGCGGAAGAACATGTGCCAAATAATTCCTTTCCTCCGGGACAGTCACAATGATCACAACAAAGCCCGAGCCTCTCCGTGTATTCATGCTGCCATTTGCATACTCTTAAAATTAAATCTCCCCATGTCACAAACAGTGCTGGAGGGATTTGGCAGAAAGTTCCTCTGTCGCGTGTTTCCTGGCACTGGCATTTGTTCCCCACTGTTTTGTGGGATTCTGTAAAGAGAAACTCAGCTCTGAGGTGTGTTTGCAGGTGTTGCGTCACATTTACCTGTGAAAGCTGCCTACTTTCCTGGAGTCATTTGGATTTGAGTGTGCTGTTTCCAGAAGTGATATGAAAGATATTCTGTTGCCACAACCAGTTGAGAGAGTTTTCCCTGTACAGGAGGAGAGCTTTAAGTTGGGCAAGAAGCTGGGTCATGCGTGATCTTTAACACATGTCGATGTACCTGGAAACTAAAACACGCCTCCTGCAAAGAACTGGCACAGAGATTGCATCACCTAAGTGCCTGTGGTGCAGCTGGGGGGTGCAAAGCAGGCTAGCAAAGCCTTCTCCATAGTACAACTAAATCCCTTAGTGTTTGTTTTTTTATTTTATTTTTATTTTTATTTTTGTTTTTATTTTTATTTTTTTTTCCCTTGTGGTATTAAACCTCATGGAAGCACTTGTATGCAGTTTGGCTGCTGTATTGAGTAGGCGTGCTGTTTTCACTCCAAATAATGCTGGATTTACAGTTGCCTCCCTGCCTTGCAGGAACTGCATCCTCGCCTTCCCTGTGGAAGGAGGGTGCTGGATTATCACCAGCGAGGGCTTGGTTTGCCCTGCTGTGCTTCCCCTCGTGTCCCCTGCAGAGAGCTGAGCCGAGCCTGTCAAACCCGTGCCAGCAGCGGGCTGGGGCAGGCAGAGCCCGTGCCCGGGAGCAGGGACTCAGATTCGCAGGGAGCCAGCAAATAAATCAATAAAAGCTGCTTTGGATATTGTGATTTTCAGCACACGACTATGCCATAACGTGAAGACCTAGCATCACTTGCAGGCTATGAGCTAGCCTGCTGCAAGGCTCTGCAACAGGTCTTTAGTACATTTAAAATATTTTTTTCCTGATGCTTGGCATTCTTTTCAGACACCTTCCATGGCTACTGTATTTTTTGTTGTTCCACAGACTCATGCTTGAGATTTCTCGAACCAACACCTGGTATTTCTGTCGTAGTAGAGGAATTCTGTCCCATCCCCTGCAATCCCAGCCGTGCTGTGCCTCTGAAAGCTTTCGCTTTCTGTGAGTATGTGCGAACTGCCGGGATCTTTTTGGGTTGATTGCCTGACAGGTTTTCACAGATGTGTCCTGCAGGAAATGATCACTTGTCTCACCAATCCGTAATGCTTGTTCAAAAACACGGGTGTCACACTTTTCAAAAGAAAAGTAGTTGAGATATTCAGAGTTCAGAAATCCTATTTTCCCTCTAATCTCATTCTTGTACCTTAGTAGACTGTTTTTGGCTGAGGCTTTCTGGAGATGTTCCTGCTGAGATAGAAGGCTGCCTCGAAAAATTGCAGCCTAAAAGGCTAACTTTATGACTTCATATGCTCTTGTCAATGTGATATTACAGTGGGAAGTGCTGGGCAATTTACTAGCAAGCAATGGGATGATGCAGACAAATGGCAGCAGGCTTGCTTCGGGCATGTTCTGCTTCCATCTGTGCTACAGCATATCTGGATTTTTGCCTCATCTCTCACCTTGCAATTCTGTGTGTTTCACTTTAAGTATGCTAACTAGATCTATTTTAGTTTAGAAGCTTTCTCACATGCACTGAAATGCATGTGTAATCTGAGCTGTAGTAGGAGAGTAGGCAGATGATTTTATTTATACAGTATTATGTGGTGAAAACTCTGACAGTGGGAACACGTGAACACGCCTTAAATCCATTTTTGTATATTCCCTGCTGAGGGTGCAGGGGAGATAAATGAGCTGGTACTGCAAAGGGAGAGTGTACCATGGCTGGGAACACATCAGGGGCTTGGCTGAGTCAGGATGGGAGCTTCACCCACCCTGGAAAACAGGGCAGCATAGGTCTGGGGGACAGGACAGCAGAGGCAGGGAGAAGACCTTGGCTGGGGCAGATTTTAACAGTCAGCTGGGGAAACGTGTGATTTTAAGAGCATGTTGTACTGGACTGGAAATATTCCCTCACACTCTTCTGCTTATTGGCCTCTGTTTTCAAGTGAATTGAGCACTGTATGGCTTGTTCTTGATGGTGAAGGACCCTTTTTCACAGAAGGGTGGTGGTTCAAACTGCCCCTTCTGGAGAAACACATGACAAAAAGCCTCATCCTGCCTTGGGAAGGATCGTGATGACTATTCCTGCAGGCTTTGACCTTCCTTTTGAAATTGAGAATTGAGATTATGAATTGGACCCACACTGAGAGCATCAGTTCATGTCACAAAAGTCAGGAGACTACCTCCAAAATGCTAGGAATGGTGTTCTGTAACCAGGCTGGAAAGGCAAACCACAGGAAAAAATGCAGATCACTGGTCTCCCTGCAGCCATGTGGTGATCTAGGAAGAGATACTGAGTAATGTCCACTACAAGCTACAAGAAGAACTAGGTTATATTTGTAACATAAATACTTTATATTGATTCTCAGTAACCAACCCGTGTTAATGAAACCTATTCAGAGGCCATAGTCCACACTTGGAAGACTACATGATCAATTTTATGCTTATATTAATAAAATGCTTTAAAAAGTATGAAGAAGAAATAAAAATAGATTAGAAATATAAAAAAAAATAGATGAAATACAAGTAGTTTTCAGAAGTCTGTCTTTCTGCAGTCTTAATATTTATATTAAAGCAGGTATTTTTAAATCTTTAATCAACAAAATGAAACAATGCAGATTGTTGTTAACAGCTTTATGGAAGTGCCCCAGAGGACCCATTTTATGATCCAGAAATACATGTATAGTTTTTGACAAAGAGCAAACTCTCAGGATTTTAAGCTGAAAATAGTCCCCTCTGCATACCAACACCATTTAGCAATTAATATTTGCTTGAAATTCTCATTGCAAAATGGCAAAAACTTCTGTTTCCACAGGTAAAGGGCTTGACTGTGCATCATGGAGAAATTGGCTGGAGAGCCATGAAACCTGAACACTTTCTGAATGCAAACTTTTCCAGGCTACATGTTAACCCACATTTTGATGTTATCTGGTAGTAACGTGAAAAAAGTCGAATGGCCACAGGCTGTTTGAAATGAAGTCACGGGCCATGCATTCCCCAGCTGTGGTGCAAAGGAAATGACTGATAAAAATATTTTTTCTAGCTGACCTCCGGCTTACCTTTGTCTGCCAAAGAATTTCCGGCTAATTCCCCGTTAAAGCTTTCCTGCAGCTACAGCCTATTCCTAGAATCTTCTGTGTCAGAAAATACAGGCCCCATCTGAGCTTGTACTTTATCTAAAAGATAAATGAAAGCTTTGCTCTAGAGATGCAAATAATGCTTCTTAACAAAAAGTAAATTGCACTATCCCTATGTAGGGGTAGAACAGCACTTGGTTTTTGGATGGCTCATTATTGGAGAAAATAGTTTGTCTCAGTACCATTGGATACACATACTTGGGACAGATTTGTGAAGGGCTGTGGAGCAATCACTCTTGCAGTAGCAAGTATCAGCAGCCTGAAGCCATCCAGGACCCTGTGTCTGCTGTATAGGCTCAGTGTGAGGAGTCTGATCCCTGAGAAATTGATTCAGAAAGCTGAGTGAGATAGGTTAGGCACAAGGTGTGATTCTTGGGGGTGTCCTGTGCAAGGCTGAGTTGGACTTGATGATCCCTGAGGGTCCCTTCCAACTCAGAATATTTTGTGGTTCTATGATTACATTATACTCCATTATTACCCAAAATTAGCCACTCTCTTGGCATATAGAAGATGTATTTTACCCTTTCAAGATAATGAAAGAACTAACTTTCCAGTATTACACAGCATAGGGACAGGGAGTTCAGGTGTCATGCACTGGGTTTGCAAGAAGGTGGAATTTGCCTACCTTTGGGACAGGGTCCTGGGAACTGTGGTGCCTCTTCCCATAGCTTCACAGGCCTGAATGGGAGTGGGGTTTCAGGGTTCTTTTTTTTGTGATTTTTGTGATTGGGTTGGTCACAAAAGCCTTTGTGTTTGTTGATTTGCATACTGTCAGTATGCAATCTAGTAATAAACATTATCTAAGCATGGCATATTTTTTGCTGTTTTTGTTGGTTTTTTTTTTTTTCTTTTTGCAAATCTCATTATATTTCGAGTGCTAGATTTAGTTAGCTGCAATGTGAAAAAATACTGGAATTTTTCCTTATCAATACTGTCCTTAAAATTTTTTTTTGTACAGGCTAAAAGAAGCTGTGAAGGCCACATGCCCCTCCACCAGAGTGGAATTTCCATGAAATTAAGAGACACACACAAGTCTGCTTCCATAGTTTATTAGTACAAACAATGCATACACAAGACTGTATATTTGTTTGAAGACTGCAATAGATTTCTAATTTAACAACTCTGTAACAAAATTTAACTAAATTTGACATTTATGAAAATATAAATCTCTGATTGGGTAGGTTTTCCCAACAATACAAAGTTTACATAAAAACATTCAATATGATCTATTAGTTGCAAACCAGTTAGGAAAAATCATTCAAGTCACTTAATATACTATATTGGCTTGTACATTGAACATTCACACACTACATTAAGTTCTAGCTTGGCATTCATTTCTTGGAAATTTGTGACATGGAATTCTGATTTTAAAAGTAAGATTATTCTGTTTAGATAATTTGGAAATATTCCCATGGGTGTGCCCTCTTTAAGATACGTAAATAGGGAAAAATTTTCTTATCCTTTCAGATGTTGTCCAGTATATATTTTTACTTAGGAAAATGCAAATTTTTTTCATTTCATTATTTCACAATTTCTGCCTTGAAACTGGTAAAACTGTACAAAAGGCTCAGAACAGTTTCTAAAGCAGAAAGTGAAGCTTGTATGTGAAAGTAAGAAAAACCCATTACAAACTGGACTAGGAAAGGACCTCTGGACAGCCTTTACATTTAGTGGAATATTTCAGCAGATACACAAACAGTCCCAGAGTGTTTGGTCATTTGATCTGTACTTATCATGGGAAAGAACAGAAACAATACTAAGGCAAATATTGTAAGGACTAATACATGGCATGTCTGAAAACTACCAGGATTACTTTGGAGACATAGGAGATACTTTAGACTTTCTTACAACAAAATGGACAGTAACTTTTTAACATGAGAAATAAATGTCTTTAAGTGTTCGTCAGTAACGCCCCTTCTCTTTGAAAAATTTTCATTATGACCTAATACACACTATGAAGAGGAAATATTTCCCCAAACCAAAAAAAAACCCCAATCCCTATACTTCCTTTAGAACTCAGGACTTATAATTTTTATCACAATACAGAAACCTGAAATCCCTGCATGCAATTAAAAAAAAAAGCTTTCATTCTGTTCATTAAGGTGAACAAATACTTGTTGCCTCACATGCTGACATGTTAGCAGCTGACCTACTCCTTCTAGCCCAAAGATTAATTCCATTTAAAAAAGAAAAATAAAAGTAGGTATTTTTTAAAATGATGATGGAATGTATCAAGTGTTCCAGGTTGGCAGGTGACATCTTGTCATTGCACCATCAAGGAGAAAAAACACATTTTTGCAAGTGGGTATAAAGTTGACTGTTAGCTATAGATCCATCTAGGTGACTTGGAATATAAAATAGTGGTCTGACTTCTCACCAATCACTTAGAGCTTTAGTTCTAGTTAAAACAGTCTGTCAACCACAGATACGATCACCTAACTTCTGTAATAGCATAACAATTTTGATAGTATTGCTAGAAATTTTTAATCAAGGCCCTGGTGAAATTCTGGACTAAACCTTGTATTCCGAAATTAAAAAAAAACCCTGCAGCCCACTTGCTTTATGTTTGCTTTTATGTTTACAGAAATGTAAGACAGGAAAAAACAGCTGGTCTGCCCTCTGCTGTTTCTGTCTTCCAAGTAACGCACTGATTTTTACATTAATTCAGAAGACATACCTAAGCAAGTGTACTTCTCAGATAAGCTCATCCAGATGTTTACTCAGTTGTCAGATGCAAAACCTCTGCAATCTATGGCTGAGCACACTTTCTCATAGCAGTAGCTGTGTCTTTTGGTTGGTGTTGCTTCACTCACCTCAGCCTCTGTAACTGTAATGGGGCTATCCCTTGCAAATACTTCTGTTGATTCCCTCCAAATGCAGTCTGCAGTCACTTTGAAACTATAATTGTGACACTTTGGCCTAATCACTTGTGTTGCGTTGTTGAAAATCTGACGGCTGTTTGAAGTAGCAATTTTGATTTTCAGTGCAGCATCAACTCGATCCACTACAGTGTAAGTACCTATACTTCCATCATCAAATCCAATAATAATGTTTAAATGTCTCTGTGAGAGTGCAAGAAAAGTGGGAGTTTTATAAAGAGAACAGGCACCGATGTTTTTGCCATCTGCTAGCCTCATTACAATTAAACTGGAGACTGCACCATTGTCATCATCTTCTTCCCCACGGCAGCAAATGTACACCAGGTAGCGGCCGTCCCGGGACAGCCTCTGCCGCCAGATGACACCCGGAGCGTGAACCACGCGGAGTTTTCCGCTGTACAGATCAAGCACGTTGATGTTCTCATCGCCTCGGGTTATAATTCCCAGCTTCCCGTTTGGAGAGATTTCAAAGTCTTCCAGTTTTTTTAAGAAATTGGTAGGCAACTGTACACGTCTGCAGATGACCTCCTCTGTGAGGCTCCAGATGTTCACAGTTTCGGTAGATGTTATAAATACTATAATATCTGGGCAGTCTGGTATCAACTTAATATCCACAATGCTTGCACCATCATCGCAGCAAAACTTCTTTGTTATACTGCCTGTCCAGAGACTCACTGCCAGCACTTTGTTTTTTGCCATTCCAACTACAAATGTGTTTGCAGTTGTTATAAATGCATTCTGTAAGGCAACTAAAATATTGCAAACCCTATGTCCTGTAGCCAGTCGCCAAACTCTAGATGCATTCTGCTCGCAGAGAGAGACTACAAACTGATCATTATGAGTAATCATCAGCTCTGAGATCTTTTGCCCATTAATGCGAAATATATTTTCACCACTAACCGTGTGCCATACATACTGGCTGCATTTATCATCTGATGTAATCATTATCTCTCCAGAGGAGGTCAGCACACAGTTTTCAACAATACCTTCATGCTTGAACACAGCTTCAATAAATCCAGTGCTGAAGTTCCACTTATGGACAGAATCTGATCCATCCAATGTGTATATTAATTCACCTCTGGCTGGCAACACCAGTCTTTGGATAGGTTTGCCAGATTTGTCAATATTGGACATAGCAGTTATGATATCTATGTCCCAGATAGAAAGGACACCACTGGTGGATAAGGATAGCAGCATGTTATGATGATTTGATTTAATTAGCCTGACTATAGTTCCTGAGATTTCCTGTAAGCTTGCCATACACTGTCCAGTATCTCTTCTCCAAACAAAAATGGCTGAGGTATTTTCCATTGAAGCAATTATACAGTTGCCATTTTTGGACAGCACAGCAGATATAAAGCGCTCATTGTGTTTAGCTCTAAACTTTTCAGCCACCTTCCACACACGAGTGTCAAGAAGTTCAATGCTGAGAGCCTTACAAATTAGAATTGCACTTTGGTCTTCAGAAAGCTCTATGCTGACAACTTCGCTGTCTTCTCTTCTGCAGTCAAAGTCATCTGTAAGCTGAGGTTTTGCGATTTCCTCTGTATTCCAAACAGAAAGGCTACCCTCACTGTCCACCATCACCATTTCTTGGGCTGTGTCCAAAATGAGAAGGAATTTCACAAATCCACTTGAAAATTCGGAGGTCACGGTGGTCAGCTTCTCTCCGCTGCCCAAGTGGAAAATGGTCGCGGTGTTCAGATACTGCCCGCAGAATGCGTAAGCTCCATCTGGAGAGCACTGCACGCAGGTCACTTCGTACCAGCAGTGGAAGTGATAGAGAGGCCAGCCATAAAGCAGGTCTATTACAGTAACATCTTTACTGGCCTCCAGCCAAGCAAGTGCATGGTTGACTGATAATGTAAATCCATTTATAAAACTGGAGTCCCCTGCAATTCCACAGTGTTTCGACCCCTTAATTTCCACCTCAGATAGAAGACAGGAATTTATGTTATCATATATCAAAAGAGTGTTGTTTGTTGTAGCGACTACAAGATACTTTTCATCACTACTAAGCTTCATCCCTAAGATAACAGACGGAGCTGTTGTGATTTGCCTTAGTAACTGGCGGGTTTCTACATCCCAAGTGCTAATGGAGCCATTTTCTAAAGCAGCAATAATTGTGCTGGGATTAAACGTAGGCAGAATCTCGGTGACATGCATGCAGCTGGATGACAGCGGCAGGCGCTCGGGGCTGTAAGTCACATCCATGGAGGAATGCAGAGGGACGATAGAGCAGTACTTGGGTCCATCCTTGTCACATTCTAGGAGGAGATGTCTGAGTTTGGGCAATGAACTTACTACTGGGAGAAGTCTCTGCTGCAATTCAGCGGAGAGTGAACCTGGGTATTTTACTACTTTGAACTTTATACTGCGGAGGGTACTGGCCAGAAATTTCAGCTCCTTCTCCTGAGAGTATGTGTAAGCCAGTTCTATGTCAGAAAGGGCTTTATCAAACTGCCCTATTCTAATCATGGTGTACAGCCAGCTGAAGTTCATGATGACTCCGTACAGAAGATCATCAGTTCTTCCACATCTTGTTAAGTGATGAATAAGCTCAGTCATTTTTCTGTGATTAATAAAAAAGATATCAGGTTCCAATGGGTTACACTGAAAGACCCATGGCTGATCTGGTGCCTGCCTGTCAAAAGCAGCCTGATCCATGCAGTGCTTGTCATCCTCGTTCAGGCCTCTACTGCCACGGTCAGGACAACTCCTCGGATATTGGTCATTGCTGTAAAAAGGTTTTCTTCGTCCACCTGACCAAACACCAAGGAAATACTCTGCCATGACCGTGTGCATTTCACGCAAGTCTTCTTCATTGTGCAGGTACAATTTCTGGGCAATCAGTTGCAAGTGCCTATTTGCCCAAAGAAGCAGCGTTACATTTTTCACCTGTCGCTCTATTAAATACCCCTGTAAGCCCTCCTTAAGTCTTGCAATGTATATATAAGGAATTCTCAGTGGGTTGCTCTCTCTGACTCTCTCATTCAGCTCATTCATAACACTGTTGTCAAGGGCTAAAATATCCTCCAGTTCCATTTCACTCAGGCCGGATCTGGACATAGTGATGTAGCCAAGTGCTCTTGACAATAGTCTTGACCCACACTTGTTTTCCAGCGACCAAAACAACTGCTCTATGCTTTCATGGACAGTAACAGAGAGGGAGGACTCATCCACATCCTTGTGAGATCTCCAGTGCCTGACCTCTCTGAAGGTTAAGTTCACAAACATAGGCAGTGTGCACTTGGAGAATGCCTCATTGACATAGATCTGTTGCCCTGATGTTACTTTCCTTTTAACTCGCAGCAGCTGATGTTTCAGTACTTGACTACACATCTTTCTGTCCCTTGCAGTCAATTCAATATAGTTGCTTTCTTCATGAATAAGGCACCTCAATTTTTGCAGGATCCCATGCTTGTTTGGCAGTGTTGACAAAATTATCCGTACAGAACGTGGAAGGTGAATGGGAAGCCACCAGAGCTTCCTACCATCATCACTATCTGTTAGCTGTTCTAAAGCATCAAATATAATCACCAGTGGCCTGTGAAATGAAGACTCATTCAAGAGATTTATGAACAAGTCCCGAAGGTCATGAATCTTTTTCGGGTAACTTTGTACGAGGCAGCGATAGTTGACTGCTAGCTGTTCACAAATGCTTTGAAGTATATTCTTCAGATCTGTACTTGTTTCAGTGGATCCCAAAAATCTTATAACTACCACGGGGTCAGAATCTGGTCCCATCTCTTCTTGCAACCAGGAATAGGCCTAGAATATACAGCATAATTTAGTTTACATCTCAATGAAGCACAGTAACAGAATTCATAAATAGTGATAGTCTATATATGAAAAACATTTAAAAATATTACTGCATGAATAGAAATGCTTTCACTGTCAGAGTTCAAGGTGGGTGCACCGAATGAAATTAAAATCATATATCATCTTTGTTTACCACAAAATGGCTTACATCAAAGGGTACATGACTAGAATATACTCCATAGATGCCAGGATACTCTTTGCAAAATCTGAGTGTCACATCTGAAAGTAAGTAGATAAAGTCTCTTATAAATAAACTTCCTTAGACACTGCAGAATATTATCCTTGGTCAGGCACCTCAGCCTACCACCTAAACCTGTTCAGCATTTATCCTGACTGAGTATAAAGACATCTCTCTTGAGGACACAGATTAGAGTACAGGCTGCCCTTAACTAACTAGTTACTTTAATCCCTGGCCCATGGAATTACACTTTACCTTGGTGTACCTGTGACTTTTACTCTAAAACACTGCCACAAAAAGGAAAACGTATCTATCTCTTGAAGTTTTTTTGGTTAGAGCACTCCAAGCCAGTAAATCTAAATCTAAATTTAAATCTTCCCAGTCTACGCAGGATAACACACTCAGTTCTACATCTCTTAATCTCACTTTATGTTATTATAGTATTTTAAAAGAAAAGCAGAGTCTTTAGGCTGACTTATGCATTCGGATATGAAATGAGATCTTGAGTTGCAAATCCCAATTTCATATACGCAGATAATGTGACTCCACAGGAAATAGATACAGTGATCTTAAACAGTATTGTTCCCTTCTTCATTTCCTCCTTCATTTCCTTCTGGCTGATATGGCTATTTCCCAGCTCACCATGCTAAATTCCCCGACCACCCTGCCAGGAACTCAAAGTTGTGACTGTCACCTGCAGTATTAGGTCTGTTGATGCCAGCTTGGTCTTTTTCTGCATCTTGTCCTGCCTTGCACAAATGTTTCATTCATTTGTCTGTAGTACTCAGCTCAATGACTTAAACAGTATATGACAGATAAGTAAGTATGGGTATTTTTGCAGCTTATTACATATAGATTTGTAGCGAGTGTATTAGAATAATTCTGGAATAGTTTCTAATAAGAACATGAGATGGCATGACTTGGAAAGACATACTGCATTTGTGTTTAAGACTAAAACCAGAATAAGATGTTTAGATGGTTGTGGATTCATAGGACTTCAGAGAAACAAGAAGCAAAAAGATCATTCTAAAAGATATATTGTTAATGCAAAAGATATTGATTCCTATCAGACTTCTAAGAGTTTTGATAAACTGTTTTGGCTAAGCACATGACACAGATATGTTATTATTGGAAGGTAACATTTTTCTGCATATGTGTATAATAATATGCCGAATACACATTATTTTTATTTTATATATCAAGGGCTGATAGATCTGTTGAGAAAAGAAAGAATTAAACTAAGTTAGACTTTACACACAGCAATGCTCTCAACATGACCTTAGCATGTAAGGTACTTATTTACCTTCTTTGCCGCTTCAGCTAACAAAAGTGTCTTCCCTGTGCATGGTCCTCCATATATGATAAGAGGGTTAATGTGTCCTAGTTTTCTAGGTAGAACATATTTGTGAACGATGTTTAATGCCTCACATCTATATTCATAAAAGGTGGAGTACGTTTTACATAGTGATGAGTGTTGAAGAACTTCATCGTACAGCACGTCTGTCTCTGTGTCAAAATTCTGCTGCACTGTAGCTTGGATTATATCAATCATGTCTTCATAGAACTGTTTACCAAGCCCTTCAATGTAATGGCTCTCCACTTCCTGGGAGTAACCCAGCTTCATGTCGCAGTGGGTGACGGATGTGTACACTCTCAGGTTGGACGATGCGACAATGGTAGGAATGAATTCATCCCTGAGCTTGATCAGTTTCTCATGGGCTTCAGGATCTCGTAGGAACTTCCCAGCTTTATGCACCACGTCCATGTATTTTCCCATCTCTGGAATTTTAACAAAACGCTCAATGTTGGCAATTTTCCGGATGTAGCAAACACACTTCTTTAGGAAAGCTGGTGTTTGTTTACCCAAGGCAAAATCAAGTTCATCTTCAATAGCTGGGAATGAAAAGACAACACAAGAGTCTCTGTCAACTTTTCTTTATAAACAGTTCAATAACATGCCCTACCCCCAACAGGCAGACATTTGTTCTCTATGAAAAGCCAAAAAAACCAAACACAGAGAATTTGCTGGGTGCTTTTGGGTTTTAGTCTCAAGCAAGCACAACAAACCTTTTTTTCCCCTCTTTAATTATACAAGAAATGCCAACAGAAATATATTTTCATGTTTGTGGAAAGGTTGGCAGAAAAGACAATAAATTGGTACATAGAAATCGTTAGTGTGAACTTTACCAGAGGAAAGATATCTCTTTGCTTGGCTGTGTTTCATTTTTCCTTTCTCATGCAGCAATTTCACGGCAGTCTTAAAAATCTTCTTAATCTCTTCTGATATATCTTGCCATTTGTTCTCATTCATAGAATTTGAAGAAGATTCCATCTTTTAAAAATATCCATAGTTAAAAAATAGGTGTAATACATACATATAAAATATCAGAAAGTAGAAGCTAATATTCAAGGCCAAAAATAACATGGTAATAGAGAAACACATACACTAACAAAAAATAAATAAAAGTTAAACATTTTAGAGTGCAGATGATCATAATGTATTCCATTTTAGAATTTTGAGAGTTAGCTCCTTGGAGTATTTTCTAAATCCCTAGTGTAGGCAGCTAATGCATAATTTTTCAAGAATAAGGCCAATAACACCTTTATAGAAAGAGTATTTTGATAACCAAGCCTGAAATAATGATAATAAAGCAGCAGCAATAGTGCTAAAATTATCACTCCTTTAATGAGACGTAATAATGATAATAATTTAAACTTGTATCTCAAAACTGAAAATGAGGTTCCTGGTACCTGTAATTAAGTGTCTTATATTAGCTACCATATTTTAAAAACACAGGATTATATGTGACATTATGTTCATTCATTCATTGCTATAGTAACACTAATCTTAACTGTCATCAGAGAGGAACTCTAATATAAATTCACTAATCCTTTCAGATAGTATCTTGCAAATGCCATGCTGGTGCTTTCTCTAAAGCAGCTAGGTTTTATTTACTGCTGGTGAAATATTTCAGGGGTCTCCAGTTTTCTTGGAGTGTGGAATCTCCAGGATAAATTCCCTAGCAACTCTTTCTTGACAGAGCTGCTAGTTTCTTTCATATACATTTATGAGATGTAACTCTGTGTTACACCTATGTTACAGCTTTAAGTTATGGACATCTTTTTAAAGTTATTTTAAATTATGAACATTAAGTCATTTAAGTTATGAACAGCTTTTGCTTAGTCCTGTGTTAGTCAGTAGCTTCAGGAAAAGTACAATGATTTAATAACAAATAACCCAAATAAATGAAGTGAAAACTCTTTTAAGGACTTCATTTTTCATACACTAAAATATCTCCTCAGGTATACACTGGATGTGTAGGAGACAACTGAGAACTGAACCCTGAGAAATAGATACCATTTTTATCATCATCAATTAAAGACAAATTTTTGCTTTAAAAATTATAATTAACAGTGCTCAAAAATCTTATGTTAGAATACAGTTAATAAGTTAAAACTATGATATCTGACTTGGGACAGTGCTAAGCACTTGTTTGACTGTTAAGGGTTTTTCTGTGGCATAGAAGGGAAAACATGTACTTCCTCAGCAAGTGCTGTTAATTGAAATCCAGCAAATGCACAGTACAAAGCAGAGCCTGAGGTCTCCATGTTACAACACCAGTGAAGGGAAATCTGTACAGCTGTCACAGATGGCCCACGTTCACTTGCTCTGGCAATCAGAGTGCATCAGGGCAGGAGTCGTGCTCCTTGGTGTTTGCAGGTGCTCCTTCACCATGTACAGGAAAGGAGCACCACAGCAGCAGCTGTTCAGGTGTGGGCAGGGCTGTAGAACCTAATTCAGAGACAACAGCAAGTGCCTGGCCTTGGGACTGCCTGCCACTGTAATGCATAGAGAAAACTCTTGTGAGCAGGTGACTATGACTTACCGTGTTCTGGTAGTTCTTCAGCATTTCTGATTTTGGTCTGAGGTAATATGCTGGTGGCACTGCGTTCTCATCCCTGCAGTACCACTCCTCTAAAATCCTTGTCTCTAGCTTGGCCTCTACAGCAGCATCCAGGATCATTTCAAATTCTGCTGACTCAACTTCCCCTGGTATTCGGATGTTCCCATACTTCTCTCCCAATAGGCCCTATGTATTTACAGAGAAGGAGGGATTAAATTTTTCTTTTTCATTATGCACAAAGAATCATCAGGATCTGAATTTCCTAAAAATAAATCTGGTAGTAGTGTAATGACCTTGAAATTACTAGGAAGGGAAGCAGATACTGTGTGACAGGAATTACTGTTAAGGGCACTGTACTGAGCTCTATTTTACTATGACAACGTAAATAACTTCAGCTAGATGCACTGTCTGTCATAGTACTAACTAGTAGTAA
This sequence comes from Luscinia megarhynchos, assembly GCA_034336665.1. Lineage (NCBI taxonomy): Eukaryota > Metazoa > Chordata > Aves > Passeriformes > Muscicapidae > Luscinia > Luscinia megarhynchos. The sequence goes on along the minus strand of CM067566.1, from coordinate 21,871,441 downwards.
AAATACAAAGGCATTCAAAATAAATAATTTAAAAATGCCCTATACAGCATGGTATTGACTAGTCACAGGTTGAGATTATCCTCACATGCAAAAGCAAATTGAAATTGTGGCTTATACCAGCAAGGATCAGTGTTGCAGAACCACAAACTGCTTTTCTATTTTCTATTCTTCTTCTCTTTGCCCCAGTAGCTGAACGATCAGTGACGCAAGGAAGGAAAAAATACTGAGTAGAAATTGATCAAACTCAATACATTTCTACTCACACAGGAGACATTTTCCTTTAAAAAATGAGGATTAAACTGGTTGTGGTGCTCTAAACATGCTCTTTTAAAAGAAATTTATTTCTGTAGTTTATTTTCTGTAAGCATTTTGTAAAAATATGATTGTAATGTCCTACAACTTCATAGACAATTGTGTTATAGGGAATTACTGTTATCTTTTGACAATTTTTTTCGAATTTGTGATCCTCAGATCAATTCTGCATTAAATACTTGGTCCCCAGAAGTCAGTCAGAATTCTTACTTAATTTAAAATTTGATTTTTAAAAATTCTTTCTTCATTTTAAATGTATTCAACAAAGGTCTTGCATTAACGAGAAGGAGTACTTAACGTGGAGAGCAACCAACACAATCAGAATCCTGATTTGAATCAGAAAGATCTCTTAGTAAAGGAATGCTAATGCAAATATAGTAGTGCCCTAAAAAGGTAAATGAGCATATTTGTAAATAATATCTAAATATTCATTATTTTTAAACCACTCATCATAATGAGAAGCTGTTTTGAACTCTTCCAGTGGAAGAACACCCTGAAAAAATCAATAGCTAATGATGATGATGAAGCCTGCCTCACTGATTCCAACAGCACAAAGCAGCAGAACACTGCTGAGCCCAGCTATGCTGGCACATGGTACTCTAGTGGCTCACCATGCCAAGCTGCAGCCCCAGAGCAGGCATCAGAGCAGTGCACAAACACTTCCTAATCCTTCCAGGGAAAACCAGTTAGCTCACACCACACTTGACATGGTGTAAAATGACCTGGTTGATTTTTGCCTGGAGCAGACTAGGGAGAACTCATGAACTACCATGCTGGCTCTGCTGGCACCCTCCACAGAGAAGCACTGACAAAGAGCTGGTGCACAGCAACAACTCAGTGTCTGTCCACTGCTCAGGAGAAGCAAAGGAATGTAGGAATTGTGACAGTTCATATAGCCCAGAATGTTTCTGAGAAGTCACAGCACCCAAGTCCTCCAATAAGATTCTCCAATAGAGAGGCTTTAGGGGAAAGTTGAGTTTGTCAGGCTACCCATTCAGATGCCACCATAGCTCCATTCAGGCTACACATCAAGGAGTCAGGAGAACAGAATGAATGTGTTCAGCAACCAGAGTGATACAATAATTAATTTAATGAAATAAAATTATCCAATATTTCTAGAATCTAAATTTATTTTTGATTTGTGATCATTCCAGCTAGTAGTTCCCCTCAAAGAGGGCTATGTTGCTTCACATAATGAGATAGCTGGGGAAAATTTTGAAGCTTCTACTGTTCTGATCTATTCATAGAGCCCATGGTAATTTTGGAGTTCTGAAGCTGCAGAGGTTAAACAAAATATAGTATTATTTTCCTTCTTCATTCAAGTGAGGTTAATAACTTTTACCATATTGAATTGGAAAGTCTCTTCACATTCACGTTGACATAGAAATCTCACAAATTGCTCTCTGAGGAGCTTTTACCTTGTATAGAAATTATTAGTTAGAATTCATTAGGCTACACTTTTTCTAAATGTAAGTCCAGTAGATTCAATAGACAGTTGCCCAAGCAAAGATCAATAGCTGGGCCCTTCATTAACAATACTAAAATGTCAACATTATTATGTCTGATTTTAATGCACTGCATTTAATCAACTAAATTTGTTTTGGAACTATTCTTGGTACTTTTCTGCTTCTCTGGTACAGTTTATGCAGCTGTCTCTCCACTGTACTACAGTTAAATAATGACTGGTTTTACTTTAAAATAAAAAGACAAGACTTTTTTAATACTTCTCATCTGTCATTGCAAAGGCCATTATGTAAATAATCTTGTATTAGGGATTATCCACCTGACTACTTGAGCAAAACACAATAAAAAAGAACTTTGACATGATGCAGCAAACCCTAAATACTTAGGGTGCTTAGCAGGTGTATCATTTAGAGCAGAACCATCCCAGGCACTGCACTGCAGCTGTGTTCCTGTTAGAGTCCTAACAGAAGTTGCCTGAGGTTCTGGTATTTATACCTGACTCGTGTAGTCATTTGAAGAATATTTTGGTAGAAAATGTTATAAGTTAGAAAACTATTATGGAGTCACTCCAGTGCTTTTTGGTAACTTCAGACTAGCCTCAACCTACAGCCCAGTTTTATTGGCCTTTAATGGAGGCATTGAAACAAAACTGTTCCTTTTACTGGAGAGTACAAAAGTGACTAACACTGATTTTCTGAAGGACTGTGGTATCACACCCCAGGCTGGGAGCAGCAGGCAGGCTGAGTAAGTGCAGCTGTTTTCTACTGAGGAACTAATGCTCAAATGCTGGGTTATGCCACATAAACAGTCCAGGTTCCTGGGGAACAGTTCTTCACCCAAATGAACCTTCCTCTAGATGCACTGCATGTTTTCCATTAGCAGTGGCACTGGTAAATCTAAAAAAAAAAAGCCTATATTTATTTGCTGGACTTTTAATCCACTATTTGTTTCTAAGGCTGCATGACAATCTTAGGATGGGTGCATTTGCAGGTACAGGCTGTGAAAACTACATCTTCCCATGTTAGAGGTGAGGCTTGGAAGCACCTCCCTCCCTTCACTCTTTTGGTGTCATTCTGGTTAAATTCACATCTATCTGCAATCTATCAGGGTACCACAAAACAACTCAAACCTTAGAGGCATCAGTGAGAAGCTCTGAACTGCACTTTTCCTTCAGGAGCTTCACTGTCTGAACTGCATCTGTGTCAAAGGCTTGCAGCAGCCTCTGGAAATATCTGTCCCATCTCCATTTCCCTATACATTCAAGTAAATGCAGATTTCTTCTTAGAAAAATAAATAATTATGAAGCAACAGGGTTGAGAGTAAATATAATTTCTCACAATTTTCATGTCGTTTCATACTTAGCCTGTAAATAAGAATTACCATTATTTCAGATCCTTTTGAAATATATAATAGTACTCTACAGCAAGAACCTAAAGCTTCAATTTGTGATAACAACATTGCAGCATTTTGCTGATTATTATAGGGAATTATTTTTAAAGGGAACAGTAATGTTTATGCTGTGTTCAATATCAAGAGACAGTTTTATATGCAGACTCATGAACCAAAATCTCCCACCTGATGAGTCATTTTCCTTTAATAGTAAAACAACAAATTAAGGACTCATTAGATTGAAGGTGATTGAACTGTATAAAACAACCAGGTTGAAAAATGTATAAAACCCTCAGCAACCATTTGTGTCTAACAAAACTTTACAGAATTCACACAGAGCAGCCTCAGCAGAAGCCTTGTTAGCTTCCACAGAATCACAGAACCACAGAATGGGTTGGGTTTGGAGGGACCTCAAAGATCATCTACTTCCAACAGCCTAGGGCAGGGACACCTTCCAACAAAGTCCCTCAGAGCCCCACCCATTGTGGTTTCCATCAGGATGTTTTGCTGAGCCTGAGGCTGAAATCAATATTAAATGAAGGTCAAAAAACTACTGTCTATAAGATGGGAAATATTTTTCATTGTAATATTCTTGGAGTGGAAAGATATTAAAATTATGGGCACAGCCACAATAATGACCAAAAGGAGGACACAAAGAAGATTTAGATTTGATCTTGAGATATGAGGGATTCACATGGCATGTCATATGGTAAGTAGTCATCATCACTAAAATATTAATAAATTTTGATGTTATACAGATGTTATTCTGATACATTATATTAAACTAGTACAAGCTGAAATTTTAGGTAAACTTAATTCCAGCTAAGATATTTGGTGGTAATTTTAATAAAAAACAGCTGTCAAATAACAGCAAATTATATTGATTACTGATTGGTTTAATTTATCTTTTTTTAAGAAATTATACATTTACATCAGCAAATGAAGCCATTTGAGAAATCAGATTTGTAATGTTTTATGGAATGACTTCAGGTACTTGTCAACTTAATAGCAACGATTTTTTTTGCTATTTTGCCAACAGATCTTTTGCTGGACTAATTGGAATCAGTCCTATTTCTTGGTCTTTGTGAAGACATGTGACACTGAAGTGCACACATATGTCCTCTCTGCCTCTTCTCAGAGCAGTCCTGGATTGCCAGCTTTTTAAAGAATAAGTATTCAAGAAATCATCTTTGAAGAAATTAAATCTAACCACAGTTAATTTTTTAACTTAATATACTTCACTGTGTGCAGGACTAAGCACTCTTTAAACAATTTGGTTTAGAAGATCCATGAGGAATTGGGAAGTATTACCGTCCCCATGTGACACAAGAATTAAGTGCAGGGAATTAAGCCTGGGCTGGGGCTCAGAGCTGGGACAGGTATGCAATGGTTAGTCATAATCATGGAGTGGAAACTGGTTTTGCCTAATTCTTCTTCTAGCAGAAAACTGAAAATCCTTCTTACAGAAACTGCTCACTACTGAAGGAGGAAAGCCTTGACCCTTGTGATGAGGTCCTGACTCACATTTCAGCCTGCTAAATTAATATAAGCCTAAACTAAGATCACTTATTCAAAGTAGAACAGCTCCATTAGGAATATCTCACATTATTGAAGAGGCGCTCAGCGCTTCACACTGTGGGCTGAAAATTGGAGGGATTCAAGTGCTTTTAAAACATCAAAGTTCATCTGTTCTCAGGGGTTGGGAAAGGCTGGTACGACTGATGTGCCAGAGGTGCCCTCCTACCATTCCCAGGAGAGCTGTGGATTGCAGTCTGGATCATGCCATGCTTCAGCAAAACCTCCCCTGAACGGGGAGAAGGACGGGTCTGTGGTCACCAGGTGTAAACCCTGGGCATTAATGATGGGGAAGCAGTCACACATCAAAGATCCTGCTACTGCAGCTCCTTTCTGTGCAAGCAATCTCACAGCACTGTATAAGCAACTGGATATTAACTGCAACAGAAACATGAATGTCATCTTTCCACAGTTTGCATGACTAACAAGGGCTATAAAGTCCTCTGGATCCCTCTCTCCCCTACAGTCTCTTACTATTCATTGCTTTCTCTTTATCCCAACTCCCTGCTTCCTCAGTCTTTGCTCTAGGCTTCCTCCCTTCGGTATGAAAATCTTGCTTATGAAATAAAACCTTTTTTTTTCCTCCTTAAAGCCATATATTTTTGTCAAATAGCCATTTTTTTTCTCAGATAAATACATCTTTCTACTGCTCACTGGGATGTTTGCACACATTAGCTGATGAAACATGTTACTACGTAGTGGATCACACTTCTATAGATAAAAGAGTCACATAAAGAAAAAAAGTAACTGAAATATTGATTTAGAAATTTAAAATTGTAAATAAAATTTATAAATAAAACTTATATTTAGAACCAGGCTTAAAAGACCACAGATTTCATCCAAACATTTTTGCTAAAAAGCATACTTACTGAAATCTGACTCCATCCTTTTTTTTCAGTTGCTATGTTTGTACATATGGAAACAGAATTACTTCAGCATAACTGCAAGAAATGCTCCATTATTTTCAAATCTTACTTTTGACATGCATGCTGGCTACATTCTGTGCATTGTCTTTCATACTGAATGTTGGAGGTGGTAAGACAGTGCATTTGCAGGTGCAAACCTGCCTAGGAAGCCATGCAGGTTAAGGAAGGCACACAGAATTGTAACACATTGGTATGTTTACCTTTCTTGCCTGCAGAAATGTAGGCTTAACTGATGTTACCAAATATACAGTAACCTACATCTTGAAAATCTGAAACAAATGGTCAGGATACCAGTTTTTAAGGGCCTTTTATTTAACTTCCCATCCTAAGAAATTTAGTACAACTATAGTTCTTTCTGGTTTCTTGCAAGTGTCTGATAACTCTGTTCTAACAGTATCCTGTAGAAAGCTTATGTGATATAAAATGTGCAGGTGCAGGCAGAGATATTTTTTGGGGAAAAAAAAAGAAAATTAAAATAACAGGATTAGCTGGGTGCCTGCCTCTCAGGCCTTGAAACCAATAATTTACTACCAAAAACAAACAGAAAAGAACATCCTATTTCAATTCTTTTTTAATAACTGAAGGGAACAATTAGCCACCTCCTTTCAAACTCAAAGCAAAAATGCTAATGGCTAAACAATAGTGAATCATCAGAACTAAAGCCAGAAAAGTATGTTTATCTCAATTTATCTCAATGGAATATACAAATTAATTGCCTGTTAGGGCAAACTCCAAGCCATTGCACTGGTAACTGAGACCAAGGTGAAGAAAGCTGTAATACTAAGCTTAAACTAAGCTAAGTTTTAGGAAGCTGGATTTCCAGAGTAGCTGGTGCCCAGGAGCTGTCCTGAAAAAAACTCTACTCCTTTTTATTGTGCTTCCAGCTGCAATGAGGCACAGTGGAAGGACCTCATGATAGAAACACACAGACAGCATCCTCCAAATAAATAAATACATTTGATGGCTTTTCTTATCCATCAAAACAAAAAAAGGTATGTTGCATTAAATCTCCCAAAAAATACTACCATTAGAAATTAAAAATATGAAAAAAGCACAAAAATGTCATAATCTGTGATTTCTGGCATGTACACATCAAAGTGTCTTTTAGAGCAGCATTTTCTTCTCTGCAAGGCAGTGCAGCTTATCAGATAGAACATTAGAGCTGCTGCAGATCTCTTAAATCTTCTTTCCACCTTTACTACATCTCAGTATGGAAACCTCTAACTTCCTGATACTTTTACCAATGACTCAGACTGCCTATCCATAGAATGAGGCTAATGATAGCTTGCAAAATAAGCATTTTATTTCGAGTATTTCTATTTTGATATGCAAAGGATGTGCATTCTTGTATCAGCAGTGATGGAACTGTTATTTTACACTGTTGTCCTTATTAGTTTTTAAGGTAAAAATGATACCATAGAGCAGCATCAAACATTTTCATTTGCCTTTTCTCAATGGGTTGAAGGTGTGAATAAACAGAATTAATTTTAGGACTTCAGCTGACTGTAGAAAACACAAGAAATTCAATTTTTAATTGAAGCTGCTGAAGCGAATAGGAAACTGAAGGCATAATAAAGACATTTCTGTACTGAGAATTGTTTTTCCACCTGCCTGGATATATATTTGTGTTCCTTGGCTTGAGAAATATTGCAGTGTGTTGCTTCACAGAACCATGCCCTAATTTCTCTCTTCCCTTTTTCCCTGGAGGCACTGAAGAAGAATCCTGGGGGAACTAGATGAGTTTCAGAAACTTGAGACAGGTCTTGGTTTCAGTTCCATGAAAAACAAAAAGGACTGTTGAACTACTTTGTAAGAAAACTGACTGCAATTGGGACTGGAAGGATGAGGTGCAAGTGCTGAAGTGTTTTGCTGTGAGTACAGTTCTTGACATAGAAGGTGTAGAAAAGAAGAAAATGATGGTGGAGTTTCTTGGTGCTTGACCTGTCTTTCAGGAAAGAGAGCAGCCAAATCTGGTTGTAAATGAGCTAATTCCCTCAACCCTGAATTTCACCCACAGCGAGGTATTTTTATATCTCAAAGCTTTTCCCTGGTGGTAGGAAGATATGAAAAAGGATGAGTAATTTCTCAGGACATAGTGTGTAGGAGCTACCAGTCTATCATACAGAGAGAATGTGCTTCCTCAGAAGAAATGCATGACCTACTTCCCCAATACAGTTTGCTTCATCAAAGTTCATCTCCTGGCTGAGAGAGTATCAATGGTGTTCCTCCACAACCTCCCTGTCTTCTACAGGATCATGCAGCAGCAGCTTAGTTCATTTTGTGGCCTTTTACTTCATTGCTTATCATTGCTGGGTCTTTGATCAGCCTGAGCACAAACAGGTGAGAAATCAGTCAAAAAGGATATAATTAGGGAAGAGGTCAGTGAATAAGGGTACAGTAGAGGAAGGACTGGAGATTTTGCCTACCTCTGCCTAAAGATCTGAGGTGCTCACTCACTCTGATTCTCCTCCAAACAAATTGTTATTCTCACTTCACTCTATTTTTGAAATTGCATGGCAGATTTCTTGACAGGCATGTACATTTTTCCTTTCACATAAAACTCAGGATCAGGTAATTCCTACTGCAGTCCAGATTTCTGTCAACTCTCTGACAGGTTCTGTAACACTTGACAAGAGTGAAACCGAGTAGAAAAACAAATCAAAAGGGTTAGGTTTAATAAAAGACTGTAGCACATAGCCCAGACTGAAGTCAATAATCCTGTCTGTGGAAATCACTACTGTTCTTACAGAGAAAGGTGAATGCACCTTTCTTGGAAACAGCAAGATCAATGTCTTTTAGAGAAAGGCATGGTGGTGTAACTTTCCCTACTTCGTAAAGTGATCACAACACCCATCCAAGCCTGAAAGAATTGTGATTTGAAACCCTGCCTTGCATCTCACAGGTGAAGTGTGGCTAATGGGGAAAAGCTTCTCTTACTCTGTGCTCCTGAGTATCCAGGGACACAGGTATGATGGAGTCAGAAAGGAAGAAGATACTCTGAGCCTATCAGTGTAGTCAGCTGGGAGGACAGGGCACTGGCTTTTGGACACCTGGAGTTAAACCTGGCACTCCTCTGCATTCTTACTGCCCTCTTTGGTATACTTCATTATGCAAGAAGGGGCCATATCTTTATTTTCTGTGAAATATGCTCTTTCTTGTATTTTTCAGAAAAGCAGCTTAGTTTCTACATTCCCATTTTGGGATGGTATTTATGTGTTAAACAGTGAGGCAAAGAGTCTTAGATTGAGCTGAATTTGAGCGAAGGCAAGAAGGGCTGAATAAGACACTTAAGGGATTGACAGAGGCATCTAGTCTGTAGTAACCTGCAAAGTTGCAGCAGCTGAGAAAGGGGTTTCTAGAACTGCAAAACCTATCCAAATCTCACTGTACAGCATACACACACTCCTTACTGGAAACAGACTTATATATTTATGCTTTTTTGTAACACAGTTAAGCGTTGTGTTCTGAATAACATAGAGCCCCTATGAAGGTATTAGAAAGTGTTAATTAATGAGTATTATCAGAGGCAGAGATAGCTGATGGTGTCATGGAATTTTCAACACCCCTTGTGACTTTAGGAATACTGGAGCTAGTTGTAACATGACATGACATTTCACTGCAAATTAATTTTTTTATTTTTCCCCCTTCTTATTAGAGCTAAACAGATTGGTAATCGTTGAGTCTACAAATTAAAACCTAATTGTGTAATTAAATGCCAACAAAAAAAAATTCCCAACTTTCATAGACTAATTTAGTCAATGAGAGCCTGATGTAACCAATGACTATGTAGTGTTGAATGAAGCACCTAAAACATTGTTAAATAAATATGTTTTATGTATAACATAAATGAAGGACCTCAGAAAAAAATTTAGTATACGTGACATTAGTTTTAGCAGATTATAATGCACCCATAATTTAGACTTTAGCATAGTATGCAAAACATAGCATCAATTCAGCTTTGCAAGTACATGTGGAATGGCCTATATTATTTATTTTGACCAGTTCCTTGATTTTGATAACTTTTATTTATGATTTTTATTCTTATGTGCTAATTGCAACTAATCATTCTTTTTCCCAAGCCAGCTGGCACTGGCTTTTGTTATTTGGGACAATTGGTGGCTGGTACTCTCTGGACAGGTACTTTATCAGTCTAGTCTTTCAAAGATGAAAATAAATTATTAGAAAATTCCTTGCACAAGAAAAATATAATTTTCCTTCCCCAGCAATACTACCAGTATGATGGCTCAGTGAACTTTACACAGATGTAGAAGAGCCCATCTCTTTTTAATGTTCTTATGTGATTTGTATGCATTCCCTGCTTTTCATATGCTTGGAGGGAGAGAACCCTTTTTACCAGTTATTAAATTAAACAGAGGAGGACAGAAAGGACAGCATAGCTGCACGATGAGAAGAACTATTTCCTATTAAAAAAAGCAATGATCTAAAACAGTTAAGGAGGGAATGCAAAAATGAAAAAGGTATCTTTAAAGAAACTGAACTGAAGGAAAAAACTGAGGCAAGCACCAAACCCTTTAGGCTATGGATTATCTAACCCAGCATAATTTCACTGTGTCAAAAATCTTTACAGCCAATTCACATCACCAAATATCACAATGAAATTGCTACTCCTGAGAATCTAAATTGTATTAAATATAAAACTGTCTTTACAATTGCCATATTTCAAAACCTGTTCTTCTTCAAAACTACCCAATGTTAGTTTTATATTTATAACACAAATGCAAAAAATCAGCTTTTTGAATTTTCTTAGCTTTCAGTTGCAATACTTCTTCAAGGATGGGATAAAATGATATAGTGCCTTTCTATCTTCATGACTTTTCTAACATTAATTTTTACATAGTAAGTTATTTCACTTACAATTAATGGTAACCATATAAACACTGAATGTTAAGTACTGCCTGCAGGTAATGGGTCAGATCATTAGCCAAAAGTTAAAAAATTCTGCAACAGATGTCCATAAGAAATGGAAAAAACATAGCAAAAATATATATATGCCCTTCACTTGAATGAAAACACTGTGTTGCTTGTGCCATGCAATTGTATGACTGAGAGGCAGAGTGTATGGTCTGCCAAAGCATGTGGCCAGCTGATGAACTGTTTGTCCAGCCATGACTAACACTGGTATACTAAGATATTTTAAAACAGTTTCAAGCATCAAACTAATTCCTATACTATGCAAATGGGCTAACAAGAAAAGAACATTTAATTTAGTCACAAAAATTGCAGTCTCCCTAGTTTTCTAAGCAAATATTCTATGCTTCATTTTTTCAAGATGGAATGAAATAAAAAGGTTCTCCATCAGGTTCTCCAGTTACAGAAGAAAGAAGCTTATTACACTGCATATTAACAGGACACAAGAAAGCACCTTGCACTGAATCCAAGTATTTTATAAGAGAAGAGGCAATAACTTAAGGATGTGTAACAGTATCACTATGAAGAGCACTGATACTTTTTCTTATTTTACTCCTTAAATTAGCATCTTTCACTAAAGAAAGAGGGATCCTGTGAAATTATACATGCTGATTATTATAAAAAGAGGAAAAAAGAAAAAAAAAAAAGAAAAGAAAAAATAGACCAGCTACTGCTAGCTACTGCTAGCTGGACTTAACAATAATCAGATTGAAAATGCACTAGTTATTTTTTAGGTAGGTGTTTCTTTCTGGGTCTGTTATTGGAGAACCAAAGAATCTCTAACTGGATGTCTGTATTTGAGAAAAGGGAAGGTATTTATGCTAGGTGCAAGCAGCACTATTAATATCTCCCTTTGAACTTACCAGCTGCTTGCTAAATATTATAAAGTATGCTGTTTCTTTACACAGAAGTAGCATTGCAAGGTTTAGAACTCCCTCCATCCCTTTCATTTCTGCAGAATTGAATTTCTGCAGAATTCTGCAGATGCTGGATTTTTGATCTACAGATTCATTTTCAGGGGAGATCATTACATTTAACTGATTACAGTATTACCTCAGAAGATGGTTTGGTAAAGCCCTTGAGGGTCATGAGAAAATAAATTGCATAAATCTCATGCAGCCTATTTCTTCCTCTACACATTACACAGAATGATGGAAATATGACTTCATGTTAATCTTATTCTCGCTAATATGGTCATTCATATTAAATATAATACTTAACCTTTCTGGAACACAGCACTAGAAATTGTATTTCTGTCAAGAAAAAGAAGTACAGTGACTTAGCAGAAAATATGTGCAGTCTTCTGACTGAAAATGCAAGTTATTTTTAGGCTACATAGAAACCCATGCAGTTCCTGTGTTACATGGAAAAGCTGTCTGATGAATCTTGTTTCCAATGGGCTAAGTATAAAAAATGGGTAAGTATTTAAGATTTAGAGAATCAGAGATGATTCACAGGAAAATACATTCCATCCCTAAAGCAGATGAAGGAATTCACCTACAATAGCTTAATCATGTAATATCCCCCCATGCTTGATTTCACTTTCTGTGTGCATCTGTTGTTCACAGCTATATGGAAGGGGAGAGATATCATTTGCTTCGTAGTCTGGAGGTTGTGAAATAAGACCAAAGCTTGCTGGGGGGAAAGTTGCATATTTTGTCTTTAAAATTGATCATTTTGTCTTTTTTGAAGGATTTAAAAAATATACAAAGCTCTATTTTGATATTTAAAAATAATCTTTCCTGTTGGTCAAGTCCATCTAAAACAGGACTTTACTCCAGATCAATGCTAAGAAGTTCTGTGGAGCCATTCCTGATGTCACCCCAAATCCACTTATATTAGAGGAAGTCTAATGGCTTTTAAATTAGATGCAGAGTGAGAAGAAAAGTAATAATTTGATATTTCTTTCTTGAAATTTACTCAGCTGGAAGAGGTGGACTGTACTGTTCTGCCATGTCTGGCTCCAGGTATTTCTCTTCATTCATTTAAAAAGTATAAATAGAGTTGTGTCCTTGGGGATAATTAAATACTGAAATGCCCAAGCACAGATCATTTCTGTTGAATTCCCCAAGAGCACTGGGTACATAGCATTCCCCCTGAACTGGATGTTTTAGTACAGAAACACTTGACTGACTTTTGCATCTCTATCTTAAAGTATGTGACCGTTTTCCCAGGAAAGCAAAATATAACTCAGGTATTCCAGACCTGTGTATATTAAGTTTTTACATTAGGAATAAACCTTAAAGTAACACCAGAACTAAAACTGGAGTTGAGGAGATCCAGCAGAGCAGGAATAATATAATTTGGAATTTTCTCTGAGCTGGAATGCACTCAAAATTAATTATCAACCATTTGTACTAAGCAGAGAGAGTGCAGCAATATACTTCATGGAACAATTAAAGCATGCATTATTCTGAGGAACACAAAGATACAAACAGTAGAAACATTCCACTCCATAATTTACCATACTTCCTCTTCAATTTCAGTGTGATTTAAGGACATGCCAAATATTGTAAATTGCTAATATTCTTTTAAAATCCTACTGGAATTCTATATTTACAATGCTAGGTTCTTTAGGTCTGTGGAAGATGAAAGAGTTTTGTGCTTCCCCAGGGACTGTTCAGGAAGGAGAGCATGTGTTACTCCTGAATTCAGGCCTGTCATTGCTTCCTCCTGCCCTTGCCCTGGACTGGAAGTGCAGAAAAGAGCTTTTATACATCCCCAGTAGGTCTGTGGGAAGAGGAGCTTCAGAAGTACTTGGTGAGTGCCTCAGCAGACCAGTGAAAACACAAGGGCTGATGCAAGAGCTCAGGTTGCATCTGTTTAGATGTGGCAACTCTTGAGGACACGGTGAGACCCAATTCACAATGTTTGGTGATTCTCATATTTCTAAGTGATAATCTGTTCTCCATCAGCAAACAAGGAAGATAACTGGTTATGGATACCATTCACAGGTTCAAAGTAAGAACAAGCTGCCAGTAATTTGAGAGGGCTCATGTAAATTCCAGTTTTTGTTCAGAGTAGGTAGAGAATGTTTTTACTATTTTTGGCCCTGATGTTTTAGATGATAGGTGGAGATAACCTTTAAGGTTTGTACAATCCCAAGCATTAATTGAGCAAACCTTTACAAGTAACAGACTGACATTTAATTTCCATTTGTCTTTTTCACTTTACAATCTTTCAGGACATAGTCATGTAAGGACAGCAGTTCAGGCAGGGACTGTGTGGTGCTATGCAGATGGAAAAGCACCTGTGTGTTATGATTTGCAGGATGTATATAAATGTAAAGGTTCCAGTGATGCACTGAATCCATTTTTTTCTTTGGTATTGTTGTGGAATGTAGAATTTAAGCCATTCACCATTCAATAAATATACTGCATTTCAATCCTCCCATGTAGATTCCAAAGACAAGATTTCTGCATAAAATTTGTATGAAAATTATTTTCTCCCCTCATAAATGAGTCTTCATAAATTATTCTGTAGATAAAAAATAGCATGGTATGTATTTAATTACAGTAAAAGCTATGAATATTTAAATGATTAAATGATAATATAATAGGCAATGATTTTATACAGCAGAAAAAACCCCGAACAAAAACCCCAACCTAATAAAAAAACCCCAGCCTAACCAAAATCCAAACAACTTCCCTCTCCCTTAACTGAATACAGTATTAATAGATAAGTCAGGCAGCAGTTAGGGGAAGAACTGTATGTTCCCAAATTCAGTGTTCACAGGAAATTAGTTTTGCATTTTTTTTTTCAGAACTGTCTCCTCATTGTGCTTATAAATATATGTGACTTTTGATTTTGTTGCTTCATATTTGGAGAAAAGCTTGGGACTTCCAACTTACTCACTGCACTAATTTAAGGACTGAATTTCATTTTCTCTCCATCCAATATTAAAATGCAGGCAAAAATTGCCATAAAGAAACACTTTCTATAATCAATATATACCAAGTAGCTAATTTTCAACAGTTCCATTTAATCCCAGATGTGTATCTCAATTCCAAAAGTGGTAATTGATAACTAAAAAACCCCCAAACAAAACAAAACAAAACAAAACAAATACAAAAACACCCAAAAGAAACAGGAAAAAAAACCCAACAAAAAACCTACCAGCTGAGAAGAAGTGGCACATTTTATAGAACTTTCTCAAGAAATGGCAAGTTGCCCAAAGCCTGCAGTGCCAAAGTCAAGTTTTCATTATGTTACTATAAATTAAAAATAATTATGCTTGTTGGAGTAGAATCATCTTCAATTTTTGTTGTAAATGAAATAAACTCCATCCCACTATGGTACAGCAGAGCAAAAAATAAATGTGCATAAACAGATTTCTGAGGTTTTGCCAGTCTAGCCACTGGGAGAGCTACTACTTTGGCCCATACTCTGAAAACCTGAAAGAAATATTGAAGCCATTGGCTCACTGCAACCTCTTTGCTAACTGTTTCATTCTGTTTAAAAATTCTGATTTGGCTTGATTTCTTTAGTAACAATATCAGGGAGGCAGTTCTTAAAAGCTTCAAGATTCTGAGCTGCTAAAATA
Source organism: Luscinia megarhynchos (assembly GCA_034336665.1). Classification (NCBI taxonomy): domain Eukaryota; kingdom Metazoa; phylum Chordata; class Aves; order Passeriformes; family Muscicapidae; genus Luscinia; species Luscinia megarhynchos. The sequence continues at coordinate 21,856,303 of CM067566.1, read as the reverse complement.
TGCAGCAATAGTATGTGACAAGGTTTCCTTCACTATCAGAGATTTTACAAACCCATGTCTAAGGACACTGGGTGTTGCTACATGAAAAACTCCATGCCTTTCTGTTCCAGCTCATCAAAGGGAAGATAGAAAGTAGAAAAATAAACCCAGAAAACTAAATATAGTCACACAAGATGAAAGCTACCCAAAACTCTCTGGAGATCTGGGCCAGTGTGTGCTTGTGAAAAACAGTGTCATGACAGCATCAAACCCAGCCCCTCTCTGTACTCCACATGCTGGGTTCTTATGGAAAAGTCTTTGCTCTGCAGGGCTCTGAAGGTAAAAAAGAAAGTGAGGCAAACAGGTGAAGGAGTAAGAGCCAGAGAGATGGTTTTAGGGGTGTGATAGGAGTACAGAATGACACATGCTACAGGTTGCTCCCTGTCTAATCTTTGGCATGGACAGATGTGATCTCCAGCCTTCACAGCAGGCAGTGTTTTGTATCCCCTTCATCCCACTGGATTCTGTGGTTTCAGTTCACAAAATCTTTAACATTCTTCCCTTAAAAAAATAATCAAGGACTTGCAGTTTTTTCTCTGTCTTATTATAACAAGGCTAAGAAGTAGAGTTGACTTAGATATGTTTAGGTACAAAGGAGAAAAAATTAGTACTTTTTGTAAAGTATTTTCTTGGCAAATACATTATGGAAAGGAAAATTTGGCATAGTGAAGGCATGGTCTTAAGACTGTTTTGCACTGAAGTCCAGCAAGTGACCATGGAGACAACAATCAGCTGCATATCAGTATATCATAGACTCAGAGCCTCCTCAGGTTGTCACTGACCTCCAGCCTTCTCACTCTCTAATACCAGGCATCCTAAATTGTCCTGGCTTTATGACATGAAACAGCAAATGCTGATCAGAGCAGATAGTTCTTTGCTGCTGCTGCTGTTTTTTGTAAGTCTTTCTAGGCCAGCTGAAAATGCATGTGTGAGAGGTACCAAGAAAATTAATTAACTGTGGCCTCCTTAAACAAACTGTCAATAGTTCTGTTGTGAGAGTTGTACAGTCATGCCCATCTTGCTATAAGGACTGATCATTAAAGATCCTTCTTTCTTCTCCACCAATACTGAGTAACCACTGTTAATCTACAGAGCTGCATAGGGAAATATTTGCACAGCAATGAACACAAAGTACTTTAAAAAGAAGAAAATCATGCATTTGTTACTGAATCATGCATGTTAGGATAGATAATGTTAAATTTTTCTTGTGAAGTAAAACATTATTTTTATACCCACAACAAAACATGGACCTGCAGAACTTTTCAAGCAATCTTCCAGCAGCTTCATGCGAGTCTTCTGCAGCTCAGGGCTGTCCCACTCGTCTGCTTCAACTCCCCAGTACAAGTCTATGACCTGGAAAACAGCGTGCAACATAGTCACTTACCACATTCCCCTTCTACCAGCCAAATTAAAAATTAGCTGTGCCAACACCCTGTGCACTAAGCTTTGCTCTTCAGTGAGGGAAAAAGCAATGAGGTCTACACCAGTCCTTACACAGACTGGCAGGGTTTCCTCATACAGATGAGAATTCCAACCTCTTACTTTCCCTCCCAGAGAATCCCTCCTGGGACAGTCTCTCATTTCATAGTCATACAGAGATTAGCATGACAAGATCTTGATTTAATGTAGTCTTCTATTTGCTACTAGATTGCATATAATGGATAGGTAAGAATAATGACAAAAGAATTGAAAATATCTTGGCTCCATGAAAATTAATGGGAATCTCACTGTGGATCACAGTCAAGACCATGACTTGACAGCCAGTGTCACTTGTATCCACAGGATATAAACCCATCCTGTGTACATGGCTCAAAAGGTAGAATAGGAGTGGTTTTACATTATCATCCTTCCTTTGCTAGCTGATTTTTGTACCTTGGAAGCAGAGATTGCAGAGATATGCAGTGGCAGAGAGCTTGCTGTCCAGCCTTTCATATTTAGCTACAGACTCAGTTTTGTGACCCTAATTAGTTGCAAACCAACCCCTGGAAGAAGCCATTAATGTTATACTTATTTGAACAAATTAAGTGATGACCGTGATTTTACTATATATTTTAACTAAAAGGCTGAATTCTTTACAGTGGGAAATCAAATTTAGAAATGCAGTGATCATATGTATGAATTACTTTTGGAACAAAACTCATGGTACAGGCTACTTTCTCTCACTTACTACTGTTTTTTAACATCATGTATGTAACTTTAACAAAAAAAAAGTACAAATGGATAGTTTAAAAAAACAACCAAAATTGTATTAATACATGAATATATTAAAAATATAGTTTATTTTAATATTGTTTGTTCTGTGGAAGCACTCTGCAAGAAACAGAATAATAAAATTAGCTGTTGTCCAAATAGATTATAAAATTAGCCTTAAGATTTAATATAAGAACTAATAATGAGTTGATGTAAAACTAAATTTCAGCAGTCTACAGCTGATTAATCTTCTTGGGAAATTTCTCCTACCAATACCAAAGTTTAAGACCAAATCCTAGAGCTATTTGTGCCTATGCATAATTGCACTACCAGTAGTCTCATTGATTATTTCTGCCTTAAAAGTTTGTGACTCATATCAGTGTCTGCTGAAGTTACTAAACATGACAGGTAGTGTCCTGTGTGACTCATGATGAGTGAAAATCCCAGGTATGCAATGCACTGAGTGTAAATAAAGATACTGAGTGTATTTTCTTGGCAGCGTAAGTGTAGCTTACACTGCCAAGAAAATACACCCAATACCTTTATTTTTTACAGAAACTCCATTGCAAAATTCTGCTGGAATGTGCATTTTTCTGCTCTACAAAACTGCAATTCAGATACCCTTCCTATTTCCCTCACTTCCACAGATTTCTTTTCTGTCCTTTCCTTTCAGTCTGATTGGGAAAAACGTGTTCTCGTCTTTCTCTCTACTTTCTGTTATTTATTAATACAACTTTATTATCGGATTTCACATTGTATTCATCTGTCTGATTACCTGCATGATGTATGATAAAGCTTAAATATTCTCATTATAAAATTCATCAGATGCAGATCTTAGCATACAGTAAAAAATATTTTAATTACTTGTTGAATAGATTTATTGTGCTGCTGAGGTTCTTCTGAAATGTGAAAGCAATTTATATTTTAATTAACTATTCAGAAATCACATTAATTCTGTAAATGTGAAGAGGAAACTCCCTGGAGTACCAGATAATGTGGGGGCTCAGTGGCTGTTTGTTATTTTGTGGGATAACAGTTTTGGTGCACAGTATCTTAACATGCTACAATTTTGTCCTGCAAGAGGAAATATTTCACCAAACCTCTGAAGACACCAAGAATTTCAAAGTAAGGTCTCATCAGTTGCTCATTATGCTAACTCAAATAAATAGGATTTACAAAATTAAAGAAATGGAACAAGGAGACAATTATATCTAATTTTGAAGCAATGTTTTTACTTATGCTTGGGAAAGCTGTGTGACAAACACTCACTCAAACTTTCAGTAAGGCTGCCAAGGTTATATGACAGCTAGTGCCCTCTGAAAGAGCTCCTTACCCACAGCAGCCTGACACTGGTCTTGCTCAATTCCACACCAGTCACCCAACAAGAGACTTTTCATTCATAATTCAGTGTTTCCTTTTGCTTACTTCAGCTTTTGTCCTATCAATCCTACAGTTTCACAGATTTTTGCTTAGGAGATAAAATTATTTTATTTTTATGATTTCCCAGAGAGTAAAAAAAGAACTAAAAATTTCATTCATGCAAAATTCCAGTCTCCTTCTAGCATATATATGCTGTTGAAAATTATTTGAAACAGTTCATTGTTTTGAAGAAGTGTATGCTGCTAATTAATTATGTTTGGTTATCCTCCCAAAATTCTCTATTACAACTACTTTCTATAACCTCTCCATCCTCTCCTATAAAAGTACTGTATTTCAGGTCAAAACCACCATGCACTCTGGAAAACTTTATCTCAGATTACTTGCTTCCTTAGCCAATAAATGTATAATTTTCTGAAATATTTTCTGATACAATGAAAAAAAGGCCATCAAGCCAAAAAATTCATAGTGTGATTGAATATAGCCAGTTCTGCTTCCACTCATGTGGTGATTATTCTCGTAACAGCTCCCACCAGATTGATGACACCTCACAGATCTCATGCATTGCAACAACTGAAGCAATTCAGGTGACTCAGTGAAACTCAGAGTAATGCTTGCAGTCAAAGGCTTTCCATTTGGGTCACTATTTATTAGGTAGATTAGGTAGTCCTGAATAGTGCATTTGCAGTAGTCACAAGTGAGGTAATTCTTGTTTGAGGATTACATATAAGGATGAAAAGTTATGTGCTCTGCTCTGTAAAGAGAAATATGAATTCACCCCTGCATCTGAAAATTACATAATACTTTAGCACTGCACTAAAAACTGCAGTGTTGATTTTGCATGCTAACCTAAGAAATTTAGTGTATCAGGATTGGAATAAGAAAAAAAAAGTCTTGCTAAAGTCTACCTCAGAGTCTCTTTCAAAATGCTTCACTACTTTTCCTTGGTTATTTTTGTGCATTTTCCTACTTTGCTTCCACAGGTATGTGAGAGCTTTCTAGCAGTTTTCTGAACTGTGTCAACAGAGCTGTCTTTCAGATCCCATATCACATAAAGATGGTCCTGGTGTTGAAACCATGTAATAAAATAATTTGCTTCCATGAATATCAGCTAGAGTAAACTTAATTATTTCTCCCCTAGAGACTGCATTACAATCTGTTTGAAGAAAGACACGTGTCCCTCTCACAAAGAATTCAGTAGACTTTGATCTACTTGGAAGAGACATTTCCCTCACCAAGATGTCTCCTAAAAGGTAACAGAAACAGAAATATTTTCTATGAATATCACATGGTAGTAATACAAGAAAAATATTATTTAAATATATTTCTCTATTCTTTTCATGTACCACTGCAGCTGGGACTTCCCAATCAGCTGATGAGCTAGGACCTTCAGATGAAATTCTTTTATAGCCATAATCAAAAATCACTGGAATTTATCACCATGCAGATTCAGCAACTCCACTGTGACTCAGGGAATTAAAACCAAATATTGTAATTTAAGAACTTGTTATTTTGATTAAGAACCAGCTGCATGTGCATCAAGAATAATACATTGGGAGGAACAGGATGTTGCATAAAAGGCATTAGCTGTTTCCTGCTAAGCTACACTCTGGAGAGATGAATTTTTGGGGTCACTAAGTATGCAAGGAAAACTTGTGGATGCAGAGACAGATTTTTTTGAAAACTGAAAACATTTTTACAACATCACAAGCTGTATTTTTTTCTCTTAGCAGTGAAACAGTTCAGGCTGTTGACATGTAGGGGACTGTGAATTAGAACATGCCTGATTTAAAGTGCCAGTGATGCCAAACAGAACTGTTTTAAATCAAATAGAACTCTTCATTGCCAATTGGCTCTTGCCAAAGATGTGTATGGGTCTGTGTCTCTCACAGCAGAAAGGAAAACATTAACTTTCAGAAGAAATGGGAATGCTACAGTGGTCCCTTCCAGCCCCAACGATTTTGTGCGTGGTTATAAAGGTTTTGTGTGGGAAATAAAGTTTTTATAATTTTCTATTTTCCAATGGTATTTTAAAATGTTAGCTGTTCTAAACAGAGTCAATTTCAAGATAAAGTAATGCAAGATTCAACACAACAAAACCTACCTGAAATTCCAGGCCATAGTTTTCTCTGCAGAATTCTCTCAGCTTAGGATACACATGTTCTCTTAGGGCCCTCCTTTCTGCTATTGTATCTGTGTTGTGGAAAAAGATGCTATTAACAATATTTATATAAACTCTTCTTTTAGTCAGAGATACAGATTTTTTCACTCAAAAATGAACCCTTAACACACACAGAGCAGTAATGAAAATCAAGTTTTGGGATCTAATCCCCAAATTGTATGCTGCACAAGCACATGGAAGTGTTTGCATGTGTCAAAATTATGCTTCATACACTTTAATGTTGCAGTGTATTACAATCCAGTGGTGCTGAATTCACTTTGTAATTCAGCAGTCAGAATTTCTTTACTGCTTTGACTTCTATTTAATTTCCAGAAAGCTGAATTTTACAAATAAGAGACACCCGGAAAAAAGAGATATACCAAAGATGAAAGAGATCTCAATACTTAGAAACAATTTAATAACATGAACTAAAAACATTGTCTCAAATATATCATTTTCTTCACCATCTTTAATCTAATAGTACCTTAAAACCATTATTTATCATGCATAGCATTATTTATCTTTTTCCCAGGTGATTCCTCCTGTAATACCAAATATTCAGTTCTGATATCATGTTATTATTACCCTACAAAATGACATGTTTTTATAGTGAAGTGAAGTAGATTATAGCAATGACAACAAAATTATTAAGTTCAGTACATCTAAGTTAATCTAAACACATTTATATAAAACATACCACTTGCACATATGGTCAAATATGAAGTAAATTTGGTTAGTAGTGAAATTTTGTATAGATAATAAATTTTATTCTCTTTTACAAGACTACAATATGTGATGGATTTTGCTATATTTTTGAGTTGAGACCACACAGAGATAGCACTGTTGCTAAGTTATTTCCAAAAATAGAACATAACTGTTGTAAACCACTAGCTCTGAGTGCCATGTGATGAAAAATGAAGTGTTAACTTATGAATGATGGAGAACATCTGCTGCAGGTAACACATTATCTGTGCAACTGCACTGAAACAAAACAATAGATTAGAAGTGATTTGATGTTTCCCAGATTTTTGCAAATAAGAGACATATATGCAAATCTAACAATGCTTTAGAGCCACAGTCAGAGCCACAGCTGATATACCTGAGTCAGATCTCTGTTCATATAATCATGGTCACAGATTTATAATGCTTTTATCTAAAAAAAATCTAGGAAAGTGTAAAATGTAATTTAATTTATTACACCAATTAATAATATCCTTCTCCCTATTTCAGTGTATATTGGAAATATTAGCCAAATGTGTGGCATAATTATCACTTATTTTCATGAACAGAAAGCAATCCAGAAACATCCAGAGAATTATTTCTCCTGAAATCTTCATCAGAGTAAAAAAGTCTATACTGAAAGGCTCAAAAGTGCAGTCAGGTTTAATTAAATTTATCTGAATTACCACAGTTCTTCCTTTACAAACTTTTGATGTGGAGTGAGAGACGATTTCAGAAAGCATCCTCTCTAAGTGGAATAATGTTATACAATGTACTTATGCTTTAATGTTTTACAATATGCTATGCTGATGTGTTCTGACAGTGGTCCAAGAAGCATTGTCCTTGCTACATCACCAGCTTTCCATGTGGCTGTCCATGCAAGGTGAGATCCTGACTCTGAAGGGTAGAGCTCATGTGCACCCAATCCGAACACTGTCAGTACCACTGAGACCCTGCTCTGGGCTCCATTTGGATGAGTGCAGCCACAGCTTCTCTTGGGCAGTCATTTCTCTCCTCCCCCTGGCACTAAAGAGGCTGCACCAGGAGCACTGTGCCCAGCTCTGGGCATCCCAAAGCAGGAGGATGGGGAGGAAGCTGGAGAGGCTGAGACAGAGACAAAAGCACATGGCTACACAGAGGGGTCTGGGCATCTTTAGTCCAGCAAAGTGTGAAAGAGGGAGCCAATGCAGCATACAATCAATGCATTTACAAGGAGGATGGAGCCAAGCTCTTCATGCCAAAGAGTACAACAAAGACAACAAGAACATATTACATCTTGGAAGTTCAGGCTGGACACCAGGAGAAGCTCCTCTGTCCTTGGAGCTCTTCAAGACTCAACTAGACAAGTTCATGGTTCTGTTGACAGCACTTGAGGAGAGAGGTTGGCCCAAGTGACCTGACCTGAGCACCCCTTGCAACCTATAGCAATCCTCAGGAGAACTTGCAGGTTTGGCTTAGTTATCCAGGCTCCTTGTACACTGCCTGGGAGGACTTGCTCTTGTCTGGGCTAGTGGGAGCAAAGCTGTAGAGTAAAACAGATGGTGCCAAGGACCCAACATCCATGCCATATGTTTTTTCAGAGCATTTGGCTTTCTGCTGAGCTCAACCCTCACAAACACTTGGAATGCATTTGGTGAGAACCTGGAGTTATCTTCCTGTTTTTTATTAAAAAGGAATCCAATTCATGCATACCAAGACCCCCCCTATGATGTGAGTCAAAGGGTACTAGATAGTGATGATCAAGAGATTCACTTCACTTGCAGATATGGCTGAATACAGACACATCCTACAAATATTTAGGAGTGGAGTGAAAAAAACAGCACTCTCAGCTCAGAGCTGCCTGTGTTAGTACATAAAAGGGATGGATGAGTTGCTCCCTCCTTAGGATCCACAGTCATTAATTTTCTCTCATACTTTAGTGTCTAAGTCATCCTTTTCTTGCAGAATGTAGTACACAGCTAACAAGGCTAATTAGTCAGAGGGTTGCATGATGCCAACACAGCAATATTATTTTGGCTCCAAAGAAATGGTGTTGCTGTACCTTGTGTAAAAAGCTAAATGTGTAATTTGCTTTATTTGGAATACTTCATTTTTTTACCTTCACAGTAACTGAGACCCTAAGATCAATCAGTGATAGAAGAATATTTTCTTTGCCTTAACACAGATTAATTTTGGCATGCAAGTTTATGAAAACACAGAGCATCATATCTTCATGATCAAGTAGAATAAACTGTTTAAAACCAACTTAATACTCAGTTACTGAGATAAATCAAAATTTTTCTTACCTTTTTAAATGAAAATCAATCATGATTATGGCTTGGTTATTTAGGAAGCAACAATCCACAGTTTTGTTTGCAATTACTTAAGTGTGACAGCAGACAGAATGGTCTTAATAGGGATATAAAATAGGCTAAGTTGCAGGAACAACAACAACAAAAAGGAAGTATTGGAAAAAAACAGCAGAATTTAAGAATAAACATAATTAAATGATAAATGGGAAATATTTTGCCTGAGGTTTACAACAGATAAAACCATGTTCTCCTGCTTTGTGTTTATGCCCATAGGATTTATACCACAGACTCCACTGGCTCCAGTTTTAGAACATGGTGCTGTGCCCTGCAGCTTAACATGTAGAGTCTTGCTCAGAAAATGAAACAACACACTGCAGGAGTAGAGCTACTTTGCAATATCTTAAAAATGAAATAGATAAAACATTCCTTCAACTAGTACTGTGGTCGGGATAAGACCCTTGGCATATCCATTTTGTGCTTTTATTCCTACCTCCATATCTAATGGAGTGTGCTTATCTAATTGGAATTTGAGTCTGGTACTTATATTAATTAATTTTAAGAATTCCTGTATTTGAAGTAAGCGTTGAAACCTTAAGGAAACAGAAGTGTATATAGTTAAGATGAACCCTGGTAATTAGTATGGATGGCAGATAAGCTGGTTTAATTAAATATAATCTAACTTGATTTAAAGTGACAGCAAATCTGTGAAGCTGGCAATTCCTAACAACATCACACAGGGAAATTCCACCTTCCAGGCTGCTGCTGCAGATGAACATATTAACTAAATTACATTCTTCTAGCAGCAAAAAAATAGACAGTAGTTGTGAGATGAGCTTTCTACGCCTCTTAATGTTAATTCTGAAACTCAAAAATACAAAGAGTTCACAATAAACTGTGGAAATGAAACTACATCTGATAAAACATAAAGAGAAAACTTAAAAACCTCACACAACCCTAAACTTGTCTCCAGCATTTAAACAAACCCAAACCCACAAGACAGTGACTTGCTGAGCACACATCTTCCATACAAGAGCCATCTCTGGCTGCCTCCTAAGCCATTCCATAACCACACTGTCCTGCCCACCCTACACACCGAGGATGTCAGTGCACCCTCCTTCTCCTCGTGCTCCCCAGGGCAATCCTGAGGACTGAACTGAATTAGTCACATATCCATCCACATCCTTTCTCCTGTCCAATAAACACAATTGTTTGTGTGCAGTGTGATTTCTGAAGGCTTGTAGCTCAGTCAAATCTCTGCCAGTTTTCATTAGAGAATGCTGAGGTGCTGCTTCTCAGCGTGAACTATTCCCATGACAAAGTCTGACCTTCAAACACAAGCTGTTCTGCTATTAAAGTCACTTCTTTTATTTTAATAGAGCAAGTACGTTTTTCACTCTAGTGTTAGTAAACAGAGGATGTGTATTTACAAAGAGTTGCCAAACATTAATCTCTGGGATAAAATAAGTCATGGAACACAGCCCTGTTGAAGAAAATTTCAAAATGTATATGCAAACGAACAGAAAGAGTTAACATGGGCCTGATGGAAATTGCCCATGTCCAAGCACCAGTTATTCTGTCCTAAGACCAAACAGTTTATCTTCTTGCTGGTGCTGTACTGGTCTGAGTTCAGACACAGTGATGTGAGTGGCTGTTTTAATGCATGTGGGCTGCAGTCACACATTGACTACTCAGTCAAGGCTTGATGCAGCTGAACAAGGATTGCTCAGCTCCATTCTCCATGTGTTGCAAGGGAGGTGCCAATGTGGGGACAGAAAATCCCACTCCACCACGCTCCAAGGAGCAGCACATTCAAGCTGACAATCTATTCATGGAAAAGTAACCTGTGAGTAACCATACCCATGCATGATGCAAGCTGAGGCCCTCAAGCAGAGGAAAATCCTTGCCACTCTTTGACTGACAGAGGAACATTGCAAAACCCAGCTTGAAAGAGCCAGCAGGAAAATTGTTGACTGACATAACAAGTTGAGGCAGGCAGCTGAACCTGGAAGAACCAAGGCAGAAAAAAGACCAAAAAAAAAAAAAAAAAGCTGCTCTTGCAGCTGTTCAAGGCACCCAGAAATGAATGTCATATGGGGTCACAGAGCAGTCTACAGGTGTCATCTCCAGGCAGTCATCCAAGAAAGAGCAGCTCCTTGTAGGTGTGGAAGAAACAATTTCTGTATCACCTCCTCCATTCTTGGTGTTCTCGTGTTTTGCAGTGGGTCAGGACAGACACTGGCTGGGGGTTTTCACCTCATTCTTTCAGCCCACTTCTCTGCTGCCACAGTCTCCTGCCCAATTCACACCATTGCATTTATTAGCACATAATGTTGGAGCCTCTTGTGCCACTATGGAAGCCCTGGATGAACAGTGAACTTCTGATCTAGTCCTGAGGGCATGTCCACTAAGATACCCAGCTATCTCCTTTCTCTAAGTTTCTAAATGCTTAGATTTGATAGAATGGTAGAACAGATTCTTGCCACAGGAGTTTTTTTTTGTAATGGACTGCAATATTAAAAAACAGTGGGTATTTTATAACCGTTGTCTATTAACTGCAGTGAGAATTTCTGCACTTTAATTACTTAGCATCAGTGCCAAGTAAGAAGTGGCTGCCAAGCCTCTTAATGCTAACATGTTCTTGACTCATATGACTGTTCAACTGAATAATTCCCTTTAAACTACCCTTTTCATTGATAATGCACAGCAGCATTCGTGCATCACCCATGCTACTAAAAAATTTAGAATACTAGGAGGCTACATGTCCCTAAATATTATGGAAAATTTGTCTCTGAAAACAATACCATGGTAAGAAGTAATTTTCATTTTTAGAGCACCTTTCATCTCAGAGCATTTTGCAAGCAGTAAGTGGGTTCGAATCATGTAGCAGGTAAGAGGGGAGAAAAAATACTTGAGCTCCCTACTACCCTTCCCCTTCCTAGAAAATGAACTCCATAGACACATTGCTGTCATTTGTTTCTCTTGGAGTTTCTATGAGGAGAGAGTATTAGATTAGGCATCCAAATCTTCCTGAGATTAGGTAGCCCAGGAATGGGAATAGGTTGGTCTGGGTCAATTCTCCCAAACAACAATGCCAACCTTGAGGTCTCTACTGGCTGTCTGGAAGGCAAATAAGAAACTGGATGGACTGAAGACCATTCACTAATTCAACTAAGATCCACAAATAAGTAACCATCCAAATAAATTCTGATTAGCAAAACACTCCAACATTACTGTGATGTAACACAGATGACTCAACCTTCTCAGATCTTAAAAAAACATAAATACAAGACTGGACTAAGCATTTCAGCCCAAAGGAATTTCTGCTTGTCATGAAAGTCAGAAGAAATAATGAAAAATAACATTAAGATGGTAAGTAATTCTGAAACGTGGTCTCTCAAGTGGGAAGAAGTGACAGGATGTGATTACAAATTTGTGGTCTACACCAGAACACTTAAACAAACACACTTTCAAAACAAAAGACCTAACTAGGCAGGATTCAAAATGCAGGGTGTAATTATAAGCCTAAAACTTCTAGTTGCAGCAATTACCTCTTCTTTTTAGCCCCAAATCAAACAATACCTAATTTAAAATGAGGCATGGTTTTCTCTAAAATATTCCATGTTGTCAGATCAGTTAGATGATGAATGTAGAAAACCACATAAACAGTATGCAACATGCATTTAAAAAATTATATATTTTAAAATTTTTTAAAAAAACTATCATGGTCAGATTTTACGGTGTCATTTTATAAAATACCCTGCATCTTAACTTCTAATATGCTTAACCAGTGCCACCTATTGGTTTAACACCCAAACAATTGAAAAAAAAAAGGTGGCTAGTAAAATCAGAGGTCCTGACCCATGTTAAAATGAAGAATTTAGGGGAAACATCAGTATTAAACTGATATAAGGGAAGGGGAAATGTGGTTTCTATACCCAAATATCAAGATTCAAATTTTCATTATTCACATGATTGCCTTCCCAATTTGAAACAAATGTTGGTTTCTGACATTTCTATTTTGCGTGCAGCATGCTCACATGAAACAAATTTGGAATTGGATCCAAAAGCTGGTGAAGTTAATAGAAAGATCTGCTAAGCTCAGTAGATTTTAAATGAAGTTCTACATTTGGCATGTATTGAAAGCCTGTATGTTTTGATACCTTACTGACTTCCAGAGTCTGCATGAAATCCCTCAATCCATAAATGAATCAAGCAGTAAACAGTACATACCCTTGTGTCACTCTAGTGGTGATGATATGGATGAGGGCTCCAAAGGAGAATTTTATCTCATAACATGTCCTAATTAACTAACCTCACATTGCCCGTTGGGAACACAGCACCCTCATACATAGATGTTCTTAAATAAAACAAGAAGAGTTAGGTTGACCTTAAATCCTTTCCCAAGCCTGCATATTCTCCTTAGATTGCAGCTTGAGTGTATAGGTGTCCCTGAGTCCCCTGAGTGTGGTTTGTGGCAAACACAGAAATGCAAACACGTCTGCACACAAATGCCACAAACAGCAAGAACTGCAGGGGGAGGGCTCTCTGCACAAGTGGGAGAATTCAAAAAAATCTAATTCTTTCATTTAATAAAACAAGTTAGGAAAAGCTCCTGAAAACATGACAATTTGCAAAGCCATTATTGTGGTACATTTAAATGATGCGACAGGAGACTTGAAGTCACACCATACTAAGAATCACCAAAATTAAATCTGAAAATTATCTCTGCAGAACATCAAAGGTTATGAAAAATAAGCACTGGAAAACAACAAAAGGCCTGTTAGGACAAGAATTTGCTACTATGATCAAAATTAATGTGAAAGGAAAACTTCTTGTGAAATCTGAAGGAGGAATTCTGAATGAGTTGTAGAAAAATGAGTAACAGACGACAGAGATAAGGGCCAGTGCAGTAACAAAGTTATGGGCAAAAATCCCATTGATTCATTGAGAGGTGTCAACTCACACTTCAAAAACTTATGGAATTTCTCAGAAAGCACAAAAAAGACTTACAACACTGGAAAATGCCTTTACAATTAAGTTATGTGTATACTGCAATAGCTTTGCTACTTTTTTTCTCACAGCACTAGACCAAAGAAAAACCATCAGGCTGTGTTCCTAAGGCACTTAAGGCAATGAGGCTGTGGCAGTCAATAAAGCAAAGCGATGTCACAGACATTCTTCCTCCTAACTGCAGGTTCAAGTGCTGGAAGAGAATGAAGTAGTATTTGTAGGCTTTGAGAAAGCATAAAGCAGAGCAGAGCCCTAAAAAACCACAAGAAAGCCAGTCTCTTAAAAGCACACACTTATTTCACAGTACAGTCTGGTACAGGACCATTAAATACACCTCATTCTGAAGAAATTCCAATAAACACTCCTATGTGACTTTGCATCTGGCAGTACTGCAAAACCATGGAAGAGCTCTGCAAGCACTGCTGGCTCCTGAGTAAAGTTGTCCTTCCCTTATTTAAATTTTGTACTTTAGGTGCACAAGTCATGGAGTTCCAATCCAGCTTGTATTCTTCCTTAAGTTTGGTGTAATCCAGCCACAGTTTGGATCACTGCAAAACTGGTGAGGTTGGTTGGGCCAACTGGAAAAGCACGACTGATAAATGCAGCCTACTGTGTGGGCTTCAAGTGAAAGATATGAAAACTTTTATGCCAGAATATGAAAGTCTCACTTTTGGGTGTGCAGAAGCACCCACATAAGAATAAGAGTTGCTTGCTATCAGTGCAGTAAGTTTGCATCAATATATAGTAGGAGTTTTCTTTGCAACAGATTTTTTTCCTTGATGCTAAATGGAGAGGATTAGTAACATCACTGAACAGTCACAATAGCTCATGGTTGTTGTAGAAACTGTTATCAAAGATGAATAAATGAAATGACAAGCCCAGCAAAGGAGAGCAGCTGCAAGAGGGCATTAAGCCCAGGATAATGGGACCACATGAGGGAGGGATGTCAGAAACTCAACCATGGCTTGCCTGAAGAAGAGGATCTCAACTGATTTTAAAGGACTACTTCACTTACTGACAGACAATTTCAGCCTAGGTATTAACACCCACTTACAGGCCCTGTGGTGCAACAGTTTTTAAGTTGAGAATTCCAGGTAGGGTCTGCACTGAAACTCATTGAACATGGTCAAATAATTTACAAAGCTGGCTCGTTTGGATGGATTATGTAATGTCTGAGAGGCAAACAGTGATTGACATGTAAAGGAAGAGTGATTTATCAGACCTTGCTCTCCTTATCCTTCCAATTCTAATGATTCATCTAAGCATTATTTTTAGTGAAGATTATATAATCCAGTTGAAAAGGCCATTCTTAATAAATTCTAAAATGTACCTGTTTTTATCAGTCAATCATTCCTCTGATGCCTTGATTTTCCTAACTATTGCTTTCTTGCCCTAGGTTTTATTAATTTCTTCTGCTTGCTAACCACATTTTGTTGATTACATGTAAATGTAAATTTGAAGTTTAGTAATCTTGAGGAGTTAGTAATTGAAAAAGGACAACACATATTCTAGTCACCTGGAGAAGCAGATGTAGTTGAAACAAGGAAGGATAATTTCTCACAAATACCTTATACAAGTATGATATAGAAAATATTTAAAGAAAACTTCCAAATGACATACCAATTTAATTAATCAATGACTGAACTACAAAATGTTTCCCAGATTAGCACTTTCAAATTACTTTAGTCATCCTCCCCAACTCTTTGCTCTTATTTTCCTGATAATAATCCCCAATGAGTTACAATTACCTTTAAGGGAGGATAAAGACCTTCTGTGATGTCCATGGTCTCAATGGCAGTGTAGAATCTGGCTAAAAGGGTGGACTTGACTTTATTTCCCTTTTTTGTACTGCCAAACACTATCAGTCTTTCTCAGTGCCTGCAAAGGTATTTGTCTCTTGGCCACATAATAGAGAAAAATTAATCTTTTATCTCCCACATTATACATAGTTAAAGGCAACTGAATCTATAACTGGAGATTTTGTCAGAAATTATTTTGAATTTACATAATGACTGTGAGGAGCTGATTGTGGCATTAACATTGGAACAATATACCAGCAATGGAATTGCTTAATAGAATTATATAATATTATACATGGTTGATTATAGAAACTGTAAAATAGAACATTTTTAATTAAAACAGGTAGAGTGTAAAGAGATTATTTGCATTTTAATCTCTGTTTTCTAAAGAAAAGAGGAGGAATAAACGAATGAACTGTGTTTTCTACATTTCTCCTCTTCTCTTTTGAAAAGTATTCTTAACTTATTGACTGACATTAAAGAAACTGGACCAACAAATCACTAGGTAAATATGAGAAATCCTCTAAATGTGTCTTCTCCTTCCATTCATAAATAAACCACCAAAGCAAAAGCAGTAACATGAGCCATAACATTATAGACACTTCATAAATGCCTCATTTCCAGAAAAGCTTCACCTGAAACAAGCAGACCACTGCAGGACATACATCCATGATAAAATTATCCTTACAGGAGTTTATTGATTCATATTATCTATCTTTTCTATGGATGCTCAGATTGAGTTCCTGACATCCTGGTAAAAAGATGATGAGAAAGAAACTGGATTTGAAACTGTAATTTGTGAATTACATACACCAGTTACTGAAAATTACTAAACAAGGAGGGTTTCAGGAAATTGTTTTACTTTTGGTAATGTTGTCTAATGAGTTTATTTTATGTCTGTATGTTGCATGTAAGCATGACCACAGTGCTATTGAAGACACACCACTGCAGCATGCTGTGCAGTCTGCTTTCCTGTGTATTTTCCTAACTGGTTTGGAGACAGCTCATGAAGAATGAGATAAGCTGTCAGGAATGGCACAGGTATGTTTGCTCCTGCTTGAGACAGGAGGACAGATCTGAAAGCCTCAAGAGGTCCCTTGCAGCCCCTGTAGTCTGTGATTTGCACAATAAAAAATAGCAAATAAAATAGCTGTCTAAGGTCCTTTGGGCCTCTGTTACAGCCACACACACCTGCTTTAGATGGCAAGTCATGGAACTCAATGGCACTTTGCTCACCACAGATGTCTTAGTTCTTTAAAATCCCAAGTAGGAAATTACTTGCACTTCAAAGTAAATAATGATCCAAATTTTGCTAGTGTTTTGATGTACCAAATTAGGGATCACACAAACAGAAATGCTTCAATAACTTGTTTCAAGAGCACTGCAAAATTCTTCATCACTTTTAAACGTAATACAATATATATAGAGAGAAAACAAGACCATTATCAAATAATAATACTATGATTCTATAATTTTCCCAGTATTTTCTAGCAATCACTCATAAAAAGATCAACACCTACTGCTCACTGATGTCTGAGCTATCAGAAATATTATAGAGTAAAAAATAGTAATTTTCTTCAGAACTTACTACTTTGTCTTGCCAGAACAGTACAGGCTGTGAATCTACCCACCAGGACTATTATCAAGGAAGAAAATATTTTTCTTTTGATCTCCTTTTCTAGAATTTGTGGGGCCTTTATTACACAGTAGGTATGGAAACATAAAAATATTAACTCCAGAATTTCAAGAAAATCACTTATACACTTATACAGGTCATAAAAGATTTATGTTTAATTATGACAGTAAAGCAAGATCCTCTAGATGTGTCATGTTGGCATAGTTAAGTGCAAAAATTCTTGATAATAAGGTAAGCCTTAGATTAGAGTCCTGCATAACACTCCTTTGGATCAGACTTCACACCTTATTCTCCTTTGAATGCTGAATGCTCTGATTTCCTTATTTATTTCTTATTATGGCTCCATTTTAATAACTCTGTAGGAATAAGGACATTCTGATAACTAGGTCTTCACAGTTAACCTCTCTTTCTATATACAGATAGACAAAAATGGATCATTACAATGATGGTTTTGGATAAAGTTACTCTTTTAGGGAGATCTGCTTCTAGGTACTCCTTCTCCACAGAAATTCTCATGTTTGTTTTTTGAGATTTCTTATTTGGGTGAATACACATGGTCTTGTTCATAAAAAATTCCCAATAAAGTTAGCAGGACTAGGTATTTTACTGGGCAATAATCCATCTCAAGATTTGGAAAGGTTGTTACCTTTTCCAAAGTACCAAGACTACTGACTAACTAGTAAAGCAACTGGACAAATTCATGGAAGCAAAGGGCCTCACGGGTTATTAAGCACAAAGACAATCTTCATCACTTTGTCCCTGTTGTGATTTATTATTCTTTCATCGTAC
Organism: Luscinia megarhynchos; assembly: GCA_034336665.1. NCBI lineage: Eukaryota > Metazoa > Chordata > Aves > Passeriformes > Muscicapidae > Luscinia > Luscinia megarhynchos. Next base: position 21,838,291 of record CM067566.1, on the reverse strand, counting down.
ATCTGACATTGCCAGGGTCAGAGAGGAGTATTTGGCTCCTTTGGTCTAACTCACTAAGCCTGATCTTACTGCATTTGCTTCTCAATTATCTTGTATATAACAGCTGATTTGCATAAGTCTGCAAATATGGATAACTCCTCTTACCTAAAAGTATTTAACCCACATGGTTACTCATTGGTTCTCAATCATTTAAAAGTAATCTTAATCTAATATTTTAAATTTAACTTAATTTTAAACTCTGAAACTAAAGGTGTCCAGATAGGGCTCTTAGTCATTAATTCTCCTTTCATCTTAATGTTTTGTAAAACATTACTAGTTAGAGACGAAATAAGAATTTCACAAATAACATTGCTGGGTATCATACATATACTATAATTATCTCAACTATCTCCTGTTTCAGTATGGAGATTCATAAAGCCTAGATGAGACTATGAAGGTATTCCATTGCTAGTAGGGTGAAATGGGCTCTATTAATAAATAATTTCAAGGGTTTAACCATAACACAGAGGAGTGTTACTTTACTGAAGACTGCAGCTCTGCCACCCCAGGAAATGCTAGGAACAGGCTGAACAAGAGTATTTGACAGGCTCTGAGAGTTTGAAATTTGGCATGTTTAGCTATTTCATCAGTCTCCCATGATTGATACACACAACCCCATGACTCTAGAATTCAGTGTGGAGGTCCTGCCATTTGCTAGTCTTTCCAGTTTCTGGCAGGAAGTGTATTTGGAGCACTCTGATAAATCTAGTCTCTAAAGGTGACTTTTTTCCTCTAGATGCATATTCTGCCCAAGAATGGCTGTAGCTGCTCAGGCCTAAGGTCTGTCCAGCACAGTGTCCCATCACCAACAGAGGGTAGTAGTAGGTGGTGGTAGAGGGAGTTTAACACCAGGTCAAAGATAGATGGAACCATTTAATTATGGTGGTGATGAGGTAGCTTACAAAAGTTGCATTTGGTGCATGTCACTCTTATCCAGCACAGCAGCAGGTACATGGGTACACTGCACTCTTTTGGGCTCTCTTACTATTTACTCAGCTCTACACTGCTTGTTTCCAGCTACCTGTGGTGTAGCCCTACTCCCCTTTTGACTACAGATTTTGTAAGTAAAAACTTACCTCTGATACAAACCCTATATTAATAAGAGTAGTGTCAGGCCTTATTTTAGAGGAGCACTGACATGAGCATGATTAAACTGTGTTCTCTAATTCTATTATTATCCTTCTTAAATTAAAATTCCGGTAAAGGGATAAAGCAGTTTTCTTGAAAAGTACTGCCTATATTAAAATCTGCCAGATTTCTTTGTAATCCATGCACATGACTATTTATGATACTATATTTATATCTACCACCTTCAATATATTAAAACCTTAAATTACTGTAGGTAGATACCACTAATGTATTATTACTGCAGCCTGAAAAGATTTCGCATCACAAAATACTTTCAGCTGCTAGATCCAAGGAAATTTCATTTGTTTTAGATGAAAAAAATACCACTTGTGCACTGCCCTCATATCTTGAATTAGAAGTTTAGTAACTCCTTGAAGTTTTCTTTATGTGACATATGTTTTAAAATTATCCACACAAAACTTCAAGTCTAATTAGGATTTCCTCTTGCGTGTTCACAAATCTGTGGACACATGCCCACACACTCATGTATGCAAGTTTCTTAAGAGGAATTATTTTGCTGCATCAGCTTAGAGATAGGATGCCAAGCTATGCAGTTATGCACCTTTTGTACTACACTGCTCTTATGTGATTACACAAATCCCACCACAGAATACACGTGGCCTCCTTGAAACACAGCCTTGGGAATCCTCTTCAGCTGGCTGCCCAGCAGACTGCTGCTCAGCTGGGGGGTCATGCCACTGCCCTTGAGCAGGCAGAAAAGAAGGCACTGGGATGCTGCCTGCTTGGTGCTGTCCCTCATTTAAAGGTCTCATACCTTGCTGAGGGAGCAAGTCACAATAAGGACCCAATTCAACACCATTGCTGTTCATCATCTAATACATGATTTGAGAAATTGATATCCCATGGAATTTGCACACTTGTTTCATTGTCCCTCACTGTACTTAGAAACTGTGTCAAGGGTCCAGAAGCTCCCCTTCATCACTCAGAGAAAGCCACTGCCCCCAAGAACGAGGCACAGTCTAGCATCTGAAGAAATAAAGCAATATTTGCCAAGTTAGAAAGAAAAAGAAGAAATTGCAGGTTCTGCTTTGTTTTAATATTATTTCTTCAACACTATGAAAAAGCAATCACACTCCTCTGTGAAGCTTTTACTTTTGCAATAGCATTCAACAAAATCTAGCACTGCTAGAAATACAACCTTGAGTGGTACCCTTCCAACATACCCAGTTCTCACAAGAGAACTGAGCACTACCAGCAAGTTTGAATATAGTCTATGACAGTGTGACTTGAGTGTCACACATCCATTTATACCATCCTACACAGCTTAGAGTATTTAATATAATTTATGTATATGGGTGCATACGTGTGTACAGACAACTACTACAGAAAATTACAATTTTAATATTTTGAATATTAAAAATAATGGACACATGGTAAAAAATTTAAGTAGATAGTGTAAATAGCTAATCCATTTGAAGCTGATAACTCCAGGTGTTGCTATGAGGAAGATGACTGAATTTCAGGTAATTTTTCTTATTTCTAAATATCAAGAAGAAGCCACAAACCCAACAAATTACATATCTTGCTCTTTTATTAAAATACCCCTACCCAATACCTCTTGATATACCTATTGTTGCCAAATTCACATCCTACCTTTTGAGTACATGAATGAAAATTTTGTGGAAAATGAAACGAAAGTTATCAGTGTTGCCATTTGCCTATTTGGTACATTTAGAGCAAATCCTTAGCCCAGTCCACAGGCTACATAAGCAGATGAAGAACAGGAGGACATGAAGAGCAGTTCTTTTTATACAGATTGTCAGATTTTTACAGGTTTTTGCGTTTATCTGTGTGACAGAATAATAGGAACTAAGGTGTGAGGATCTACTTAACAAAAAACCATCTTGTACTGGTTAGTTCTGCCTTGCAAAAATGTTAAAGCCTACATAAGACTTGGCCATACAGTCTCAAGGAAAGTCAGATCTTGCTTTTTGCTCAACCACACCAACAGTGGAGTTGCTTCATAGCACAAGAGAAAAGAGAAAATTGTACATAAAAGCAGAAGTACTGAAAATTGCAGGTTTCTTTCCAACTTAAACTGTCGGTATCTCTAACCTCTGGATCTCCTGAAATAAGACATATTTCAAATCAAGGTTCACACCAAACCTGGGCACTGGAATGATTTTTCTCCCCCAGACTCTGAGATACTTAATCTCTAAAACTACTGAACTCCTCTTTTTTTTTCTAATTTTTTTCCCCAAGTGGTAGCTTGGTTTTTGACTCTTAAACACTACAAGTGGTGTGCGTCACACAAAACCATAAATAGGTACAAAATTAGGTAACCAGAACTAACACTTAGCACAAAAAAAGTCCTGGAGTTATTTGTCTCCACATCTCCGCAACACCTCCTTTGCAATTTCATACACTTGAACATCTGTGGTTTTCTTTAGCTAAGGAATAAATTCCACTCAGATTATGTAAAATTGTCTTTATAAAAAGATCTTCATATAACATATCGAAGTAGGGACACCATATGGTATTTTGGGACTGGTCAGAATGGACCATCATTAACTAAGCATTGCTCTGGCTTTTGAGTATCTTTCCACTTTAACATTTCCTCAATTACATTTTCCTTAAGGAAAACAATATTTCAGGTATAGATAATATAGTAGACCTCAAACATGCTAAGAATGCCAGATTATGCCTTTCTCTTATCACATATGGCAATAACTTTGTAATTAAAACAATCATAATTCTTCATCTGTTTTATCTTCCATTATGTTCTAAGCTACAATTTCACATTACTTTTTTTCTTTCATGTGTACATCAACATAGATAAAAACACATGTAACTCCTGCAAAGCAGCCTACAACAACAGGTCCAGATGAAAACATTGGTAAGACCTGTTTCTGCAGTCATTATTTAATTCTTCTCTAGTCAGCCAAACTAACTGCTAATGGCAATTTTGCTTTACGTATGACAAGAATATAAGTAAATTTGGCATTAATCACTTACACTTCACTAGAATTGATTGTTTTTCAAGTTAATACAATATTCTGGATGATACATGATGCATGGAAATAGTAAACTAAGATGAAAAACTGAATAATAAATCAAGAAAACTCAAAGTTATTCAATAGCATAAGACAAGGAAGCCTCACTCTGGCAATTCATGGAGAAGCTGGTGAAGTTCCAGCTGTACAGGTTGGTTTTATAATTGCTTGTACAACATAATCATTAAAGTGGTGGTAATATCAGTAGTACCTTTTAATAGAATAAGATCTTCATTTCATATTTCTGCATGTCTACATAGGACTTCATACTTAAGATTGTTAATCATGGCAAAACTATTAGTCGGTTTAATGGTTTTAAAAAATGGGTACTGGAGGCACAGAAACCATGAGGAATTAAACAGGGCTGTTAAAACAAAGCTTGTTCATGATCTCATCAAAGTTGTTTGTGTAACAGAGGGTATTAATAAAAAAATGGCTAAAAACTATGAACTGTCAAAATCCAGTAACAGCAATCCAGAGCTGGAACTTAGGAGATATGCAAGGGTGCTGCTCAGAGGAGAGTGCAGTACCTAGCTGAAAGAGTGGCTGGGAGAGGGATCATCCTTACTGTGTGAAGTGCTGGGTGCAACCCTGGTTACACTTTGAGATAAGGCTGGCGAGCACCACCTGTGTCAGGACACACTCATGTTCTATATAAAGGTATTATCATCCTGTCTGCAGTGGAACCACCTGTGTGTAGGATTTGGCTTTATACACAGCCCTTGTCAGTGCATTCATTTGTTTCTACTGATTCCTAAGGCATCTTCACAACAAAACTCCAAGAGCTCAGAGTAAAAAAAGTGGATATGTCTTAACTAATAGAAGCAATAATAAGATTTCAAGTCAAACTAGCAAAGGGCTGATTTCTGAACTTTCAGAAGAACCAAAAGGATTTAAAATGTTCAGAGTTTTGACTGCTTGTTCCAATTCACTGGATTTCATTTTCAAGACAAATTTCTAACTCCATTTTAGGTACACCAGTTTCAATGAGAGCTTCCTTGCACCACCACATAGCTCCTTGAAACAGCCAACTTTGCAACTCAAATAATTTTCTGTTTGAAGTGGTGCCAAGAATCATTGGATTGTTTGGAACCTGCACAGGGCTGATATCACAGTTCCATGTAAAGGAACCATAAGGGAGTTTATACTTGTTGTTTTTCATGTGAACTGTATGTTAATGGCAGGCATCTACACAGGCACTACTGAGTAGCAGAGAAACTGTCATTAACTGACCTGCTGTTGACAGTTCACAGATTTCTACAGGAAAGAGTAAAGCACTTATTATAATCATCAGGCAAATATGACTTACTTTTCATATCACTTTGAAGTAATGAAAATATATTGAGAAAACCAAAACCAATAAAAATCTTCAACCTCTCTTAGCCAAAATGCCCATTTACATGCATATTCAAAATATTGCTGACTGCTTATATCTATGGAAATGTGAAAACAGATTTATTTGCATTCAAATAATAGAGCAAATTCCATGTTTCTGAAGATCCAGTCATTTTCAGTAAGATGGATTAATTGATATCAACCACTTGAGCAAGGCAATACTGCTAACTACTAGGGGAAAGCAGTTTCATTAATCTACAAAATTTCCTCTAGAAAACAAGACTTCAAAATTAAGCAATCTTGCTCCTACTACCCATGCTCATTGTCTCCACTCGTTCTTTTTAGAGATTTCTAGTTAAGAAATTTTTCAAATAACCACTTTCCTAGTTGCATAATAAAATCATAATGTATTTCAGTCATACCAAAGTATGTTTATAAAGAATAGACCAAACACTGATTACCAGAATTCTTCCCTACACACTAACTAAATATAAGTCAAGAAAACTTCTTTTAGGCTAGTACACTTTCAGTGGTAGATAAATTTTTCTTGTGACTGTAACAGAATTAATCCTATGCTTCTCTGACACCACAGTTCAAGTCTACCTCTGTGAGTCTGGGAGCTCACTGCCCTTTTCAGGAATGCTCTGCATCAAGAAGAATGGGTATAAACTGTGGTGGTATGCTGAAAATTAACAAGAGAGGCCTTAGTCATGCAAATATAAATTGCAGTTGAATGTGTTAAAAGGTTAACTGAGTACAAAATACTTCAACTTTTTCATCCAGAATTTTTGCACCGTGAAAAACTTCTTCAAGAGTTTTACCAATAACAGTTCTATTTCAAAGTACTTTACTAAATGTCTAAACCTCATCATAGGCCAATTTCTTGTTTATCCACGTTTCCTTTTTCAAAAGTCACATTCAGTCATTAATATTTCAATAACAGTGCTATCACCAAATAGCAATGGTTGTTTCTTGTCATTGAGAGTCCTTAAATGTTCGTAAACAAAACCTGTAACCACTCCGAAATTTTGCTCACCTACTATCATTTTTGAAAGAAGCAACGTCACAGATAAAATATTTGGCAAGAGGAGTGTTAATCATTGTGACCATGTGAGACTAAGATAATGTAAACAATCCTAAAATGTTTGAATTGCTTTCTTTCGGTGTTGGGATTTTTTTAAAGTTGATATTTTCACATTACAATTCCGGGGTAAAATCCTTGAAATGAATATATATGGCTTTAAATCTCAACTTTTAGAATTAGTTTAGTGGGTTTTCTGTTTTAGCAAATATCTAGCTAACATACCAAGCTACCCTAAATGCCAATTACATCCCATGCAGAGGCATCAGCAGCTTCCCAGTTAAGGCAATGCTGGCAGAAATCCATTTCTAATGAGTAATGTATCTTCTAAAACTCCACAGTAATTTTCTTTCAGAGCCAAATAGATTTTTTCCCAGTTATCACTATTTTTATATCTCTTTGCTTAGATTGCAGCAATAAACTGCAAACATCTTCATGCCCTCCTTAAAGAATATAATCTTTTTAAACAAACAGGGATGTTGAATATGAGAGCTGAGAGTTTCCTTGTGTGGAAAGCGAGTAAGAAGTGCTGGAGGTGTGGGAATTCTTCAAAGCAGTACTATGCCCAGTTTTTTTTGCTTGTGAGCACTATTTCTCATACTCCCGTAAGTATTCGTGCCAAGACAATTTTCACTTCAAAGTTCAAACTATTTTGTCGTTTCAGGCATGATTTTCAGATCTCTGATGTTTGCATAAAAGGTGACAGTATTGTTGAATTAGAAGTGTTGGGGGAAGGTGGTGGGTGGTGGTGTGAAAGATAATTGTGAATACAGTGGGCTCATTTTTTACAGACAAGTAACGTCATAAGTGTGAATGCTTAATTTATTATTTCCGTGCTTCAAGTGGGAATATGCTTCAGCAATCCTATCTTACAAGTGGGAATGACACCTCCTGAATGTATGCAAATTCCTCGAATCAAAGGGTAATTTTAAAAATAGGCTTTAAACCGCAGGATGCCTAATTAATTCACATACTGGGTATACGACCCCGACTTTATTTAGCTAAAACTGCAGGTTTCAAGGCAGGCTTCCTTGGAAGCAGAGTATAGCCGGGATCAAAGGATCACTTTAGCTGTAGTCTCAGCCAGCTTTCATTGTGCTGTAAAACCTATCGGAAACTTATTAACCAGACCCCCCAGGAGAGCTCTACAAAACATGCCCCCCGAGAAAAGCCTCCCCTTCGCTAGAAAGCAGCCCGTTTCTGTATCTCCCGACCCCCGTGTGCCCTCCAGATGCCCGACAGAGCAAAAATGAGAGGATGCCCCGCGCCCCGGTGCCTTTCAGGCGTGTCATTTACGGACATAAAACTCAGGGAGCGGAGTACACCGGTGCCTGCGAGCCCCGCTCCGAGCCCGTACACCCGCACCCGGCAAAGCCCGCCCCACAAGCCGGTGGTCGCCTCGCCTCGCCCCGCGCCGCACACCGGCCCGGCGGGCGGACGGAGGGGCCGTGGCCCTGCGCTGGGAGAGGGGCAGGGGCCGGTGTGGGGCACGGCGCGGCCCCGACAGCGGGGCCGGGGAGCGGCGGTGCCCGGGAGCGGCGGAGGAGCGCGGGGAGCGGGGAGCGGCGGTGCCCGGGAGCGGCGGAGGAGCGCGGGGAGCGGCGGAGGAGCGCGGGGAGCGGGGAGCGGCGGCGGAGCGCGGTGCGCGGTGCCCGGGAGCGGCGGAGCGCGGTGCCCGAGAGTGGCGGAGCACGGTGCCCGGGGCCCGGGAGCGGCGGAGGAGCGCGGTGCCCGGTGCCCGGGAGTGGCGGAGGAGCGCGGTGCCCGGTGCCCGGGAGCGGCGGGCGCTGCGGGCGGCAGGGGGAGCTGCGGGGCGGGCGCGGCAGCCGCGGTTACCTTCGGGGTTGGCGCTGATGAAGACGCGGACGCTCCTGCCGCTCGGCACCAGGTGGGACGGCAGCGCAGAGAGGTTCCCGGAGAACGCCGCCCGCCGCAGCGCCGCGTCCCGCGGGCAGGGCAGCCTGCCGCCCGCCCCGGCCGGCCACATCCCGCAGGGCGAGCCGCCGGCTCACTGCAGCCCCCGGAGCGCCGCGCCGCCGCCAGCAGCTCTCGCCGCCGGCCGAAGGGCAGCGGCCATGCGGACCCTGGGGCTGCCCGGGCCGCCGGCTGTCCCCGCGGCGGCGGTGCGGCCGGAGCCGGGGCAGCGAGGGGACGGTGCGCCGAGCGCCCCCCGCGCCGCTCCCTTGCGGGGCCGGCGGCCGGGAGGGCGCGGGCAGAAAAGTTTGCGGCGGAGCGGTGCCGGGTGCGGCGGGACCCCGCGGCGGCAGCCGGAGCCCAGCGGCGCCCGCCGGCCGCGGGGAGCGGCGGGAGGCTGAGCCCGGAGTGCGGCCGGCCGGCGAGGCGCTCCCGTTCGCCCTCCGCCAGCGAGCGTTTGCGTGTCCAAAGCGGGGACGCCTCCGCTGAGGCTGACGGCGCCTTCGCTCCTCCGAGTGTGTCACAGCCCCGGGATCGGATTTTTATAGGAAAACCGCTGCCGGCGCATCCTCTGGGCTCGGAAGAGTTCAGAGCCCTTCTTGTGTTCCGTAATCTCCTGCACAGGAGTCCCACCTGCTCAGATACAAAAGAGAGATGCTCTTGCTGCCTTTTTTCTTTCCTTCGTTTTTAATCAGTTATTTATTTATCGGAATAAATGAAAAGCTGCGGTTTGAAGAATGAAAGAGACAGGAAGCAGCGAGGCGCGCCGCCGGCGGGATGCGGTCCCTTTGCAGCAGTCAGTGGCGGGGCATCCCGTTGGGCAGCGCCGATGAAATATTCAGGAGGGCGGCGGGGTCGGCGGGCGGAGAGCAGCGGAGCGCCCCAGCCCCTGCGGGCCCTGGCGAGCCGCGAGTTTAGAAACCTCGCCGGGAGGGGCGGGCGGGCAGGGCCGTGGCAGCACGGCGGAGAGGAGGGGCCGGGGGGGCAGGGGGAGGGGTGGGCGCGGGGCTGCAGACTGCCGGGTGGGTCTGGTGGCCGTGGGAATCCCTTCTGAGGAGAAGGATGGAGGCTTCGGCAGAGGGGTCTGTCAAACACTCTGCAGGTGCTTGTCCGTGTCTGAAAGGCTGGAGACAAAAGTCTTTAACGCGGGCGGTATTTATAGTTTTTATGTGCTGTAACTGTTACAAAGCTGATTTGTGTGTTTCCAGATACATAACACAATATGTACAATGTGCACGGAACAATCTTACTGTGTTTTTAAAGGCAGTGTTTAAGACCTGTACTCGGTTGCGTTACCCCCTGGCTGCCGTGGTCCCAGCCGGACGAGCTGCCGCTGTGGCAGCAGTAGGGGAGCCTGAGCTGGCTTTCCTGGAGGCGATGCTACTAAAGTACGCAAAAGCAAACTGCTCAGCTCTGTTTCAGAAACGAAGGTGACAGCCAGATGGGTTCCTTAAGTACTGAGCAGATTTGTTAAAAAAAAATAAAAAAAAATCCTGATTTCTTAAAAGAAATGTAGCTTATGCAGAATTGCATCCCATATGTATTTGCATGTGAGTATAAGGGAGTAAATTTGGTGCTATTTGCTTCCTGTTGCATTGTTAGTTCTGCACCCCATAAATCTTGGACTGATTTCAAACAAATGAAAAAGGTATATTTTGAGATATTAGCTCTCAAAGAAAGAACATTCCTCTAAGTTCTGTGAACATAGCTGTTGAGGGGAAAATGTGTTTTTGTGCAAAAAGGAAAAATATCCAGCATGTATTTCAACCATTAATATTGAAATGTCAGCATTGGGCAGAAGGGTTGTGGAACTGTTGGGAACTGAATGTCTAGGAATTGGAAAAATTCCACTTTAAATCCAAATGTATTCCTGTAGGATTCAGCAGTGTCCAATAAGGAACTAATCTCACTTGAAGGCTGTCATGGTAGACATGCATATTTATCTCCTCTCTGGATTCTCTGATGCTCTGTTTAAGACAAGCCTGAAGCTTTGGTATAATTCGGTTTAAAAATCTGACAGTCATGAGATGCAATTCCCTAGGAAATGAGACTTCATATGTGTCTTTGCCTACAAAACTGTTGGTCTTATCTGCACTTCTCTTAGCCTTTGTGTAGCCAATATGCTTAGGCATGTCTTTTTCTGGCTGGTGTCAGGAACAGGTAATTTCTCTAATACAGAGGTGAAAAGCAGCTCCTTGAGGCTGCAGACAGTTAATGAGTGCACGAAGGAAATGATTTATAGTGTGGGCTGAGCTACATCTTAGGTACTTTGCTGAGACGAACTCTCAGCTGGGCTATCTCTTTGCTTCTCCTGCATAAACTACTAGGCAGTTCTTAAGTAGGAATTTGCTTGTGGAAGCAGCTCCTGGTAAGGATGCAGAGACTATCACTTCATATTGCTGCTGCTTTAGTGTTACCATCATTTTCTCAGACAACGTTTTTGGAAGATGAGGCTCATTGATCAACCCCTTTACCATGCCAGCCATAAATGCAGTGTTTTTTTAAGACTCTTTCTGGCAGTCATCTTTTAAGTTGAAAACTGGAGTTTGCATAATTTGAATTCTTTTGAAATTTTGTCTTTGACAGCGCTGACAACAGTATCAGCTTTTAACAGAATATATTGTTTCCTGAACGCAGGCTGAATGAAATGGGACCAGGCGTATCGCTTCCAGCTGTTCACCCTGTCTGTTTGCTGCCTGGCTGATACTGTGCTGGTGGCAGGCAGAGCTGTGTTGCATATGAAGCAGGCAGTCCGTGCAGCTTGCAGGCTGCCACTGTGCAGCTCAGAACCTGTGCTGATCTATATTACTGTTCTGATCTGTACACTGGATTGCCTTTATGCATGACTCAGCTTCCCGTCACGGTGGCTGCCACCTCTGTGAAAGCTGGAATGGACAGATGCCTCAGAGTGGTAATCTCTTCTGCTGCCCAGCTTCAATCTGTTTGTGTTTGGGGCTCAATGTACTTAGCTTTAGCAGCTGTAAATATAAAACCCTGGGAATGAAGTACAGTGAGGCTGAAATGGAGAGGATAAAGAAATGACTACAGAGAAACTAATTTATTGCTTTACCTGAGACTTTATCAATATGAAAGTACTCTGGGTGAACTCAGCTGGGAGATTAGTTGGTAGCTTTTCTCAAATTAAAAAGAATTACTTTGTTAATTCCAAAAATTAAAACAATATAAAAAGCATTATGTAAACCAAAATAAAAATCTTGTTTAGGGTTCTTCTGTGTTCATTATAAGCATACATCAGAAAGACCTTGTTTCATATTGAATAACATGTTTTTTAAATTATTCATTTAGAATTGATACATTAGTGTCAGTGTCTGTATTTGAGTCCCCACAGGAGTTATTTAGAGGCTGCCTGGGCAGAGGTTCTTGTCCTCTGCAGGATGGTAGAGCATTGCCTGAAGGCATGATCCCCATACTTTCACCCTCACTTTATTGTACTTGGAGCAGATCTGCAGTGTCTGTCATTAAAGTCAGTGCGGGAAGTATCCGTGTGTCAAACAGGAGTAAAACCAGATCCATAATTCTGCAAGTCACTTCATATATGCATGGCTTGATCCTTAAGAACAAGAAGTCTGCATAGCAGCAGGGAATCTTTGCACATATGCACTTGGTGTATGTTTTTTTCCCTTTTAACATAATGTTTCTTGGTTATCCTTCTGTCCTTATTTGCTCCAAGTTGAGTTACATTTAAATGAAACTACAGAATTCATTCCTTGTAAAACACATGAGTGAAGTCTATTTATTCCTGATGGCCTGATCCTGCTGTAATTCAAATAGAGTGGTGCTTTATTTCATGAGTAGCCCCACAGGAAAAGGTAGGATACTGAAGGTAGGAAGAACAGTTCTGGAGTCCTGATTCGCATCCATTGTAGTGAGTAAAAAATGCACCAAGTTGTTTGGCTTCAGCCCAGCATGATAAGGGTTTGCAAATTAAAACCAGCTTTTGGAGTCAGATTGTCCAAAAATGAGCATTTAATAGATCAGTTCTACAATGTTGAAGGGCTTGGGAACCTGAATGATATGTTACAGGTAGAGTGGTGATGCACACTTAGCTATGAGAAGCACTTACTCTGTCTGCAAGCTGAATTTAAGTTCTTGTTCAGTGTGTTCTAATACTTCAATATATATTGTGGGGTGTGCAAAAGTACTTGCTAGTAGTTCCATTTCAGTCTCACTGCTGTCAGTGGAGACAGGCTCAATACTTCTGTTTGAGGGCATACCTGTGGCTGGCACTTTTGGAAAACTTACACCAAGTATGTGACAGGGTCACAATAGTTGAGAGTTTTTATTTATATCTTTCAAGAAAAGTGTTTTGCTGTGCACGAAAACACAGGCACTGTGGTGTATACCTAAAATACCCATCCGTTCTCAGATATTTAGAGCCTAGTTCTGCCAGGGGCTGCTTGTGCAACCTCGCTGTTGTCTCCATTCCAAATCAGTAACTATTTGCAGGAGTTGGGAAGTTTTAAGATCAGGTCAAAAATCAAGGCTTAAGGTCAGCAAATTAACCTGCATCTCACCTTTTGTGTAGAAATAAAAATACTCCTGTGTAGAGTTACATCATCTGGTGAAATAGTAACTGGAAGCTGGTGCTCCTTTGCTGCTCCCGAGCAAGCTGGCCCAGTTTTACGAGCAGGCGAGGAAGGCAGTTGCCTAGAGCGACAGACAAAAGGAGGCAATAAAATCACATTCTAAGCAAGAACAAGACCCTGTGACTCTGTGCCTGTTTTTGGCGGCTTAATGAGGACTCAGTGCATTCCCCAGGCACCACTTGCCTCAAGGTGCTGATGTGCTGAGACTGAGCAAGCTCCTTCCTACAGGAGCCGTGGCCATGGTTGCCTGAGCATCCCATCCATTTGTGCTTGTCTCTGCTTCAGCTTGCTGCTGCTGAAACTGAGTGGAGAAACTTTATATGCTCCTCCTCTGCTCCTTTTTCTTGACAGTGCTTGCTGTATTACTTTTGCCAAAGTGGTTGGATTGGCAGGAGAGCAGGGACAGATGTGCTGAGACTAAAGAGCTCACAAAATTCATGCTTCACTAAAAATCCCCTTGTTATTATTAGCCTTGCAAATTAGAAGTGACAGGCTGCTGAGACTTACTGAGTTTATATTTATGTCAAGAAACTGATTGCAAGAAATAAGACATGTCTTAGTAAATCTTACACGGGTGCTGGATTGCTACACGGACCTTTTACAGCCATTCAGTTAACACTACTTGATGTAGGCTTCCATTTTCCACCCAGTTTTGAGTGCTAAAAATGTTTCCCTCCTTTGCCTCACTGCTTGTGCTCTGACACGTCTAGACTTTTGGGATGGATCTGTTCCATGCTGTGAGTAGTTTGCTGCATCAGGCTTTGCTAATAGACTCGGTGGAGACTTCAGTATCACTGACCACATGGTTAACAAGCTGTAACAGAGCCTGTCTGGAATGACAGTCGTTTTGCCCTATGCTTTTTGGAGGAGCTGCTTGCAGCAGCAGAGATTTGTGACTGCAGGGACTGAGGTGAGGCTGTATTGGTTTGCTTTAGGTTCACAGTTGGTTTGTCGTGCCATCCACAGGCATGCACTGAAAGCATTGCTAGGTCAACCTTCATCACACATCAGGGTCTGTCAGAGAAAGAAAGGAAACGTGTATGGATTACAAAAAAAAAAAGAGACAATCTAGTCTCATCAGAAGTAATAAGAATTTGGAACTTTATGCAGCTTTAGTCAATCACTGTGTCATCAAAAGGAGATTTATGACAGGCAGATTATCCCACATTGGCCCACTGGAATGTTCTTACACTTTGTGACACCTACACTACTTCATCCAAAAGAGATTGCTAAACTGGGGTCTCATAAAACAAGGACAAGTTTGAATTTCTGTATTTTTAATCCAGGAATACATTTTTTCTTGTGGGTGAGCCTGTGATAAAATTCTGCTAACTTCTCCATGTTATTTGCACAATTTCAAAAAGATATTTTTTTTCATTTTCTCTTTTGCTATTTTGCTTTTGAATATACAGTAATGGGCTATGTGTTAGGTTTTCAAATCACTTCACTTTCACAAATGCTAAGGAGAGGACTCCAGCCTAGAATATGATTTCCAAATATGGAAGGATAAGAACAATCCTGGCTTTGAGGACTTGTCAAGCTATGTGATTATGCACCTTACAATGCACAGACTATTTTGTATTTCAAGGAAAAGAGAGGTTAATACCTGGTTGGGTTTGTATCTTTGTAAGCATAGCTGTACTTCATTTCCACTACCAAGTTCTAGTTATTTTATTCTAAATCCTGCCTGCTCAGAACCTCCCTTGACCCCTGGCTTGACAATGGACTGGAAATTGAAGAAGTCTGCACCCTGGGTTTTTAAATTCATTTGTTTATGGTTTTTTGGTGTGGATGTTTTTGGTTGGTTTTTTTTTTTTTTAAATCTCCTTTGGAAATTTTGCTTTCTTTGAAGCTGAGCAAGGCAAACATAGCCTTTTCTCTAATGTAAGTGGCTACTGCACATCTATAATTTTATCTCATCTCACGCTTGATTAAAACATTCTTCAGACCTAGAATAACATGATTAATTTTTTTTTGGTGTGTTAGTTTCTACTGGAATATTAAAAGAAGCCTTTTTAATTCATGCAGAGTTAGAGTTCTCTTGCACACAGATGTAGATTTACACTCCCCAAGTGTAGGTGCATGCATGTACACAGTCAAAAGACACACAAGAACATATGGATAACTAAATTCACATGGAGTATGCAGTAATAAGATTTCCATGTTAGTAATTCAAATTTGCCCATATGTCTTTAAATTTTACCCTATTTCACATAAGCATTGTAGCAATCTATAATTATCTGACCCAGTACTCTCTTTTACAATCCCTTTTCATAACTCAGTGCAGAAAAGAGGGGTATTCATTTAATGAAGTTTTCAGCTTTGTCAGGGTGTGTTTGGAGGCAGACTTGCAGGTCACCGTGAAGACCCTGTTAGAAGCAGGTTTTTAACCTGTGAAATGTCCCATATAATTTCTTAAGTTAGTATAAAAGCATTTCCAAAAGCTGAGTAACGCCCAAGCCAGAGAAAGTTTTGAAGCAAACTTGTTCCACTGAAGCACAGGAAAACTAACACCTAAGGTATCAATTAATTTTGGATGCCCTCTCTGAGACAGCAAGGACTGAATTTTTTCAGAGTAACTGGTATTAGATACTGAGCACACGACATGACTTTTTATCAGCTTTGGTTGTAGCTGAGGGTGTTCAGTGTTTCTGTATATCAACCTTAGGACTTCCAAGTCAGGTCTCCAGAGCATGAAGAACCAAGAGTTAATGACCACCCCTGAAAATTTAAATTACTTAATTAGCATAGTAGGAAATCTGGGGTAGAAGCCAGGATGAAATGTCATCCCCCCCACTCTGCAGTGTTCACTTTCTTAGCTGTGAAAGTGGTTCTTTCCTGTAATTCCTTGCCTCATTCCTAACCTCAGCTAAAAATAAATTTGCAATCTGCTTTATTTTATGGTCCTGCATCACCCTTCAAGGTAGTTACAATAAAATAGGCAAAATATGCTCTCAAGTGCTTTTAACTTACTCATTAAGCCACACTTTCCCTCCTTAACCCACCCTCTGAGTCTTCTCACGCTGCTTCCCTAGGGGCTTTATCTAGCAGCTCTCTACTCTCCATTTCTTTATCCCATTCTGCTTGTCTTAACCAGTTCTTTCATACTTTTCCCAGATTCCTGTCCAATGTGTTTGTCTCTTTCCCAACTCCTGTTTTTCCCCTCTTCTAACTACAGGTCCTCTTTTTGTGCAATGTGAGTGTCTGTCTGTTGTTCCTCCCCATCCCTTCCTCATTTTTTTGGCCAACCACTCACTTTTAGTTCTTCTCTCCCTGTGCTTTCTAGGGTTCATGACTTCCCTTAGCTGTTTTGAGCCTCTCTTCTCCCCACTTCCCTATTTTACTTCATTCTTCCCTTTCACCAAGGGCAGTGGGGTGGCCCCTGACAGACACTACTCCTAGGACAGTGAAAAGGAGCTTTAGTTTTCTAGAATACATACTGGTAGTGGTGACAGGCGTGGTAGAGTCCCATATGATGAGAACATTTGAGATGGACCTAAAGGCTTCTGGGTCTAGAAGTTGCTTATGGCCAACAAAGAAGATTGGCATTGCACTGTCTCTGAGGAAATGCAATCCAAATACAAACCAGAGCGGAGTTGTAAGGAGGAAAAAGGAAGAGGAGGGACAGAAGGCTGAGATGTTTCTCTGAGAGTCTGTCCAAATTTTTGTGTCACTGCTTTTGCATAGATTGTTGTGGCAAGGAATCTTGGAATCATATCTGAAACAGAAATTAGGGAGAGGCTGAGCCTAGGGAGTGTGTACATGTGTGCAGCTGAGTTAAGAGAGGCCCATCTGCTGTGCAGGGTTTCATGAGTGTTTTCTTCTTCTAAGCAAACTATATCTGCTGCACTGTGGCAAGTCAATTTCAGATGCATAAGTCAAAATATTCATGTTGCAAGGTTGCTGGTGAATAAAATTTAACAATCTGATTTTACATTTGTGTCTTTGTGTATATATTTATTTATTTGAGCACATTACATGAAAAATAAAATCACTGCTCTCTGATGTGTTTGTGCTAATAGAAAATGATGCCATTTACACTCCATTGCTAATGTGATTTTATGGGATTTATTGACATAGCAAGTTTATTTTAGACATATGAAGACCTAGGGGAGTAGGATTATAATAACATTAATTTGTCTTCTTAGTGCTAAGAACGAAATAAAGGAAAAAAGAAAAACCTGCTAAGCTTTGTTTAACCTGCAGGGGTTTTGGAAAAGCAGCTGTCACTTTTTAAAGTCTTATTTAGTATATGCTATCATTTTTCATCTGGATCCCAAATTGATACTGCAGCTGTGCTGGAGGAAAAGGAAACTTCCACCTTTCCAAGTCCAGAAAAATGCACTTAATATTGGAGGCAAGAAGTGAGACCAAAAGGGAGTTTCTTTGCATGAATCTGATTATTCTGGCACAGAAGTGGTGGCAGTGGATTTCTGTGTCTAGTCTACTGTTGCTAATGGTGATTTCTGTAAGTTGATGGAGCACAGAGTACCTTATTACCAAATGTCTTCACAGACGTGTTTTGCAATCATTGCCATGTCACAATTTGCAGTGCTGTGCTCTGAAGTGTTGTGAAGGCCCTTAGGCAGCCTCAATGTAAAAACATTTGCTGAAGAATCATGAAGACAACTATCATCATCCAAGGGTGAATTTTAATTCAAAATAATCCTTATCCACAAAAAAGAATTGTTCATTTGGTTCATTGCTTCAGTAAAATTATTATTATTTTTTTTTAACAGAAGCAAGAATAGTTTAGTCTATTCTTGGCAGTTAATCATATTTGCCAAGCTATTTAAATAATTCAGTAACTGTCTTCCATGAGTTATGCATTACTTATTGTAGGGAATTACATCAGTCTGTCTTTTCATCAATGTAGGTGTGTATAAACCAGCAGATGCAGAAATAGAATTATAGAATCATCAGGGTTGGAAGAGACGTTTAAGGTCATCAAGTCCAACCATCCACCCAGCACTACCCCTGTACTCCTAAACCACATCATCCAGTGCCAGATCCAGATGTGTTTGGAACACCTCCAGGAATGTGACTCCACCACATCCATGGGCAACCTATTCCAGTGCCTGACTACCCTAACAGTGAAACGTTTTTAAAAATATCTAATCTAAATCTCCCCTGTCTCATCCTCAGGTCATTTCCTTTAGTCCCCTCACTGTAGGTATGTTGGAAGAGACAAGCTCCCACCTCATTACAACCTCCTTTCAGGTGAGAGCAGAGGTCCACCCTGAGCCTCCTCAGGCTAAACAAACCCAGCTGTTTTATGAGGAACAGCAAAAATGTTTCAGGGCTCCCAGCTCTACAGTCATTGAAGGTTGCTGTTAGGGGGAGATGATGTGCCAGCCCGTTTCCTGCATTTCATTTTTTTGGAAGAAAATCTGCCTGTTTGGGCTGGATGGGAGCAGCACCAGGCAGAGACAAGTGCCTGGACACTCACTGGCTGCTTAACTGCAGGCACCAACCTCTGACTCTACCTTTGCCTAGTGCTCTGTGAGCAGGTAAGTGTGCTGAACATGCCATTTGATATTTCCTACCAGTTGAGCTGCCTGATGGGTGCAATCACTCCTTTTTTAGTTTTCCTGTGTAAGGGAGTTGGCAGATGCTCTTCCAAGAGACATGGTTTTCTCTTGTTTGTCTGGATGCCAACTGAAACCAGTTGGATGGCTTTAAATCTTTTATAAAAAACAACTATGCAAAAGCTTTGCTTTAAGGTGTCCAACTACCCACAAAAAAATCTAAAAATAATAAATTCCCTCTTCTTCAGAATTAGAGCTTGTTCTCCCAGTAGGAGTGTGTGAAATTGCTTTATTGGTTTTTTGTAGCCACTTTCTATTGACAGAAGTGAGGCCTGAAGATATGAAGGGACAGTCCAGACATGTTTGGGGAACCCAACCCCAAATTCCTGAGTTTCAGTTGAGGTGGCTGTTTTTACTCTTTTTCTGTCAAGGAAAAAAAGTAATCAAAGCAATTGAAAGTGTTTTATCACTCCCCCCAAATTCATTTGCTCATGAAAGCACATAAAAATGTGAAAGATGGGAAGTGTCTTCCTTTGAGGATGTGAGTACTCCCACCTGGTGATTTCAGGAGACAGAGCACAGCTAGGACAGGGATGAAGCACACACAGTTAAACAAATTATTAAATCTGAGTCAGGAAGATGATTCCCTCCAGGCCAGGCAGGGCACTGAATGCATTTACCCCACGAAATTCTCATGCCTGCAGTAATTCTGTGTTTTTGTAGTGCCATATGAGCTACAAAGTATGCAGGCTTTTTGTTACTGGGTGTTGAAAAACATGTTGTGGTGTATTATAATATACTGCTAAGTAAAATTGTTTTCCTTTAGCTTTTCTTTGCCCCAAATATGTGTTATGTATTCTCTTCAACTTGCTAATGCAATTTTCTACTGAATGAGGTATGGTCAAGGTGTCAGGATTTAACTCCAAGGCCTGTCAGCATTTGCAATGACTAAACAAGTTAATTAGGACCAGCTCATCTGAGAAATTCAAGGATATAATTCCAGGTGATCATGATGCATCTTTGGCTGCTGCTGAATCCTTAATTGGTAATTTAGGTCATTCAGCCTTATGGTTTCTGAGAGCCTCCTTCCTTAGAAAATAATTCTTTCTGAGGATATGTGGAATCTAGGGAGTCAAAGCTGCAGCTGATGACTGAATAGGTTTAGCAGTAAGTTTATATTCATCATTTCCTCATTACTAAGCTGTGAGGGAGCTGAGGTACAAGCTCTAGTGTCTACTTGCCTCACAGGAATGATGGAAACATTAGAAATCATGAGAAAAACATAAGCATAAGACCCTCCAGGTTGCACTGGATCTCCATCACAAATTTCAGGAATTGTGATACTTAAAATGAAAGAACTTAATTTAAAAAATTGAAAATATCTAATTTTTCCAAATGAGGATTTGACCAGGACAATGGACTTGAGTCTACTAGTCTTGAGAGGACTACTTTTGGTACTGTCATAACAGAATTGCATAAGATGTCATTTAACTCTTCACCTGGAAAATGGCATTTTGATCCCCATTCTGTGCTACATTCAACTCGTGGCACTGAATCACTGGGAGCAGATAGGTGCTACAAGTTACCATGGCACCTCCTTGGTGATTTCCACTTCATGGTTCCCTTGAGCAGCAGTGTCTTTTGAATTTTTCACAACACTGCCTCCTGGAATGTTTGTATTGTGTTCCTTTTTCAATTTTTGTTTTGAGATATAACACCAAAACTGAGTTTTTAAGATTGAGTGTTTTTCTTTGAAGACACAGCCTTGAGGTGAGAAGGACCAGCAGCTCAGAGCAGGTGCTGGGGCTGTTTGCATTGCTGGGTCTGCCCACCTCTGCAGCACTGCTTGGCAAGTGATGTGGTTACAGTTTGGCAGTACTTTGGGACACCAGGAGCACAGAGGTCTCTTGACATAGGTGTGACCTGTATTTAGGAATGAATTAAGGATTCATTCTTCATATTGAAGATGTCACAGAGGTTGCTTACAGCCCCCCAAAGGAGATGGGCAGCTGAGCTGCTCAGAAGATAAAAGCACAGCTCTGAATAATCTGTTGAGCAAATGACTGTCTGTGCCTTCAGATTGGAGCAATGTCATCACTGTTCAGAGAAAACAGCACTGAAAATGTCTGACAATAGTAAAGTCTCATAAAATTTAATCTTGTAAATTTGTTACTCACAAACCTAATTATGTTTCACAGTGAAATGTATAAGAGCTGTACTCTTAAGGACTTTGGGGATATTTTGAAAAGTATAGAAACAGATGGCACCTTATAGCTGTTACATTTCGGAGTCCTGCTGTGTTTTCAGGACTCACTAAGATGATCAATGACAACATTTTTTTGGCCATATAGATTCAGCTGTCTTCAGTCATCACATCTGCCTCTCCAACTGGGGCTGACTTCTATCTTCAGGATGTGCTGCAACTCAAGGGAGATTTTCATTATGAACACTCAAATGGCCATTTCTTCAATGGACACGTTATTTTCTCTGAAATTCTGTTTTCTTGGAGCCTGTAGGAAAGCACTGGAGTGAGAGATATAATGAATTATTTATTGGAGTGACTGGGTCAGGTATGTGGCAGTAGTGTATTTCAAAACAGTGAAAATCAGTGTGCAGTGAATAGCAGCAGTTTGATGTGATTTTCAGTGGCTTTTCAGTCTCTAAGAACCAAAATTGAGAGTATGGATTGAAGTGGAGTTGGAGTGCTTTCCTGTTTTCTGACATGGCATGAGCTTCACGTGCTCTTAAGGCTTGGAGAATGCTCTTGTTCTGTCTGGTCTGGCACAGGCAAAAATTCAGCTCTGCCTGTGGCTTCCAAAGCAGCACACAACTGAGGAAGAACTGCTGGGAAAAAAAAGTGGGCTTGGGTGGTGCAGATGATAGCATATCAGGATAGGATATTAAGTTGGATATTAGGAAAAAGTTTTTCACAGAAAGAGTGATGAATTACTGGAATGGTCTGCCCAGTGGTGGAGTCACCATCCCTGGATGTGTTTAAAAAAAGACTGGATGTAACACTTGGTGCCATGGTCTAGTTGAGGTGTTAGGGCATGGGTTGGACTTTATGATCTTGAAGGTCTCTTCCAACCCAGTCTTTCTGTGAATTCTGTGAACTCAATGAGCCATTGCTTCTTTGCACACTTTGCTACAGTGCACTTAGTCCTCTGGTGATCTTAACAGTGTTTAAGAATTATGGTTTTTAAATCTGTTACAGGAGGGCAAAGAGCACACACTGTTGGGAGGGTTCCTGGGAAACAGTGAAAGGGGTCTGTGGGAAGAGACAGCTTTCCATTGATTTAATGGCAAAGCTTTCAGTGCTACATAGAGAAAGTAGTCCTGTTCTCCTGATATTTGCCTGGAGCTGGTGGCAGAGAATGACCTGTCAGCTCATCAGAGGCTACTGGACCTTGATATGGCAGGAAAAAGGAAGCTCTGGAATATGTATTTACTTGGATCAGCCAATTTTCTCGGTTGTCCAGAGTGTTAATTAATCCTTAGGTCAAAGGAAAAAAGAAAGATAACATATTTGAAGACACTGTAAATCAAGGTAGCACACAGCTGTCATTTATTTTTCATGAGAAAAAAAGAAAGGTCTATTTTTGTTCTTAAGCCATCTTTTCAGTTTTTTCTTCTTTTGAAGCACAATGACAGTTAATGATTAATAGACACAGTCCACACTGCTGCCAGCAGGAAGCCAGCATAAGTGTGGAGGAAGTCTAAATAATTGAAGGGAAAAGGTGACAGAGGCAACCATTAGTTCTTTGGGATAAGCAATTCTTCATTGCCTGGCTATTTGCCCAAATGAAAAGAAAAATCTACTGTTTGAGCAGCACTATGTGTAGACTTCATGATGCACTTCTCCTGGGGACAAAAGAAGCAATTGAGCTCAGACTTTTTAAATTAATAGAAATTGGTGCAAAATCCCCTCATTTTTAATTGTGTCACAGCACATTATTGGGCTTGCTACACAAGCAGCTTGTCAGAAGTAACTGGGCAGCATTCCAGAAACAAGCACCCTACAGCAGAAAGAATGATATCACACTGGACACTTGCCTTCACAGAGTGACTCCCCTCCTAGACATCCTGGTGGTCACTTGGAACCCTGTGTACTTGCAAAGAAGGCTGGCAATATTTAGGGCTGTGCAAAAAAATGTGGAAAATGTTGAGCAGAAAACTAGCTTCACCAAACTGGGTGACAAAAACCAACATTATCCAAAATAAACAAAAAAATAAAATAAATTAAAAAGTAATAATTAAAGAAAATTAAATGACCAAGCTTTTGTTTGTTTTCTGAATGGTGCATTCTGGAACAGGCTTAAATAGAGAATATTATTTCATATTCTTACAGGGAGAATGAGGATCCATTCCAGCATTTTTTGAACAAATTGTGGATTACTGTCCCATCTGACAGTTTGCATACTTTAGTTTCCTTTAATTTTTAGTCATAATTTAAAAAGTGTCATATCACAGGCTGTCCTATCTTCCATAGAAAAAGTTTTCTAGAGGAGCTGTTAAACGTGTTCATTTAACTTGTGATGTAAAATGGGAGGGTGGAAGCAGCACTTGCATCCAGCCCTAGATAACATCACATCTTGGACAGAGCTCTGCAGGCCTGGGAGGTGACTGCAGCAGGAGCAATGGAAGGGGGTTGCTGCTGCCTTTCCCTTTGGTGTGCCAGCTGTGGGAACAGCTGTGCTAGCAGGCATAAAAGAGCCATTCAGCAAAGAAAGTCTGAGATCCTTGACTGTGTTTTCTTAAAGAGTTTGTGTCTGCTACTATCCTCCTTCTTGATGAGATCTTGATGCCTCTACTCAGCCTGGTGAGTCCTCCTGTGGAGTGGTGTATCCAGTTCTGGTCTCCTCAGCACAAGAGGGACATGGATCTCCTGGAGTGAGTCTGAGAGGTAGTGAAGGGCTACACAGATGATTAAGGAACAGGAGCATCTCTCTTGTGAGGAAAGGCTGAGGCAGCTGGCTGTGATTAGCACTGAGCAGAGATGACTGAGATGGGACCTCATCAATGTGTATAATCAGAAGAGAGGTTGCCAAGAGGATGGAGCCCAGCTCAGAGGTGCCAAACAATAGGACAAAAGGCAGTGGGCACAAACTGATGCACAGGAAATTCCACCTGAATATAAGGAAGAGCTTCTTTAAAATTCAGGTGACTGAGCACTGGCACAGGTTGCTCAGATGGATTGTGGAGACATTCAAAGCCCATTTGCCCACAGTCCTGAGTAATGTAGTCTGGGATGACCCTGGTTGAGCAGGGAGGTTGCACCAGATGACTTCCAGTGACCCCTGCCAACCTTACCTGTTCTGTGATTCTGTGAATCTGTGATTCTGTGAACTGGAATTAGTTTTTAACACTTTCATCCAGGATCTCCTGATAGTTTTTTTTTTTTTTTTTGAGATCTGCCAAGCATAAGCTTGCAGTTAATATTCTGGTGAAGAGGATATTTTCATTGCACAACTTTTTTCTGCACAGGCATTTAGGTATTTACATATGTTCACTGAGTGCTCATCAAATGGGAAGTTTGTGATTTTGTATAACATTAATGGCTCTTTACAACTAAATTTGTATGTCTGCTTGAGATATTCCAGAAAAGTGCCAAAACAACAGAAGGAAGGGTAGTAGAGGTTACTGCACTTTTAGAGAAGTTTTAAATTAAGGGGAACCATAAATGCATGTTTGATTCTTTTCACAGAGCAGTCACACTCACTGATAATAGTAGGAACAAAGGCTGAAGAGAGAAACTGGAGTTAAAGGATTTTGAGAACATAAGATAGTACCAGTTCCTTGGATGTCAATGAGAAGGCCAGACACAAAAAGACAGAAAAAAAAAGAAGTAAAGTAGCAAACAAATTCAAGCTGGAGAAGGTTATGGAGGAGGAATGAGGCTGTGGCAGGAGAAGATGGTTGAATGCACAGGAGTAGGAAGAGCTCCACAGTCCAGACTCAGAAACATTTCACTTATTTGCAGACAGCCCTTCCTGGAGGTATTTTGCCTTCAGAAACTCAGGATGTAGCAGCCACCTTCCCACAGTGACAGTCAGTGTGGGGAACTGCAGAGAGGCCGTGTCCTGATCCCACCACTATTTCCCAGCTGGTAAGGTTGAGATAATTTTCCTTTCCCTGCTTACAAATGTTGCAGCAAGAGGCAGCTGCAGGAGCATACCAGAGCAGTTCCCAAGTGAAGGGTCTCAGAGAGGGGTTACAGAAGGATGTGAGGCAAAAGAAGCACTTTGAAGGATGAAGGATGGAGGGAGCCTGAGGACTCAACCTGGGAACATCCAGGTGTTAAAGAGGGGGCACATCTAGTCTTGGTGGAGAGTGAATTGTTTTGTTGGGTTGAGTTTGCTGAAGCAAAACTTACATGATTACTGTGATCTTCTAGAGGAGGTGGGATATAACTATTTCTTTTGAGAAATATTTTTTCTGCATATAGTTTGTGTATTTAAACTATTACAGCGGTTCTAATGCTATTCCTAACAGAAATTACAGAAGAGAGGCTTAATTTTAGTTCATCAAATAACACATAGTAGGTCTTCAGAGATTCTCAGTGAGACTGGGGAAAAGTAAAAATCATAAGTAATCTGTTTTGATTCCTACTTTCATTATTTCTTTCCTAATCCTGAGGTTTTTTTCCCTACCATTTTAATATCTTTGAATTCGATACATTATTTCTAAATATAGGAAAGATGATAACTGCAAGAGCTATCAGTAAGACTGCTTTCATATTATACTTTATGAGGATAGCTTTCATGAAAACTCCACCATATTTACAAAAAGCTCAGAAGCTGATTTATTGGGTTTCCTGGGCACTGCAGTTCTCAATGGATATTTTCCTGTGTTCCTGTGACTTCTAGAAGTCTCTCCTCTTTTTGCAAAGGAGATATTGATGCATCAACCATCTTGCTTAAGCTGATGAGAAAGTCTGTGTTAGAGGTAGGTACCACCAGTTTAGAAATCCAAAACTAGTATTTTAAAGGCACATTTTAAACAGGTGATTGCTCAGATGGATCATCATAATAATTGCAATTTGACTTACTCACATGAATCTGATTAAAATAATATTTTCAGTGCATCAATATACTTAACTTATTCTATTATCTTGTGCTTATTTGAGGTAGAAAAAAATGATGCTGGTGCCTTCTACTTTCATTTTTTTTCAATTGGCTTGCAAAGAGTTTAATCAGGTTTTATTCACTGAAGAGTATCTCCATCTAAAGAGTTCTCTTACTGACAGAAAGGTCAATGAAATCATAAGGGAACCATCAATGTTTCCATTCCACATCCATGACGTAACGTTAAAAGATGCTCCTATTCCATTTGCTAGCAAGAACTTCCTCAACGTTTCTCAGAAGCAAAGGAGTCTTTTTCTCTGTTTAGTGAGAAACATCTGTCTTTAAAGCTCTCAGCTCTAGAATCAGATAAATGGGCACAAGTGTTGACTTTTTCAAGATCCTCTGCTCATGGACAGATGTGCTGGCATTAATATGTTGTTAGTAGGCAAGGTCACTGGTCAAGGCTGGGTCCTTATCCTCTGTAAGTATATGATGGAAATTTTTTTTTCAGAAAAGAACTGGACTGGAACCATCTTGTTTTCAAAAGCTACCAAGTAAATTGTTATTAAATATACACGGTTTTTTTCAGAATTAAAAATGCTTGCTACACTTTGGAGATATTCTGTGAACCTCTAACCCTTGTCAAATTCATATTGCCAGGTGCTGTATTCACTGAGGAGTGGTCTAAAATTGTGCTGGCTAGAAGGTAGGGGTTTTGATTCCCTGCTCCACTGCAGAGCCAGAGTCTTGGGTTATTTATCAAAAGATCCACCCTGAAAATGTGGACATTAAAAGAGGTGTGCTCCTGTCTTTGGGAAGGTCCTGGGGATGGGCACACCATGGAGGGATTTTGATTCTGCAATAGGCTCCATGACCTAGAACACTCAGGCCTCGAACACTCAAGCATTTGACAGAAGATTGTCAGGTCCAAGACATTTTTAATAAAAGTTTGTGTTCCACACATTGACATTTTCTGACAAATATTCATCAGAACATTTCCACTGAATTTAATTCCTAAGTAACAGAAGCCATAAAATTTCACCAAGCAGTGCTCAAGTATTTGGGTCAAACTACAGCATGCATCTCCAGTGCTAAATTAATATCCTCTCTGCTATTGTTAGTCCAGGCACCCATAGCTAGTCAAAGCACAAGATAAGCTGATATTGAAAATTACTGAGCAGTGGCTAAGACGAGCAGAGAAGTGTTGGTATATCATGTAATTATCTTGATACATGAGGAGGCTCTGTTATTACTTTATCAACTTATATATTTTATATAGGGAAACCACTGTACTATGACTTTGGGCTCATTTATATGCCTTTTCCTAGTCAGAGTTAAAATTCAAATTTTGTGAGAAAAGTAACCTCGAAATGTCCAACAAAAAGTGTCCAGATTATTCAGATATTCCAAACAGAGCTTATGAACAAGCATGAATCCCTATTGATTTAATTATAAATGGTGTGGGCAATAATTTAAACGTGTTTCCTTGAAGAACCTAAAATCATATTTTTAAAATATTCTTATAGTATATAACTGTAGGTTTTCTTAGGATTTAAGCTTAAGCTCCATATTGTATTATCACCACCATATGGGTTATCTTTGACTCACCCACCTAGACACCACAAACTGTTGGTGACAACGTCTGGAGCTCCTGCTCTGATTCCATGCTAGATTATTTTAAAATAGAGATAGCAGCGTTTCAGACATACTGTCCATAGATGTGACTCTGCTGTGGGAGCACAGTCTGACAGAACAGTACAGCTACTTTACTGCATTGCTGGAGGGATAAGATTTTTAACACCTGTTCAGATAGGAATGATACATTTACTCCTCATATCTCTACACTGAAAACTCATTTTGCTCTGAAGATAAAAGCAGTTCCTTCTGTCAAATCATCAAACACCCCCATTTCCACCCAGGAACCTGCTGACCCCTCAGAAGCAGCCCATTCCTCCCAAACTCAAATCATCTATTTCCAGATGGAACAGGGCCATGCATTGGAACAAAATTATGAAGAAAGTGATTAGACTGAAAAAACTACATGCATGCCTTGGTTGCCACATTTTCAAATTGCCCCTAATATGTCAATCTCTTTAGAACAGGGTGGTTGTAGCTCTCCTGTGGGAGGAAAAATGTTTGAGTTTTTACGAGAAGAATGTCATCTTACTAAGAGGTTACAGAACAGGATGGAGAAGGTTTGTTTAGTATCCAGAGAGCAAGGGACAAATATGAAGGAGGCCAAATGCCAGGTAAAAACAACCTGGCTAGATCACTTAGTTCCTATACTCCTTGTCATATCTTTCACTGTGTGCTTGGGTGACACTGCAGCTCTGTAGGTACATGGGAATGTGGAGCTGGGATACAGGTAATGCACAGAGACCAGCCATGGGGAAGGACATAATCCCCATGCTAAGGAAAATGTGTTTCTTGAGCACATACTGGAGTATGTTCTGTGTGTAGCAGGCAATACCAAGCCATCCATACATAATATGAAAATGCCTGCTAGGGAAATATTCAGTCTTTAGAAGTAATTCATACTTAGAAGTCCAGAAAGCAGAATTTAAGAGGCTATAATAATGTTTCATTTTACTAGGAATGCATTTGCTATTGTAAAATCAAATTCTTCCTGTTGACACTCAAATGTTCTTCATGATTTTTCTATTCTAAACAAAATTTTGGCTGAGGATTTTGTTTAGAAGTCAGAAAGCTCTGTAGAAGATAGGAAAAAAAAGGCCATTGGCAAACTAGATACTGTTAAGCTAAATCATACTGTGCAGATCTTCTGTAAAAAAAATTGGCTCCTGAACTTACTGTGGTCCTTAAATTAGGTCTGTAGTAGGAAGCAAAATTATCTGCACTCTGAACAAATTAATTAATTTCCTGTTCTCTGAGATATGCCTATTGTGGGAGTAATTCTTCAGTGTCAGTTTAGCCACAATATTTATATGTATCTGTACACCCCTTTGGAGACAGAGCTGGTAATCCATCCTGTTAAAGGCTTAAATACTTCTCTGATACTAAAATATTTTTCTTTATTCCATAAATATCTGGTGTCACTGAGGTGGGATATACTGCCTCATGTAACAGTGAGCTACAAACTTGGAGCCAATGGGTGATGTCAAAGTGAGCCTTTTGCAAAGCAATTAATGTGATAAAACTTTTAGAAAGCATTCTGTAGGCTTGTAAAAAGATCTGTCAGCATTGCAGATAACTGGCAAAACTTTTCAATTCCTATGGTTGGCTTTAACAGCTATAATGGGGTATTTTTAAAATGTTTCAGGAACTTTTGGCAGTGCAGTGCTGATCTCAGCAGAACAGCAAATATGGTACTGTGTAGAACAAGCACTTTTCTGGGCATTTATCCACCCACCATTTATGTCTTGACCCCAAACCCCAACTGCCCTGGCCTCTGCAGGGACTGTGCCCTTTAGATTTACCTGAATTATACAGAATTATAGACAGCTAGGAATTTACTGTCCACTTAACCATGGCTCCTCTGAAGAGGAAGAAGGGGACCTTCTTTTGAGAGTCTCTCATTAAATTCAGTGGATATTGGTTCAAAGTCTAAAACTATCTCATCTCTTCCCTTCATGCCCCCTTCCTAACACCCCAAATCCAGGCTAAATACTGCAGATGAAATAAAAAGCCTCTCTGATTTTTTCTTCAATGGGTTTTGTATAGTAAGGAGAAGATACTTGTATCTCAGACTTTTTAAAAATAAAACAGTGTGTCAGTAAATGTAGCATAATTCTGGTAATTGTTTTCACATACTAATAAATGCATTCATACTAAAATAGAAGTATCATTTTAAATTGGTCTTCTTATTTAATTTTCCTCTTTTTAGTACTGGCCAGAGGAGTCAATATGTTTATTCTTCATCAAGCAGAAATTCAACAGAAGTAAAATTAAATGGCATTTGAACACACTGGATTTACCTTGCAGGATTTTACATGAAGGAAAATATGTGGATTATGTCACTGTCAGGTTGCTGTCCCATGTAAGACATGAGGACAAGTTGGATCAAGGTAATATTTGTAGAATACAAGACAAATGTTATTTCAAATGCATGCTGATATTTATTGAGATCTTGCAGAGTCATCATTGGATTTAATTCAATATAAAGGTCTGTGATAAAAACAACAGCAACAGCAGCAACTCTTATACTGCTGCTCCTGCTGCTTTGGGGATTTTAGCAATATTACAGAACAATCACCAAGGAAGAGAAAAAGCTTGGAGTACTCTAATAGTGACATTGCACCAGCAGAAAAGAAAAAGAAATTTGCAGCTTTTTAGAAATCAATCTTACATTTCAGTTGGAGGGGAAAAAAGGGTGTTAACATGTTTCAGTATTTATTTGACATGCTATGTATTTAAGGGGACATTTTAATGCTGTTCATGGTATATCATCTGTTTAGAATAAGACACTACCCCAACAGGTGTTACTCTTTGTGTATTTCTGAATTGAAATGCATGAAGCTCACTTTTTTTAATTTTAAATTTTGTGATCTTGGCCTCTGTAGAAGACTCTGTATGATTCAGGTTTCTTCTTCTTCTTCTTCTTGTTCTTTTTTTTTTTTTCAATGCCACACCTGTGTACACTGGTATGATGTTAAGGATCTACTAATGGCTTTTGAATGAATGAATTTTAACTCAATACCTATGGAGTGTCATTTACCAGCAGATAAGCCAAAATTTGTGCTATTTAGTTCACCAAGAGGTGGCAGCCTTCACTCAAGTCCCTCCAGACTTGTTCTCTGCTACAGGTTGACCAGACGTGTACCTGGCATTGACAAGCATGCACAATGGTTGGTGAATATCTGAGATGGATCCTCAGACTCTCTAAATGCTGTTGTTATTCTGTATTATTAATTGATAATAACTGGGAAAAGACAAAATGTGTGTCAGCTATTGTTTGTTTGTAATCATTCTTTCTGTGCAGCTTGTATGGAAAATCGAACTGGAAGAGTTTTAGGTAGGAGTTTTGTGGGTTAGTTTTCTAGAAGTCAGATATCCAGTTTAAACAATCATTTGAGCTGTTATCATTCACAAGCAGAGAAAATCTCCTCTACATTGCATCCTGAGAGTTTTTAGGATATATGAATTGAATAGCTGGTTAAAAATGCCCATGTCTCCCTGCAGGCTTGGAGGAAACTGAAGTAACTAATTTAGAGCAGGTCTGAAATTTAAGAAAGTGAGATGTCCTGAATTTTTGTGTTTTTAAATTCTATCTGAAAGCAACCATTAATATTCATATTTCTTCTAAGGGCTTGTGGACATGTGTATGAATGAAGGAAGTCTAAACTAAATATTCCTGCTGATCTTCATTGCCTCCTATTTATATTAGGAAGAGATGGTGAAAAAAAGCCCATATTTTTTTTTCTGGACATTTTGGACCTTTGAGAAGACAATATTGTGATTATTTTGTGAAGATTCCATAAAATTTATAGCTAAATAAGGTCTCTAAAACATTATTAAGGCCAAAGAGTATCTAAGATAGGACTACATATTGTGAGATTTTGCTTCCTTATATTTTGCATTGTGAAATGTGCAACAGCTTTGATTTTAGGTTTTCTGACCTATGAGGATGAGTATTGATAGAAACCAGATTGAGATATGATGCTCTGTTTGTGGTTTAATCTCCCATATGCCTTTTGAAAGCAGATAAGTAATTTCCATCATCATTTGCATTAATGAAATTTTAGAAAAACATGTTGGAGAGTGATTTCTCTCTTGGTCATAACAGTTCTTGACATTTGCAGAATTCCTTTGGTAGCTGAAACAGAACCATCACGAGATGAAGCCAGGGGAGAGCAGAAGAGTTGGCACAGATAATCCAGATGCAGTGACTGTAAGAATAACACAGCTATGTGGGTATGCTGCCAGCATCTCATTAGATCACTACATTCTTCCCCTGTTTCTGTGACCCCCACTGACACTGTGCTATCACATATTACTGGCTTTTGTGTCATTCTGGAGGTCCTTGAAAAGGTGATTTAAAACACAGGGAGCAGTTGCCTGTTTTTAAACTGCTCTCCCATTCCACACAGTTTTAACAATAACAGTTTTGAGGAAAGTAGATGTATTTCATCTGTGATGGAGATGCTCCTTGCAGTTTTCTTATTTCTAGGAATAAGATCTGAACTGTACATTTGTATTAAGAAACACTGAAAGATATTTGTAATGGTCTTAGTATTATTTGTGCACCTCAGAGGCTTCTGATTCTGAGAGGAGACAACATCTGCATGTCTTAGGCTATTCAAATAAATGAATGTCTGGGCTGGAATAATCTGTGTAGGGATGGAAAGGAGAGGAAGGTTAAAAGCTAAATGAGATCATTCAGAAGATTTACAATCAGCTGTAAAAGCTGTTTCCCTGCACTAAAGCTAATCAAGACAATGAATTTTCATGTTTGTCTTGTACTGCAGAGGAAATTGAATCAGATGTCTCCTGGGGATTCAGTTATTATTTGGTATTCACACGCTGGCACCCACACTTCTTCAGCTGCTGGCAGTGGGAGAACTTTGATGCACACTCAGTAACAGGCAAGAAAGTGAAGAAACAACATTTCCCAACAACCCCTAATGTATATTATCTGATGCAGAGAGATCCAGCACTTAGGTAATGAATGTGTTCATTCCCACCTGTTGAGTGGTCAAGTTTTGTCAGCTGTATGGGACAGATTTGGGTTTCTGGATCTCTCCTGGGCTGTGCTTTTTCTCACTGCTAGGAGTAGGGGAGATGGCTGTTGCCTGACACAAGGAGCTGGTTTGCACTGCTGGGCTGTGGATGGGGACATGCTTGGGACTGGTGGCAAGAGGTGACGGATTTGGACCTGCAGCAGCAGCGCCTGTGGCAAAGCACAACTGGGGAAGAGACAGGAGGAGACACTGCTTGAGCATCATGCTTTTTAAATTATTTTTTAACATGAGCCTGCTATTCTATTGCTACTTCAGCTTTTTATTTTTTTTCCCCATTTTGAGAGGGGCCCAAAATAAAAAGTGACCCTTTTAGTGCCTTGGGTAAGGAGAGAAACTACAAAGTAATAATTCAGCTAAAACTGTAATATACATGCCCAACTAAAGTTAAAGCTGGCTCAGGTCATCTGTTTTAGAAGATTAGTCTTGGTTGAGATTAATTCTCTCTTGTGCTAGCACATCAGGTTTTGGTAGCTAAGGCTTATTCAGTGAATTCCTTTCTGGTATCTCAAGATTCATAAACTATATACCAGTCTTTGGCTTTTTCAGAATCTGTAAAAGGCTTAAATCAGTAACAGAAGGGTATTCAGAAATTCCTGGGACATCAAAATGTCACAGAATAACTGTCCTGTTTTTATTAGGCCCAGAAGATGTAATGAAGACTTTTTTTTTCTGCAAAAAGAATGTCAGTCAGTATTTGATTTAAGAAAATATTTTCCAGACTGCACAGAACTACAGTTTTCATAGAGAAAAGCTAAAAAAACCCCCCTCTGAGCTGCTACTTCATAAAAGGTAGTTACTCAATACAAGGATTTTTAAAAAGCAATGCAATTAGCTTTCTCTAAGCAATGGAAACTGGAGAGGGTTTCATTAGGAAGAACTAAGTCATTGACATTCCAGATCTCTCTGAGCTATGAGAACCAGCTGAAGCTGCTCCAGGCTCCCTGGTACCCCATGGAGCAGGTGCTCCCCATCCAGCTCTAAGGGGAGGGGGCAGGCCAGGTGACACCTGCACCTGGAAATAAGGAGAGGAAAGATAGGCTGCACTTGATGTGTTTTCCTCTAGTTCACCTGGTATTCTTTGCCTCTCTTGTGGTAGGAAACAGAATGGGAGGATTGGTTTGCTGACACTAGTGTTTTGTTTTTTTAAATGAGAAATGCTATAATCAGGCTATAGCTTTCTGTCTGCTCCTTCCCTGGACATTGAAGGAGAAAAGGGTAAGTAGAAATTTGCTTTTTCAGGAGCTAGGGAAGAAAGAGAGACAGGTAAAAAGTTCTTAAGCATGGGCTCTGAGTTTCTTTTTGAGAAAAGCTCTAGGAAGTAGAGTTAGGGAAAAAAAAAGAATAGAGGAATCTTGTAGGTGTGCTCATGTTTGTGGTGTTGTAGTACACTCCAGCATATTTGAATTTTTAGTTCTGAGCATAAGAGAGATGCTCTATGCATGTTCCTGGCTGTTTATATAAATTGAGAGGGAATTAATGGCTCTGTTAGGAGAAGTTGGAGAGAGCTGTAAAGTGTACAGCTATGTGAGAAAAGAAGCTGTAGCTCACTGGTGATAAAGGAGATGTGATCTACTGACTTGTGTTGAGGAATTTGCCATGGAAATAAAAGAGAAAGAAGGAGAAAGGAAACTAAATAAAAAGGCTTTCTGGTTAAAGTTTTTATGATTTACCTCTTGGGGTGAGCTCACTCCATAATGCCCTACTTCTGCAGGTGTGCACAGGCTGCCTTAGAAAGTGAATATGCAAGCACTGAGGAAGTGCTTTCCTGTCTTGTAAGGTGTGTAAAGTAGCTAATGGTGAAGAGTCATTCAACTGCATATCTGATACCTTTGTCAGGTGGTCTGTTTTTTTTTTTTTTTGCTTTTTTGGGTTTTTTTTGGCAGGGGGGTTGTAGGCAAATGTGCTGCTATCGTATTATGATTTGTTTATTTTTGCAACAGGTGAAGTAAGAACCCTTTAACTTGTATCTTGCTATAGCTACTCCTGTGTTCTTCCAAGATGTGAAATGGTTAGAAACACTTGCCTGGTCTAGATCCATTCCCAAACAGGGTCCATGCAAGAGGAAAATGTTAGACCAAACTTTTGGGGAAATTGGACACTTCATGCATGCTTGCTGTGTCTTTAAACCTTTTCTGATCTTTAATGCAAAAGGTATTTCAAGGAAAGCAATGACTCTAGTGTACTTTTAATGCAGTTAGGAACTCCAATGAAAAGTGTTAGAGGATTCAACTATAATCAGGCAGGACCCTAAAACCTAAATTGAAAGCTGCAATAACCTGAAACATGAAATAGGAATGAGCTTCATATAGTCAGCTTATGTAGGTCTTAAACTGACAGAAAGTTGAGTAAAACTGTTTTCTATTCCTTCAGCTCTCATTTTTAAGAAATGTCTTATTTAGTGCTTTTATATGGTAGTTAAGGATCTTATCTGTGATGCTGGTCGATGCAGAAGTCACATCAGACTTGAACAAACAGGATATATCATCTTTAGAGGTTGCTGGAGGGAGTCTCCTGGGAGGAAATATTGCAAGTAGGTATCACTTTGATCTCTCTCATGGGATGCTCTTGTTACCATTGACTGGTATTCATCAGGAGAACAAAAATCACTGGCTTTTGTTTAACAAAAGAAATCAAGTTACTTGAAGTAATGCTATGTGAAAAAGATGTGTATTATATTTGAGGCCATCTTTATTAGACTGACCACTTTGATAGAGTGGGTTTTGCAACATTCTAAAACTGAAACTACTTTTAAATTTTGATGTAAAAGTGTATGATATAAAGAAGTTCCTGAAATCACAAGAGCTGACATGCTAAGCAGGCACTGTGCTGGTCATGCAGTGATAAATTTTTACCAACTTTTAAGTTTTCTCCAAATACCTAGACCAATTGTATTTCAAAGCATTCTTGAGTGTTTCTAGTGAAGAAAACTGAAATAGGTCACAGTGACATTGACCTTTGAATAAAACTCAAACTTGATTTGAAGAGGAGCCTTGAGGCTTCTTTCCAGTTGTCAGACTTGACCTTTCATCGTAGTCTGTTTTCTTTTAAGCACAGATTTTCACATATCTACATATTCAGGTCAAACTGATGCTCCTGATGTTAGTTACTGAGTCAGGTATTCAAAGAAGAATAGCAAACAATTTTTGGTAGCTAGCAAGCATTCTGCACAAGATGCACTCACCTAATACAGAGTAAAATCTCATTTCAGCATAAAGCCTGTTGGGTATCATACAAATGATAAGTGATGTGCATGTTGGGATGAATAGTTTTAAAAATAGCTTCAGGAGTAGAATAAGTAGTTTTTACTTTTATTCTTGCTATGTGGATGGACTGTGAAAGTTTGTTTTATTTCTGTCTCTGTAAGGCTGCTTTAACGGGACCAGATGGCAGCCTATGAATTGTGGTGTAGCTAGAGAGAAAATAGGCCCTCATCACAAGCAGCTAGTCATGAAAATTTAAGGGCTGTATTAGTCTTGATATAAACGTGCATATAAACCTTGAGTAAGTGCTGATGGGTATAATTGTGCTGGCTCCAATACACTACCTTGTTTGCTAAACAGTGAATTAGCTGAGGGTGAAGCTACTCCTTCAAAAATAAATGATTTTGTGTGAGCTGGAATAAAGTAAGTGTGTTCATACTTCTGGCAATTAAAATTTTGACTTTGTATATCTCATGTTGTGCTCAGTTCAGTCGTGCAAATCTCCTGGTTTTTCTACTTTGGCATGTATTCTTAGAATTCTAGCTGGTAAAACAGTTTCTGTTTGCCTAAGGGGATTTTTATTGCAAACATGAGCACTGAGATTTAACTTAAGAGTGAAATGAATATATTACATACAGTAGACTCAAACAGCAAAATCTATATTTACTATTTGATATTTACTTGAACATTTTTATGGTAAACCACTGAAAGAAATTTGCAAGGATGTAATGTGCCTTTTGGGTGGTCATCAACCTTGTGTGTTCTTTGGTTCTTCTGTGTGAACTCTCCTTTATTTCTTCAGGTTTCATAAATGTATCCAAATGTAAAAACTTTTGCCCTTGCTGTGGCTCAGTATGCCATGTCCTGTGCAGGAAATCCAGAGTTTGTAATAAAAATCATTAAATAAAAATCCAGAGTTTGTTTTTTTTTGTCACTGATAGGAGAAAATGGAGTTGTGAGTTTTTTATACAGAACTGTTGGTGAGTGCACTTTCTTGATGGTTCTAACTGATTTGCCTTCCAACCTAATTAAATCCTTTTTCTGTGTTCCAAAGAGGTAGTTCATGGAAATGCTCTGAGAATTGGAACTATCAAAGTTTAAGCCTCAAGTTGTCAACCTAATGTCTGAGGATGGAGGCTGAGCAGAGAATTAGATTTTTGCCTTTCTTCTGACTTCCCTGAACCTGAGGGGACCTGAATTTTCTGAGACATGTTGTCTTTGTCAAATTGAAATTGGCTTGGGTTCTAAAGCTTACCTTTTCTATCTAAGGCCTTGCAATGCATATTGAAAGTAAAACTTTAAGCATGTTGGCTTAGTTTTATTCCCTCTTGTGAGATGTGCTGATTTTGGTCAAGGATGCATTAAGAATGAAATAACCAGCTTCATGCTACATGTGATAGTTCACTAACTTTCCCTATAGGGAGGGTAAAATCTGAATCTTAAAGCCATGCATGAAATGCTGCCTCAGTGGCTGATGCTGCTGCCTGAAAGGTGTGCAGGTGGGTTATTTTCTCTGATGCTCTGAAGCCACTAGAAAATTAAAAAGGGTGTTCCTGTCTGTAGGGGAACCTATGAGATTAAATGAGACTGCTTTTGAGCTGAAGGGTTACTGCATTTGATTTGGTTTCTGAGATGAGTACCAAAGCATGTATGGTTTGTCAGTTGTGGGCTGGCATCTCTGTGGAAATGAATTGTAAAGAACAACAGACAGAACAGCTCTCACATGCACGGTGCTGCCAGGGCCTCCAAATAGATGTGGGATCTCTGTAGGTAGGATTTGAGAGGTTTTAGATCCTTATAATTTTATTTTGTTAATCCAGCCTGGAGCTGAAGTAGGAGTCCTCCTGCCCTTGCATGGATTACACTGTAGATTCCTGGATTTGTGGTGCTGGCTGGCACTGCAGTGGGGCTGCACTTTGCAGCTGCTGGCTGGTGGGAGGCCAGTGACACCCCAGTTGTGTCACAAGCCAAACTAACTGGGGTTGGAAGCCGTGCTGAGCTCTGTTTCTGATAGCCAGTTCAAAGCTACCTGCCTTACTGACTGCAATTTGTAATTTGGGGTATGCCTGTATTGTTTTGTCTGCATCTGTCTGAAAAATGTGCATCTTGCACGTGGTTTGTGTGCAAATCAAATGTGAGGTTAATATGGTGACTTACTGAGCTGATGAGGAGGAAGGAAATAAAAATAAATGAGAAACTGGTGCTCTACATAATTTGGAAAGTAGCACATTTGGACAGGGACACACTATATTTAACAGGGTATCAATCAAGAGGTCACTTATGGAATTGTTTGTGGATTATACTGTAAGGGAAAAGGCCTAGAAATGTAGTAACATTAAGAATGTCATAGTTGTGGAAATACATGCAGAGTCTGTGAAAAAGAGTATGCTTGAGATCAAAATGGTCATGTGCTTATTTAACTGATGATATGAAAATCAATCCAATTTATTGGACAAGAAAACACATAAAAAGTGAATTTTAACTCTGGAGATCAGTAGGAATAAATGGTTTTAAACTCTATTGAATAATTCATTATTTCACTGACTTATTTTTGTTCAGGAGTTAGGAATCTAGAAGGATTATTGCATACACCACTACACTGGCTTTCCAAGAAGAAACAAGTTCTGTATAAAGACAATATAGTAGAAAATTTAAATGCAGCTGTAGAAAAGGAGAGTTATATTAATCCTTTTTTGTTGCAAGTAAACACTTATATAAACTGAAACACTTGTTGAAAAAGTGCTAATTAGCATTTCAGTTCCTCTTCATGAAAAGCAATCACTTATCACTTCTAGTAGATTATAAATAAACTGGTGAGAAGCACTTATACTCTTATTTACAGTGAAATGCATATTTTTGACTTGTATTTTTTCAACTGGTAGCTGCTGGATTGCTATAGTCCAGCATATGGTCAGAGTTTTACTTTTTGTTCGAAATCAGCAAAACACAATGTCTGGGTGAAAATGTGTATCTTAAGGGCAGATCATTGTAAAAGAAAGTAATCTGAGAACTAATTAATATTGCAACTACATTTTTAGTATGCCCATAATCATGAGAAGAATCAGTTGGCAGGCTAGTTCTTGTCTCTGTCAATGTACAACTAATGTTAGACTTCTATATTAACCTTTTGTCTTGCAATGAAAAAACCAATTTTGTAGACATTAAGCAAGAGTTGTGGTGGGGGGGGAAATTAAATTCCCATCTATTTTCACTTTTCTTTTTATAGTAGCATTTGAATATGATGCAAGTTTAATCTTTAGGTTGCACTTGCATTCTACATTTGAAATGGCTTCCAAGTGACTAAAACCTCTTCCTGATATTTTCTGCTGTTTTTGAAAGGATAGAGGAATTAACATTTTGAAATAGGGAATTAAGCCAAGTCTGGATTGACTACTAGATACTGAAGCAAACCCCAGGAAAGGCATTTAAAGACATTTTTGGACTGCTGTATCTATTTTTTTTTTTTTTTTGTAGGATAAATTCTCCTTATAGATCTGTGAAGAACTATATTTATGCTATACATATTCATGCTCATTTTCTCTTAAGCTGTATCAAGGAACTAATTATTTTCTTACAGGACTTCTTGTCAACTTTAACCTAAAAGCTATTCTTCACAGATGATACCTATGCATTTGAGCATTTTCAAAACTGAATTGAAAGGTGAAGCTGCCTGAGGGTTTAACATGACAAAGGGAGAACTGTAATATTGCTGAATAAGGAATGTATTACTAGAGACCATGGGCCTGCTCCTTCATTTATTTGAAACCTGGTAGTCTTTAAATTAGAAATTAAAGAGTGTATTTGCCACAGTTGCCTTGATTTGGTGAGTTTGCAGGTAGTGGTTACATGTGTTCATGTAAAATGATTTACACAGCATGTAAGTAAATCCAAACAAAGTATTATGACAATTATGGCATTTTTCTAGTCAAAACAGAATGACATCTTCCCCACAACTGCTGCCAAGTCCCTCTTAAGAGCCAGCAACTCCCTCTGCTGTAGATTACCTGCTCTGGTGAATTTATTTAGTTGTCTGCATGATTCCTAACATGGCAGCGTCCTGAATCATGTTGAAGACTAATAAAATTAAGTAGCAATGACTATCTGCTTTAGAATGATCGATTATTTCTCTTTGCCTGTGCTGTACCCATGACTATGTGCAATATTTTCCCAAGAACCCATTTATGACTTGGTTGTGATGAGCTCATGACCTAATTTTAGATATGATCAGCTCTTGTAACATTACATCCTTGGTATAACTGCAGCTGCTATTATTTGTGTAAATGGCAGTTTTTGAAGCAGCTTCCTTCTTTCAGGATACACTATATATATACACACTGTATTCTTGGGAGGCTGTGGTCTTGGGAGACCATACCAAGTGTGTGTCTCTAAGGAAAAGCAACAGAGCTCTCAAACATTTCCCCAGATTGCCCAACTGCATTTGTGTCAAGTAAATTAAATAGTAAAAGAAATGTTTGGGAATGAGTGAATGAGTTACTTGAGTTGATTTTGCTTTTACATTACCTGTTAATTTGCCTTTATCTAAATCCAGGATTTTTTTTCTCAGTTTTTACCCTTCCAGTTTTCTTCTCCATCCCACTGTGTGGGGTTTGGTTGTCAGCTGGGGTTAAACCATGACAGCTAGTCAGGGAAATGATCAAATATTGGTCACTTTATGTTCTATTTGGGATCTCAAAATGAGTTTTTATTTTATTGAAGTGTAATGTGCACCTGCAAGCAAACTGAGTTTGTAGAAAATGTTAATAGCCAAGTTCCCATTTGAATGCAGGTTTCGTGCCTTCTTGTGATTAATTATAAGTTGTGATGTGATAGAAATTTCCCATTAGAATTGGGTAACAAAAGCAATACACTGCTTTTCAGAAATGTGTGAGCAACCATTAAATATTTATAGTCTAATGATATTGTGACTGGGATAGCTCCAAAAGTACTTGCAAATACTTCTGGACATAGAGGCAGAAGAAAGGAGAAACCTTAACTGTGAAAGTCAAGTAGGGGTCAAATGGATGAAAGGATTTTCAGAAGAAATAAAAATAGAGTTATCTAAAAGCAGCAGGCTTGCCTCTTCCTATTAGGACTTTTTTAATGTAGAAAATGCATCAGCTGCTCTGCTTGAGTCAGAGTGTGAAAAGCTTTTAGGTTCAACTCTTTGTATAGAGAAGGAGTGTTACTGTAAGACATGATTTAAAGAGAAGGAAATGTGCTTGCTGCAGTTGTCTTTCAGATATACCCTTAAAATCATAGTAAATGTATGAATAAGGATAGGGTGGTAGTGATGTGACATAGGCTGCCCTTTCTCCTGACTTGCTGTCTCATATCTGTGCTTTCACTTTCCTAATTTTTTGTTTAGGGAAAGAACAGCAGAAAATAAAAATCCACAAAAGATTTTTTACCCAAAGTGCTTTTTATCTTCTGTGAGTAGTTTTCTCCCTGGAATATCTGGAACTGGAGACAGAGGTAGAAAACATGTGCTATAGCAGAGAAGTCTCAGAGGGTGTCCTTAATTTTTTTGATCTTGAGAGCTGCCCTTTTCTAAAGGTGTGAGAATCCCTGGAGGTTGTTTCCCCATGCATTGCAGTGAAAAAGTGAGGAAGGTGAGAGGCTACCTGTGGAACAGAGCTGCTGGCAGCTGCCTCTCCCTCTTGGTGTGCAGGTGCCCAGGTGAGGTGCAGAGGGGATGGTGACTGCAATTCCTGCTCTCTCTCCCTTCTACCTGTCTCCCTTTCCTGTGGTGTCAGTAAAATTACAGCTCCTCCAGAGGGATTTGGATTATTGCTACAAGAGAAGAGAAAAAAGAAGAGAAATCCTTTTGACCATGCTGAACTGGGGCTGGGTGCACCCAAGGTTTATTCTTTGGATCTGTAGCTCTCTTGTGTTGCTCCTGATCAAATTTTTTGTTTTGCGTGTTCATAAGCTTTTTTCATCTGTGATGAATGAATTTTGAAGGGATCTTTATGCTTCCATAGTGTCATTTCTTGACTGGTTATGTTTAAATAGGATAAAAATGTTGAAACCAAGTGGGGAAAAAAATCCAAGTACTTAGGAGTTCCAGAATAAAGCCATAAAAATGTCTTAAACCCCTCACAACTGTCATATCCTGAAGGTAAAAAAATTATATGGAAATGCTGAAGATGTACCATCAGCTTAATTGAAATGTTAATGAAGGCATCAATGGAGTGTTTAAAATATTCGTAACCTGTCATTGGAATGGACTTGCTGTGAGGTGACAGAGAGAGATGGTTGTGATGCTGTGATGAGAAGACCTATAGCAGACTTCTGAGGCATATATGAAAGTCCAGTTTTCACTAATCAGAGGCATGTTTATCTGAAAATCTAATAGGTATCTGAGCCTTGAAAGTGTGGCAGGATTAAAAAGCTAGACTGCATGTTGAATCTCGAATTAAACCCTCCCACAAACACCTTGTTGCTCTTTCAGTTGGTTTTGTGTGGGTGTGTCACACAGAATCACATTGTAATATAATTTCATTGTGTATTGTAACCATAATATTCTATTTATTGAGATCTGGCATTTTTATATCACGGACTTTCTAGCTGTATAATATATATGTGGTATACTTATGTAAAAAAGGTACATTTAATGTATATATGTGTGCATTAGCATTTTTACAACCTTAAATCTGTATGTTGTGCTTATTTCTGTTCTCTACCTTTTTCTAATAGTGTAAATATTGCTTTTAAAGATTTTCATTCCTTCTTAATGCTGTTTTTCAAAGAAGTCAGAGTCAGGCTTTAAGGACTACATTTTTCTGCACAGATATTTCAAAGGGGTTAATGCAAATAAAAAATAAAATGTGTTAATTTAGAAACTTAACTGACAATTTATTACTGTCTTGACATGCACTTCACTTTCTCATTATCCTTTCACAAATCCTTTCCTAGCTAGGGAAGGAACTAGGTCACAAAGTTTTATTAGAGAAGATGCTTTATTTATGGCTGTGAGCTGAAGTTTAGTGTCTTCCCTTCATGAGATAGCAAGTGTTTCAGAACTACAGAGTGTGGATGCTCTAATTCTTATTAATTTTGAATTAGAAAGATGTTTTGGAAAAAATATGGAGACATTTATATTAAAAAACTGAGATTCAACTGAGAAATAATTTAATCCACAATTTCAAGTTCAGTTAAACCATCAGCCTTTTTGATTTGCAGAGAGAGCATATCTCTTTTTTGAAGTGAGCATACTCCTTGCTCTCTTTAGTTTTATCCTTAATGTCCATTGGGGAAAAAGACCCTAATAAATACAGGTTGGTTGAGTGACTTTTTTCCTTTCTGAAAATTACTTTCTTAATTTGTGACTGCCACCAAAGAGTAGCTTAGTGAAAGCAAAGTGAGGTTCTAGCAGTGACTGTACTGCAAAGCAAGGAGACATTTCTGCAAAGATTGTCTGATGAGGGAGAGGGAGTGTTAGCTGCATGGGAAGAGGTGACATTTGGTTGCATGAAAGCACTCTAGGGTTCCTCATGACATTTGTTACTTCCTCAATAATTTAAAATCAGGAGGTGAGTAATGCTGTTGTATTTATCTACCCCGTTTAGATTGCTAAACGACAAATTTCGTGAAGTTGAGGGAAATCCTCCCTGTTCACCAAAAGCTGTGCAAGGCCAGTTCAAATGTAAACAGAAATAGGTCTTCAGTGTGAGGATCTGGACTGATAGACTAAGCTTCAAAATCCTTTCAAAATGCAATGATGAAAATAACTTATATATACTTGCTAAATGTCTATTTCCTTAAGTCCTAGTTTGTAGCTGTTGCCTTTCATGATGTTAGTGGATTTTTATTTGGAGAAAGGATTGTTTTTATTGAATTTATAAAGTTCTAAATGCTCCAGGGCTGTTTTTTCCTGATAGTCTTGTCATTCTTAGCAAAAAAGAGACTGGGTCAAAGCAAGAGAGTGTAACAGTTGAGGTGTAATTAATTTTGCTTTCTGGAACTCATTACCCTGTGTAAATCTGCATTACTTGAATGCTGACATGCTAATTCATCTTTCCAGGATTGCAGGCTGCAACTGGAAGGTTCTGGTTTTAAGACACTTAGGTGTCTTACACTGATGAAAACTAGAAGGTCCAAAGGAAAAAGTTCAACTAAGAGTGTCCCTCAGGGCTTTCTGTTACAGACCTGTACAGTTTTGGACTCTCACCAGCAGGCTCACTTGTCAGAGGAAGTAGTCAGTCCCTGGTCTTTTACATTCATGTCATTCTTCACACCATTGGAAAGGGATTCCTGAAAATTGTCTTTGCTGCAGGCAGCAAGGGTAATACAGCCTTAAGAACACTTGTAGAACACCTGTATTGTTTTCCTGCCTATTTCCTCTAGAGGATTGGCATTCTCCATGCTCCTCTTGGCATGTAAGGTTTTTCTCTGTGTTGGAGCTACTCTGTAACAGTAAAAGCTTATTTCTGAAAAAAAAAATGGGATGAGTGGATTTCTTTTATGTAATTAACACAGAATTGTTGACTTCTGTTTTGTTTATGACTGCCTTATGAATGATGGTATCAACAAAAAGACTGAATGAATCCTGTTCTTAGTAGAAGCAAGTATTAAATGTAGGCCAAGTGAAGGTTAACTTAGAGATTAAAAACATTACATTATTTGAGATGTGCTGGTATTTTTGCAATTATTTGGATTCAGGATTTCTTCACATGGAGGAGCTGAATTCATGTACATTTAGTTATCAGTTTTTGGGTTTAAATTATTTGCTACAGGATATGCTGATTGTGGAGACTAGGAGAATCAAAGCTGAGATTTGAAAGGGATTCATGACCTTTGCTTTGAAGAGGATAAAGAATTTTTGAAGAGGGCTTGTTGGAAAGCCTCTTCGAGTATTTTGCCAATCAAAGTGGCATTTGAAAGTTAGCTGCCTGTACAAAAGTGCCAGACAAGCTTTTCCAGGCAACATTGCACACTTGACTAATTTTTCCTTAAGAGATCTATGTGCTTTCCATTAAAAGTCCAGTACACTTGAGGCTACTGAGACTCACTCTGTAAATAATGTAGTGAACAGTGTCTTGGAGCTTGATGATTACTGCTGGGAGAAAACAGTTGACTGAAATAATAAGAGATAATGCTCTGTGTGCTCTTGAGAAGCTTGAAAACTAATGTGGGGGAGTGGAATCTTGTACTGAAAATGTGTACCCTGTCAAATTGGAAAAAAGAGTGTATCTTACTGGAATTTTTCATGCATAAGGTCCATCATAAAGTTTCTGC
This sequence comes from Luscinia megarhynchos, assembly GCA_034336665.1. NCBI lineage: Eukaryota > Metazoa > Chordata > Aves > Passeriformes > Muscicapidae > Luscinia > Luscinia megarhynchos. Next base: position 21,793,446 of record CM067566.1, on the reverse strand, counting down.
ATCAGAGTTTTTATTGTGCGTTTTTGGGATTGTGGAAGATTGTTAAAAAGGACCTGGATAGGTGTTTAGTCTGAGCTCATGCTTAGGGTGGGATTGTGGCCAGGGTTAGGTCAGCTCAGCTGTTGTGTGGTCTAGCCAAATCTTGGGAGCCTTCAGGACTGGAAATTCCATGACAATCTTAATGGATCTGTTCCAGTGCCACATTAATGTCCAGATGCTGGGTCTAATGTTCAGGCTGAACCTTCAGAAACTGATGACTGATCCAAGTGATTCATGGGAGTGACATCCATTGAACTGTTTGTTCACAAAATATGACAATACAATCATAGGATGATTTGGATTGGAAGGGACAAAAGATCATCTAGTTCTGACACCCCTGCCATGGGTAAGGACACCTTCCACTAGTCAGGGTTGTCCAGAGCCTCATCCAGCTTGGCCTTAAACACTTCTATGTTCACATATATAAGGATGGGAAATTCTCAACTTCTCTGGGCAATAACAAAGTTTGTTTTGTTTATTTTTCTTCCCCAGACTTGAAATAATGCATACTAGATTTGAAAGATGATTCCAAATACTTTTTTCAGAAGCTAACACCAAGTGTGAATGTAGAGTTACAAAATAGCTTCTTGCCCCAGTTAGAAAATAATTCTATTTTGCAAATATGGCTTTTGGAAAGTATATATTAAATTTGCTATTCTTGAAGGTAGAGTAGAAAAAAGGTGAGCTTTCCCTGTCACACGAAGCTCACATCATGCAAACATTGCTAAATTTCTTAATTTTTGGATCTTGTATTATTGATCTCAATTTAATGGTTTTGACCCAATTTGCAGAAGGTTGTTAGGGGAAGATGTCACAGAAAGAAGCTTGATCAAAGGAGCTTGTAAGGAAGTGTAAGGTAGTATAGTCATGATGATAAACATGCTGTTTGCTGACAATATCATAATTATTGTAGATTTGATTATACTTTTAGAATACCAAATATATTGTAACACGTTCCTTGTTCTCTTACCACATATGGAATGCTGTCTTTAATATTTTAAAGCTCCTGGAATATGGCTTGAATGCTTCATCTCCAAAAGCCTTACAGTGTTTCTACTCTTATGACTATGAAAAATCATTAGTTGTTAACCTACAACTTCATGTTTGCTACATCCTGCATAACTGTAAAAAACGTATGATAAATTATGTGATTTTTGTGAGAACAGAGACTATGGCCATGCTTACTCCTTGCAGCTTTCTTAAAATGAAGTATTTTCCAGTCTAAATCTGGTGCAAGATCCTGGTGTTGGTTTATCAGAAGAAACACAGTGGATGAAGCTGCTGCTCTTTCTACAAATACCTGTAATGTGTTTTCTCTTTTCCAGATGCTGACATTTAGGCTCCATCTACATTGCATGAGACTCTGTCCCTGTAGAGCTTTGAATGAGGGTACTTAGATGATCAAACTGTTAGAGATGCATCACAGCACAAAATCTTTGGGATAAATAATCCTGTTGAGAAGCAGAGGGTATTATTCAGGGGAGTACTGTGCTAATTTTGGTTTCTTGTTCTGCAGATATGCCCTAAACACTTCTTTCTTCTAAATAACATGTAAAATATATTAAATGTATATATTTTTTCCTTATCAACCATGCAGCTACATATTTTTCTAAAAATGTCCCAGTTCTTTCAATGGGAATTTGATCTAACAAAAGAATGTTTAAGTGGAACTTCAGCTTATCCCAGGAGATCACCAACTTTAAAAGCTGCTTTGCTGTCACTTTTTAATAGGAGAAAAATTTGTATTTTTTTTTTCCTGCTGTGGATAAGGCCTTCTTGTGTGTTGGTGTGGTGTAGGGTGGATGTGTGTTTTTTCGTTCTTTTGTTGTTAGTTTTTGTTTTTTGTTTTTTTTTTTTTTTTTTAAATAGGGGAATGGTGTTTGAACAGAATACTGTTCTGTTCTTTCTGATAAAGACAGTGTGAGTGTATGGACCAGAGATGTTCTTTCTATTGATGAGTAAATCTTTACTGGCTCTATTTTACACAATTGATAAATTATTTGATATTATGAGATGCAATAGTAAATGAATAAATCTTTACTTGTACTAACCATGGTAAATGATCAGTTTTGTGTGCAAATAGGGCTGCTGATGGTCATTTCTCTCTACTATCCCCAGATATATAAATTTAAAATACTTAATTTTGGTTTAAAAAAGTCCTAGTGAAATTATAAAAAGATTTATTTCTTACTTTCAAGGTGATTTGTTTATTATTAGCAGTGTTCTGGAAATGGTGTTGGTAGCAATATGAGAATTAATAGAGAACTTTCTGATGGGTACAAAGAATTTTTAGTAAGATTTAATTTTTAAAAGCAAATGCTGGCTTTACTTGAGCTGGACCATATTAACATAGGTGTCCTATGTTTGTAAAACTTCTTAATGCAGTGTTAAGACTGAAAATGAACTTTGGATAATCTAGTGTTAGGATGAAAGAGACATCCTTGCGTTACTCTTCATAACTTTATAAGTCCACAAGCAATGACATGCCTTTACAATTATAAACAGTTCAATGTTATTTTAAGACTTAATTTTACTTTTATTTAATGGCAGGCACAAACTGAATATCAGGTTCAAGGAAAAGAACTTTCAGCTGGAATGTTGTGTGGGAAAATGTGACCCCAGAAATAATTTCTGTTATTAGTAATGAAGTAGACTTCACTGCAAAGTCTTTTGAGCATCATGTGAGCACAGATGTTTTGGTTTCTTTGACATTATCACTAACCAAAAAGCAAAGTTAGCCTTTGTTTTGCTAGTAGAACCTTTCGGGTGTGCTCATTCAAGGCTTTTCTTTGTTCTAAGTCTTGGACTTTGATACTCAAACACACTTTTCACATCCTGCATGTTCCTGTCTGAAGCCTGGCACCTGTGGTTCAACCCATGTGAGCCTGTGGCTGCAAAGATTTCTCTTGTCTTTACAATCCACATTGACATGTCTTGACAGCTTAATATTTGTTAGCCAGCAGAATAATGCTTCTCAAAATGCAAGTAAGCACTTTGGGTGGGTACACAGAATATGTTTAGTGTAAAGCCACTGTACCCTGATACTGAAGAGTTCTACATACATAGCTGTTTCCAAATAACTTTAATTTACTTTTAAGTTTACAGATATCTTTAATCTTTTAGGTATGTATTGAAGCACAATCTTCAGCAATGGGGGTAGAATTAATTCATTGCTCCATGTACTTGACAGAAAGTTTTGACCTAATGAAGCTATTACATTGATTCAGAGAATTTGATTCTTCCCACAGTCTTTCACTTATGCATCTGTGAAAAACAGATCTGTGTGTATTTGCAACATTCTCCTCAGTGAAGAGAAATGCTTTTCTTCCCCTTAGGATGTAATTGTAGGCTTGCTTGCATAGATGATAATTAAAAAGATTGAAACTAGACAAAGACTTATTAGGTGCAGGTTGGTTCAGAACTTTATCTTGTGGAAGTAAGGAATTGAGGGAACAGTTCCAAAACTTGAGCCTGAAAGTAATATTTTCTTTTTATGGTCTAACAATTACAATGTAATCAAATTTGGAGATGCTCAAAATAACCCCCACAAGATTAGGTTCTGTATCATTAGGATTATACTTACATAACAATTTCTTCATAAGAAAAACACGTGCACCTCACAATGAGAAATGAATTAATGTTTTACTGAAGCTTCCTGAAATGGGTGCCTGACTCAGTAAATTCATTTTATGTCTGAATACTTAATCCATCTAAAGATTTTTCTGATAGTATTCTAGAAGTTAGTAAGTACTAGAAAATGGATTCATTTATTTGTTCATTTTTTTGGTTTTGAGCTGATTTGCAAGTGCTTTAAAAAAAAAGTAACTTTGTGTAACATTTACTGATTGCCACCATTACTGTGATAACTTTCACTTGTGGCCAAAAGAATCCTTTTCTGGAAATGCAGAATTGCAAGACTTTGGCTGTATGGAATAAAGAGCATGTCTCAAAGGACCTGAGGGTCCTTTCCAGAGGGAAAAGTGTGATCTGTGGATGGGGTGTGTCTCTGCTCATCCAGCTCTGCAGGAGAGCAGGAACATGGTCCTCAGAAAAAGAACCTGAAAACAGAAATGTGAGGTGAAGGCATTAACATGTTGCATTTGCCTTGCACTCTTAGCTTGAGGTCTCTGTTGTTACCCTGGGTTTATATTGGTTCCATCTGCACGCTGACCTTCAATCTGGTTTTATCTCAGAGCCAACTGGCAGCCTGAGCAATATTGCACAGCAAGAGAAACTGGGGAGGCTGGCTACTCTCACACTCCATTCCTAGGGCACTTTGAAAAACTGGCAGCTGCAGTGCAGAGAAAAAGTTTAGAAGGTACTTGGAAGTAAAACTGCGTGGAATAATAGCATTTGTTTTTCTTCTACTCTCTTAAATTAATTTGCTTCCAAAATATTTCTCACAGAATGTTGAGAATTTTTCTGTAACCTTTTGTAAATATGTTAACTTTTAGGATTACTCATCCAACCAGGAAATACTAAAATATTTTGTTTAAAAGAAAAAAGTCCCAATACAATATCAAGTGTTTGAATACTAGATTAACTGGAAGAAATCCAGGCGACTTGGAGTTACCTGTTGCTAACAGCAATCATAATTTTGTTTTGCTGTGCCAATTGAGTTTTCACTCTCAGCATGGGTGGAGTTAATGACAAAATGTTCTCTTCTTTTTACTTTCAGAGATTAGAAAATACAGATTAAACTGCTTTATGCTGTGCAACCCCTCATGACCCCATAATTGTGTCCCTGTTCTAGCAAAATATACAAACACAGTCTTGTGGAAAAAGCAATAACTCTGTTGCTGAGAAAGGCACAGAAAAACCCCAGGGTGCCAAGTTGGAATGCTCCAATGCTAATTATGACAGTCATGCAGATCTGGAAACAGTTCAAGATAAGATTGTGACCTTCCATCACAGCCATTAAACAGAGGCTCTGTTTGGGCATTCTAATCCAGTCATCAAACCTATGTATCTAGAAAAGAACTGAAATTTGCTCTCTGAAAGTAGAAATTCTTAAGAATTATGGCTCTTTTGAAAATACAGGTCTCTGCTTAATGTCAGGATGATATTTCTAGTCTTTAGAGAACGTTGTGATTCCAAATATTCATATAATTCTTCTAGGTTAAGTTTTGTATTGTCCAGGAGGAGCTGGCAAAGATGATAAAGGGACTGAAGCATCTCTCTTGTGAGGAAAGGCTGGGAGAGTTGGGTCTGTTCATCCCCAAGAAGAAACAACTGAGAGGGGACCTCACCAGTGTCTGAGGGGAGGATGGCAGGGGGATGGAGCCAGGACTTTATCAGTGGTGCCAAGCAATAACACAAGAGGCAAAGAATGGGCAGAAACTGATGCACAGGAAGATCCTCCTGAACATGAGGAGGAATTTCTTCACTGTGGGGGTGACCAAGCACGGGAACAGATTGCCCAGAGAGGCTGTGGAGTTGAGTGGAGATATTCAAGAACCATCTGGACACAATCCTGTGCTCTGGGATAACCTTGTTTGAGCAGGGGGATTGGGATCAGATGACCCACTGTGATCCCTTCCAACCTGACCCATTCTCTGAGTCTGTGAACAGGAAAGAGAAGACAAAACAAGAATCAGAACTCTTGTCTTAAACAAATGTGGGGTTTTTTGGTGGCTTTTGCCCTTTTGTCTAACTCTCTGGAGAACATCTTAGAGGTGTATCTTATAGAAGGGTCTGCTCAGGGAACTAAACAGGGATGATTTTTAACACCTTCTAAGTGGATAGAATATTGGGTAGGGACCACTATAGCACAGATGGCTTGATTCAATTGTATAAGGGAGCAAAGTGAGCATTCTTGAAATATTTGCATCTTTTAACATGACTTAGCAATGACATCTGTTCAAAGGCTCTTTTGAAAAAGGCAGGTCAATGAATCACTGTGAAATTCCAAATTTAACTTTGCTATTTTGGTTTGTTATGATTGGCTCATGCTGCTTTTCTGGGCATACATGGGCTATTCTCTTCAGTGTGAGAAGTGATTAGTATTCTGAACTACAACAACAGCATCTCATTAAAATCATTAGATATCTTTGAATCTACTGGCAAAGCCTTAACTTCTGTCTTGCCAGTTGTGACTCAGTTTTTGTTATACTGCAGAAAGTTTTGCACTGGGAAGTTTTTGTTCCTTGTTCAGCTCAAGAGGACTGAAGTATTATATGACTGCAGGAAAAGTGCTGTACAAAGGGTGGAACTGAGCCAATGACACTTTCAGCATCTGTATTTCCCTCAGCTGTTGTCTGATGTGTGGTGGCTGGTTGGGATACTGGGGCTGCTGGAGTGGAGGTGCTTACCCACTGATCTCAACTGTGTGCCTGTTTCTAATACTGTTTCTTCTAAAGATCATGCTTATGCAGCCTTGTCCAACTACTGAGAAAATTCTAATGTAACTAATTTTTTTTTGCACCCAAAATTATTTTTTGTATAAACCACCTCACCATTTGCATAACAACTTCACCATTAGGTATCAGGAAATGACTGTGTAGGTGTTATGTAGTTTAGATCTTATATTTTTAGAGGAGATCATTGCTGCAAAGTACTGAGGAATTGTTAGCACCTATCTTGTGGAAAGCAAGCATGAGTAAAAAATAATCACCACCTGTAAGGCCTTTTTAATTTGCTATTTAAAAGCCATAGGTTACTTATTTCCACATCAACAAGAATACAATGAAAGACTAAATGAAAGCTAACTTGTAAAGAAAGCAAGCCCTATGGTCTGATTTCAGAGTGTGATAATGTCTCACATGTGCTGTTCTTTGAAGGATATTATGGAAAAGGTGCTGTACATTTTTGGGAAAGTCTAACTCAAAAATTAGAATTTGAGACACTGTGGCCTGTTCCTTACTTAGATTGCAGCTGTTTGGTTTCTTTATGGTCCAAAATGGTCTTTCAACTTACCTGTCAGTTACAGAATCTTAGAATAATTTAATTTGAAAAGGAGCTGTGGAGGTTGCTTTGAACCCTGTTTAAACAGCAGGAGGCTGGAGATGCTCAAAATTTACCTGAACATTCTGGAGTTTGTTCTAATGAATTTTGTTTGCTTCCAGGAATAGAGTTTCCACAGTCTCTCTGGGCAACCTATCCCAATACTTGACTGCTGCCATGGTGAAATTTTTGTACCTAAACAGAATGTCACTTTTTGTAACTTTCTTGCTTCTGTGCACTTTGCAGAGAAAGTCTGGGTCCATCTTCTCTTTGTGTTTCCATTAGGTGACTGCCATCTAATTTCATTTCAAAAATGAATAAATAAACCTGCATAAGGAAACCTATAGAAAAGAACCTGAAAATACACATAGCATAAGATGGACCCAAGACAGAGAACATCTAAGGTTTTGGAATAGCCCTACTTGTGCATGAGAACTCATTTGCAACTAAAGGCATGTGTTGGTTCTACTGCTGCATTTACTCATGGGTAGGGCAAAAAAAAAAATATAAAAATGTCTGGTAGACACTAACTAATAGGTATAAATGAATAAATAAATAATGTTTACAGAAGATAGAACAGTCTATAAGTTTTATTGTATAGACAAATGTGCAAGTATTTTTTTCTTTTTGGTAGAAACTCCAGTATACTTAATTTTAGAATTTACTTAAACCTCACTGCTGGTGAAAACCAGTTATCTGCTATATGCTGTAGAATTGGGATGTTGTATTGGAAGTGGAGCTCCAAATAGGGATTTTATCATCTCTAAACACTTTGAAAATTGACTGTAATGTTCAAAACAGGAAACTATATCCTTTTAGCTTTCTTTGCAAATACAAGGTTCTGTTGCTTCTCAGACTCTGTAAGAGATGTAAAGAAGGAAATCTAGGCTGTTTGAACTATTATGAAGCCATAAGTGTAATGAAGATGTACTGTGCTTCACTCTTTCCATTTGCACTTTGAATAATCTCATTTCTCAGAACAGATACAATATATCAAGCCAAATTTTATCATGTCTTAGAGCCCTCAGGACTTCTATGACTTCAGCTACTGTAATCTCCTTTCTGTTCCTTATTCTGTACTTGAGTTCTCGATTCAAGTTATGAATCAATTGTGCTGCTCCTACATTTATGATAGATTGAATAGTCTGGGGGAGTCATGCCCAGCAATGTACACTATTCCTCTTAATTTTCTTAAATCGAACTTGCTTTGAGAATTATTTTGCTTACAAGGAGATGCTATTTCTTTCATATGTTTGATTTAGTAATTTACTAAAATGTAGTTATTGTTTCATAACCAATATAAAGAACAGTATGTCTTGTTTTGTTTTATAAAGAGTTTTTGACTTTTATGGCAGATTCCACTGGCTGTTCTCCTAATTGAACCTTTTTTTTCCACAGTTGCTCTGTAAACTGTAAGCAAAATGTTGCTGACAGCTGAGACAGTTTCTGCTGTAACAAACTGCATCTTTAAGTTTTATCCTATTTAAAATACAAATAAATATGTGAAGCTGTTCTAGGTAGAACCTTTTGAACATGGCAGTTGCTATTATCAGCACTGAAACTTGCAACAGTAAAATATGAATCTCTTGGATTATTAGTACTTGGACCTTGCTACGTGTTAGCACATGCCTGGATCCTTGTACCCATCTGCTTGAGACCTTGTAATGACATTGGCAGGAAACAAGATTTAATATGAGGTTTCTATAAAAGTTCTTTTGTGTTCCTAAAAAAAGTGCCTGAAAAAAGTCTGAAAATCTACCAAATATGCACCTTTCAGGTAGAGCATAAAGATAAAGTGAGGGATGGGGACGAATTACTGCAGAAGAAAGAAAGAAAAATAGTTTCTTCTGAACCTTATATTTTCCAATAGAGATGCCACAGATTTGAAAAGGAAGACTAACAGGAGTGGAACAGCAAAACATAAAATATTAATTACTTGAAGTTTCATAGCTATGACCATGAATAAATGGTAATTAATAAGGACACTGGGAAGCATCTGATGTGAAGGTCAGGCTGACTTATGCCTTAATCAATGTATAAGTAATTATATTGCTCTTTCTAATTTCTGTAGAAAGGACTGAGCTGTGAGAATAAAGGCTTTTAAAATTTTGTTGGAATATGCTATGTTGTTGAAAGTAAAAAGTGCCTTGAAAAAGAGTAAGAGACCAGATAAAGGCTACAGAACAGGAGATGGACAAAGACACAGATGCAGTCCTCAATGTTGAAATTTGAAAACTGAATAAAAAAACCAGATGCAGAGATACATTAGTTGAGGATATTAGTGCTATCTTGCTACCACCTTGTACTATCATGCTACAGATACTTACCTGTGAAGTCAGGATATGTTCTGACTTCTGATGTATTCTCTGCTTCTGCAGTTCATATTTTTTTTCCTGCATAAGATGTGAACCTCCTGTAGCTCTAAAACAGCTAGGAAGCAAGTCTTGCACACACTCTACAAAACTCCTGCAACATGAAGTGCTAGCAGGGGGATAGCTGTGAAATTGTAGCTGACAACAGAAGCTCCGTGGTAGGAAAAGCTGCACCATTAGTGCTCTGCAAACCTTTTCAAAGTGAGGCACAATCTAAGAGGGAAGCTAAATTGGTAATGCTGAGGCCAGGTGCTCTCAATGAAATGGTGAAAGGCCAATATAAAATTATGAGGTCCTGGTTGTATCTTGTCTTTAGCTTTGTTACATGCAGAGTTATTTTTTCCTTCTGAATTTCAGCCCAATACGTTGCTCTAACAGGTCAAAGCTGTTTGAGTTTACACTGTGGGGATAATCCTCCTTTTACAAGAGATCTGCTGTGACATCAGGCAGCATTTGTTTGTGTGATGTGAGCTGTGGCAGTAGTTGTCTGACAACTCCTTGGGTTTTTTGTGTTTTCTCATGTTCCAGTGGTTACAGGATGTGACTGTAGGCATGTGATGTGGATTTTGCTGTCTCTGTTGCCAGGAGCAATGTTACACACTGCCTTTGTACAAATGTAACCTGTAACATCAGCAGTGTTGGCATGGCATGGCACAGCTGTCCTCCTGTGCCCACTGCTAATGGCCTAAAGCACTGTAGAGAAGAAAACCCCAAATATGTCTGTTATTAATAAATTGGAATATTTCAAATGTCAGCTTCTTTTGAAGGCTGATCAATCCCTATTAATGAACTTGTCTCAAGATCAGATTTCCTTTTCTGGAGAGCTGTTCATTCATGGATATGTCTCAGCTGCCAGGGGCTCTCCTGTGTGTGGCTTGGTTACCATGCAGTAGTCTCTTAGCACGTATAAAAGATCACAAATCCTAGCCCTGCCCTAAAAGACATGGATGGTCTATGCTCTGCCAATTTTTTCTGTCCAAACCTGCCATGCTGCATTAAGCCAGAAGCTCCAAGGAGTAACAATGGAAGAAGGGCTACAGCTCTATTTTTCTTGGTCTCATCTCAAAAGCCACTGAAGTGAAAATATCTTGTTTAAGTTGTCTGGTTTTCAGCACAGTAACAGATTTGTTGTTCTAATGTTATAAGCTCGAAATTACAATGTTTTCTCATTTAACATTACTGCATGCTGGGAGGAGGAGGAAGATCAGGTCTCGACAACTGCTGCTTTCATGTCTTGTTAGGAGGCAGTCACTTCATGGAGAACTTCATGCTGGGTACTTAGAATAAATAGCAACCAGCTGCTTGCATTTCTTTTGCAGAAAGTCAAGCATAATAAACTCCTGCTCACTGTAAGTTAATGTGAGGAGGAATGTCCATTTCTTTAAGTGAATGGTTGCTCTCTTATTTATTTAGTTGTGGAATGGTACTGTCTCCCTCTGCAGATAATTTATCTACTAGAAAATCTCTAGGATCGTGGCCCTTTCCCATGGTTTTCAGAGGTGTCCCAGACCTTATCAGGAAGGCAGTCAACAGGTAAATGAATTGCTCTAGTGGTTTTACTGGCATTTCTTTCTTGCAAACATCTGGTAGCCTCATGACTCTACTGAGGGGGTAATGAGGTGGTATGCTGGTTTCAGATGGGGTAGGATTAATTTTCTGCACAGTAAGGAAATGTGATGTGCAGTGCTGTTGACCTTCAGTCATGTCCTAACAGTTGGTTTCATACAAAATCTTTGATACATGATAACAACTCCTTTAAATAAGGTCTCAGCAGCTCTTCTGAGCCAAAAGCCAGGAGTAGTAAAGCAATAGCATTTCTTTTCAGTCAGGAAGAGAAACAGAAAACTCTTCTGAATCAGAATGTGATTAAAGAGATAATGAAATTCTCTTTTTGGAACATACTCTTTGGTTTGTATTACATTTCAATGGGCTGTCCATCCAGGAAGGAGAAGGAGCACACTCTCGTGGGACCCTCTGTACCTCTCTAGGGAACTCGTGGGAGGACTGAGGTAATTCACACTGCTTATTCCTCCTGAGATTAAACAGGAAAGTGGCTCCCAACTGTTAATTAGGAAATTTATAGGTTTGCAAAAACAATGGACTTAATTACAGGATTTTAATTGTAGTATACAGTAGGATTATTTCAAAATTGGTTTTAAGTTTTCAGTTGAGTAACTTCAGAAAAGTCTACTGCAGTGACAGCAGGCACTGAATTTGCTGCAGCAAGGAAATCTCTTCTGAATTGCTCTACAGGTTTGCTCTTGGTGTTGGCTGTGGGAGTAGCTGTGGGCATTTAAAATGCAAATGAGAAAGGACATCTTTCACTTTAGTCTTAGTAGACATAAGCAGCTTTAATGTTGGAAGACTGAAAAAACCATAATATTCCATACATTGTAGTCCAAGACAGTATCTTCTCACTGATCACCTGATTGTTTACTGATGTATTTTTGTTTTCAGTAAAATTAAACACACTTAATCTAAAGCCACTACCTATCCTTGATTGAAGGAATACTTGCATGTTTCTCTTAATCTTTCTGGAACATTAATTGGTCTGAGTTTTAGAAAGAATCTACTTCTGCAGTTGGGAAATGCAATTTGATTTTATCTCTTATTTTATTTCCCATTGATTATGTAGTAGCTGTTGGGATCTTAAAAAAAGTTTAATCACTATACAATGCAAAAATATTGGAAAAAATATGGACATGTTGGGCTTGAAATATATTTTGTATCTCTGTAGTCCCAACAGAAGTGGGAAATCGCCTCTGGTTTTGAGAATTTCAGTACCAATTATGGAAGTGAGCTTTATATCCATTTAGCTAAATCACAAACCAGTTTTGAGACAGGATAAGCAGCATCTCAGAAGTACTTCTAAAGTGACTTATGTATTGGCAAAGTAGTGACTGCACAGAAAAGGTGAGAACTGCATCATTTGCAGAGGACATGAGGATGGAGCAGAGATTTTATGAGAAGATAGCTCCAAGGAGAAGCTCTGGCAGAATGGAAAGAAAAGCCTATTTGTACCTAAATTTCCCCTTCAGATCTTCAGGATGCTCTCAGGTCAATACTGGGGTTGAAGAACTGTGACTTTTATTAAGATTCACCAAAAATAAATCTCAGGAGGATTTTGAATGAGGGTGTATGTGTGGGGGAGGGGGATGGCATATTGGAGTGTGAAGGCTTTTTGCTTTTTTTTTTTTTTTTTTTTGAGAGTGGGCAGCATGGAGGGAGTGTGAAAAAGTAACAGGAGAAGGAGACAAACAGGCGTTTCTGACTAAGTTGTTGTGACAGCAGGCAAGGTCCAAGGGATAATTTAGGATGGTAAACCTTTAAGACCAGACCTGTTCTGATATGGTAATGTGGAGGAAAGTACTGTAGAGGTTTGAAGGAAGGATGTAATTTGAATAAAGAGAGGGATTGAACAGATGTTTATTAGAATTTCCAGAAAGCAGTGCTGTGAGTATTGAGATAAAGTTTTAATATTTTGAGTGTGGGTGACTGCTAAAAGCCATTGGACAAAGAAAACTTAGCTATACTTTATGCTGATAAAAGTTTAGTGAATGAGATGTGAGTGAAGGTGTGAGGCCTTGTTGTGCTGCAAAATTAAATAATGGTAACAAGAGATGGTTTGTCAAAAGGAATGGAAAAATGCTGTTGTAAGAGGAAAAAGAGGTATATTTTGTCCATACTAAGCTTTGGCTTGCCACCACTCATTCAGGACGTGTGCTAGCTGACAAAGGAGAGATCAGATAAACTAACATTTCCAAGGGCATTAAAAATCTAAGGAGTAAAGCAGATGGGAGACTGTCAAATAAGAACACAATAGGTGAGAAGCAGCAGACTTTCAAGTTCTTGGGACAGAGGCACAGTTAAAACTGAATTTCAAATATTTTGCTGCCTGACAGCCATTGTCACCTACCAATTTTCCCATCACATCCCAGGCTGGTTTTTCCTTGCCTTATGTTGTATGTGGTATTGTGAATCCTTAACTCTCATGCACAGGAGAGATGAAGATGTCTTGTGTTGTATAAAAGATAAATACTGTGCTTGAAATGCAATTTGATCAAACTAATTGAAACAAAGCTGTTAAAACACTGAAGACCTGAAAAAAAAGTATTTTGAGTTATTAACAGCTGTAGGTAAATTCTGGCTTCATGGCCTCATATTTCTCTACGGCAATGGAAAATTGTTCTCCAACTCAGTCTTAGCTAGGTCAGTATTTTCTTTCCATGGAGCAATATCCAGGCTATCCAGACCTTTTGATGCACTGGAGTTGCACAGAGGTCCTGTTTAGAGGTGAGTCCTTCCTATGGATCTGCACCAGAACTGTGCAGTCTTGGCTTTTGTGGTATTTGTGAGCAGGCACATGCTGCCAGTGGCCCTACTTCAGACCTGCTGGTATTTAACTGGCTTCCTTTCCAGGGGATCAGCTCAAGCTTGGGGAAGATGAGTAGTGTTGACCTGGACCTTTTCTTTCTGCACTCGAAGGATCCTGTCTATCAAGAGAGGGATTTGTATCAGAATTTGTATCACAAATGTCAGCCAAGTGATTTTCAGTCTGAAATTTCAAGCAGCTCAGAAGTACATCTAAAGCCCTGAACAGAGGATGATGTAACAGTGATATTTAACACAGCCCTGTATCAATTATTGCATGGCACTTTCTTGAAGCAGAGCTGTCTCTCCCTTGCTCAGATGATTTGTGTTCAATATAAGCCAACACTGAAGATTTTCTGGAAGAAAAATCATGTGTGACAATGGAAGAACCTTAGCACACTCCAACTAAGGCAATTATGAATTTAGGTAATGTTATAGTTTCCTTTTCTGCCTTATACTTGTGTCTATTTCACAATTCAAGTTTTACATAGTCTTTTCCCAGTTTTTTTGTTAAAGATCCACAAAGTTGACAACAGTCTACCTTTTAAACTGCTTCCTTTAGTGAGGCACTTGTGCTGTTTAATTTAAATACAAAAAGCTGTGTGTTTATGTAATTCCATTTCTTGGCATAAAGCTGGTGCAATTTTGAATATGATTTAAATGGAAAGGGACTGAAGGCAGTCAAACAAACATATCTGCCTCCATTTTCTGCAGAAATAACAAGCCTACCAGAGGCTTTTAGCAAGCCTCAAGCAATGTCTGTTATAAGATTATGTACGATAACACTCTATTAAAAAACATTTTAAGATAGTGTTAGTAATCCATTAAATCTTCTTAGGCAGTTTTATTTTTACTTTTGTGTATATGGGCTTTTAAAGCAGACTTTAGAGACTGACAAAGTTTGCAAGGGAGTGTGAAGGTTTGGTGATAATCCTGAGCCATAGTGACACTTGCAGTTGGATAAGGGAGAGGAAAGACCTGGAGCTGTGTCCTGTGCAATGATGGCTGTAGCAATTCCCAGGGCTGCCCATTGCTGGGCACTGCATGGAGAGCAGTGATGAACCTGTGCCTCCTGCTTTATACTCCTGTGAAATCAGTGGAAGTTTGACATCCTTATTAATGGCTCTGTACATGTAATTCACTCTTATATACCCAATCTTATTTGTAAGAATTATTGGTGGAAGAGAGAAATCTGAAACATCTGTTCTGCCTGAGTAGGATTACAAGATGCTTTGTCAAATAGCATCTGAGAGAGTGCTGTGGTACAGACACAGCAGCTTTTGAATCTGGTAGGGATCACTGGTGTGCTGCAGAAAAGCCACTCAGCAGATGGTAAGTGAAAACAGCTTCTGTCCCCAACAAGGTGGGATGACTTTAAATCACTGAACTGAATGTAACAAAAAATATTTGTCAGTTATCCACTCTGACTTAATATTTCATAACAGCATAGTTTGCATTTTTGGGCAGAATTTGTGCATCTTAATTTTTTGGTACTTTCTTTTTGTGCTTGATCCCATGGTTTTGCTTAGTTGCATAGAGGACTTAAAACAGGTTTGTTTTTATTTCATTTTTCTATTTTGGTTAGTTTGTTTATTTTGCAAACAATGGAAATGGATAAGTTTTCATGGGGATTTGAATTATCCATGTAAATGCCTGACAGCAGTCAGGAGGGAGACTATTCTTCCATTTGCTTGAGGAACTCCTTCCTCTTAGGATTTTAATTTTTGTTTTGTTTTGTTTTTTCCATGAGTACTGTTTACCACAGTCAATAGTTCATTTATATAACCACTGCTGTCAATTTTAGAAGGCTGGTGTTTTTCATTTGTGTATAAGTGCTTGAATGAAATGTCAAGGTTTGGAAACTTAGGTGTAGGTCTCCTAATGTTTTAGAAATCCCCTGTCATTTTGTTACAAAAAGGTAATGAGAAATCTTAGAGTATTAAGCCAATGGTGGGGAACCACATCTGCATACTTTGGGACAGCTGGGAACAGGAGATGTGAATTTTTGTTAGTGATTCTGTGTACTTTTCTTGTCTTTGAGACTTGACCTTATGTAGCCCTTGTACAAAAAATTTGTGTTAAAAGCCAGAAGTTGTCAGTCAATTCTACTTAAAGACACTTGAAAAATTGGAACCTTTATTTTTAGAATATGGGGTCTTGTGTGGAAAATACTTCCAAATAGTACTTAAATTTCTCTACACTTAGGTTTTTTTCTGAAATATTAAATGATGAATATCTGGGATGAAAATCAAGCACCTGGCAGTGGTAGGTGCTTAATTTATCTACATTTCTTAAAAATGACATTCTGTTATGAAGGAAAAACTTGGATAGGGAGAATTTTTTTCCTGTCTGGAATACCAGCTCTCTCAGGCACAGCAGAAGAGCTGTTGTGAGACTGCTGGAGGTGCTGAGTTGGCTGTGATGCCATGCAGTAACCTATAATAAGAACGGAAATGTGAATAAAAAGAAATATAAATGTCAATGATGATGAATTAATGTTTGTTTGCAGACTGCATGGGAACGTTCATTTATATGTATTTTAATACATATATATATAAAAAACTTGCATATGGAGAGGTATGTTCAATACAGAAGGGAATATGAAGAACAATCAAGAATTGTACAAAGGCCCTTAAATTATCAATCATATTTCCTTATTAATAATTATAAAGTGTTCAGATTATTCAGTTAAAGGAAGAAGCAATAAAGCCATTAGATGATTTGATTGGGAGGGATCTTTAAAGAACTAGCTTATTTCTAGTTACAGGTTGTAACCAAGAGAATGAATGGAGTAATCATGCTTTATTTATACTTAGTTGCTTATCCTAGTAATTTTCCATGAGATAAGTCATCTATGGAGACACAGAAAGTAGTGCAAAGTAGCATTGAATGAAATAAGTGAAACATGAGATGTTTTGGCAGCAGATCAAATCAGTTTTCAGTTGTGCTGAGAAATGATTGCTTTAGTATGTTTCTCTGTGTACTACATCTTCCTTTAAGTTTTAGTGAGTAATAAATACAGATATAGTACTTGATGAAAAAATTTTCATTCTTAGGGTGGTTTTTTTTTGTTTTTTTTTTTTTTTTTCTAAAATGCTTTTTGAAATAGAGAGGAAAAACTGGTTGTGCAAAATGTTAAGTGTGACTTAAAGTTATGGATAAGTCTACCTGGGATTATATCTTGGAGTCTTATTAGTTTCCAAACTCCCATATCGTCATACATGTTCATTTCAGTTATTGAAAGACAGAAGGTTTTCATAAGATGAACCTTTTTCTCTGAAAACATGATTTTTTTCCTTGCTCAAATGGTAGCCTTTTCCATCCTTTTTGGGCTCTGTTTTAGAAAGGTATTTTATTTAGAAGCACTAACAGTGTTCTTAAAGTATAATTCTAATTTTTCTGTGTGGCTCCTCAATGATGTTTGTTTTGTCTACAACTGCAATGAGAAACTATTGAAAATAAAATGAAAAAAAACCTTAGGAGGTAAATATATACCTGTTATTCTGAATGCATGTTAATTATTCTCTGATACGTGGTGTAAGTCTTGATTCTGTTGTACAGGCTTTATGTACAGGGGGAAAGAGGCCAGGAAAAAGAGGTTACACAAAAAACTGGAGAGTCTGTTCTAAAAGTAAACAGATGTCTGGATCTTTTTATTCATGTTTCTAGAATGTTGCTCTGATATTAATTTGAATATTGGATATTTGAATTGAAACCACCCATTCTGTAACCTGATGTGTAGATGTCACTATTCTAGCAAGGCAGGTATATCAGTCATTCACTACATACACTTGATCCAAGCTTTAAAGGAAGAAAAACAAGTGGAAAAAAGTGGAAATGTATCAGCTCTTCTGACAGTGAGAGTTTCAGTAACAGAAATTTTAAACTCAAAAATAAAAAAAAAAAAAAAGGGGAAAAATGAGTATGATTCAGAGCTGGGCTGGAAAATATCTTGTCATGGGTTAGGCAAAGTAAATTTAGCGCTGATCTAGATGCTGGGGTGGGTTTAGCTAAGAACAGATGAGCTGAGAGCTTTTGCCCTGCTTGACTCTAGCTCACATGAGCTAATTCATGGTGCTGCATCCTTTAGGTCTTGCCTTCCATTCCTGGCAAAGAGAGTGCTGCTGGTCCGGGGAGCTTGGGCAGAGGGATGCTCACAGTTACACAGCTGCAGTCCCTGCTACTAAAGACCAAGGCTCCTGTGCACCACTGGCATTTGTCTCCATGCATCCATCTCCAGGTTTTTCCCCAGCACAGATCAGTTTCCTTGTGTCTCCTAGCTCTCCTCTTGTTTTCAAGACAATCTGTTTTTGGGAGCACTTTGCCTCTCTATGGAACCTCAGGTCCCTGGTCATTCTTGTCTAGACAGTCTTAGTGCAGAAGCACAACCCTTGATGAGCTTTCTCACCTGTGGTTATGTCTCATCTCTTTTTTGTGAGTTGGTAAATTCAGGTTGTGCTGCTTTTGTGTGGGTGCTAAGTATGCAGTAGCCCATACTGGTTGCAAGTAGCAGACAAGCTTTGGCTTGAGATTTTGGAAACTGTGTTTTGGATATTCACTCCCTCCTGTTACACCCTCATCCCCTCTCCCCATCTACGTGCCCTTGTGTTTGCATTCACAGCTTAGACTATATATTTCCTATAATTGTGGAAAATTGAGTCTTGTGATGGACTGTGAGCTCAAAACTGCCTGTTGGGTTTTGTCTTCAGACCAGAGCTGAAATGGAGACAGTGTTGCAATTACCTTATTTTGAATATGCAAATATCCACTGCTCTTTAGTCAAGAGAGCAAGATTTGAGACAGGCCATTACTCATTCCCATAATTATCTTTTTGAATGATAGGTACAGAAACTTGTTTTAGAGCTGTTTTCAGCTGCATTAAGTTTACTGTGGCTTCTCAAGTGCACAAAATTGTTTTCTAAATTAAGCTGTTTTTGCATCTCCTTGAAAGTAAAACATAGCTTTCGGATAACTGTGCAATAAATTTCAAGGGAAGTGAACTTGTTAATTTTTAGCAGAATAGTTCTTCTTGTTAGGCCTCAGCTATACTGCAGGTCAGTGTAAAAGTCTGGCTCAAGTTTAAAGGACTTCAAGCAGAGCTGGTTACATTTTTGCTCTGAAGCCAGATTTACAGGTACAAAGTACTATAATTTTTTTTTCTTAAAATATCTGCTTTTGCTTTCAGACGTCTTGAGGTTGATATTCAACAGCTGTGAGTTTCCAGGTAATTAGCATAACACTCTCAGCAGGAAAGTTGTCCTTTCTGACAAAGATGTCACTGTCAGTGATATTTTCTCTTTGACTCACATCTGCTACACTGCTGTGTTTTTATTCTGACAGGTCAAACAGGTGGATATCAAACAAAAGCTCTATCTCCCAAGGTGGTGTCAGATATGATTCTAGGAGCAGGTAAAATTGCTAGCATTTCCTTGCTTGTTTAATTTCTTTCTCTGGATATTGTGTGAAGAATCCAGAGGGCCACGCTCTCCAGGCATAGCATTTTTATGAAAATTATGTTTTCAGAAATATTTTTTCATAACACATACAATATATTCAAAGCCCATGAAAGAGTTAGGAAAATACATACTCCTTTCCTTTGTGAATTAACTGAGTGAAATCTGAAATGTTTACCACTTGTACAGAAAGAACAGAACTTGCTGCTATCCTGTTATGGATTCAGAATTGACAGTCTGGATTCTGATAGACATTCTCCATGTGAATTGATCTGGGAAGATGGTGATCAAATTTCCATTATTCTCTTGCAGAGATTTCCCATTAGAATCCTAATGAGGGTTGTTTTGGTGATGAGCACGTAAAGAAGTGTGCTCAGTCTGTCAGACTGCTAGGATATGATAATTTTAATTAAAGACAGTGAAGGGATCTAGATGTCAAAGGTCCTACATCCTCCAGAAGCTATTTCTGCCTTGAGGTGTTTGAGAAATGAGGCACTTACAAATGCTGTGGAGTTATCATTAGTACTCTGGCTGCAGGTGGAAGAGAACAACAGGAGTTTATAAGAACCTCACAATCTCAGGAAGTAAAATTAGGATGCTAAATTGATAGGAGGTAACAGTAGACTACATTAGAGGAGTTTAAATATTCCACATTACAGAAATAATTTCCATTTTGCTTTCATTACATTTGGAGTAGTCTTTTTCAATAATAGATTTTTTTTGTTTCCTTTTAAAATTACCCGAAATCTCTGTGTAAGGCTTTCAATTGCAATTGTGACCACTTGAGTAATTAGAGAATTAGAAACAGAAGGAAAGCTTTGTGAGCAAACCAAGACATTCTAAGTGCTTCTTGAAGATGGAATAGCTTCTTAGGTATGTATATAATTAGGAAGGTTTTTTAATGCTTAAGTATTGATAACGTATTATTTTCTATATATAAAATACTTAAGTATTAATAGTATTTTATTTAGAATATTATGATCGGTTCTGCAGTTGTTTTTCTCAGATGCAAATACATCTTTCCTTGGCCCAAAAAAAAAAAAAAATCACCAAAACCCACAGCAAAACCCAAGCCTCACAGTAAAAATGTACTGCATATACTCAGAAGGCAAGACTGAAACCAAATAATTTTAGGTATTTTTATCCTAAAAATAAGACTGCTCTTTCCTAGAACATATAGTAGTTAAAAATGTAGCTATAGGTCATGCTTCATTCTTTTTAATGCCAGTATCTGGCTGCCTAATTCAGTATCTGAATGAGAAGTAAGCCTTGAATTTAACCTTCTAATAATATATTCAGCCATTAGTCCCTCTGGGTCTCTACACAGGAATACTTTTGCCCTTTTTGAATTTATTTCTTTGAAGACTTTCTTCTTGCTGTCTTCATGTCTATTGGAACAATACTGCCTGGTGTAATGCCTTGTGGCTGGAGATGTGACAATCCTCCATTTCCAGCTGTTATGTCTCTTGGCTGGTTGAACTTTCCCTGTTTCCTGCCCTGAATCTGACCAAAATTGGTATATAGGAAGAAAAATGTGTTATTCTTTCTTACACGGAAAGACTGCTACAGAATCACTGACATGGAATGGTTGGGGTTGGGAGGAATCTCTGGGAATTTTCTTGTCCAGTGCTCCTTCTCAAGCACAGTCATCCAGAGCCTGTTGCCCAGGACAGTGTCCAGACAGTTTGGAATATCTCCAGGATGGAGAGTCCACAACCTCCCTGGGCCACCTGTGCCAGGGTCAGTCCTCCTCACAACGAGAAAGTTGTTTTGGATGTTCAGTTTGTGTTTTAGTTTGTGCCCATTGCCTCTGGCCCTTTCACAGGGCACCACTGGAACCCTGGCTCTGTCCTCTACACACTCTCCCTTCAGGCATGTCTGTAAGAGCATCTCAGCCTTTTCTCATATGAAAGAGGCTCCAGCTGCTTCATCATTGTCATGGTCCTTCTCAAGGTTCCTCTCCAGTGTGTCCCTGTCCCTTCTGTAGTGGGGAACACAGAACTGGACTCAGCACCTCAAGAGTGGTCACTGCTGAGCAGAGGGACAGGGTCACCTCCCTGGACTTGCTGGCAGCATTCCTGCTAATGCAGCCCAGGACAAGGTCAGCCTTTCCTGCCAAAGGGACACATTGCTGGCTTGTTTTCCACTTGGTTAGTCTTCTTTTACTTGTATGCTATGTTTTTTGTCACTCTTTTCCCTCTGTCAGGGGAACAGGTTATTGTCAGCAGCATTTTCAGCCTTATTGGCATGGTAGTTCTCACTGTCAGGTCTTGGACAGCTGTGTCCTTGTTTCCTTCAGGAGTCCACCAAGGTGCAAATTCCATCTTAATCCAGCTCTTCTAGGCTTGAAAGGATTAACATTTTGCTTTGGTTCAAAACAAGAATGTTCCCTTGTAAATAAAACCTGTGTAAGACAAGTCAGTATATTTATTTGTCTTTACCCTTGTGGTTTATACAGAAAACTTTCTCATTTGATTGGTTGATTTTGTGGTTTTTTTGGTTTGTAGTTGTGCTGTCGTTGGTTTTTTCCTTCTGGAAGTTTCAGATCCTTCTGGTTCCATTTCTCAATTTTTTGTATGATTGTATTAATCAACACAGATTACTGGAAAAATAATATTTAAATGTGTATTTATTGTTCTTTGAGGAGAACTGTCATAGAGCCTATGGCTATTTCCAGGATGTCATTAATAGGACTAGAGGTTATTTATTTCCATTAACACTAACTGTTGGCAGAGGAACTGCATGAAGGCTGCAATTTTGCAAACCTTCTCTTGGGAGGTTGACAGAAATATTGAAAATCAATTAGTTTTTATTGTATTTTTAAAAATCACATTTTTAAATTCATCCTTGTTTTCCATCTCAGAGAATACTTTTTTTCTTGTGGACATGTCTTGTAAAACTAGGCACTGTATCTACCTCATTCACTATGTATTTTTTGGGTGCTTAACATGAACTCTTCTGTCTGTGCTTCAAAATTGATGTGGGTTTAGTTTTTAGTGTAAAGAAAATCTTAAGCAGTTACAGATTCACAGTTTAAGTTCTACTTGTATGTCTAACTCGGGGAGAATGGGTGAAATGGGCCAGACAAGGGAACTGGTGCAGCTGTGGCCAAAATATCTGTCTTTCCATAAATAGGAGCATCTGACATCTCTCACTCCTCACAATGGACAGTAAAAATGGCCAGATCTACATTTAAATATTAGAGATTTTGCCTATTCCTATCACTTTCCCTGCACTGTGCTGAAGATGTTGGAATTCGTTCAGTTCACTGTTTTCTCCAAATCTGGATTCTCAGATGACTGACCACATTATTAGTCTGCTTGGTTTTGTCCTTAGGGAAGAGCTGAATGGAAAGGACTGAGGATTCCATGCTTCTGAATTTTTAAGGGTGGTTCTGATTTACGTTTAATTAAACTTTACTGATAATTGCAATTACAAATGTGATCTACCTATCCATGTAACAAAAAGCAACACTGCTGCATTTTCAAAGTTGTTGTTCTGTATCTTAAATGAAGATAAGAAATTTTGAATCATATTTAACAAGATTTTGCTAGTGCATCTTGAGTCTACTTCTAGTTGCAGAATGGTTGAGGCTGGGAGGAGCCTCTGGAAATTATCTGATCCAGCTGCCTGCTCAAGCAGGGCACATAGATCCAGTTGCCCCAGACTATGTTCAGATGGCTTTTGAATATCTCCAAAGAGGGAGACTCCACAACATCCTTGGGCAACCTGTGCCAGTGCTCAGTCACTCTTACAGTGAAAAGGGATTTCCTGGTGTTCATTTGGAGGCTTCTCTGTTTCAATTGGTGTCCTTTTCCTCTTTTGCTACTTGAGCACTGCCAAAAAAAGCCTCACTTCATCCCCTTTGTAGCCTCTCTTTCTGTAGATCTATACATAAATAAAATAAGCTATGAACCCTCTCTAGACTGAATAGTGCAGGTCTCTTAGACTTTCCTCATGATCCCATCCCTTCATCATTTTCTTGACTCCTTACAGGAATTGATTCAGTATGACTTTGTCTCTTGCACTGAGCAACTCAGAACTGGACTCAGCCCAAATCTGGGCATATTAGCAGTGGCAACACTCTGACACAACCCAGGACACTGTGAGTCCTTTTTCAGCAAGGGCACATTGCTGGCATAGGATCAACTTGGTGTCCACCAGGACCCTCAGCTGTTTTCCAGCTGGTCAGTTGTCAGTGAATACTGGGGGTCTGCTCTCCCCAAGTGCAGGACTTGGCACCTCCCTTTTACGAACTTCAGGAGGTTCCTGTCAGTCTATTTTTCCAGCAGCCTAATTTTCCAGCTTGTTGAGGTCTCTGAATTGCTGCACAAACCTCTTATGTAGTGCAGCAAACTATCTATTCTGCCCAGTTTTCTTGAAGTTCTGTTGTATTTTTGAAGTGTGAACTTCTGACCTTCTTGAGTGAAGGACCTCTCCTGATTATATCAGTTGTATGACAAAATGTGTGATAAAACACGTATTCTACTTTCTTCTACTAATATTAAAGTTAACTCTTGCTTTATTTTTTCCTGTAGACTTAAGAGTTGTGATTATAAAGAAAAAAATATCATGAAAAGCTTTTATCAAATGAACCCCATTGACAGATATTGATTTAACACAGGGCATTTATAATTCTGAGTGCTATTACAAAGATGTCTATCTTCAAAGAGGAAAGAAAAATTATAAAAGATGAAAACCTGTAAAGCTGTCACTTATGAAGCTGAAAAAAAGAATGATTTGCTTGTCAGCAGTATTAAATAATGTAAGACACCAGAAAAGTAGTTGTGTTTGACAGTCACTTCTGTTACTGTTCTCATAATCTGATTTCCCAAATTTGGAAAGAAATGTACTCTTGAGTGATTTAATACCTGTAATTGTTCCCAAAAAGAGAAATGTATTTATTGGCAGCTGTGGATATCAGGAACTACTGATCTGCAATAAATAAAGTTTTAGTCTTCACTCTATTCCCAATCTGAAAAGCCTGTTCTACTTTGCAGGAAGCAGATGCACATTTTTGCACATTTTTCTCTCCATGTAAAAATATGAGATCTTCAGGCAGAAGGTCAGAAGACCTAGCCATTTAGTCTCCCAGTGAATCAAGAAAAGATTTGGGAAAAAAATGTTACAGATGAACATGACATGAAACAAAACTGATGATCTTTTAATTCACACACAAGAGAAAAAAACCCACAGTGTGTTTGTTCTAAAGCAGAATTTGTAGTGTCTCCCAGTCTACTTGAAAATGCTTTCAGAAAGAAAAGCCTAATGTTACGTTTGTGAAATTATTGCCCCTAAAATGAACGTGTCACCTTTCCCTGGTAAGATTAAACTTTTGGGAGGTTGCTGATCCTGTGGCTGAGTGATAGGGAAGAAAACAGGGACACTTGTTGCAGGTTTGCCTTTTGGTATTGAAGTGTGTTGACTATCGTGGTGATGTTCAGAACAAGGTATTTGGGTTTTTAGTAACTCTTGACTTTTCTTGTCTGAAAAAGAGTGCATAGAAAACAACTGCATTGCAGAAAAAACCCCCATGACATCATATGTAAGTCATAATACATATTTCTGTAAGAATATTTTAAATTTATGATGGTTTGTAGGATAAGCAGAATCTTAATAGATCCAGACAAGATATACATTACTGAGCAACTGTTGGGTTTAAAGCTCCCGATATGTCAGGAATTAATAATAAGATAAGTATTCCTGATCCAAAAAGTAGCTACTAAAATTTCCCTGAGATTCAATATCCTTCCCTTAAAGATTGTGCATTGAAGATTTCTGTTACTGCAAAAATAGCTTTGGGATATCTTAATTTTTGACTGATTTTTTGCTGTTCTGATCCTTGAAATAGCACTCTTACACACCTAGATCAGAATGCTGAACCTATGTGGAAGGCAAAACTGATTTTTCTTTTCATTTTTCAAGATCAAAACACCTTAAATATACAAAAAATTTTTTTGAGTATCAGGAATCTATTGCAATGTTGGCAGGCAGCCTAGCACAGGAGCATGCAGAGGATGCAATGCCTATATTGAGAACATGGATACATCTCTAACATGAATGTACATGCAGCTGCTTGCTCTGTAGCCCTCCCCACTGCTTTATGACCTGGTTTCTTCTAGGAGGGGTCAGGGCACTGGAATGTATCCCACTTTACACGAGACACTCCATGGAATGGCTGCCCTACAGACAGACCTGACATGAGGCCACTGAGCTTTGGTGCTGTACCCTTGAACTTTCACTGCAGTTTTCTGACAGCTTGCATTGAGCCTCTGGTGTTTGTGCACCAGAAAGGTGCTCAAAGCAAAATTTTTGTTTTGTATGCTTGCTCTGCTTCTGTGTAAGTACAGTGTGTGTGAGTGGGTAAATTTGTGTGTACATATATATTCCCAGGACCCAGCATTTCCAAACATGTCTGTCTGAATTCCAAGCATTTAAGGAAAACAAAGTAGATAAGAAACATGAAAAGATGTTCTGCTGAGTAGCCATATTAGAGAAATTCAAAAGCTGTAAGCTTCTAATTCTTAAATAACAGGACTGCCTGTAGTGAAAGGAAAACAAGTAACAGCAGCTCTGCTGAAGTCAGGCAATGTCAGATTATGGTGATGCAAGATCAGCAGGCACCAGGATTCTGCTATTAATCATAAGTAGAACTTCTCTTTCCAATAGAATATGAAAAATTACAAATGTAGACTTGCTTAAATATTGCTTCTTGCTGCTGTGACACGACTAAGTGCTTTCATGGTGGGATAAGGTGACGTGTCCTGCTTGTACTTTGAAACATCTTCACAAGAAGGTGGGCTGCTTTGTTCACAGCTCTCCAACTGACTTGGGCTGCCATCTGTAATACTCTATCTTTTGCTTTTAGGAGATTCAGTTTTGACAGTATTTTTTTTCTAATGTAAGTTCCAAACTCTGTGTTTAGTGTAGATCCCTGCTGGCAGCATGGAGTGATGTGACTTTTAGGCTATGAAAGTTTCAGCAGAAGTATTTAACTGTTTTGCTTAGCAGAAGTCTAATGGAAAACCGTGGGTTCAAAATGTTAGTGTTCTTGAAAAAAATTCACTACAAAATGTCTTATGGAGATAAGGTAAGATAAAAGCAAAGGGGTTTTTTTATTCAACCAGCATAAATTAATGGGGTGCAATTGCTCTCTTAGGTCCATGGACCCATCAAAACAGAGAATACCCTTGAAGAGGTATTTTTTCTTTGAGTTGAGACATACCAGAGAACTCAATTGCTGCTATACAGAGATCTGTATTCCTTTTTTTTTTTTTCTGGTTGTTTACCTTATGGCAATATCCTGGTTATGATTTGGATTGACATCAATAATGTTCTGCCACTGAATATTTGAAATTTTCCATTTTAACTTGGCCACATGGATGACTTTCAATATTTTTGGGTAAATAGACTTGCAGAACCAGCACTAACAATTCCAGAAGTGCTAATCTGTTCGTGCCCTGGACATGGAAGTCTGGGAGCTAAAGGAAAGTCTGCTATAACAGTGATCCTCACTTAAGAAACACTGCTATTTACAATCAGAACAATGATGATGACACAAATTCCATATGGAAAGTGCACCCAGTCAATTGAAAGTGGGGGAAGCATGGACATGAGAGCCCACACAGGTACACACATTCCTGTGTAATATCGGGATTGCCCTCCTGTGGTGAATGTTCAAATGCTCCCAGTGAATTGTAACTGTATTGTGGCCACAACCTATATTTTTCAGGTTGAAAATTATCTTGTAAATGATGCTTGTTGGGTCACTGTGCAAGCCAGATATTCTAAGGTGGATGAACATTTTCCAGCCCTGAGTAGCTGCCATGAGCTAGGAGAATGGAGCTGTTCTCAGGACTAGAGATTTGTGGTTGCTGCTCTGTTGTGCACAATTGAAAGGCCTTACATGCATGTGCAGATTTGTGCAGCCCTGACATATAAAACTAACAACTGTAAGGCCTCAGGTTCTGAGTTCTCAGTTACTGGAAAAAGGTTAACTTTATGGAAAAAAAAGTGTGTTAGAACAGTCCTGTAAGACAACAAAGTTTCTACATGAAACTTTCTACATGAAATACACCTTGAATTGCAAAAGTGACCTAGTAATAGATATTTTTGAATTATTGGTTCTGGTTTTGGCTGGAGTCGAGTTTATTTTCTTCAAAGTGGCTGGTGTGGGGCTATGTTTTGGATTTATGCTGATCACTGTGTTAATAATAGAGAGATGTTTTTGCTATTGCTGAGAAAGTTTTACATGGAGCCAAGCCTTTTCTGCTTTTTGTACCAACACCCTGACAAGGATTTTGGGGGTGCATGGGGGATTGGGAGGGAGACAAAGCCAGGGCAGGTGTTACAAATTGACCCAAGGGATGTTCTAGACCATAGGGGAATCATGGTCAATGTATAAAGTGGGGAGAAGAAGGAGCACTGGAGGGGAATGTTTGGAGTGATGGTGTTGGTCTTCCCAAGTCACAGCTGCCTATGATGGGGCCCTGCTGTCCTGGGGATGGCTGAACTCCTGCCTCCCCATGGGAAGCAGGGAATTAATTCCTTGTTTTCTCCTCTTGTGTGTGTGGCTTTTGCTTTCCTGCGTTGAACTTTCTTTATCTCATTCCCTGAATTTTCCTGCTTTTATCTTTGGATTCTTTCCATGTTCCTAATGGTAGGGGACTGAATGAGTGGCTTTGTGGGGCTTGGTGGCTGGCTGGGTTAAACCATGACATACTGTTTCTAATTTTTTTTTTTTTCTTAAGTGTTGTAGCTTATGACAGAGAGCTTTCAAGGATGTTTATTTCAAAGTTGCTTAGAATCTGCCTCCTGGGGCATGTGGATGGAAAATGAATGAGTTCTGTACCTCCAGCATGGAGAAAAAGGTTTAGAATATTAAATTTTATTTTTTGTCCCCAGGGTTTTATGAGATGTGAGCAGATGGGACTTTGATTTCAAGTGTAAGCGCAATGATAAAAGATTGGAAATCACACCATTAAAAAATTATAAGCAGTAGGTTATAAATTTTTATCTCTTCCTATTGTTAATTAACCTTTAAAAGCTGATCATGTGGAGAAAGCCTGGGGTTGGTTTCTGTGGGAACACTTTTTAGCAGTAATGAGCACCTGAGGATTCTTTTCTCTCCCAGAGTGAACGTGACATTTCAATTCTTGCAGATTTGTGCGTGATGCCAGCACCTTTCAGTCTTTTAAGAGTACCAAGAAAGTTTGGTATTTTCTATATAGATGAAGAAAGGGCAGTGATTTTCTTCTGCTTGGGCTGGATGTGATTTCACTCTCATATTCAAGAATTAGTCTCCTGAATAACACCCATTTTCAGAAGTGTTGCTGGGGACCTTTTGCTGACATTTTGCCATCAGCAGGAGTAAAAATAAAAGCCTTTAATGATGACTTCACTTTTACTTATATTTATCCAACTGGATATGATTGAATTTTTGTAACCATTTAAAATTACTCTTTTCTTTCAAACAACTTGAATTGCACCAAAATGGGTATTAAAAATAATGAAAAAGAACACTATTTTAGGATAGTGTAAGGAAAAGGTTGCAAATACTTTCCCAGGTGAGAGAGACAAAATTATGTAGCATGAAGTGATTGTTTGGCATTTCTTTGTTATGATTAAGTCAGATATTTTATTTTCCATGGAAAACCAGTCTAATATAGCTACTGTGCTAAGAATTAGAATTTGTCTGTAGGTAAGTTGACTATCTTCTGAATCTATACAGTTACTTTGTGGTGTCTTTCCTTCTCTTTACTTTAGACTGGCATTTCTACAGGGGCATGGATTTAATAAAAATAATCTGTAAGAATTGGAACAATTATTCTGGCTTTTTATTAACTAACCAGTACTGCATTTTTGCTATTTGGCATTAAAAAATTGTTAGTTCTACCTATTTCAGCATGAGATAATAATGGTCTGTCCACTTATTTTCACTTCCTTTTTATTAAAAGTCTCTGTTGGCTTTGCTTTGCTGTATTTGTATTGACAGATACAGATGCAGATGGCCAAAAATTGTTGTACAGAGAAAGTTTCAAGTCCAACTGGCTGGTTCACCTGACCTTTTCACAGATATATGAGCACATGCTCCCCAAGTACACAATAATCTGCCAGTATATGGCCAGCAGTATATATCCCGTATTACACATATAATGTGTAATATCCAACTTGTGGGAAATCCTCATCTTCCATTGTTTGGTTTTCACACCAACATACCAAGAGTCTGAAGCTTTGGATTTTTACAGGGTGGAAATTCTGGCAGTTTGACTAGGAAAAGAAAAATATTTTGACTTACCTCTTGGAAGGTAAGGAAGCATGAACTGAGGTGACCCCTCAAAGGGAGGATCTCAAGAGATGTGATGCCACTAGAAAGGTAGGACAGCAAAAGCTGGGAGTAATGTGTGATGAAACCAGACTGAACAGACAGATTACATTTCAGGGAAAAATGAAAGGCTCTGCTTGTCCAGCTGACCAAAGGCTACTTCAGCCTTAATGAGGTGCTTCAGAGGAAGGACAAGGAAAAAACCTGTACAAGAGTTTTTCATGAGTGTGTAAGGGAATTGTGTCCTTACATGCTGTTAAAAAGACTGACCAAAAACTGTACCCTCTAAATGAAATCTTAAGTACTGAAATGCAGTTGTTCATTAGAGAAGGA
This sequence comes from Luscinia megarhynchos, assembly GCA_034336665.1. Classification (NCBI taxonomy): domain Eukaryota; kingdom Metazoa; phylum Chordata; class Aves; order Passeriformes; family Muscicapidae; genus Luscinia; species Luscinia megarhynchos. The sequence continues at coordinate 21,763,612 of CM067566.1, read as the reverse complement.
GAAAGACATTAAAAGTAAAAGAGGTTTTTTTTTTTTCTTCTGCCTATGCAGTTTCCTGTCAAGTTTTGCTTAGCAAATCAAAGTCCCCGTTAACTGATGTTTGTATGAAGTAGCTCACAAGATAAACTTCTGATCTCCTCAGCAATCACTTTTTATAGACTTCATAACAGAAAAAAAATCCTGACATCCGTAGTTTCTGACTTTGAAAGAATAAAGACAGTACCTGAGAAATAAGGAAGAAAAAAAAGAAATCCTAATTCTATTATTAATTTTTCATGCAAATACTCTAAAATGTTCAATATTCCATTTCATTTTTTCTAGATAATTGCAAGAGTATGCTTCAAAATAAGACAATGAAGAGCTTATGTTTTATTTAGTATATGTAAATACTGTATCAAACCTCTATGTAATTCACAAACATAATATTGTGGTTTACATTTGTATAAATCATAAAAAATGAGATCCATAAAAAAATCAGAATATGAAACTGAAAGTATAATTTAGAACCTCTAGGAATTTTTAATCAGGATTTTCATTTGTTCTCTGTTCTGTTGGATCCTAATGGCTAAGGGACTGGAAAATTTTCAAGTAAGATGAGAACTTTAAAGGAGAAAAAGTAAAAAAAATTGTCATTAGTTCTGAAACGTATTTTCATTTTATTGAAGGTACATTCTCCTTCTGCAGTTGGGATCTGAGTTTTGCTGTTCTAGTGCTTTTTGTCTCTCCTCCCTGTGCCAGTCTTTCTTTCAAAATGCCGAAGCCTAGCTGGAGCTAAAATAATTGAATTATGGTAGTAGCTTCTGAGTAACAGCCAAAATACTCTCTGCAGTCAGAGGAGGCTTTTGATGCACTTGGCTTCTTCACTGTTTAAAAACACCTACTCCTTCTCAGCTTTTAAATTAACAGTGATGAAATCTGAACATGGAGGAGACAGAGTTTGGAAAGGCTTCTTCTGGAGTCTAAATTAGCATCTCTAATCTTGGCAACCACTTCTCATTTCTGATAACTTTTTGTAAGAAAGACTTGAAAAGAGGGAAACCTTGTGGTAAATCACTGAGGAATATCCCTCAAACAGATTTAGTTTGAAGTAAAAAGCAGGAAAAAAATATGGTGATGATGTTGAAGGGTGTAAATCTCTCCTTTCTCTTGACTCCTGTAAATACTACCCCATGAAAGAATAGGAGAATGTGACTATGGGATATGCCTTAGGTAGCTGCAATAGGCACAAACAACTGGCAGAGCATTGCAGCACCCCAGCCATGCTTTGTAAATGTCATTCCTACTGCTGAGCTAATGACAGGGCTAACGATATTGGCAGCAGCCCAGGCAAAATTAGTATCTCAAGGATTGCTGCCTTCTGCTCTAATGATCCTCTAATAGTACTCACTTATTTTTAGATTGGTCATCATACGGCTGTTTCACAGAACATTTTATCAAGTGAGGAAAAAGAAAGAGGGAGTCAGAATAGTTAAGTCCTCTGGCTCTTTCTTACTTTTCTCAGGTTTCTTTCTTAAGTAGATACTGTAGTTTGAAAGCTTTACTTTTCACTGGATATATACGATGACTTAGGTCTGAAGATTCCTGTTGAAGGCCCTTTTGGTTACAAAGACAGCTTTGTGCCCATCTCCTTCAGTGATATATGTGTCTGTGCAGCAGCTTATTTAGGATGCTGGCAGGAATGACTTTTTGCATTTGGGAAATTGGATTGCAGGATGTAGAGGATTATTTTTAAACTTTCCGTAGAACAAAATGTGTGTCTTGCGTCGGGTCTTGCACTGTTTGCATACTGAACTGCTTCTTTCAGACTTCCAAGGAAATCTCTACTTCTAAGTACAAGGCTATTTTCTCAGGTTAAAAAATGCAGAAGATAATAAACTTAATCTGTCAAACTTTTTGGAGAGCTCTTAAGTGAAAGATGCCTGAAAAGAAACACATCAGATGAGGATCAAAGATATTGCTTCAGAAGCCCTTGAAGACCTGTACAGCTATGAGGAACATCATAATTTGTCAATTTTCTGATGTTGGCTTTATGAGGTACAGGTTGATGAATGACAGGGTGCCAATAAAAACACTCATCAGTTTCCCATCTGTATGTCTGTTCACCTATCCATGATTGCAGAGTATTCATTTTCTCTGCTCAATGTGTTTCTGTGTCAGAATCTATTTTATACTGTATTTCAGATCCTGCTTAAGAAAGAAACTGTAGACTGAGGTTGCCTTGTATCTGTTACAGGAAAGGGTGATGGTGATTGAAGTGATTATTTTTTCCCTCTTGGTCTATTGTATTAGTATATCACCTCTAGTCAAGTGGCTGTTCATATTAGCAGAGCATGCTTGCAAAACTACTGCAGCAGGGAGAATTTCGTGGTCCCTCTGTGGCTGCAGGGCTGTACCTGACAGATGTTGGGAATAGTACCTTACATTTTACTGGCTCACTATAGTAGGCAATATTCTTTCCTTGTCTCTAACTTAGCACAGCCTTGGGTTAGACATTTCCTGTTACTGAGCTGTCCCTTTCAGTTGAGGGTGGGAAATAGGTAAAAAACCAGAAATTCTGCAAGTCTGTTTTTGCTTCAAGACTGTCTTGGTGACTTTTCTGCATTCTGCCTCAGAAGTGATTAGCTAGCTGGGATTTTTAAAACCTTTTTCTGGTCTAAACTTTGATGCTTTTATTTTCCCTGGCAGGATTCCCAGAGAATCTTCCTGTCTATAGAACAAGATGAAAAGACTGACCTCTGAAGCTGAGCAAGATACTTGTATTTGATCCAGTTTAGTGTGTTCCCCTACTCACATCCTCAGTGAAACTACTTGTCTCTGTTTATTCTAGCATGAGTTGACACATAATTTTGGAAACAGCAGAGGTAAATGACCTAAAGTTAGCTCCAGGATATCTAGTGCCTGTTTTGGTGTGTTTATAAAGCAGTTTCAGTTATGATGGAAGAAGATAATCTCCTGTGACCACTTTTTTTTCTTTCCTGCTTCATGTAGAATGTAAGCTACAAAGGGAGGGATTCTTTCTAGGAAAAAAAGGAAAAGGAGGAGTTAATTCTCTTATGAATGAGAGAAGGCAAAAATCTCACATTACTTCTCACCTCATGGTGAGAAAGAGGCTCTGTTTTCTTTCAAGTGTGCCTCATGTCTGTCAACTACATGGTTTGGTACCAGGTTTTCTGGTTTTGAGTTTCTTCTCAGTGGACTTGTTTGATTTTAATTGTGATGCTTTCATTATTTTTAGGTTTAGCTCTTAAGGTATAGGATAGTGCTTTTATAAAATAGTTCTGTAGAAAACAGCCTTTACTTTCAAAAAATATTTTTCTATAGCTCAAGGATTTTTTTCTTAGTGTAGGAAGAATTTTAAAATAGTTAGATGATACTATTTGTTTCTTAAACTTTCATCCTGGATGTGCACTTGTTTAATGCTAACCTTTGTTTTCATTTAACTGGCAAACAGAACTGTGTCTAAAACAGTTTTAGTTAAATACCATTTTCCTTCTTGTAAACACCATTTTCCTTTTTTAAATTAGAGACTGCAGACATCTGAATTTGACTTTTATTTTACTGCCAGCTCTAAGACCATACACAGTCTTGTGCTCCCTGATGAATGTGTTACTGTAAATCTATAAGGGAGGTCAGGGGAAAACCCCAAACCAAAAAAGTCCCTCATGAACTGTGCACTCTTAAGCCGGGTAGGTATAGCATGTCAAATATCAACATGGTTATCTAAAGTTCAGTAAAATTAGGCTGATTATTTCCTGTTTCATGAATAAGTTCACTGTGGACAGGAACTGTTTGTATTTAGTCCAGAACAGACAATGCATGCATGTAAAAAGCCCAAGTGTTAGTAAGATACATAATCTCCTCTGGGGTTTGGCATTACTTAACAAATTAGCAGGAAGCAGTTGTAGTAAAACTTATTTTTCATCCTAGAGTTGCACCTAACACTGCTCATGTTCTGTCTTAGAAATATAGAAATGTCTTCCAAAAGAAATTATCAGGTGAATTATCTATACTATAATACTCAGCTTAGAGCTTCTGGAAACTGCATATTCCATTTGTAACTCCTCCTAGAACTGCAGATTTGAGGTTTCAGTGGCAGGACCTCTTTCCCTCTCATACAGACTGGGGCATCTGAGCACAGATTCAGCCCTGCTTGGTCAGTGATGGGGGCTGCTCTTAGGCAGCCCCGTGGGAATTCAGCAAGCACTGAGCCCCTCCTTCTAGGCAAAAAGCAGTGCAAATTCCTGAAGAGGTCCAACAGCTGTTGAAAGGACTGAATTTTAGTTGCTCTGTAATATTTCAAGCCAAATTTTAGCATAAATTTCCATAGAGTTTGGGACTCCCTTCTGTTACATCAAAAAGGTTCAGCTCAAGCTGACAGAATTGCAACAGTGCTGCAAAAGGAGACAAAGAACTGAGCTTTGTGTGCTCATAAATTCATGTTCTGGATTTTAAGGGCTGTGTTTGAGTTGTGTAGATCTATGCATTTCTCCTGTAAACACAGCCCCCTTTGGAAGATGATGATACTGTTTTAATCAAATTAATAGGAGAAATATTCTGACATTCAGTTTGAAAATAATTGAAGATGATCAACCTCTTATTAGGCTGATTATCACAAAAGCTGTAAAATGGGTTTGGATATTGAATAGTTTTGATTGGCTTGCAATAGTTTCAGTGACATTAATTTGATATAACTACCAGTTTTCATTCTTTACCATTTATTAATCTAATCAGATTAGTGTAGCAAGGAGAAGGCAATAAAAAAAGGGTTTTGCTTCCTTGAATATATTTGTATGATTTTGAACACTTGTGTCATGGAATCCACTGTGTCCACAAATAAGGTGGAAGTCTCCCCTGAACATATCCTAGGATATGCAAATTACAGATAAATTCTGTTCTTTAATTTTTAATAAAATATTTGATAAGAAATTACAAAAGTGCAGAGGAAAAAAGTCAAATGACCTAAAAAATCAAGATGACTCTCAGCTTTTCCTCTTCTCTTTTGAATAAAATAACCAGGTATATATGCTCAGGGTTTTTCTCTGAAGATTCACTTTACATTTGTCTGTTTTTTGTGAATGACTTATAAGACTCTTCAACAATGACATCTTTCATCCCCATTTCAATGGAAATGGAAAATATGTGCTCTGTATTACATTAGGAAAGGAAGAGAATAATTACAACTGGTTAGAGTAAGGCTAAAAAGGTCCTCGGAGATTCAATTAGCCAATGATCCTGTGGTCATCTGGCTTTAGGAGCAGGCCCCCTCTGTCAAGGAGAGTACCAGTGTATCTCCTCACAATAAAGAAATGTGAAGCAGGTGCCAATGCCATCAGTACTCTTTTATTCAAGATGCATAAAACTGAGGATGGTAAAATTATAGCCATATAACCAAAGACATTAAAGACATAAACATGGTGATTGTTTTTTCTCAGAACATACAGACAACTGATATTCATTAAATAAGCCCTGAATGAAAGGGGTTGTTTCATTCTTAACCACCTGATTTTTACAGTGGCTATTCAACACTCATAATACAGATGTACTCAACTGTTCTACAGCACTAAAAGTTCTAAATATCTCTGCCTAAGTGAGACAGTAGCATGCAACAGCTTAAGTTTCCTGGTGGAGTTATTGTACAGTTAAATCTCTGAAAGACTTCTGTTTTGAAGTTTCATTGTTTCTAGTTTTTGTTTACATATCCATGGAAGTATTATGGGGAAAGCTCTGAGAATTTTTACCCTTTTAATCATGAAGGTAAAAGTACAATGAGAGGTATGTTTTATTTGTATTCATATGACCTGTTTCAGTGTTACAGCCTCTTTATTAGCCAAGTCCATTAAATGCTCTTTTCCCAATGGCAATATGCAGACTTTCCAATAAACCTGTGTAACCTAGTTTACTTTGTAGCTCAGAGTGTGATGCTGAGATCTCATGAGGAGAGATGTGCCACTTCCTTGCTATTTTGGGAAGCAGTAACTGGAGCATTTACCAGTTTGCAATACAAACATGCTAACATTTATGCTCCTCTTTAAAATTGTTCACTTATCCATATGAACAGTGTGGGTGGCCTGCTTAGATGGGGGTTTGCCTTTGGTTTTCTGGTCTTAATTCATCAGCTTCCTTTCTAATGCTTTGCTCTTTTTATCTGTTGTGCTTGCTTTTAATTTTCTCTCTTAGGAAATGCATTTATATTGCACAGTCTGTTGTATGTCTCTGATTGTGTGGGGATTCAAATGAAGAACAGAGAAGGACTGTGTCAGTGAAAAGCCAGCACTAATAGGTCCCAAAGGATTACTAGGATTTATGACTACTTCCATTAGCACTAGAGTAAGTACTAAATATTGAGCAGTCAAGTAAATGAGAATACTGTGACTTACCTAGGATGATTCATTGTTTGACTATAGTCTAAAACTGCTCTTTCTGGAGATAAGTAAAAATTTTCTCAACCTTCACACAGTACCTTTGCATATGTGTAAACAGAGGATAATCAGATGTATGGCACTGGAACAAAAGCATGGACAGTTTTGAGTGCTATTCTCAAAATGTTCTGGTACATTATATTTCATGGTTTAGGTCATTATTAATAGAACTGTAGAAGAGGCTTGCTTGTCCAACTTTCTGGAGCTGCAAAATTATTTCAGTTCATGGATAGATCATACCACTAAATGAAGTGGTAAGACTGTGAAACAGGGTACAAAAGGGACAATTGATAAAGTATATAAGGATATTAGTCCTTTAGTACTCTTTGAAGCTACTGTCCCTTGAGGCTTTTCTGTTTGTTCAGATTTGGGCACATCATGTGTTGAGCTAGTCAGAATACTGCATAGTCTTGCTAATAGCAACTGTTTGCCATTTGAACATAATGTGTGGGTCAGAGCCAAGAACACAGAACCAGAATGTAACTAATGATCAGTCGTTCAAGCTACTGAAATGTTCTTCTCTTGATAAATCATGGTATTTTACTAAATATTCTGACTATGGTTGTTTTAGCCAGACAACATTGGTGCAAATCAACACTGTCAGGAGAGCTGGATTCTAGCTATGGGATGGGTTTTTCTGTCCCCAGTTTCGAAAACTTTATGTGGCTTTGTTTGGAATTTATCCAAGCAAATTGAAGCTGCCTAGAAGCTGGGTGTCCTGTGTAGCTTGCTGAGTGACAAATAGTTCCCCAGGAGCCAAGGGGATGAATCAATGGGGATGGATCTATACTTTTCTATTGATTGCTCAGGCTAGATGCTAGACTCCAGGCATCTAACTGTTAGGTGATTCCACTTGCTTGAGGAGGGTGGCACCATAATTAATTATTTTCATTTGTTACTTAAGAATATTGCTTTAGTTGCTCTGGAGAAATAATTTTCAGAAACTGAGTTGCTGGTGACAATATTTTGCAGCTAATTAAGAAGTATATTGCTTATGCATTCTGTCCTGTTAGTTTCTCTTGCTGTGTATGACTGAGCTTGCCTATAATCTTTCCAGAGATGCTGAAAGGGAGGACAGAAAAATTACTAGAGGTAAAATATGTTGTATTTTAAAACATGTTTTTGCAGTCTGAAGCCTGTGTGCACTTTGGGCAATCACATCAGTTTGAAGGCATAGGTCTGCTGTTTCTCTCTGACCTTACACTTTGAACATCTCCATCTTGCCCTTCATGTGGGAGCAAAGCATGGTTCTTTTCCTCAGTCTGTGCATCAGCTCTTTTCCTCAGAGAACAAAAATTAATGGTTGGGCTGAAATTTTTAAGGCATGGGAAAAAAAATTATGCTAAAATACAGCTGTTGAATAGGAAATTTTGAGATAAGCTTGTTGTTTTCAACTTGAAGGCTCCATCCTTATCTTTTTTTTTTTTCCAGCTGTGAGAAAATGTTGGCAGGTAAACAAGGATTTTCTCCTTTTAGCACTGAGATACAGACAAATTAAGAGTTGTAAGCTAAAATTCAGCCAAACCAGATATACATCTATTCAAAGATATGGAATAAAGATAATGAGCCACAGTGGTCTTGTAATTGTAGTTCATAACGTGGTTTCTGCTTTCCTCCAGAGCAATCACTTTTGCATCACAGCAGCCAGCAGATAATCTCTTCACTGACACTCATATCCAGGAGATTCTTATTGTACTGCTGACTTGTGAGAACAGCCTCCTTGGGAATTATTTGGGTTATTTTTGTTCTCGTTTTTTCTTTCAAAAACATGACCAGAAAATACTGAATGTTCCCAAAACAGACTGGTGTCTTCATAGATGGGAGGTAATTTCAAAAATCTGATGCAAAATGTTAGGATTATTAGACTTCCAAGCAGAAGCATCTTCAGGGGGATGCAAATTAAATGGATATAAGAGGCAAAAGAGTCAAGGAGAGGAATGGGTTGGTAAGTGGAATGCCACTTGAGTATACTGTGGCAAGGGGTTGGGGGGAAGGCAAGAAGTGAAGAGATGATCTAGTTATGCTCAAATACATCAGGACTAAGACAAAAATGCAACATGTTATACCCTGTAGCCAGACTTTTAAATAGGTTGGATGCCCTCCAGTAATTTAAATGAGTCTTTAGCATGACTCACGACCAGGCTGAGCTTTGCCAGTTTCACTGCAGGGAATTCCTCCTATGTGAAGGTGACACTTTGTGACCTGTATATTTTTTTGATGTGTGTCTCCATGCCAAGTAATCATTTTAATAGAAACACCATTATTGTTTTAATATCAATTGTTATGCTTTATATAAGACTATAGCAATAAGAAAAATGATTATGGGATAAAATGAAAAAGCACAGAATTTGTAAAGTTTTTTCTTTCTTATTGTTACATCCTACTGCAGTATTCAGTGGAAAGAGTGGAAAGTGTGCTTCTATGATTCAGAATATAGCTTTCCAATTACAGGTATTCCAGTTATTGCTACTATTCATTCCTTTTGTGTGCTTTTTTGGCCTGAATTAATTTATTAGCATTTTGAAAAAAGAATTATAACTGTCTTTATTCCACTGTGTATTATATATCATTCTAAAATCCCATCTCTTGTGATGCTGTAAAAACAAATAGAGGGTTGACTTTGGGCCAGCTGAGAAAAATTTTGAATCGCTCTATTTAGCTTGAAATGGTTCATCTTTCAAAACAAACAAATAAAAAAACTAGTAAAAAATAAGATTGGAGAATGTGTTTGCTTGGATTTTTTTCTTATTTACACAATCAAACCAAAACAAAACCTATATAGCTCCCTGAATGTTCTGGGTTTGGTTGGTTTGTTTGTTTGTTTTAATATATTCTAGTTATCAGGCTGAATTATGCTTTGCCTGGCTATACAATGCATAGCCAGACACAAACTTCTGAAATGGGCATCAAACTCTGAAGCAGGCTTAACTTCAATAAGTAAAATACTGTAGTTGGAATTTATTTATATATATGGTTTGAGACTGGTGTAGTTCCTTTACTCTCTGGCACTGCTAAAACAGAAACACTATTGGTTGATTTGTGTGCCAGGTCAGGAGTCCTGTGACCTAAGCCTGTGGGAAGGACCAGCTAAAATCCCCCATATATTCTGCATAGCATGCCCTTTTCCTTGCTTACTAAGTTTTCCAAATAGCAACATCAACACTTTGCTAATGGGGACTACAATACTTTTATTTAGTTTGGACAATGTGTAATTTCCCAAACAGCACAAAGACAAAATCCAGAGTTAACCTGTGTTTCTGGAACCACATCCTTTGTAGACAGACTTAAGTTTGCAGCTGGCCAGGTTTGGGCAGGTCATTTTGAGCCAGCCCTTACTTTTGGTAAGCAATATTGTTACTCTATTTCCACAATATTTTGATTGAGCCAATCAACACTCTTGAGAATGAGTTTATTCAGTCAAACAAAATATCACTGACATGTGGTTACACAATTTCTGTCCTGGAAGTGGTTGCCAATGACAACAGGGTTTGCAGCCAGGGTGTGTGCCATATCTGCAAAACACTTTAAAGTTAATTCAAGACTTAGAAATGAGGGCCTTCTTGGCCTGTGATTACCCCAGTTGATTCATTTCCATGGGTCAGTGTGCTGGGCTGTCAGGTTTTCATTCTGTTCATTCAAGTAGCTTTGACTTGTTTGTTGTTACATCACAATAAGTTCTCTGTAGATTTAGGCTTTGTCATCACTCAGAAATTGATGTTAGCACAGAATTTTGTGAGCTTCCTAACTTTAGTTCTTTAAAAAACAACCATTATTTTAAATTTTTTCCATAGTTGTAAGTTAATTTCTACTTGCTGTTTAGAGCTTCTAAAAATAAGTAGAGTCCCTTATATAAGATGTTTGTATCTGCTGTTGTGGTTACCTGAACTGCTTTTCTGTTACAGTGGGATCTAAAGAAAGACTTGGTTTGGCATGCATACACAACACCTATGAAGTGCTAAGGTATATTCATAAATCACAGTAATATCCAGCAGGTGGAAAACAAGAAGTTATTGAGAAATAAAATACTGAGACTGAATTCCTGATTAATAAATCCATATTTAAAGTCCCACTGTCTTCCTTCCTTGGGGGGTAATAACTTTTATTATGCTGTTAAAATATATTCTAGTTACTCATAAAAATATTTATAGTATATTCATCTATATTTTTAATCAGGCTTTGCAGTAAGCATCTGTTTCTGAGACAAGCTGTTAAGAAGTTGCTTAATATTGCTAAAGAAGAAAACAAAAATTCCTTTATAGTTGGAAAGTTATATGAAAAACAACTTAAAATTATCTTTTCTCAGGATATTATATAAAAAAGCAGTTTTTATACATACTTTTTCACATAACACAGTGCCTGTTAATTTCTGCTATAATGGCTGACACAGTTGGATAACACAAAGGGGAGCCATGACAGACCACCTGGAAGTGTCCTTCACTACAAAAGACAAAACTGTGTTGGCATTAAATGGTAAGCCAGGAAACATCATACCATGGACATTTGCATATCCCAATGGAGTCCAAGTCTGCAGTCTCAGAAAGTGGGGGAAACAAAGTTAACTGATTTAACTCCATATTTAGGAAGTGGCATATACAATCTCCTCTTGAAAAAAAATGATGCTCAACAGCTTTGGAGATACTGTGTAATGTGTTTAGTTGTCTCAATATGGATTTGTGTACCCGGTTTTTAGGGCCCAAGTTTGTAATTATTGGCCTTTGGGCTGTGGGAATTGCAGTTCTTGACTGCTTGAGGGAAGCTGTTCTCAGCATTCTGTTCAAGTTGTCTCTATTTTTCTTCTCAGTTTGCTGTAATATTTTTCTTAATTTTTGAACTGTTCTGTATAAATGCCTTCTATGAAACAGATGGCTGCACTTCAGTGGTGGATGAAGTGCTGCCTTATACATCTAATTTGTAACCTTAGATGAACAGAAGCTATATTTTAAATTGCTGATTTTCATGAAAACAGTCTAAATCAGTTCACTAACAAACTTTACATAATGGTGTCATGGCTTGAACTAAAATGAGAAGTCCTTAGTTTTGGAATAAAACCTAAATAGTTTACCATTTATACAGCCATCTGTTGTATCAAGGATTGGATCTCTTTGTATTCTGTCTGTTCTAAACTTTTAGTCTGATGTTTAGTGGCTATGTTTCCACCTTCTTAAAAAAAAACCCAACAGCTTTTCCAATTGTCATGTGAAAAATCATGTTGTTACACATTGTTTAATGGCATAATGCCTGCAGAGAGCTTACCTAAGTATTTCCTACTTCGAGAGTTGTTGATAAAAGTAGTTGTGGCTCATATAATGATGAAAAATCACAGGAGAGAAAATAGTTCATTTTCTCTCACCTAGGTCTCTATTTTTGCTATCTCAAGCAAGTTTAGTTTAGCACAGCTTCTGGGTAGGGTGAAATAAGTTGCAACAGTGTGAGACTGCAGGTTGTTTATAGAGCACCAGCAGCTTTAGCAGTCCTTACTCAATGAAATTATATAAAACTCTGATCTAGAATAACCATATGCTGCTGTTTCAAACACCTCCAAAAACACCAGGAAAATTAACTTTATATTGGTGGTGCTTTGCTGGATGGGGATTTGCTGAGTACACTGCTACTGAGCACAGATGATATAGAAAGTTGAGGCAGGTAGAAGTGTTGTACACTCTTGATGGTTAGAAATGCAATGTTTTTTTTCTGATGTGGGTCAAATTTATGCTATGACAGTACACAAATCTGGTGTTTAAGACTGCAGAATCTTAGATGTTTTCTCAAGCTGGTAATTGCTTAACTGCAGGTCAGAATGCAAATAAAAAACCATGGTAAATTATTATTAATTTGTTCTGACAGAAAAATAGAGTGCTGTGATCGAAGTGTTATGCACATTCATAATCAAGCATCTTATAATTTACACTGCAGTTTATATGTGTATGTGCACACAAGCAGTGCTATATTTGTGTAAATACACACAGATATGTATATTTGTACATTGCTCCTTTGCCCTTTTTCCCTCTCAGAAGAAAGGGGTTTTTTAAATATAATGACTACTGATTAAAAATATTGATTAGGAGAGATATAAATTATTAAAGATAATTTTAATAAGTAAGGAAAAAATGAATATGCCTTCGAAGTGGCAGATTATGAGTCATGATTAAGTGAACAAGGATTTGAATTCAAGGTATGGGGTTACAGAGGTTGATGGCAAAAAATGGATTATAAGAACTCCTCAGATCTCCTCCTGATGAGTTCAAACTTAGATATAAACATCTGGAGCTAGGTGGGATTTGTTTTAGAGGCTCATTCAGTTACTTCTGGCCTTGCTTGCTTTCTTATCCCATCCTTAAACTTAAGGAGTAATGAATTTGTCTTGGTTTGAGGAAGAGAAAAGGGTTTGCCTTTTTGATATAAAAGTCACTTTTGTTTTGAATAAGGGTTTAGTCATAGTGGATAGTAATTACAGATTTTGGAGTGTACTACAACTCCTTAACATTCTCAGATTGCTGCTTTCTTGCTGTAAAGCTTTAAGAACAGTGTCAGAAAGTCTGTTTGGGAGCAAACTAGATAAGGATTAACATTTTTATTATCATATTAAACCCCCTGCCCTCCCAACCCCAAAAATAAAGCAAAATCCAAAAAACCAAACACCCCCTCACACACAGAGGCAAAATTTGGACATGCTTACAGTTTTTCTGATTGCTTCTTCTGTCAAATATGTGCTTAATATGATAGAGCAATGAGATTCTCAACTGCCCCAGGGAAAAATTATATCTAGGTAACACCTAGATGTGGAAAACAGAAAAGTAGATTCCTGTAGTGGCCTGATAAGTCATTGGATAGATGTGGCTTAAAAAATAAAAGTTTTATTGCTTTGTTTATCCTTGAGGAAAGGGTATTTCTCTTATTGTAGTTGCAGACAAAGGTTATGAAAATACAGCTACCAAAAAGCACTTGTCACTTTAATGGTTTCCTAGTTCTTTGTCCTCTGAATAAAGCAGTGATGCTTTAAAAATAATAACTTGGATCAGGTTTAGCATAGATTCCAAAAGTTTCTCTTAAAATTCCCTGAGATTTCTCAAATTTCTGCACAGTAATGTCATCAGAGAGGTTAAGCTAAAATTTTGGGAGGTGAAGGTCTGTCTTAAATGTTTTGTATCTTTTTGTAATAGAGCAGGGAGTATAAATGAAAGCATTATCTTGTTTTGACATGATTTATTGGATGTATTGTATTCCTTATGTTCTCATCATTTATGTTTCCCACCCAGTATGACCTCCCTATGAAGGATTTCAAAGGCTGATGACCAACATGTAAATGAAAGTCCTTTTTAGTTACAATATATAATGTTCCTAAGGCATTTCTAAATGATAACAGTTTGGTGTGTTACACAATTAACTTCTTGAATACTTTTTTCAGGAAACAGCTGAGATGAACTTCTGATTTGTCATCATGCCTTGCATGTTTGACTATTCCAATTTTCTTATCTAATTGCTAACCTTTTAGAACATTCTCTTTGGTAGAAGATGGAATATATTCACTATTAAATGCCTATGTTAATGTAAATAAAATATGCAGCTGATAGGCAGGCTTTTTAAAAGTCAAGAACTAATACAAATTAAGGTTAAAAAATGATTATGCTTGGACAAATTCTAGCTTCATGCTATTACCTGAGCTCATCAGAATGATAGAAAATACTCACTATTTATATAGAGATAATTCTTTTGCTAAAATAAAAACTGTCTTCTTCAGCTGCTCCAATATTCTATAAACAGCTATTTTAGTGGGGTTCTAAGAAAGTATATTTGTATAGGAAAACTTTTTGTAGCCTTACCTGGTCCTTAAGTAGATGAGAGGTTCAGTGAAATATGAGAGTAGAAGGTGAACTGTTTTCAAATCATTGAGAGAAACAGGAAGGATTTGTTTAGAAAGTTGAGATTCTGTTGCTTGTACAATGAATGAAGCAAGGAATTTAGATGCAGACATGGGGATGTGTAGCTGCTGAAATCATAACAAAACATGATATTAGAACTTAAGCTCTGAGAGATATTGTAAAGAATAATTAGACCATACTTGAAGAGTATTTGGGTTATTCTAGAAGGTACAAAATATATGCAGTGCAGTCTTCCAGTGGAAATCACATCAATGCAGATGCATCACAGAGGGAATAATTCTCTTGGAAGTATTTTTTTTTCTGCCTGTCATACTGTAGGTCTATCACAATGCAGAAACTCAGGCTGGTAGTTTGTGTTAAGGTAATACTGAAGTTTCAATGAAATCAAAGAATTGTCTGGGTTTTTTATTCACAAAAAAGAATGATGGTTACATCCATGTGGGGGAAAGAATGAAGGAAGGAGGAATCCCAGTGTCCTTTGAGGCTGAGGGGAGGAAAAAAGAGATGGAAGAAGGTGTATTTAGTAGGTCAAGCCTGTGTAAGCAAAATATTTTATATCTAGTTGGTTAGGGGGTGTTTTTTTTTGTTTTTTCTTTTTTTTGTTTTGTTTTTGTTTTTTTTAATGGGTCATGTATTGCTCTATATTTGCAAACATGCATGTTTTCTCCCAAAGCTGGTTGAGCCATCTGGCCTACAGGGAGGTAAAAGTGTTCAGTAATAAAAATATAATGCATTATTTATATAAATAATTCATGACTAAGTGGCATATTTCATAATTTTACCAAAATGCTTCAGGTTGTTATTGAAATACAAAACCTCTAAACTTGTGCTCATTTCAGGCTGAACATATTCAGAAACCATTATGGCAATCAAGGTCTTTTTTTTTTTAATCTTTTAGTGTACAGCCAGCAGAATAGAAGGATAGTAGTTAAATGTAAGTTTTAGATTTTTGAAAGTGTGTCCTATATTTTTAAGAAGCAAATAATATTCAATCTAGAGACTATTTTATAGGCTCTATGAGAAATACTGGCACTACAGAAAATATTTGAAACTTCTGTTATTACTAACTCAAAATTAATTTTTCTAGTGGTGTTTTCTTAGAATTGTCTCACTCTTTTTAAAATGTATTTAAAGTTTTCTCCCTTCTATGTGCAGTTATTATTCTGCAATATCTGAAGTAAGAAAGCTGCCATTTATTCTGACATATAGACTGAAAATCATGTTTGAAATTGCAATTATCTCTGTAGGTATTTCCCCCCTCTCAGGTGCCTTATGGTAAATTTGCCTTTTTTACTGAATTACCAATATATACTGTGCTACCTTATGAAGACTTTGACCACTTGAGGGTTTTTTTATAAGATTCATGGTGCCTTTATTTTTTCTTGTACAAACAGTAAAAGAGATGCTCTTTCTGAGCATCTTACACTCTTTTCAGAGTTCAGAAACAAAGAAGAAAAAAGGAGAGAATTCCTTTTTCTCTGATTATTTTATAGTCTTACTATAGCAGAATAAGACTTAGACTTTGAAACTTTTCTCCCACCTCACTAGATATGATTATTGCTTTAGTATTTAATTATTTTTTCAGGGTTGGAAAGTAGGTGTATAACTGTGTGAAAAAGATTGCACTGAATTTTTCTTTTGGATATCATACATTTATCATTCTTAAGAATAATTTTTTTTCAAATGAGTTTTTGCTTATTGCATAGCAGTGCCCAAGCCAGCAGCAGCTGGCTAAGTCTCAAAAAATGTATTTCATCTTTGTAGCTCTGATCTTCTCATGCATCAGTAGAAAAGTCTGAGAGGATGTAAAACTGCACCAGGCAAAAGAATGGGCCTTGCATTGATTATCATGATTTGATAATCAAGGAGCTGGTTGTCTGAAGTCAAGTGGTACATGATCTGTCATAGGGCAATTTCAATTATTCATGCTATTGTAGGAGGCCTATTATCATGTCTACTGCTGCTGCTCCTACAGTGTCAATTCTCTGCTTCTGACTTTGTTTCTTAGAAGTAACTTTGAAGATTAAAGTCAATTTGTATCATACAAAATTGAAATTGTGTGCAACCGGGGTGCTATGCTCATGCAAAAAAGCAAACCCCCAAAATCTTTGAGATACCTTTAAGGACTTTGAAATGACAACTCATCATACTGGGGTGTCTCAGCAACCCATGCCCAGTAAGCCAGGGACTGGATAATTTACTCAGATTGTGCTGTAGCCCAGAATTAAAACAGATCACAGTCTGTGCAGACAATCTGAGAAGTCTGTCTTTCTAGAAACTCCACACTCTATCCCCAACAGCCAAGATGCTGATCCTGAGAGAACTCAGAAGCAGGTTAAACTGACAGGTACATATTAGATGAGACCTTTTAAATCTGTAAGAGTAAAGACCTCTTTGAACTTGGTAGTGTGTCCTAGGGATCCCAGCAGCCTGATCAATTCAGGACAAGGTGCAGCTGCCCCTCTCAGCAGCTTTATCCTCTCCACTTTGTTAAAACACTGTGTAAGAAGAAGGAAGCCAAAACACATTTTGAGAGGTCTTCAAGTCTGGGTAAGCAAGGGACATGATTGAAAATCATGACATGGATAAAAAATTCTATTCCCTCAAGTTTTTCCTATCCATCTGTTTTCATATAATCTGTTCTCATATAATAATGTTACAGCTGATGCATTGCATTTGAATGATTCTCAAAATTGAAGCAGTCATCACTTCTTTGTGTGGTTTTCCTTCTCTGTTTCATTAAATCTAATTTCTTGCTCTTACCCTGTCTTTGCCAGCCCAACCTCTTAACTTTCTAGTGAATACTCCTTCAGGCATCCTTGCTTCTTCCCTCTGCTTTTCTTCTCCTGCTGGGATGTGCTTCATCTCTGGCTTTTGTGACAGTCTCTGTGGTCTATGCCAAGAGTTTAAAATAACAAATTTGATTAAATTCAAAATATGTGTTTTCAGCTCTTTGGAAAACAGATTGTCTTTTGTGTGCAGCTGTCATCCCTGTTTGGATCTTCTAACTGCTACAGACTAACAAATATTAATAGTAAATATTGCACAATATATGAGACATGAGATTTTATAATAGGTCTTCTTGGATTAGATTTAAAGGTAAAGATTTTAGTTGTCTGGAAAATCTTAAAAGAAAACAGTGGTGTATTAAAAGCATCTCATTTTAGTAAAAATTCAATGAGCCTTAATTTTGCATTTAAACCAATATATCAGAGTGTAACCCAAAGTTTCCTTAAAGATCTAAACAAAAGCCCTATCTCAATTCCATACAATGACAAGGATGGAGAAAAAGAAAGACATCATATATTAGTACCTGAAATGAAAAGGCTAATAAAAAGGTTTAGCTACTAAAAGTTCCTTTGGAAGAATGGAAATATTGTAATTCAGTAGGAAAATAGTATTTTTATAATCAAGAAAGTCATATAAATTGAAATGCTGTAAGCCTGATTAGATTATAACCTTGCAGACAGATCTTTTGATATGTTTTTTGGAGTTTGAAGGAAATTATTTAAGGAATTTATTAAGAGGTCCATCTCAACAAATAGCTTTTCTACTACAGGCTTGCTATTTATTATTTTTAAATTTTAGTGAAGATCAGTAAGAGAGGGATTTCAGGAAGTAAACATCTAGACAGAAAATATCAGACATTCCAGAAGTATTCTAGTGGGAATGGAGAGCATAAAAAAAAGAGAGAGAAAGAAACAGAAAAAGATTGGTGATTTGCACATGAGATTAGGAATAACCACAATATATCAGGAATATAATTTTGCCTTTGTTTTAAAAAGCACAAAATACAAAGTTATTTTAAAAAACGTTAGGCAGTGGTAAAATAAATAAATCACAGATGATTCAAATGATATATAAATCCCATGAAGAATAATCACTGAAAATGAGACTTTTATGTACATGTTCTGCTTTGCTTGGAACAGCTTCTCTCTCTGCTCAGGTTATGAAGGGGATTATTTAAGACTTTTTAAGGGCTGGTCTTTCAGAGAATGTTATGGGGGAAAATGTATTCATATGCAGCACTCATGTATTTTTCTCATTTTTATTGGTATGATCATGTTTTGGTCTGTTTCATCCTTATGATGAGTTGGAAGTATTGTTAAAAATGTTTGATTTCAGAGCAGCTGAAATTAATAATGAGCATATAGAAGCTGCAATTTTATAGAGATTTCTGGGAAAGTGAAGCTTTTCTGGATATTAATAGAAGGGAAGTACTTTAGCACTTCACAGTAGCTGGTAATTACCTTTTCAAGAGTTGTGATTTTCTCTGTTTGAATCCTAGATTTTCTTTGGCATACGGCCTCTTGGCCATCACAGTAGTTCCTATTCTCACACAGAAATGTTTAATTGACTTAAATTTGGAGAAGCATTTGGAATAATTTTCTATGAATTGCACAAACATCTGGAATGATTTTAATAGGTGGAGCTGGTTCATGACCTTGGTTGTTTTTCCACACTTACATGTTGTGGACTGCTAGCCAATGTAGGCTCTTGGAAAAAGCAGTTTTTGGCACATTGTTGTCCATCAAAGGAAGGGCTAAAACCAATGGAAGAAAGAGTGAAGAGCATGCTTTTCATTTAATCTGATTTCCTGCTCTTATCCTCTAACAGTGAAGTGGAATTTATTCATATGTAAATTAAGTTTCAAAATTGTTCAGCTAAGGGAGAGTAAGAGTAGACTCGATGGCCTCCAGATCCTTTCAAGCTTTTGGTTTTCTTCCACTTGATGATATTACAAATAAATAAAAGAAGTGTCATAGTCTTTACAAGTGATTTGGTAGCCAGTGAGGAAGAAACTTCTACTCTATTAAAAAGAACCAAGGAGCTGCAGAAGTCCACATACCTGGAACTCCACACATCTCTTAAACCTGAACTACTTCTTAATTTTTTTTAAGATCAGTGTTTCATAATTATTCTTTCAAGATGACCAGTAAATCCTTTTGCCTTAATCTTTGGAAAGAACTTATATCATCAATCCCATCTATTGTAGGACAGAAAATGGGCAAAAACAATGTCAAAATATAACCACAGAAAAGAACTAGAAACTGGCAGTTTATCAGTTCAGAGAGATATGAAGTGATAGGTTAACATGTGAGCTGGCACATTAACATGGTGACTGTAAATCTACTTCTCCCAGACTATTAATTCCTGTGATTAACATATTATTCACAGAAAAGCAGTACTTTTTTTTCCCCTAGAAAGAAAAACTCTATTATTTTTTTTCCAGAATGTGTCTTTTTGATTGTATTAAAAAAGATGGCAAGAGATTGTTGTGCCTTTTATAATTTGGTAACAGAAATGTTTCACTGTCAGGTGCTTATGAGAGAAACAATGTGTTGGAAATTGGTATATTTTATGCAAACAGCAGTGTAATTTTATAATAAATGGATAATGGATAAAATGCTTTTGATATCTCATCTAAAATGGCCATGCTTATAATTTAGACAAATTTCATGTCTCTGTTTTGGGAAAATGAGAAGTTGATTTGCATTTTTTAGCATCTATGATCTCTAGTAGCACAAATTCCTTTCAAGCTTTTGTAGGGTAAATGCTGAACTGCTACTTATTCCTTACTTCTACAAAAATGAGTGTGTTTTCATTGCTTCTCACATTATCCTAGTGTTGAATAGAATTTATGCTGACAAATTTGTTTCCTAGTTTTGGAGTTGTCTGATGCTTTTTCATTTGACTCATCAAAATAAGCATGGTCCTGGTTTCAATTCAGCAATAAAGCAGTGTTATGAAGAGTATTCTAACTCAAAGAACATTTTAGGTATTCTCAGGTTTCAGGTATCTCACCTTTTTCAGTTCTGTTTGCTAGTTTAGAAATGTACTTTCTCTCTGGATTGGGTTAATTTGTGATTGCTTTGAGGGGTTTTTTTGGCTACAGTTATCATGTCTTTTGGGTCACTACAGATGGAAAATTAGTGAAATTGTTCTTAAGTGAGGTGTGTTTCTTATGAAATCTGTAATGATATTTGAAATGTGAATATCTGCTTCATTAAGTTAACTGGTCAAAGACTATGGACTATAAAGGGAATAACCAGGGAAGAGATAAATATACAGACACAATTGTCCAACAAACAGATGATAAAAGAGAAAATAACAAGCACCAAAGTTTTTTCAGCTACTAAATGATAAGCTATTAAATAAGCTATTAAGATACCGGTGTTTTATAAGGCTGAATTTGGCAAGATGAATCTTAGCTTTATGTCAAAGATCAGTACTGAAAGCAGTCGATGTATCTGAGCAACTTACCAGCAAAAGTCTGAAGAGTATAGGTCAGGACCAAAAGAAATGGAGGTGCAAAAGAGAAGGATGCAGTTCAGTGACACCATCAAATATGTGCTCACAGATGCCTCCCCAATAACTATATTTTACATGGTGGTGATGTGGTTAAACTGGGTGACCAGGGTCTTGTGGTAACATGGAATATTGCAAGTAAATAATACTCTTTAGAAGGGTGCAGGTTTTTCTCACCTGACAAGCACAGCTGTCAAATGGTGGGACAGGGAAGTGTTGTTGGTCTCTGTGGGTGCAGCTCCATCACTGACTGAGAGGCTGAGTGACCAATGGCACAGAGCTTCTCTCCTTGCAGGTATTCTGGATATATCTGGATATCCTGGAAAACTGCTGCAGATGGCCCTGCTAGAGCAGGGGATTTGGACCAGTGACCTTCAATAGTCTCTTCCAAGCTCAGCCATTCACTGATTTCACTGTGCTGAAGCTGCAATTGCCAATAACTTTGATAAACAGCATTCTCTTTAGCTTGAGAACACACAGAGTCTGAAGCATCCCTGTGTTAAAAGTGACCAGCAAATGCTGTGTTTGATCTTACCCAAACTCTGCACTGTCTTCAACTCCAGTTATCCAGACACATTTCAAATGTCTTGCTTATTCTTCATTCTTAGGAGAAGAAATTAGAATTTTACTTAAATGTATGTTATGCTTTTGTTTGCTTATGTTCATACTTGCTGTGATATATTCTGTGCTTAAAGGTAAGCCCAAAGAAATGTGCCTTTTATTTTGCCATGAAAAATAGTGATACTGTGAACAGAACAGCTTTGCTATAAAAGAAAGTGGCAGTGGTTTCTCATTCTCATTTTCATTCTCTTGAAGGCCTTTTTTCCTTCTTTTCACTCGAGGGAAAATTTGGTTCCTTCAGAAATGAGGTTTATGCTGATAGGTGTTAGAAGGGTTACTCTTGACCCCTAACATGTTGCATTCATTTTATATACATGCTCTCTTGAATTCAGTCTAATTAAAAGGAGACATTATTCTGCATAAAAAAAATTTTAGAATTTTAATATCAATACATAAAATATTTTCTTTCTAGTTTTGGTTGGTTATTTTTGAAAAGAAACTAATTAATTTGGTGCTAATTTATAATGTGCTATAAAATATTTCTAGATACTTTAAGGAGCAATATTTTATATTAGCATTAAGAACATACAGAAAATTAAGAATTATTTACAATTTTTTCTTTTTGCTTTTTCCATATGTCAAATTCAACTCCACTGTTTTCAAAAGACCTTTTCTTGGAGCTATAATGTTCAAGTAGCTTTATGAACAGAAATTCCTCTATAATATATTAATATATTATATTTGTATGTGATTTTCTTCATCTTTGAACATCAATATATGAAAATTAAATATGAACCCTTCTGAATTTTTTAAAAATTAGGTAGCTCATATCCATGTACAACCTCACATATAATTTGACAATGTTAAACTTAGGAAATTTAAAAAAAGAGGGAAATTCCTTGTCTTTTGCTGTATTAAAATATTCCTTATCCAATTTTTCTAATGAATACTACCATTGTAAGATTATAAGCAAATATGTTTTATTCTCTTTTTAAATATGTATTTGGTAGTCTTATGAAGAAAACTTATAAAAAGTTGGTTCTTCACATGAGGTGAATGTTCAATGCACTGTTAAGGCTTGTTCCTAGAGCTGCTGACAATGAAATCATAAACACCATAAAAGCAATTGTTTTTCTGCATTCTGTACATCTTGGCTAGTTACTGACTGGAATAAACTACTCAAGAGCAAGGAGAATCTTGGAGTCTGTCCATCTGAAGGTGGCCATCGTGTGTCCTCCTCTCCTGCAGGATGAAAACAAGGCAGACAATGGCTATGCTAAGATGAGGGAAAGCCAGAGGTGAAATATTCCATCTTGTTAAGAACTAGGACATTATCTTCACTAGGACTCAAGGACTGGACAGAAGTGGTATCTGCAAATCTCTCTATTAGATGTGTTCTGTATCTTCAGCAGTCCCTAAGGCTTAAGGATTGGAGATCTTGACAATATTCAACAGAGAGCTGCTGGGGATATGGTTTGTTTTTTCTTAAGCTCAGTCCTGAACAGTTCCAGTTGTATATTTTATTGAAATAGTTAATCTGTGGCTTGCTGGAACTTTTGCTATGTCTCCTTGCTTACTGTAAATGATAAAAAAAAAAAAAAAAAAAAGCAGGGGGGAATGTTGTAAGAAGACACTTGGGAAGAAGCAAATTGGGAATCCAAGTGTCATGGATCAGCATTTTCTGAAATTCTAAATTATTTTTAAGCAAGCACTTAAAAAATCAAAACCTACTCTCTTCACTGTTGTTCACCTGCATCAATCATTTCTCCTGGTTCCTACTGTTTCCAGTTGTGAGTAGCAGGTATTACTTCCTATTTGGAGGGCACTGGTCTCCTAGCTTGCCTGATTTTTCTAAACAGTGTGTTTTTAGGAGGGTGTATCCTATTTTACTCTAGTAATCTGAAAACATATGGGGCAAAACAATTCAAAAATAATGTACAAGTACTCAGGGACTCATGCACAAGCTGTGAATTTATGGCTTGGATAGCTTTTACAGAACCTTTAGTTTTCATGGAATATTCTGAGTTGGAAGAGAACCACAAGGATCATAGTAGAAGCCAATTCAGAAAGAGGTTTTCTTACTTTTCAGAGAGATTTTGGTTTCTTTCTGCACCTTTTAATGTGACTTAGCATGATGCATCTGTCTGTTCATCTGTTTACCCCTGCAACAGAGCATCAGACACGTGTAGTGTGACTGGGCAATGAATCCAGCTGCTCTGGAATGGTGTGGGATCCACTGGGACTCCACAGGGCACATAGGTACTCGATCATCAAGATCCTTGGGTGCTCCGGGGTTATAGCATGTGAGTAACAGATTTTTGTAATACAGTATGTCTTGATTGTGTCAGGTTTCCAGATATAAGTATGAAAAATTAAGCCTGTATTCAGGATGGGGTCAGTTCTGCTCCAAGATTTTGTTGGAGAATTTGAGGGTTGATAAAGTTGCTAATGAAAATTTTGCACCTCACCCCTATTGAAAGGAGAGATGAAAAGTGTTTCTCATATTTCTTCAGTACTGCAAAGTTTCTGGTCAGAAGTCCTGAAATAGCTTTAACTCAAATTAAAATGTCGGTGGCTCTACTGAGCTCATTACAGAGAGCATTTAACTCTCTGTCAAACCACCTGCATTGTTCTGTGAGGGCAGGCAGATATTGATTTGCACATGGAGTAATTCCTCTGAGATGCATGGTAGCTATGGAGTGCTGTATGTTGCTATGGGCTCTCATTTTCTTTAATTAAAACATGACGCTGGCCAAGCAAATCTTTTAAGATATGTTCTGTTCTCTTGCATTTCTTCCTTTTGATGGATTTGCTCTGGGATTCTTTTTCTTTCAACTGGTAGTTTCTGAGAAATCATTTACATGTACAGCAGTGAGCCAGGCAGTGGTTCTTTCTTGTTTCTTTTCTGTCTCTTTTTTCAATAGGTCCCAAATCAAATGTTGTCTTTAAGGTAGGCTAAGCCCATGCCTGTTTTCACTGGCTATATTTGCAGCTATTGTAAGGAAGGCAATGTGACACTGACCTTCCTCTGTAAGTAGTTTTCAGGAATTTGCAGTTGCTTCTTGCTAGGATTCCTCCAATAGGAAAGCATATGTTATCTTCATGACATTTAAGGACTTGCTCAACCATTTATTTTATTTAAACATTTCTTAAACCCTTTTTTTCAGTGAACTTAGTGGGAAAATCTCATTTTGTTTAAACCTTTTTAAAAGTTCTCGTCCTAACTAATGCAGTTGGAAAGTTTCACTTAGTAGAGTTAACACAGGTAGCTGAGGTCAGAGTACTGTACAGGAAATACTGAACAAGTTATCATTACTCATATAAAACAATTCTAGAATCATAGAATGGTTTGGGTTGAAAGATCACCTAGTTTCAACCAAAAAATAACTACAATCCAGTAATTAAACCCATAATGGAGAGAACTTTCTTGATATGCTGGACTTTTTTTGTGTAAATGCTGGTGAAATGCAAATTAAATTCTTACCTTAATTTCCTTGTAGTATATACGTGTAATGTAGTCTTATTTTGACTTAAATTATATAAATGTAACACAAACATGCTCAGGTCAGAACACATAGAAGTAAAATGAAGTATCCTTTGCCAAAGCATATTTAGAAATTCACTTTCCTTCTTATTTTCTCTTCCAGTTTATGATTGTTTTATTCCCAGTTTTTAAAAGGACAGTCTATATATAATTGTGACATATTGCTCCCTAAGCTCCAGATAAAAGTTGTTTTCCAAGTTGATTTTAAGTGTTGAAGGAGGCTGTTGAGTCTCAGCTCTGCAAAAGCTTGTATGTACTTAAGTTCTTGAACTGATCACATTAAAATACTTAAATGAGTAAAGTTACTTCCATAGGCATTCCTACAGAGATGGCACTGTAATATGCAATCTCATTAAGCTATGTAGAAAATTATAGAGCAGTGGAGTAACAGCCTTGTAATTATGATCTATAATTATTATGAAATTACCTGAAGCTGTACCATTCTACCCTATAACCTGAGATTTTTATAGGAGAGTAGAAGGCCTTTCCCACTGGCAGTCACTAATATTCCTACAAAAGCAGTTCATAGGGCAAAAGAGAAATTATTCCTACTTATTAACAAATAGATTAGAAGGTCTAATTATCTTCCAAGTGTATCAGTGAACAATAAAATGAAATAATTAGGGTCAAGGGATGGCCTGCTTCTGAGCAGCCATAATTTACAATATGTTGGCATTCAGAGTTCTGAGGATGAATTATTATGATAATTTTTTCACTGTATACAGTACTTGCTCTTTCCATCTATTCTGGATGATAATAAAAGAAATAGATACCTTATAGTTGAATTTGGTGTAATTAAAATTCTTTTGTCTTAGCACATTACCATTGGGTCTTCATGGTATAGAATGACAGTCATGTCTAGTCACAGCATCAGGCATTGCAGCTCCTCATAGAGCACAAAGCTTCTCATTCAGTGAATTAACTTGTTTTCTAAATGCCAGCTTTTGATGAGCAACCCAGGTTGGCAATTGCTATCTGTTCAAAGTCTCACATCACTCAAGTCCCAAGCAGTTATTTTAATCAAAAGTAGAATATATTGCCCAAATGAGCCAAAGCTATTTCTAGAAGTAAAAGTAGCAACATGAAGCACTTTAGTGTACAATAAATTACCTTATATTACTTGATGGATAATGATTATAGACTTGGAGTGGTATGTTAACAGCAGCTTCTAGCACTGTGGATTTTTTCCTGCAGTTCATCTATAATAAATATAGCAGTGTGAGAAACATAAGAATTAAGATTCAAGAAATATCCAGCCAATTTCCTTCACAGTTTTATATTTTGGTTTATGTTTTAAGATTTACTTCTTTACCATTAGTTTTCTAATTTCTCTTTTGTTCCTGTCAGAATCAGCTGCATTTTGCACCATCAGAAAGATTTTGGTGCACTTGACTGCCCACCAGGCTGAGATTCATGCCAACTTACCAGCCTTTTTGAGGTCTGACAGCTGATAGTGATGGGATACAGACCTGCACTGGTCACAGTAATGGGTTTTGACAGGGTCTGTGAATTGTTAGTTTTTCTTAAGTTTCTTTCTTGTCACTATTGCCTACGGCACTGTGAGCAGAATGACAAAACAGTGCAGCTCCATTAATGAGCTACCTGTGCTGTTCATACAGGAGAACAACCAGCCTTCTCTTATTCCCCCAGGACATTAAATTAAAGTTGGCAGTGCATGCATAACTGCTGCTGAGGCCTGATGCATAGGCTTAGCCTGTGTCCCCCTTAATTGCATCTGTACCTGTAAGCTTATAAAATAATCCACTTGCACCTGCTGAAGACATAGCCAGATGGATTTGAAAGCATGCAGGTACAAAAGCAGTGTTTAGTTTACCTAAATGCATTTTGCAGAGCATGAATGCACAACCCAATACCAAGCTAAGCAGAGCAGTTGATATGCTGGAGGGAAGGGATGACATCCACAGGGAATGTTTCAGGCTGGAGAAGTGGGCTCATGTGAAAAACTCTTGAAGTTCAACAAGGCTGAGCACAAGGTCCTGCACCAGCATCAATGCAATCTCCAATATAATGCAGACTGAGTGATGAATGGATTGAGAGCAGCCCTGTGGAGAAGGGCTTGGGGAGCAGCAGTGGTTGAAAAGCTGGAAATGGGCTGGCAATGTGTGCCTACAGCCCAGAGAGCCAACTGCACCCTGGCTGCATCAAGGCAAGTGTGACCTGCAGGTTGAGGGAGGTGATTCTGGCCCTCTGCTTTTGTGAGACCCCAGTTGGAGAGCTGTGTCCAGCTCTTGTCCCACAAGTGCAAGAAATACATGGACCTGTTTGTGTTCCAGAGAAAGACAAAGAAATGATCAGAGTGCTGCAACACCTCTCCTGTGGACAAAGGCTGAGAGAGCTGGAGTTTGTTTAGCCTGAGGAAGAGATCTTATTGCATCCATTCTGTCCTTAAAGTGGGCTTACAGGAGAGAGAGAGAGCAACAATTTACCAAGCCCTGTAATGACAGGACAAGGGCACCAGATGTAAACAAAATTATAACCTCATTGCATAAGGCCCTCTGTTTTCATGTAACAAGAAATACTTTTTTTCTAATGAGCACATGGAGATAATGCACCTCAGGAAAAAGAGTGGCATCTCTGCCAGGCCATCCACACAGGAGGTTGCAGAGCTGCTGGTGCTACCTGCATAGAAGTCAGGGTAGGTCCACATGCAATCCACCTGAATTCCCACCCCTGGTTTAACATGCCATGACTAGCTATAACTCATCAGCTGTGAGTTACAAAGCTTAGTTAACATAAGACTGCATTCAGAAATGTGCTGTGGTGCATTCTGTGAACTCTTCATTCACTTGTTTATGGCTGTGTTGATCTCAGTTTCTATTTGGGCTTTTTGGTGTTTTTTATTTATTTTTCCCTTATGTTTCACAAGAAGCTAAATTCCATTAATGGATAAATCTAGAAATAGGAGTTGTAAACTTTTCACCCCTACTATGTTTTGTAAAGAAACACAAAAAGAAATTAAGTTAATCTCTGGCTGTATGAGTCAAACTAGCTAAATCCCCCAGAACTATTTGCTCACTGTAGTGCACGAGTGGAAGACCAGGTAGCAGCACCACCAGCAGTGTTTTACATGCAGAGATTGAACTTTTTCTTGAATCTACTCTGTGTGGATGTTTACCCCATGACAGAATAGTAAATCCTATTTCCTCTGTTCTGCTCTGCTCTTGTTGTCAGCCATGGCTTCTCTGTAGAAATACAGCAATATATTTATAAAAATTATATTGAAAGGATGAGCTCTTAAGAGACTTATGGAAAGCTGTAAGGCCTGTGGTGGTGGGGAAATAATACAGTTGCTGTCAGTTTTGGTTTGGGGTTTTCTGCATGTTTTCCCTGCCTCTGGCAAGAGGCAGGTAGAGCCTTGTCTGAGAAATCAGCTTAGAGTAAATGTGGTAGTACAGTTCTACAAATTTTACAGAAATGGGAATGCAAGTGATATCAAGAGATGCTATAGTCACTTATGCTGTATTTAAATAAGCTTTCTGAACAAAATACACCTTTACCTGTGGAAAATGCTTTTTTTTTTTTTTTTTTTTTTTTTTTTTGGTGGGACTAAGCAGTTGAGTTGGGCAGTCTTAAAATTGTCTAAAAACCTGCATCTTGGATACTACCCAAAAAATGCTATAATGGCACATTAAGCAGGTTCTGTCATAGTGATTATGAGTGATGGGCATTGCCACAGTTGCCATGTGTGACTTGCTGAATCTAAGACTTCGTAAAATCATTAAGGTTGGAAAAGACCTTCAAGATCATTGTGTCCAACAAAGGGCTCACTTAGCTTTGTAAAGGTGCCAATGTAACCATTGCAAATGTGATTGGGTCATCTAATATTGATGTTTTCTGTTTAATTTAAAATTATGTACCAAGGAACCTCAAAGACTTAAATAACACACCTGCTGCAACTACAGTTGTAGTGCCATTGGGGATTCATAGCTATTTTTGCCAACTTCATCATTCTTTGATCTCCTTCAAGCATTTAGTGTTGCACATTTGCATGCCATTGAACTTGACAAACATGCTCTTTGTAGTGGACAATCCACTTATTTCCCTGCTACCCACGTAAAAAGCTTTTTCTTTGCTTTGTTTACATTGGTACTCTAGCACCAGGCAGTGGTGAATTAACAATAAAATCGATGAAATAAACAGTGTGTATAAGTAAAAAGTAGTAAACTCGATTGACTTTTGAATCACAGGAATGAAATCTCATAGACTTTGTTGCCTGAATATAACCTTATTCTGTTGGTATGTTTTCTTATTTTTAGCCTGGCTACACTGATTTTATACTGGCAGAAGCATTCACTACCTCTTGTGTGAAGTGTAATACCATCTTGTACCTAGGATTTACAATCTGACTTTGTACTCAGATAAGCAGAGAGGAACTAATAGCATCTTGTGAAACTTGCATGCTGAAGAGTTCTGGAAGCTTGTATTATTAATCAGCCTTCCCTTGTCCTGGCTTTCAATGAAGAATATTTTTAGCTGCACACACAGAGAATGACTCCTTGAAGCCACAGTTCTAGAAAGTACTATTGGTAGTTTAAAGAACTTTTCTTGCTCACAGAATTGTAGTGTGTGTTAGTTTTATTTTTCACTTATATTTGCACACCAGTGGAGGACCTGAAATACTCTGCTGAAGAATCAAGTGCATAGATCCATCTTCTTTGCTGATTGTGATAAAATCCTGGGCTTGACTAGTATGGGAATATTTAATGAGGAATTCTTATCCTCTCCCTTTATTTTCATATATATTGAAAATTCACTGCACCTCATTTTCTTCTGTGGGAATTAGTAAAAGAGCAATTTATTTTATGTGGCATATGGAACTGTTAGATCATGCTTCCTTAAAAAAAATTTTAGCTTCATAAAAAAACCCAAACAAAATCCCCAGCAACTTAAGTTGCTTCTGTATATTTTATTTTCCTAAAATGTCTTTGAATAATAATTTAATAACATTTCCTCAAAAACGACTAGTGTTCAGGAGAAAACTGCTTCTGTAAATCAGAGTGCACACTAACATTTATGAATAATTTGGGAATCTGTTTCCTCCCCCGTTCTCACAACTTTGAGAGATTAGATATACCTGCAAGCCTCCCAATTTGATGTGATTGTTAGAGTTT
Organism: Luscinia megarhynchos; assembly: GCA_034336665.1. Taxonomy (NCBI): domain Eukaryota; kingdom Metazoa; phylum Chordata; class Aves; order Passeriformes; family Muscicapidae; genus Luscinia; species Luscinia megarhynchos. The sequence goes on along the minus strand of CM067566.1, from coordinate 21,733,767 downwards.
AAATGCCATTTAATGTGATTACTAATTTTTATTTCCAGGACTTTGGTCATTGAATCACAATTTAATTTTCTCTGCCTCTTAGGATCATAGATTAGAAATTGTATATTCTAACTTGCATGCTTTCATTAAAGAAATGTAGAAAAATAATTATAGTTAGACAGAACTCATTCAGTTAAAAAAATAATTCAGAGGCTCTGCAGTCCTATGTGGAAGACCCCCCTTCAGCTTTCCCTTATCCTAATTTTGAAGGTCACCTTCACAGAGGTTTAACCAGGGATTCAGTGAAAGAAAAACATGTACTTACAAGGAAGCCAGAAAACTGACTGAAAACTGCAGCATGGCCCATCATCTGTAAGAAATATCCTGCTCTGCTTGTAGGAATTGTGCTCTGAGCACTTCTGCAGGAGTCTGATGAGACTTGACGCATCTAATTCTGTTAGGAGCCTAGAATTTTAACCTATTTTTGGGTTGTAAAATATTTTTGGTGTTCAAGGAAATAATTATGAAATCTAGTAAATAATTTGAAAAATTATGCTTATATGAACTGCTATAGAAATCTATTAATTTAAACCAGCTAGAAGTCAGAACATTAAAAAGATCAAACGTATTTATTGTATGTATTATTATTTTCCTGACTTTTATATGTCAAGTGAAACATAAGTACTGCACTGTAAGAAATATACTGATAAAAATATAACACATCAATTTTAATACAGGAAAAAAGTAACAGAAAAAAAGAAGTGATGTTAGCTGAAGGATTATTCTGTAGAAAAGTAGCAACTGATAAATGCAGAGGTAATAAGAGCAGTAATTAAATGGTACATTTTACAGAAAGAGAGCTTTAGTCCTAAATATGAGCTGCAAGCATTTAATTGTTTCAACTTTTAAATGACAGAAAACAATGCAGATCAAATTTGAGGCACATTTTGTGGACTCTCTTGTGTCATATGTCACGTAATAAACTTCTGAGTCCTAGCTTCAACTGACATTTTATGCCTCTGATGCTTTTAGTCCATTTAAAGTTTAACTCCTTTTCAATATTACCAGTGGAAGAAATGTCAATAACCTTTATACAGCACAAGCTTCAGTACAATTTCCAATATGAAGGTTATAACAGGCAGAGATCTTTCAGGTCTTTGGCTTTTTTTTTTTTAGTTTTCTCTTTTGAGTTAGAGGTATTTCTCCCCCTTGACGTGAAATTTTCTATGTGCAATTCCTGATGTGGGTAGTCAGGACTGGAGATGCTTTAGAGTTGAGTGCTAATTTTAAAATATATTATCTGCAAAGGTTTTTAAGACATTGCTCACTCTCTTTGCCAGATCATTTATGATTGCTAAAGATCACATCCCGCAGGTACTTTGCTTAATAAAACAACCATAAGACAGTCAAAAGGCTGTAAGATCTTAAAGAATAGTTGGGAGAAAACGGAATTCAAAGGGGAATGTAGCAGAAGACACTGGATGTGTCTGCTTTCTCATGTCTGATGTGGAGCAAAGACACTGAATAGAGAAAGCAGGTTTCCTTTCACTGCTCTTTATTGAATGTTCTCTCTGTAAGATGAAAGAATATGAATAAGAAAAGCTCTCCTCAGCGCCCCCAAAAAGCTGAGAAAAAGCTGATCATTCATAGTGGAGGTTCCTGCTGATAATATCTCTAAAATTTTTCTATTTTTTCCTGAGGCAATTTCGAGTTACCCCTCTGGTGATTTCCCACTACACAGCTGACACCCAGTTCAACTGGGATTTGTATGGCAAGTATGTTCTATTATCAGCAAACAGAAGAGTATGTTGAGTATGTTGGTGCAGCAGCTTTGTCCTTGCACACTAGTCCCAGGGCATGCAGTATTTTGATCACTAGCAATATTAGCTTTGTGCCCCTCATTTCATGAAAGACATTGAGGTGCTGGAGCATGTCCAGAGAAGAGAACAAAGCTGGTGAAGGATCTGGAGCACAAATCCTTTGAGGAGCAGCTGTGGGAGCTGGGGTTGTTCAGCCTGGAGATAAGGAGGCTCAGGAGAGATCTTGATCTCTACAACTGCCTGAAAGGAGATTGTATTGAGGTGGGAGTGAGTCTCTTCTCCAGGTGATTAGCAATGGGAGCAGGCTTCAAGTTGCACCTGGGGAGGTTTAAATAGGACATTATGAAAATTTCTTCATTGAAAGGGTTGGCAAGCATTGGAACAAACTGCCCAGGGAAGTAGTTGAATCACCAAACTTGGAGGTGTTTGAAAGATGTGTAGGTGTAGTGCTTAGGGCTGTGGAACTAAAGTGTACAACTTAATGGTGGGCTTGGCAGTGTTAGGTTTATGGCTGGTCTTGGTGATTCTAAAACTCTGCATGTCAAATTTTTTTTCTCACTATCAGTTGCTCTGTTATCTTTCCTCTTCCTCTGTTATTTTGAAAATAGAAGTAACATGCAGAGAAAACTCTGCTCTATCATTTAATGAGACTAAATTTAAAAATGAGAATAATTTAATCAGTGAAATAGGTTTCTCAGACAAGAGAATTTCAGGCCTGAATGAGAAAGTGTCTGCCAACTGTCTGTCAAACTGATTCCCAGTAGACCATGAAGCAATAACATAGGCACTGTCTCTATTTTAGTATTTATCTGGTGCACAGGCCACAGGATGATGCTTCTGCAAATGGAGGATCCTTGTTGACCTGCAAGATGAAGCATTATGTGAAAAGACTGTAAATGAAAATCTGAAAAGTTATTTTTTTCTCAACTAGTTCAAAGAAACACAACTATGGATTAAAGGGGAAAAAACCCTCAATATTTTGACCAATATATGATTTCCTTTGAGATAGTGCACAAAAATAAGGACAGTAAATTCAGTCTTCCATCTTCTTTTTGTGTTGTCTTGAGTCCATAGCTTCTTTGAACAAATCTGTACAGTCCAGCCCACAACAAGTTCTAACTGTGCTCAAAGAAGCCCAAGGGTTTATCCCATGTCTGACTATGGCCCTACAGAGAATGCCACAGAAGAATCATTGCAGTAGCCTTACTACCTTGTCAAGAAGTTGCTATCTGGACTAAATGAAACCTAAATGTGCCTAGAAATTGGTAAAAGAGACTCAGTTTAGCTTGAGTTGTGGGTCTGAGGCACTCACATGTGCTCATCTTCCAGCATAATATATTATGGTAGTTCAGCCTGTAGCTCAAAGCAAAGTAGGATCAGCTTCCTAAAGTGCTTTCTTTTTTTCCATATTCCTTTTAGTTAAAATTTTTAGAAACTTTTTGTCAGAAACAGCTAGAGCTTTTGTACAAGTGTATTGTGGATAGGTGGTTACTGGCAACTGGGTCATAGCTGGTCTTTTCTTTTTTCCCCTATAAAGAATTGTGTAGCAAAGTTGAAATAGCAATAAATAGGAAAAAATGATTTATTTTCATTGTAGATGAAACTCTCACCATCAAACAGGAGCTTTGATATATTTGTATAAGAAAAGTTAGAAAAGAATGTTTGAATCATTCATCATGAAGCATTCTAAAGCTAAAAGGTCAAAAGTTTTTCACAGAAAACAGTCCCCAAAGCAAGAAGGCTGCCAGAAACATCCTCAGTCCAACCTGATTTTGACCATTGGGAAGTGCTGAAAATGAGGAAAAGTAAAAGAAAATAGCTTCAAAATTCAAGGGAAAAAGTTATTTCCAGTTGGACATTCATATAGAAAGAGTTGTTAAATTGTTACTCCCCCAATGCGTATATGCAACCCTGAAAATATGTGAGTCCTAGTAAGTATTAAAAGCAGATGGAAGTAAAATATTTCTACAACCTACATGTTGCCTTTTCTGTGTGCTTCATGAGATGAAAAAGTGATTTTAATAAACAAAGGAGTCAAAAGGCTCTTGGGTGACTCATAGAGACAATTCAATGTGTCTTTCTGTATTACAACTTGAAATATGAGAGAAAGTGAAGTAAAGTTTTACATAATAAGAAAGATAATCTAAGCTTGCTACAGTATCTGGGGAAATTATAGCATCTGGAAACAGAAGATCTTTAAGTGATACTGCTGAATCCAGGACCATTCTTGTGAATTATTACAGCTTTGTTGAATTCTTATCTTTCTGTGTGTTGCAAAGGATTAGCAATCTCGTATCAAAGTATTTCTTTCTTTTTTTTCTGTTGAGGAAATGAGTTTTGATCAGACTGCTTGGAATGCTATGATTTCTGTTATGTAATAAATGTAAGTCTTTGTGAAGTCTTGCTCAAGTATTCTAAATGATACCTAAATATGACCTACACTTACAAATGTTTCTACTTTTATGATTTTATTTTTCAAATATATCAAATAAGCAATGTTTCTTTTTTGAAGTAATTGTATAAATATCATAATATATATGTATATAAGTATATACATACACTATATTAACTTCAGAATATTGCCTCTTATTTTTTCCACATTATTACTAGCATATTAGATTAGCACATTGCTGTACTTGGGTTTATATCTATTTTCCTATTTTAGTCTGTTTCTATATTTGAAATCTATTTCCCATTTTATGTTGGATTCCTTCTCATTTATTCATGTTTTTCTTATTTCACTCTCAACTTCTGCATTTCTTTTTAATTTTTCCTACAACAATAAATACTAATATGGGGAAGAGATTCAGCTCTGGCCTCTTAGGTCATCTTACAAACCCTTCAGGGATTTGTCATGCTGTCTCCATCTTTGAAATCCATCTGAAAATCTTTTATGGGTGATCTTGAATTACATGCACTTTCATTTCCAGTAGGATTTTTGCTTATCACTTTATGCATACACTCTGTGTGTCAAAATACAGCTATGTATTATTTTAGTCTGCTTCTCCATTTCCTTAGGCTTTTTATTTTTGTGCTGCCTTTTTTTTTCCTCCATCACTCTTCCCCTCATCCCCACCCCCTGTTTGATAAAATCTCCCTTTTTATCTCTTTGAGTTTCTTCCTCACACACAATAACTTGTGTTTCTGGAAAATACATCTGTTGCAAATTCTCTTGCTAATTTTTCAGTTTCTACAAATTGTTCTGTTAATGACAAACCATGGCATTACCTACATCAGCCCCTGCCTTCTCTGTGCCATAGCTTTAAGATTCCTAATTGTGTAGTGCAGAGTGATGACCTTTATTTGGAAATAAGCAGCCTCTCATTCCACCTGCAAACTGCAGGATTACACTGAAATCCTGTGTGATCCTGCACTTCAATGTTTGGGGATCCCTGACTTGCTCCTGTGCTTGACCCTGGAAACTGCATCAGGTATTAGGCAGGATATTTTCTCTAGGCTTCTGGGACAAGTGGCTAATTCAGAGGAGCATATTAAAAACACCTAACAGAAACCCAGTATTTATTCACAGAGGTATTACATGCCACAGAAAATGCCTGAATCCCTTTCCTTCTCTCAAGTGTAGGGTGTGTCCTGCTCTGCCAAAGGAATCATCCCTCTGTGCCTTGGGCTGCCCTTAGTGGGAGGTGCTTTTAAGACTGAATCATCATCTTCTCAGAAAATGTTTAACTGCCTAAATTTTTCAGTCTAGCTCTGAGATTTAGAATATCATCCATAGACTTTTTGAGCAGCAATCACTATTTCAGCCATCATGACCTTTACTCAGTTTCTTATCTTTGGCTACTGTTGTGTTTCCTCATATCCTTCTCTGATAGCCTCAGGCAGGGTAAAATATGAGTCCTAAAAATGTTCTTGACTGTGCAGGGAAGAGCTTTACACGCCTGGATCTTGGCAGCAGAGCCTCTCAGTGAATGTGATGCTATGGCTTGAATATATTTCTCATAGAAAGAGCAGAGCCTCTCAGAGTGCTCTAAATAGAAACAGAGTTACAGAATAATTAGGAAATTGCTGTTATGCCTCAAATGGGAGTGTGTCTGGTGAGGAAGGATTACAGAGAGCAGGACTGCTCTAATTTATTTGGTGTGCATATTCTTGCAAATCCAAAGTATTTTCAGATATTGCAGGTGATGAAGAATTCTGGCTACCAAGAGATAACTGCTCACTGTATTTTTCCTACTGCTAAAGCTATTTTTTTTCTACCATCTGGAACTTAACCTTATGAAACAAATAAAACTTTAGTATGTTTTTAAGGGCTTTTTTTTTCTCCATTAAGCTTAACCCAATAATGTGCTTTTCCTTGAAGGGGAAAAGGTTATTCAATGTCATGTTTTTGTGTTGGTGTAGAAATTGTGGAGAGAAATAATTTTAAATTTATTTTTATTTATTAATTACATTTCTGCTGAATTTTCAGTAAGTGCTTCTGATATAAACCAAGAAACCATATCTGTCAGTGGGAAAGATTATGTCCTTAAAAACTCACAAGTTTGGAGTAAAGACAACATTTATATTGTGTCTAAATTAATTTGTAGGACTAAGATCACTGCAAATAGATCCTTATAACTAAATCCATTTCTCTGTTTTTAAAAACTGAGCCTCATTTGGTATTATGGTATCAGTATCAATTTTTGTTTTCTTCTCTGTATTTTTAGAAAAAAAATATATCCCAGTCAGATATTTTTAAGTCAGATTGGCATACCTCTAGCATATTTACCTTTACTTCTCTCTTGAATTTCGTAGACTGAAAGCAAATATTTGCTCTTTGGATCCTGAGCAGATATTGTTACTGTTTTTAAATCCCACAGCCAGGATAGGTGTACTGGGTTAAATGAAGCAAGAACTGAAAGGTCACATCTGATAGCTGATATAACTACTAATTATTGTGCAGCAAAGCATTTTTCTTAGAAGCATTTTTTAATAAATGTGAGTGAACATTTCAACAATTTGAGAAAGATGTACAGAATATTTAGAGATGTTTCAGAGCTAGAACACTATAACTGTGCTATTTGTAAGTGTAATGATTAATAAGAACTTCAGAGAAAATAGTAATGCACTTTTTGACAATAACAAACAAAAATAGCAATCTCCAGTAACAAGATTTAATAAAAGTAAAGAGACTGTCAAAGAGACACGCTGCTGTAAACTCATGGGTTTTGCAGAAAGATACAGACAGAAATTACACATAACAAAAGTATTTATTCTATTGACAGCACAAAAATTGCCCAGAACCTGATTTACAGTGTTCAGGCTCCCCAAATTAGTTCATGCTTTGTCTGACACCATTATATGTAGCATCTGCATACTAACTAGCAGATGTTGCTATCTTCCAGTTTATTATTCTTCCTGCATACTTTCTCTCCAAACAAAATAATTAAAAGAACAAAGATTTTGTCTTGCAGATGGGTCAGAATATCAAGAAAAAAAAGGTGATTTCTCGTACTAATTTTTCTGAATAGCTGGACTAAGCTTAAAGTCATTTCTATCCTATAGCAAAAGCTTCTGAGTCTATGTTGTTTAATTCTTAAGATTCTGTTAAATATTTCAGGGCTCTTTTTTCTATGCCAGAAATGAAACCAATCTTATACAGCAATGCTGGAAAAGAGAAATCCATATCTATTAGTGTTTTATCTTAAGGCATTATCTGAAAATTTTGATAGCATGATTTATTTGCAGATATTTCTAAATAGATGTTGATACATTGATGACAATATAGAAGAAAAACACCAGACACAAAAACAAGCAAAAAAAGGAAAAGCTGAGGATTTTCCAGAATTTTGCTGAAACATGAATGCCTACTGTCCCTAGGTAAACAAACATTTATCCCACTATAAAAAGTTTGTATTAAGCTTATGGAATAGAGAGATAGAGAGGTTGCTTCTTGCAAATTTTGTGTAGAATTTCTGATCCTCTCAGATGAAAAAGTAGAAGTGTGCAGCAACTAGCCTGATATAATTTCAGTAAGAGGTGATATGACAAAGGGTAAGGAGTCCAAAATTACCACCAAGCTGAGACAGATCTGTGCAGTCAGCACCCAGTTAGCCTCTACACAGCTGGGCTGGTGTCACCAGGGCTCTACCAAGACTAAAAAGTGGAGCCAGAAACTTGTAAAGGCAGAAATACCCTCTCTCCACATCACTTTTCTCCCAAAGCAGAGTGGATACCTTTTTTGAGTGAGGAAAGTGACTTTATAGATGTAATACAGTAGTGGCTGTAGCAGTTCCTTGGCCAGAGGGAATTTGTACTCCATTCCCGACCATGCTGCTAAAGGCCAGAGGTGCATTTTACACTGGGCAGCACAGGGCACACGTTATGGAGACAGACCTGGAGCCAGTGAGAGGAGGCAGGGTTCCCATCTTTCCTCCTCCCTGCTGCTGATCTCCATTTAAATTTACATGAGATGCAACTTTAAAGTTGGCTGGAGAAAAGCATCAACATCCCATGAACAGCCCTGCAGATGGGCAGTGGAGAGCTGGGACTGAACCCTCTCACTCTGGAGGGCAGGGAAGGCTCCATCCAACAGCAGTAAGTTTTGGACAGAATGAAGGGGATTTGCTGCTATCACCCATCTTTTACAAGAAAGTGGTCCCCAGTACATCAGTTATGTGGTGCAGAGATCTGCTGGAGCCAGAGGTGGTGGAAAGCCCAGCTGTGCAGGAGTGAGATGCTGGCAGGCAGTGAGTGACAAGGGTGTGGTCACTCGAACTTTGGGACATTGGGGCTGGTCCATAACAGCAACTCTCTGTGCCTGTTGGATGTAAGAGCAGATCAGGAATCAGTTTCTTTCTGGCAGTGACTGATTGAGGGGGAGAAACAGGAATAAAGTTTAGGATTATACATCTGGCCTTCAGCACTTCTCCCTGCCCTTCCCAGATGTAGTGCTGTGATTTTATCTGGTACTTCACCATGGGCTGTGTTGGACAAGGACAAAATGGCTCTTCCCTCAGTAGCTTTTATTTCTGTAGGATAAAAGCTACCTGAGGGCCTAGATTCTTTCTACTTTAAAATAATGTAAGTGGCTACTATGTGAGAGTTATTTATATATTCCAGTATATCCTATTCTAGTTACTGACACATCATACTGCTGCTTCCTTTTACCAATACCAATTTATTGAAGCAGGGTACTCCAGAAGAGTGAAACAGTGCTTGAGATCTTTTGAGTTCAACCACTACTATACAATCTGTATTTCAGAAGTGACATTTTTCTATTTCTGGTGATAGTTGTTTTTCATGTAGTGTTTTACTGAGACTTCAAAAAATAAGTTGAACGGGGTGGATGAACTGAGGCAAGAGGCAGAGAATTTATATTCCACCTGGAGGTGGCTTTCCAGGAGTGTGTCTTGAACCTCTTGTACATTATTCTCTTCTATGGAGTCTGAGAGATTTCAGGAGAGTCTGTGAAAGAAAGTCTATGATGAACCCATCAAAATTTTAAAATTAAACCAGCAATCCATTCAAAGAAACCTTCAACTTTAATTTAAGCAAAGAAAAAGGTTAGGTTGTTTGTGTGAGGCATACTTTATACTTGTGTCTCAGTTTGCTCCATCTTGTAATGGACTATAAATGGAATTGAACATGCTCATTCTCATCCATGTCTTCTACTGTGTGGATTTTCCACAAAATGAAGTCTGACTCCAACTTCTAAGCAATGTCTTTTATGATAATTTATTATTCTTCCACAGTTTTTATTTTTCAAACAGTAGCACTAGTTACTCTTCAGCTAAATTTTTGCCAAGAAAAGCAAACTCATTTATGATTTCATCATTTGACAATCCATAGGACTTTTGATTTATAGGGTGTTTGCCATTATGGCTCTTCTGCGTGTTCTGCAGCCAATAAAAGAAAACATTATGTAATGAAAGTAAATTAAGAAAAAAAGAGTTGGTAGTTTAGATATTTAGAACTGGAACATAGTCCAGATTGTGGCATGAGTCTAAACAGCCTCATTGCTCTGGAGCAATTACAGAATTAAAAGACATAAAACATCTACCCCACCAATAAACAAAGCAAATCAAATAGTCCTTCTGTCCTCAGACAAGGGAATTTAAGGTTACAGCTCTAGCTTTCCATCCTGTTGGTCTTCCATCTGCAGTGGACAGGGGGAGTGTGTTTAAGAATGTATGAAGCAGGTAGACCCAGTCCAGTGCCACTTAGGCAAATGTGCCTAGCTAGAGTGTTACATGAGTGTAAGGTAACTAGCAGGGTAAAAAGTGATTCAGCCCCTGAGTCATGAGTTGAGAAGCTGCATCTAAAGTACTGTTTTGGATTCCCAGTGTGAGGAAGATGTTAATGTAGTGGAGCAAAATCTAGCAGATGGCACTAAAATGAATGGAGTGTATAATGTGCAGGAGAGATGGGTTTGTTCAGTCGTAAGAAAGCTAAACAGGGATCTTACTGCTGTTATCAGCTGCCTAATGGAAAGCTGTAGAGAAGGTGGAGCTGGACCCTTCTTGTGCACTCTAAATAGACATAAGAGGATACAGGTACAACAACAGAAAATCCAATGAAATATCAAATATATATTTTACCATGAGAGTTATCAAATGTAGGAACAGAGGGGCATGTGTTTCCCAGAGAGGCTCCACATAGAACCTTCCTCCTTGGAGACAATTAAAACTTAAATAGGTAAATATCTGAAGAAACTGATCAAACCAGGACTGATATGAACCAAAGACTGGGGTAAATGCTCCTCAGAGATCCTTCTGGGAACTCTATGGATATATAAACAGATTTATTACAACTGTTGTTTAAGAAAAAGGTGCAATAGCTGCTTTGACAGAACAATATTGGTGAATGTTTTGGAATAATGCTAAGCAGATGCTGCCTAAAATGAGTAGGGAGAAATCATTAAGAGTGCACAAGTCTTCTCTGAAATTCACTGGATTTGCACCTTTTAGATGTTGCAGGGGTTATTCTTTTGTACATACTCATAGAATATTACAATATCCTGGGTTGGAAAGGACTGTCAAGAACCATCAAGTCCAACTCTTGGCTCTGCACAGGACAACCTTAAGAATCAGATTATGTGCTTGAGAGCATTGTCCAAATGGTTCTTGTACTTTGGCAGTTTGGTGCTGTGGCTGCTTCCCTGGGGAGCCTCTTCCAGTGTCCAACCAACCTTTTATGTGAGAAAAACTTTTCCTAAAGGTTTCCAGCCTAAAGCTTCCCTGATGCAGATTCATGCTGCTCCTTTGGGTCTTGTCACTAGCCACTAGGGAGAAGAGATCAGTGCCTGCCTCTCTGCTTCCCCTTGTGAGGAAGCTGTAGACTGCAATGAGATGTCCCCTTCTCCATGCTGAATAAATCAAGCGACCTTCTTATGCTATGGTGCCCAAAACTGCACACAAAATTCAAGGTGAGGCTGCCCCAGGGCAGAGCAGAGCAGGACAATCCCCTCCCTTGCCTGGCTGATCATGTTTTGCCTGATGCCCCCAGGACTGGGTTGGCCCTTCTGGCTGCCAGGGCACTGCTGGCTCATGATCAACTTGCCACTGACCAGAACCTCCAGGTCTCTTTATTGCAGGGCTGTTCTCCAGCCTCCCACTCCCTAGTCAGTATGAACAACATTGTTGTGTTATTCCAGGTGCAGAATTCAGTATATGCCCTTGTTAAACGTCACATGGTTGGTGATTGCCCAACCCTCTGATTTGTCAGGATCTTTCTGCAGGACCTCTCTGATTTTCAGGGAGTCAACAGCTCCTCCCAAATATCTGTTGTAAGCAAACGTACTTAGTATGCTTTTTTGATCAGTCATACAAATAATTTATGAAGACATTGAAGTATACTGGCCTTAAATTGGAGGCTGGTGAAACCCCACTAGTGATCTGTCACCAGCCAAATGCTACTCCATTTACTAAAACCCTTTGTACCTGACACATGGGCCAGTTGCTCACCCATTGCATGTTGTATTTATCCATCTATGTGCTGGACACTTTGTCCAGAAAACTGTAAGATACATTATCAAAAGTTTTACTGATATCCAAACAGGTTGCTGGCTTCCCTTGATCAACTTGTTGTGAAAGCAAATAAGGTTGATTATGCTGGACTTTGCTCTTGTGAAGTTGTGCTGGCTGTGACCAATGACTGCATTGTCCTTCAGGTGTCTTCCAGTAAGTCCTTGAATAATTCTCTCTGTAACTTTTACCACCCTGAGGTGAGACTGACAGGCCTGTAGTTTCCAGGGACATTCTTCTTAACCTTCTTGTAAATTGGGACAAGCAGCTTCCAGTTGATGGGGTTCTCTTTGGGTTCCCAAGACCATTCAAAAATCATAGAGGTTCTATGATGATGTCAGCCAGATACCCAAACATTTGTGTAGTCATGTAATCTCAGTGAGACAACCAGCAATTCTGATGTTGTAAGTGATTGCCCTGACATATGAGTCATGCTAGTTTTAGCAGTTTTTTTTCTAGGGAAATCAGGACTACCTCAAAAGTTAGGTTTGTAAATGATTGCACTGATTATTGATTACATGGAGAACTGCATAATTGCTTCACCTCAGAGCATGATTAATTTGATGTTAGTGGTTGAATCCTGCTACAGGAGCATAAAAATGATGCATTTAATATATGGGTTATCTCTTCTGGATTGATTAATGCTGGGAATTTTTTTGCAGCACTGAAACTGTACATGCACACAGGCACAATTATAAATAAAGTAAGTTTGTTTAATCCATCATACAAATATATATATATTTATAAGGAGGCCTTTAAAATTGATACATAAAAAGGAAGCATGCAAGAAGTGGAAGCACGGATATATTTCCTGGGAGGAAGATGAAGACCTGATCCAAGCATGCGTGGGGACAGGTTTAGAAAAGAGAAAGTCATGAAGTTGAATGTGGTAAGGGACAGGAAGGGCAACAAGAATGGCTTCTACCAGTTTATTAGCAGCAGAATAAACATCCAGAAATGTGTGGGCCTGCTGCTGGATGTATCTGAGGGCATGGTGACAAAGAATATGGACAGGGCTGAGGCACTCAACATCTTTGCCTTTGGGAATCCCACATCCCTGAGGTTGGTGGGGAAATCTGGAGCGAGGTAGATTTAGCCTCAGTGGAAGGGGACCAGATCAGAGGATATCTAGACACATTCAGTGTATTTAAGTCTGAGGGACTCACTAATGCACAGGGAGCTGGCCAACATCACTGAGAGGCTGTGCTTGGTTAGGTGTGAGAGGTTGCAGTAACTGGGAGAGGTTTTTGAGGGTGGGAAGACAGCAAATGTTATCCTTCTATGAGGAGATGACTGGGTTGGAGGATGTGGTGTACTATTGTTTTTTGATCTTAGCAAGGCTTTGCAATACATTGCATCCTCATAGGCAAGCTGAAGAGCTATGAACTAGATATACAGACATTCAAGTAGATTGAAAAGTAATTAAACTTCAAGGTTGAGGGAGTACTGATTGATGGCAATGAAACACAGTTGAAGACTAGTCACTTGTGGTACCCAAACATGATACTAGCTCCCTGTTATATACTGCTCAATATCTTCATTAATTTTTTGCATGGTGGGTCAGAGTGCACCCTCAACAAGTTTGGAAGTGATGCAAAATTGGGAGGGGTGGTTAATTGACCACATAAATGGATGTGCAATCATTCAGATAAATTGCAGTTGGTTGGGAAAATGGACTAACACGGGTGTTCTGATGTTCCACAAAAGGACATACCAAGTCCTGCACCAGGGGAGGAATAAGCCCAGGCAGCAATACATGTTGGGGACCAGTTGTATGGAAAGCACCTTTGCAGAAAAGGACCTAGGAATCCTGATCAATAAATGACATGAATTAGTGATGTGTTCCAGTGGTAAAAGCAGTTAATGGCCTCCTGGACTGTATTGGGAAGAGCACTGCCAGCAGGTTGAGGGAGATTATCCTTCCTTTCTGTAGTAATGACCAAAGAGACTAAAAGAATGCCATGGAAAAAAGAACAATGCCAAGAGGTCTGGTTGTGTGCTTAGGAGGTGACTTTTACAGGTCAGACTTTTATTATTTTTTTATATGAAATGGTAATAGTAGATCTTGCTCTGTTTCAGGAGGGTCTGGGTTTAGGTAATTTAGAGATTTAAGGCCTCTGGCTACTTATGTCCAGATCTGGAGTGAAGGGAGCTGTGCTCAGACTCCTAAGATGATGCTTTAGGCTATACAGTTAAGTGACCCTAAAAGTCAGCACTCTGAGTGAGAGGAGCACTAGATTTGGATAAAGGCAAGAGCAGGATGTCACTGACATTTCATCATTTACCTTAGCTCTGTACTTTCAGCCCTGAATCAAGCCCAGGGAAAAGCTGCAGTATGGCACCCATCCAGTTGAGCTTTCAGGAGCTGATTAGAAACTACTGCTGTCTGGAAATGGTCACTGCACTTGCTTTTTCATACAATAGCCCTAAGGCTAGAGCACTTTGCTCAGATTTGAGCAATTTAGTTTTAGCCACCTCAGTTTATCTTATGTCATAAAAGTATTGGATAAACTGAAATACATATGTGGAAATATGAACAAGTTTTAAAGACAAATTTAAAAATAAGCAGATTCTGTAAATTTTTGTTTTCTCTTTTTACCATCCTTGAAGTGATTTTGAGGTCTTCTCTCAAATGAACAGTAATTTAAGTCATGCATTGCTCCTCCTTCTTGTCATAATCACCTTTCAAAAAAAGTCTCATTTTATGATGGACTGGCAACTTTTATGTCTCTATTTTACCTGTTAATATGGGAAAATTCAATTGAATTAATTTATCCTTAAAGGCCTTAGCATCTTGTTACACAAAAGAAATATATTATTAAACAGTGCTCTTTTGATTATATGTTAGCAATTAAATAATTCTGTTTAATAATAATAATAGTGCTGCCCCGTCAAATAAAGGGACTGAACTGTCATGGATTAAACATATTGACTAAAAATGTTTTTCTGTATTTACTTTGATTGGAATAAATCTCTTGACAGTTAAAAATTCTGAATTGAATGTTGACAGTTTTTTCATGATATAAAGGATGTGGATAATTATGTTTTCTCAGGTCTTAACTGCCAGGGAATTAAATGAATGCCCAAAGACTTAGCTGGAAGGAAGATGATTGTATTTATTCTTGTTTGCTATGTATTCTGTGCTTATGTAATATTTGATACAAATAATTAGAAACCAGCTCTTCTGATTTATACCTGGCTCTTAAGAATGGCAGAAATAACTCTTAATCAGGTGCTTTGGTTGCCATGTGACTCCATTGGTTTTTACCTGCTTCTTGTTGCCTATCAGCTTCGGGAATGCTGTAAGTTTCCACACTGTATTTCAGTCTTCAAGGGAATAACTAAAGTGTAAATCACAAATCACATATATTTGGCCTGATTTTGTATAAATGTGTTCAGAATTTTGTATTTGTACAGAGTATTTTCAAGCTTCAACAGCAGTTACGGCAGGTAACTCAGAACTTTGGGAATTAGACAAGTTCAGGAATTTCTTTAGCTGAAGACCACACAATTCACAGTAATGATTTCTTCTACAAACTTCTGAAAACTTCTGTTTTGATTCTTTTATCTTTGGATACTGATACTGGGAATCACCTGGTGACTTTGCTAGAGATAGTCCAGCAGTAATGGCTACAATAAAATAACATGCAGTAACACCTCAGAAATATGTACAGAAGTGCACCTTAGAGTAGGCAGTACAACACAGAATTTTCATACTGAGGTTATTTTAGTATGCAATCTAAAATAACTTACAGTTCTAGATATTTTTAATAATCTTCCAGTATATAAAATTAAAAAGAGACAGCTTCCATGTCTTTAGTCCATGCATTCAGTTCATTACAGCAGAATAAATCCTAGTAACTTGTCTTGCTGTTAAACCATAATTTTATTTCTGAGAATGAAACAAATTAACAGATTAACTAATAAAAGGAAAATAACACATGCTATTGTATGCCCATCTGGAAACTGCTTCAAGAACTGAAAGTTACCTTTACAATGTTAGGCACAATATTATTTTGAAAAAAGATTTAGGTCTTTTTGGACAGCATCAGAATAGAAATATCAAACTTATAAAAGCATACCTGCATTTCCTAGCATTTTTCCACTGCATTTTTTCCACAGGCGTCACTCTGTCATGAAGATTTTTTATTTCAGAAATATAAATCTTTCAAATGGTAATTTCAAAGGTCAGTCTCAATCCATAGCTAGTTGGACTTTCTAAAATGTATTTAAAGATTCCTGATAAAAATGTTTGTCTTTTGTGATTTGTGACAATGTGATCCTACTATAATCAAACCATTAAGCTAAATGGGTTTCAAAATCTAAAGAAGAAGCATTTTTGAAGTGTGACTCAGTTATCAAATTGCAGCTGGGCTTTGCCATTGTCAATACAAAAAATTATATAGGGTTCAGAAACATGCAATTTAGAGTCAAATACTGTTGTTTGTCATTATAGAACATGGATGTTGAAACAGAGATTACTCAAGAGAATGTATTGATTGATGTGTATGCCTTTTCATGCCCTGGAAGTGCTGGAATTATCTATTGTGGATAACATCAAGTTATTTCCAAAGCAAAGTTGGTCTCATCAACCCAAATTTTTAGTAGTCATGCAATTGCATGGTGTTTATGAATACTCATTGTGGTGGATTTTTTGGGGTCCTAGCTAAAACAATGAGACCTTCCAACTGAGCTAATCCAGTTAGTAGCATTTGTTACAAATACTGAAAAGTGGGAGGAAAAGACTCCACCAATATGCAAAATTCCTGACTGTGCATTAAACATAATTTAGTATTTAGTGACAGACCAGAAGAGTAGTTTTTTAAAACCATGGTGCATCAGTAAATATTTTGTAGCAGGAAGAACTGCTGCATTCACTTCCTAACCATCAGAGCCCTGCCATGATGACAGCAAATAGAGCAGAACGGAACACAAGCAAAGGAGATGCCTGCACTGCAGGGTGGTGCAGGAGATGAGGATTTTGTCTTTATCAGGGACCTCAGGGTAGTTATGGTGCTAGTCTGAAGGGCTGGAAGTGAGGCTTTGGATATCTAAAGACTGAGCTTGAGTTTCTGCCATAATCTGTGTAGCTGCTGTGTTTTGTACTGAACACACTCTGCCCAGCATGACTAAAGATTCTCCTTCTCCAACTGGACCTCTCAGAACAGGCAGGCAGGGCAGATACTGACTGTGAATGATGTCTTTTAGTCCTCAGCCTGAGGTGGAAACTACATTATGGGCTTTCCCATGTGAAAGCAGTTGTGGTCTTGCTGTGAAGTACCATTCAGTTGCCAAAAATCATGTGGTAATAAGCTTGGCAGCAGGTTGAGTACTTGCTTTTTGGTTTAAGGTCGGGAATCTTTTCCAGACCCAGGTGTATGTGTCATCTTATTTTTGTGCTTCCAATACAGCAGTCAAGGACAGTGTCAATAACTGTGATGTGAGGCAACTGGAAACTATTTTCAGTAGGTGAATTTTAATTTTTTTTTTTAAATACCACTCTGCTATAGTTATTGCTCTGGAGGAAGCACTGAAGAAATTTACTCTGTTACATACTGAGCAGAAGTTCTGAAGTCTGAATGAAGTCCTCTATCTTTTGCTTCCTTGACTTGAATATTGTAATATTGCACTTTGAAATGTTAAATATTTTCTGCTGTGGTGAGTTGAATCCAGTCAGCAGCTAAGTTCCCACCCAGTCACCTGCTTTCTGCTCCCCTGTACATCCCCCCCTTCCCTTGTGGAAGGGCAAAAGCAAGAACTACTCATGAATCAAGTTGAAGGCAGTTTAAAACAAGAAGGAAACCACCCAACAAATGATTCAGAGGTGATCCCTCTCCATCTCCCAACAGCAGACCAATTTACCACCAGTTGCATGAGGAAATAAGAGCTCTCCAGGTGAGATCCTCACTGTGCTCCTGGGTCCTGACAGAGCAGAGCACCAAACTGGTTGGTGCTCAGGAGATGGGAGATTCTGGACATTCCCACCAGAAAAACAGTAAGAACTGTCAGGAATTTCACACTGAAATATGAAATGCCATGAAATGGAATGTTTTAGGGTTAGGAAGTAACTGAGTGCAGAACTGAGTTCTGGTTTCAAGAGAAAATTTGGCTCAGAAATGTTTTTCCAGCTCTGTCCCTGGGCCCCTAACCCAATTAGGTACTACATCCATCTATGAAAAATGCAACTATTTAATGAATAGCTGTTGAAAATCCTAAATTATTCACTGAAGAGTTTCAGAGTCTTATAATTCTGGGGTTACAATCCATTCCTGATCAGTCATGTTATTAAGTGTCTATTGTGGAGTACTGATAAGGTGCAAAAGATTACCTTTTAAATTACTGTCTTTTAACCTATGAATACAGTTAACATCTGAGGACTTCTTCACTTTCTGTGAGAATGACAAAGCCTGCCAATGAAATGATTGGTATTTTGAGCTAAACTCTGCAGAATTAATGCTTTCAATTTAATGAGTCTTTGAGTCAGTTCTTGTAGTGTGGTTCAAGCTGAAGCAGGATGCTATTGTTCTCCTGGAAGCTTTTCTGTTTCCTCTTTTTCTATGAAAATGCTGATGACCAGAGTTTGCATTTTTGGCCATTTCCCACTCAAGTTCTGATATTGCAGCAGAATGTTCCATGTTGCTAATGAAGTCAGCAGAGTAGCACTCGGCCTCCTCTGAACTACAGAAAAATAAGTTTTAAGGCTATGTAAGTAGTCATCTGCTTCTTAATGACACTTTTCAAGCTCACATCCAATATAATATATTTGTTTTATTTCAATTACAAAAAAGATATAGAAACTAAAGCTGTTCATCCTTCATAAGGAAATTAAGGTTGATTCTTATTTAAGAATGGTGCAAGCATATGTAAGTAAAGGTTGTGTTGTGCTATATACAAAAAAGAGTTCTGGATTTTGGCACTTTAATTATAAAGATGAGTGAATAAAAGTGATTTTATGGTTCAAAGGGGTTTTTTTAAATTAAAATCTTGATTTTAATCTTAGTTTGGCCACAGGTCATTCCTACCTGCCCATTCACATGAACTGAAAACTGACAGTCTGACCAGGTGAATGTAAGCATTACTGTTTCAAAAATTAAACATTTCAGAATCCTATATCTGCTTAGGTAAATTTTAACATATAAGATAAAAAATAAATTAGCTACCTGTGAGTCTCAAGTTTGGAAACTCTAGTGGCTGGGATGTGGTGCAGAATATCACCGGATCCGGTGGAAAGGAAAATCAGAAACCTCTGAGACCTTGCCTTGGAGAATGCAATAGAAAATTGGCCCACAATGGCTGAAAACAAGAATATCTAGTTCAAAGAAAAAAAAAAATCATTATAAGAGTATTTGCTTATTTTTTTAAACTTAAGTATATCACATAAATATACTTAGTAATGACATTACAATTACAATTACAATTCTTAAAACACAATGCCTACCTGCCCCATCACCCAATAAAAGCAGAAAGCATAGAAAAATGGTAAAAGATATTTGGTATGTTTGTGTTTCCTGCAATGACTACACAGTAAAAAAAATTATTTCAATAAGCTTTACTAAAATATATAGGGAGACAGGGTGTATCTATGTTCATCTATGTTGTGCATTGACCCCAGCCAGCTGTAGGTGCCCACAGAGCCAATTGTTCCTCCCTACCCCATGTTTCCAAGAGGACAGTGGGCATGATAGGAAGGGCAAAAGGGAGAAAACCTGTGGATTGAGATAAAGACAATTTAAACAAGTGACAGAAAGGGTGGAAAAACCTCAGTTAATGCAAATTCAGCCACTCACCATGCCCCACAAATGGAGCAATGCCCTGCCAGTCTCTGAGCAATAACCAGCTTGGAAATACTCCTCCTTTCTTCCTCTACACAAATTTTCATTATTGTCCATGCTGTTTCATGGTACAGAGTATCCCAAATCAGATTTGGCCAAATCAGATAAGCTGTCCCAGCTGTGCCCCCTTCCAACCTCTTGCTTATCTCAGCCTACTTTCTTATGAAAATTTCCACATGTGTAAATCTGATATTTTGGAGCTGTTATTACATCTATTTTTCTCTCTTTCTTAAGCTAAATGCAATTTATTTAAAACATGCTGGATTTTTGTCTTTCAAGTATGAGAGCAGAGATGTGGCAATATGGTATGAAAGGGTGGATTGAAATCTGCTTGCACTAGGTTATCTTTGCAATTTAATCTTTTGTCTTGGTCAGTTGTATAATTTTTTCTGTTTGCAGAAAACACATTTTGACCTTTTATATCTGTCAACAATTTTTTTTAGCTTTTTGAGTGATGAGTTCTGAAGGACGTTTTTGTTTTCTGTCTCTTGAAGCCTCCACAAAAATATCCAATCTGTTGCCTAAGATTTTTATTCTTGTGACTATTTAAAGAAATATGTTCTTGTTCTTTTTAAAAGATATATTTTAAAACTATTTATGCACATTTCTACATTATGCATACTTATTATTGCAAAACTTTAATGATAATTCTTTTTTATCAACATGATATTGAATTTCCATTAACCATGTAAATGCTCAGATAGCAGAACATCATACTGCATCTCAGTACCCTGAAACCATGGACAGAGCAAACTCAGAGCTGGTCATGTGTGCTCATGGTGCAGATCTGTAACAATTCTAAGTATAGAAGAGAAATTAATCCAAACATCAATGTATTATATCTGTTATAAAATAACTTCTGTTGGTTAGGACACTGGAGATATAGCTAGCATCCCTAAAATTCATGGTTAACTCTTACACTGGATATTTGAACTGTGGATGCTGCTTACATGTCTGTGCTTTCGAAGATGACGATGACATGGTTTCCTGGGGTGTTCTGGCTATACTCTGTACTCCATCTGTGTGTGGTGTGTGTTGAGAAGAGCACTGGGAAGTGAATTCTCTTCAGCAGTGTGATGTTTTGTGGACATAAAACACATTATAAACCAGCATATTATGCCAGCCTGGCTTAGTTTTTAGGTTACAGTGCTGTCTTTTTATAAAGAAGACACTGGCCTTTATTAGTGAGCTACAGAATAAAAATCTAAATCTGCATTAGCTATTCTACTTATGGGCTGGAAATAAACATTTTGATGGTTTTGAGGTATGATGGAGATCTATGTATATGCAAAGGGAACAGCTAAATTCATTTTTTATAGAGGACAAAGCTATTGATTGAATGCTTCTCTGTTACTTGCTGTGGAGCATCAGGTCTGAGCTGCCTCTCCTGCTCTGGAGTATTACTAAGAACCAGGGATCTCTGCAGTAGGTGAAGAAATTTCTTTCCCTTTTCTTGGGAATACACTCACAGAATGCACTAACAGAGAGGACCAAAAAGCTGAAATAACAATCACCAAATGCTGATCCTAATGGAACATGAAGTTGCAGTTTAAGCCCTCTCACTGCTTCTGTACAAAATATCACTGACTGCTGAATTCAGACTCCCCACAACACTTTGCAGAGTAGTCAGTCTCTTGAATGGTTTGATTGCTTGCTGAAGGCCTTGGTACCGATACATTTTTATTGTTTTCTGAAGATGGAGCAGTTCTTCTGGCCCTATCAGGGCTCTCAGTAATTCTCATACCTGAACCAGCACTGCTACTCTGCCTCTGAGCCATCACTGTCAGGTTCTGCACTTTGCCCTAGCACTCTGAGGAGTTGCATGCTTTAGATAAGAATTGCCCAGGCATTTTTAGTAAACCTTTTTAGTAGCTGAAAGCAAAACAGCTTTGTCATCCTGATTTGCTCCTGATCACAGCTACTAGCTGGGGCAATATTTGCCCCATGGTACCAGGAAGTGCAGGAACCTGAGAAACAAATCTGTGCAAGATTTTACAAGGAATTTAAAATTATCAGGCTCAGTCTGAATGTGAATTTTATACACATGCACATTTTATTATGACAATGACTTCATTTTCTGCCATTACAGTATTTAAATTTTAATTCTATTTTGCAGCATATCCACTAATATTTGAACTGTCAATTGCATTTTAATCTGTTCTTTATGTCTTTAACTATTTGATTTTCCTCTTTTTATATTAAAGAGTGTATATTAGAGAGTATATATATATGACATGCAATTTCAGTGCTTTCTTTCTTGTTAGGAAGAACTGTAGATTGGCATGTTATTATTAGTAATGGCATGTTATTACCACGTATTCAGGCAATTTGGTGACATGATATTCAACCACAAATAGCTTTGGGAGATGCTCTGTAGGCATGCTGGTAGGCCAATAAATATATCTTGTTCTTGTTAAATGATAGTTTAAAGCATTTTGAAAGAATGTTTTCACAGTAATGAGACAAAATAAAGGATGTTTTATAAAGAAGCAGCAGAGATCACCAGCCTAAACAGATGCAGAATTAAACCAATGAACTATACCAGCTCTGCATGGCACATGGAATTGTCTTTCATAGACAAATCTCTGCCTATACTTGTTACTTACCTTTCTTGGCTGACTAGATGGTAGGGTGTTGTAACTCAATACCAGGGGTAGAAGGAATGCTTTAACCCTTCCCAAATTTTCTCATTGGCAGAAGGCCATAGGGGCCTCTTCCTCCCTCATCTCTCATGTTTACCCAAACTTCGTGTCCACATCTTATTGGCAGAGAGCCAAAAACCCCTCCCTGACCTTTCCCTAGAAAAACCATTAGCTGAGATCCTTTGCTCGCTTTGTTCCCTGAGACCAGGATGAAATAAAGCTACCCTAATAAGATAAAGACAAAGAGCCTCTTTTGTATCCTTAGTTTATCTTACATGAAACTCCTGATTAACTCTCTCAGAGTAATTCAGCTAGGAGGGAGTTAATTTAAGGGCAAGTTACAGTTGGCGGACCCAACGTGTGAGGTTCTTTTACTTACGAGCCCACAGGTAGCTTGAATTCCTTTCTAGGAATTTAATAAGCCGTTGGTTTGTTCAACTACCCCCCGTGCTAGGCAAGCTGTTTTTACAGCTCCCTTGCAGGGAGGGGGGTACGGCTGAGACCTCTGCTCTCCAGCGCCGGACAGAGCAGCCGCTCAGGCAAACCCTTCGCCGATCGCACGGGACGCCGCGCCGTCAGAGCAGGTAACGTGCCTCCTAAGCGGCGGGGGCCCACGGGGAACGGAGCGTCCCCGGGAGACGGCGGCGGGGCGGCAGCAGGGCGGGATTTATGACCAGAGCTGCCGCAGACGCTGCTGCACTCCGAGCGGAGCGGGGCTCCGCTGCACAAACCCCGCTTGGGCCGGTGCAACAGGCGGCTCCGGCGCTGCGCAGCTCTCGGGGGCTCCCCAAAAACCCGCTTGAGGCGGCAGGCGCTCTCCGGAGCTGGCACGGTCGGCGGGAAGCGGACCACGTGTTTCGGGATTTAACCAAACCGTGGAGCGCGCGTCCTCTGTCTGGCGGGTTTTTTAAACTCGAGTCAGAACAGAGCTGTTTTTATTTGTGTGATCCATACGTGGAGATATAGGATATTGTGCTAATTGCCTTTATAAGATCACAATGGGCTCAAATTTATCGGCACAACAAAAGAGTATTATATCTCAGCTTAAAGAACTGATAAATACAGAGGGGGTAGCAATTAGTAAAAGAACAATGGAACAATTTGTATCTTGGCTTTCTAAAGAAATTCCAGATTTCGAAAAACAAGATATGAATTCGGTTTCATTTTGGAACAACCTAAGGAGTTTATTAACTTCTAAAATAGAGAAAGGTAATTCTAATATAGCTTTGTTTCTCCCTATATTCTTAAATATTCGCAAGCAATTATTACAATTGGAAAATAAAAATCAGGTACAGTGCAATCCGTTTAAATCTCTACCAGATTTCTCTGTCCCTGAAAAGGATCCAAACTTTTTAATTTCTGAGCAGTCTGTCACACAACCCTCTATATACCTGTCTCTTTCGAATTTACCTCCAGAGAACTTTGATAATAGTCCAAGCAGTAACTTTCCTTTGTCTACCAGGAAAAGGGAACACGTGGCTGATGGAAGGCATGCTCCAGCTTCATCCTCCTCTAATCCTTTTTTCTCTGTACCTTTCCCCACCCCTTTCCCTATCCCTGCTCCTAACCCGTTTCTGCTCCCCTGTAATCCTACACCTATGGCTGCCTCGAGTCACCTCTTCCCGGCTCCGGTTACAGATACCAGACCCCCTGGCTACAATGGGGCCTCTGAGGAGTGGGACAGCCCAGTGACTGCAGCAGTTGGGGGAGGGGAAGCCGCCTCGGCTGATAGCAGCTGTGGGACACACGTAACTTCTGCAGAGGCTGGCTCTGCAGTTCAGAAATTAGAAGGAGATAATATACCATCAGTTGCTCCTGTAATTTATGTAGGTAGAAGAAATGGAAAGAGAGAGTATCAAGCTTTCTCTTATCAAGATAAAAAAGAAATTTGTAAAGTGCAAAGACAATTTGGTAGAAGCAGTAAGATCTTTAAAGGGATGCTGAGAGCTATTTTTACTTCAAATGAGATGGTCCTTCATGATATCAAAGATATTTTCAGGTGTTTGCTAATTCCCTCAGAATATGATTTGTGGTTTAGTATATGGAAACGTTCTTTGGGGACTCTTTTGACAGAGCTTCACCAAAGCACTGATAATTCCAAGGATTTGGACGATAACGAAAGTACTTTAAATCATTTATGTGGTGAAGGGACTTGGCATTGCCCTGAAAAACAAACTCGAGTATTATCCAAATTTGTTTTAGATAAAATTTGCAATATAGCTGAAACATCTTTTAATCAATTACCAACAGTTGAAATAACTGGGAGTTATGTTAATATAAAGCAATATGCTTCTGAGAATTTTTTGCATTTTGTAGGTAGACTTCGCTCACAGGTGGAAAGACAAGTGCATGATCCAGCAACCAGGCAGAACTGATAAAAGAGATGGCACAAAGAAATGCCAATGAAGCGTGTCGCAGAGTCATTCTAAGTCTTCCTATGTATCCTACACCAACACTAGCACAGATGATAGAAGCCTTTGCCAGTAAAGCAGAACTGTTCAGTGCACCAGAAAGGAATCCAAGGGCAGCTCCATCCAAGCCTGCAGCAGCTGAAACACCACGACCAAGGAAGCAACCAATTCCACCTGAACAGCTGCAGCATATCACCTGCTTCCAGTGTAAAAAGCAAGGACATTTGGCTAGGGAATGCCCTCTTAACCAGAAACAAAAGAAGTCCTTTAAGCCAAAAAACTGAGTTTACAGCGCGTGTCTGCTCTTAACACCGTAACGCGCAAAGATATAAATACTGCAGACACTATTGTGGCCAAAGCCTCTCTCTTAAAAACAAAGGGGGAGATGGGATGAAAGGTATGGGTATGCAAAATAATTTAAATGTCAAATCTTCTGTTAACCAGGTCTATCAGCCTTGCGGTTGTGTTAGGCTGGAGACTAATAAAGGTTTTCATTTCAGGACTACTGATTGGACAATTATTACAGTGGATCCGCCGAGCATCCAATTAGACGTGGCCATATTGCACATGGAAATAGAGAGTGAGTATTTTTTGTTGGAGACACAGCACACACACCCGTAGAAATTGAAGTAGCTCCCATGGTTATGAAAGGAAAAGTATCCTGCCTCATAATATTAGCACGTTTTTGTCAGCCATCATTCTACCTGGACAAGGGGAAAATATTAGCCCAGGCCATTCCCATACCAGTGGAAGTTACAGCAGATGGGAAATCACCTGAGGTCTACTGGGCAGAAACGGTGGGTGAGCAAAAACCTTCTTTGGCATGCAACCTAACACATGGATCAGATCACCTCCATGTGGAAGGGATGCTTGACACAGGGGCAGACGTGACAATCATACCTGAAAGGATATGGCCGTCACACTGGAACTGCAACCTGTGGCTGGAAAAATTCAGGGTATAGAAGGAATTAAATTACCAAAAATATCAAAAACCATGGTACAAATTGAAGGGCCAGATGGGAGAGTGGCGAGCGTTCGTCCATTTGTAATAGATTACAAATGTCCCTTGTGGGGGAGAGACTCCATGTCACAGTGGGGAATTAAAATGATTATTCCTAAAACTCCTCAAGGTTTTTAGAGCTGGCTGCTGTCGAGCGCCCTGCCCAGAAATTAACATGGCTAAATGACACCCCAGTCTGGGTAGCACAGTGGTCAATGAAAAAGGAAAAGTTGAAGGCACTTGAGGAACTTGTAGAGGAACAATTAGCAAAAAACCACATTGAAGAAACCACAAGCCCTTGGAATTCCCCCATCTTTGTAATTAAGAAACCAGGGAAGGACAAGTGGAGATTGTTACATGACCTCAGAGAAATAAACAAAGTGATTCAGGACATGGGGTCTCCTCAACCTGGGATGTCATCCCCAACAATGTTACCCCGAGTTTGGCAGTTGGCGGTAATAGACATCAAAGATTGTTTCTTCCAAATCCCCCTACAGCCCGAAGATGCCCAAAGGTTTGCTTTCTCAGTTCCCTCCACAAATCGAGAAGCACCAATGAAGCGGTACCCCTGGAAAGTACTTCCACAAGGCATGAAGTGCAGTCCTACCATTTGCCAGTGGTATGTAGGCTCATTACTGTCCCCTGTGTGTGCACAAAGAAGGGAGGCCATAATTTTGCACTATATCGATGATGTGCTTGTGTGTGCTCCCAATAACTTGATACTCCAACACGCACTTGACCTAGTGGTTAAAGTTTTAACCTCTGCTGGATTTCAATTGCTGGAAGACAAAGTTCAGAGGATGCCATCTTGGAAGTACCTGGGTTTGGAGATTACTGCACGGACCATAGTCCCACAGAAATTAGAGATTAATTGTAATCCCAAAACCTTGGCAGATGTCCATTCCCTGTGTGGGTCTTTAAAATGGGTAAGGCCCTGGCTAGGCCTCACTAATGAGGACCTACAACCTCTCTTTACTTTATTGAAAGGAGAGAGAGAGCTGGTTTCTCCCAGGGTGCTGACCCCAGAGGCAAAGATTGCAATTGAAAAGGTACAAAAAGCCTTGGCAGAGAGACAGGCTCACCATTATCAACCTGAGCTATCTTTCGAATTCATAGTTTTGGGAAAATTGCCACACCTGCACGGTCTAATATTCCAGTGGATTGAGGGGCAGAGAGATTCACTCTTAATCACAGAGTGGGTCTTCCTCTCCCATCAAAGATCCAAGACCATCACTCAGCCACAAGAGCTGATAGCTCAGCTGATTCAGAAGGCAAGGATGAGGCTGCGTGAACTGGCAGGTTGTGACTTCGCATGCATTCACCTTCGGATCAAACTTTCTGAGGAGGGAAGGAATTCTTCTGAAAGGCTAACCAAGGAGATGTTTGAGCATTTGCTCCAGAGCAATGCCAGCCTCCAAATATCTCTAGACAGCCACAGTGGACAAATATCAGTCCATGGCCCAGCTCATAAGTTGTTTAATGAGGAATTCCACCTCATTCCTCCTGAGAAGAGGAGTTGGAGACCCCTCAAGGCACTCACAGTGTTCACAGATGCATCAGGGGCCTCTCATAAGTCGGTGATGACTTGGAGAAACCCACAGACTCAGCATTGGGAAGCTGATGAGTTTGTGGAGGGCTGAGCTGGCTGCAGTTGTGAGAGCCTTTGAGAAGTTCTCAGAGCCATTTAACTTGGTAACTGGCTCAGCTTATGGGTAGTGTCTAGAGTGGAGCAGGCAGTGCTAAAAGACATCGATAATGAGCATCTCTTTAGACTGCTCTCAAAGCTAATCTATTTGGTTTTGCATAGAGAACATCCCTTCTATGTGATGCATGTGAGGTCACACACCGATTTGCCAGGCGAGATCGCAGAAGGGAATCGTAAGGCAGACTCCCTTGCAGCTCCAGCTGAGAAAGCACACCTACCTGACATCTTCCAACAGGCAAAGCTGAGCCACCAGCAATACCACCAGAATGCTCCAGATCTGGTCCATCAGTTCCAGCTAACACGGAGTCAGGCTCAAGCTATTGTGGCCACCTGTCCCAGCTGCCAGCTCCAGACCACGCCATCACTGGGTATGGAGATTAATCCCCGAGGCCTTGACAGCTGTGAAGTGTGGCAAACAGATATCACACACATTCCTAGCTTTGGACGCTTCAAATATGTGCACGTAAGCATTGACACATATTCAGGTGCAGTTTATGCCTCTGCCCATGCAGGAGAAAGGACTGTGCATGCCAAACAACATCTAGTGCAAGCTTTTTTAGTATTGGGGATCCCTAGGGAAATCAAAACAGATCATGGTCCAGCGTACACATCCATGGAGTTCCTGGAATTTGTCCAGCGGTGGGGAGTGGAACATAAAACTGGCATCCCCCACTCTCCCACAGGCCAACCTGTGATTGAGCGTACACACCAGACGCTCAAACAGGTTCTAGCTAGACAGAGCAGTTCAACTGTGTGGATGTCTCCACAGCAAAAGCTGTGCAAAGCCCTGTTCACTATCAATATCTTGAATTGCTCATTTAAGAATATGAGTCCTCCTATGGTACGTTATTTTAACAGCAGTAAGCAATTCAAGTTGTCTCAACATCCACCAGTTTTGATTAGGGACCCAGAAACATGGGAAACCAAAGGTCCCTATGAGCTGGTAACCTGGGGTCATGGTTATGCGTGCATATCCACTCCCTCAGGCCCTCAGTGGCTTCCCCAGAAGTGGATCAAACTGTTTGTTCCAAAGAATCCAGCTCCAGCAGAAGGAGATGAGAAGCAAGTAACCATTGCTTCGAAAAGAAGACGCTGCCAGAAGGAGCAGAAAAAGTTTTTATAAAGGACTACTTTCCGGCAGACAGAGACTCATAACATGTTTTAAAATGTTTGTTTTTCCTTTTAGAGAAAACCTATCTTCCACTCAACCCCGTGATGAACCCCTGCCAAGTTGTCTTCTTGTTAACACTGAACAGTTTGGCAGCGGCATGGATCATCCCTCAGCCACATCAAAACCTCTGGGTGACCCTGGCACGAACACTCCAACAGGAAAACATCTGCCTGTCCACTGCAACAGCAAAAGATCCTGTGTCC
The DNA here is from genome assembly GCA_034336665.1 of Luscinia megarhynchos. NCBI lineage: Eukaryota > Metazoa > Chordata > Aves > Passeriformes > Muscicapidae > Luscinia > Luscinia megarhynchos. Next base: position 21,705,039 of record CM067566.1, on the reverse strand, counting down.
ACCTGCCTGGTAGGAGTCCCATTGAAGGCTGAAGAATATTCAGGCAGCTTTGACATACAAATGTCCAAAGAAGCGTCTGAGTCATTCACCATTTCACCTAGGCAGCCAGCAGAGATGAGAAGAAATCCCTTAAAGGAGCTGCTGCCAAATTTGCCCAAAGCAGCCCAGGAACCCCAAGAATTAGAGCTGTTGGGTTCCTACCCTGCACCATGTTGTGTTCATTTTAGTATTTTCCCAAAACCTACTGACACTAACGGGTTTCATCTTATAAGACGATTTCATAGGGAATTCATGGCCAGAAATTGGTGTAACATTCTAAACCATACTTCAGCCAATGATCCAACATATTCCAGTCCCAAAAGTCTCCCTAATGGATTGTTTTTAAATTGTGGGGATTGGGCATGGGCAGGAATTCCTTCTCCGCTTCTAGGAGGGCCATGTACCATAGGGCGGTTGTCCTTGTTAGCACCCAACGAAACTTTAATTAATGATTGGACTCACCAAAACAAATCAGCTGACAAAATACAAAAGAGAAGCATTGACAATTTGGACCCAACTTGTAATGCAGAAATTTTCCATTGGGCCAAATCAAAAAGAATAGCTGTGTCTGTGTTCCTTCCGTGGGTCGCAGCAGCTAAAGCTCCGGGTGAATTAGGTCACCTGGAGTGTTGGGTTGTTAAACAGGCAAACTTAACCTCAACTGCCATCAGCTCCCTCCTGGAGGATGAGGAAATTACCAGGCAGGCCACACTCCAAAATCGTGCTGCTATAGATTTTCTTCTGCTATTGCAGGGACATGGATGTCAGGAATTTGAAGGACTTTGCCGTATGAACTTGACCTCAAAAGCTCCCAACGTCCACGCTGTTCTTCAAAATATGAACAACCTAATCTGACAAGTGAAGCAAGAATCAGAAGATTGGTTCAATGAGCTGTTCAAAGGCTAGGGGTTCTCCAGGTGATGGACTTCTGTAGTTAAAACAATTATGTTATTCTTTGTTATTCTTTTCCTTGTAATAATGACATTTGGAATCTTACGTTATTTAATTTTCAAGGCCATTAATGGTATCATTCCTTCTACCTCTGTAGTCAATCACATAGAAATGAAAAACATGAAACAATCTAATTCGCCCACCGATTACCAATGGTGGGCAAAATCACAATTCGAATAAAATCAATCTAATATCTTTCCCTCATTTCCAAAACAAAAAACGGGGAGATGTTGTAATCCAATACTTAGAGGGTATAAGGAATGTCTACCCAAAATTTCTGTCTCATTGGCAAAGGCCAATTCTCCCTGACCTTTTCCTAGAAAAACCGTTAGCTGAGATCCTTTGCTGTCTTTGTTCCCTGAGACCAGGATGAAATAAAGCTACCCTAAGAAGATAAAGACAAAGAGCCTCTTTTGTATCCTTAGTTTATCTTACATGTAACTCTGATTAACTCTCTCAGAGTAATTCAGCTAGGAGGGAGTTAATTTAAGGGCAAGTTACAGTAGGGAAATGGCTATTTCATGTGACCAGATTTTTCTGCCTAGAAACTGTGAGATTATGATTGAGAAATGTCAGCCAGTGAAACCCACATTGATCTGTCAAGCTCACCAATCATTTTGATCTTCTTGCTGATTAACCTCAGTGTCGTGCTTTAGCAATTTTTTGTTTCAACCATCCACAGGGATTCTTTCCTACCTTTCATTAATTTGGAGGGCCAACCATAAGGGTCTTGATGGTGTGTGATCCCCAGGATACTCCTCTGTAGATTTTGTGTTTTGTGATAGAGGGGAAGTGCTGGGATCCAAGTGTAGATCTGTGGAAGGGAAATGGACATGGTCCTTGGCTTCCCCCTCCATTCTCTCCCTCACTTGTGAAATGTGCAGCTTCATTCCCTGTTCTGTGACACACATCTCCCTAGGCTGGGTGTGATCCTGCTGCAGCCCACTGCAGTGTGCCTTTTGGTCACCCTGACACACACTAGCAGTGATGAAGATCACTCTACTTCCTTTCTGCTGCTATTTTCTTCTTGAGGTTGGTAACCCTGCTTCACTATTCGAGTAATGTGAATTAATATGTAGTTTTTTCATACATCCTTCCACATCAAATAATTTGCAAATTTTAAGTTCTGTTTTGCTATGAAGGAAAAAAAGGGGGGTGGGTATAAAACAGGGCAGGAATATTGATCCACTTAACAGTTAAAAACATACAAGATTGAGAATTAAGTACAGCTCCACTTCTCCTATGCCCTCAGAGAAAAAGAAATAAAAAGCAGTTAGTATATTATATTTATATAATATATGATCTCTAAGTGCAGTGTAAAAATGAGGTTAGGACTTAATCTGCATTGTGGATGAATCTTTTGAATTTGTATCTTAGCCTGAATATTGTGATGACTTCATTCTACAATAATGTACTGCTTCTGTATAACATTTCATTAGGTTTTTTTAAAGAAACTGAGAGACAAGTCCATATTAGATTTCAGAAATTGAATTTGGGTGAACACAGATTTTTGGAAAGCTGTGTATTTAATACAATTTTCAGACTGCCTGTTTGACTGTGAGCCAGTGACGTGTCTGTGCACAGTAAACAGAAAGTTGAACAGGACTCTGTTGCCAAATCATTTGATTCACCTTCATAGTCTAAGAAGAGACACATGCAAATTGTTAAGATCAAAAAAATAAATACACAAATTTTGGAAAATAACAGAAGAAAATTTACCAGTATTTTTTAGTCTAATTAAATAAGATTCATTAAAATGTCATTGGAAAAGCTATTAAATCTTAGAATCATAGAATGGTTTGGTTTGTAAAGCTCATCTTTTTTCTACCCTCCTGCCATGGGCAGGAACACCTCCCACTAGACCAGGTTGCTCAGAGCTCCATCCAAACTGGGCTTAAACAGTTCCAAAGTTGGGGTATCATGAACTTCTTTGGGCAACCCATTCCAGTGTAAAATGATGCACTGTTTTTCCTGCTAGGCCTAAGTTTTATGATTTCTTCTCTAGTCTGCTTTAAAAATAGCGTATGGGGTCATAGAAAAGAATATGGAGAGTTAGAAGGAGAAATATTTCTATGGAATTATATGATACATAACACACTCAGATAGTCAAGTCCATGACCCATAGATGTTACTTTCATTTAGAGAAGAAAAACCAAAATGGATCAATTATTTGCTATAAGTATTTACTATTAATTTCTTAGGAATTTTGAATGCAAACTCTGTTAGTATTTGATCCTGTGTAGCTAGAGATGGTTTACTGCTGTGCCCTCATTTGTCTCATCTTCCTTCCACTCCTTTGTTCTTGACTAACTTTTTCTCTTTTCCTTTCCAGGTTCACTAGCTGGTCTTTTTGTAACCCTTGCTCTTTAATGCCTGCAACTCTTAATCCTTCTACCATCTCACCTTTTACAGACAGACTCCTCTTGTGACAGCCTGAAGGGGACTGTGTGTGCACCATGACAGGACCTACAGAAGGTCTGTCCTTTCCCTGATATCCAGTAGTGGAGTTCAGCCCTTGACATCAGTAGAGAGAGACGAGGCAGGCTATTGACAAGGGCATCTTAGGTCCCCACAAGCCTGGGCTGGAAAACTCTTAAAATGAAAAGATCATATACTAGACATCTCCAGAGCAGCTGGAACCTACACTCTAGGAACAAAATTGGAGATCTCTTAATTTTAAAAAATGTGTCCTGTGCACATTTAAGTGTACATCTTCTTATAGCTTGCCTGTAAGTTGCTGATGTCTTAAAAAGAGAAATAAAATCACAAATATTTCTCCTTACCCTACTTGAAAAATGTCTGACTTTTTTTCCCCCTTTATAGAAGGCTGAAATGCTCATAGTAAAGAAGATAGAAGCTTTTTTAAATAAGAGTCTAATTTTAATGGTTTTTGAATGTAAGAAGGCTTGTAACATTATATTGTATTTTGACTCCTTGTATGATAGTCACCAGGATAGAAGAAAGAGGCCCAATGAAGGTATGGATACAGACTCAAAAGGAGGGTTCAAAGTGGAATGTTTCACTCTGTAAAGTAAAAAGTTGCTAGAAGTATAGGAACCTGCAAACCTAGCCTCAGAGTGGAAGGAGTCAGGCACTGTGGTGCAAGTGCTCTAACTGAAGGACAACATATAAACTGAACATTTTTTGTGCTGCTCTACACTGTTCTTCTCTCTTGCAGCCTCCTTTATCTGGCATATTATCTTCTGAATTTCTTTGAAGATTTTTAATGCTTGCTTTAATTTATCTGTCTTTCTTGCTGGTTTTCTCCTCTCTGCACTTCCTGTCCTCCCCTGCCCTTGCCTCTCACTCTCTTCCAGGATGTATCAAATTTGGCACTGGACCAGTTAGTCTGCTCAAAGGAGAAGGGCTATTTCTGAAAACTCATTTGCTGTGAAGGGTGGAGTTTGCCAAAGTCCCTATTCAGTTTAAGGGACAAATAGTTGGCTTTCTGCCTGTCCTAAATGCATATTCAAGCAATTGTCCTAAACAAAGCCAGGATAATGAGAAATTTCATAATGAGCTGAAAGCTGTATATTTCCTCTTTTTATTATGCCCTAAATAGTCCAATGATCTCAAGTTATAATTTAGTTAGCAATATGAAGTTTAAGTAAGATGATTATGAGGGTAGTGTTTGATGTAAGAGACTTTTTACAACCCTTTAAAAATTAAAAAGGGAAATTATTCTCTTTCTCCTTAAGCATTCTCTTTGCCTCAGTGCATGAATGAATTAGTGACAAATAAATAATCATTGAGTTTTCCTTGAATGGAATTCTCTGCATGTCTCCAGGCATCATCATGAATTGCACTACCACAACCTTAAGTTACCCACTCTGAATAATAGAAGCAGGCAAACAAAATGCTATCACTGCATGTAAGACAAAAACCCCCAAACTAACCCTTACTGATAATGATTACAAGTGACAGTTACTTTCATGCAATCCATAAGCTGGGGTTTGAATTTGCAGTAGTGCCACATCTCATTATACAAAGTGTTTGTGGCAAGAGAGAGGAAAACAAACAAAAAATAACATTCATGTATCATTGAGGAACACTCAGTTAAATAGGAACTTTCAAATCCAGGAGTCTGCTGTGCCAAAGACCACAATTATTAAGTGTCTAATATAAATCAGATTTATATGAAAATTGTACTCAAGTTAAAAAATAGCATGCACTTTTATTTTTCATAGCTTAAGAACTATCAGAAGAAATATTGGGTTAAGAAAGATTAAACTGTATAGTGTCTCAAATAACCAAAGAGAAGAGATCACTTCCTCAGAAAAATGAATGAATGAAAGCCTATTTTGCAGTCTGAAACCCAGAATCTAACAGGCACAGTCAAAATTCAAATATCTTTCAATGAAAATTTTTAGATAATACCTTTTCTGCCTTTTGATAATAGTGGAGTCTCCAGTAATGTGGTTTAGCATGCTCAAAGCTAGTTCTGAAATCAGTTTTCCTCCTATGTGTTCTAGCCAGTACATGGGCTTGGTTTTGCTGTTTCCATTTGGCCTCTAAACACACTTAACAACTGGAATTTCTCCAGTCTGATTTCAGGAGAACCATTCCACCTGTTGGCCTTGCCTGATATGCTGCACTTGTGAATTCAGTCATTCTGTCAGATTTCAGCCTGGACCTTCTGTCTGTATTATCTAGGAAAAGGTCTTTTGTCCTTTAGATGATCAGGCTGAAGATCAATCTTCTTGATGAAGTGAAAATGCCTGGTTATTTGTCTTCTCAAAGAAACAAGAAAATGATGGATGGGTTATAGATGGAATATGGAAATCCAAGGTTTTGCATAATGCCCTTTGTCAGGGATTTTTACTTCTCTGCATCCATATCAAATATATTTTTTAGAACAGAAGTAGAAGTGTTTCTTAGCAGAAAGAATCGTGCTATATTCATGTACTTTTTGTTCCATGCATCAGTTAAAAATACACTTTCATCTGCTACAGACAGCTTAGGGAATTTTGAAATGTGCCCATGCAATGACATTTCTCATCATATTGAGTATTCCAAGACCCAACTTTTATCCAAAAGTGTTTATCTGAAGAGGAAGAAAGTAGGCTTTGATGTCCACCTTATTTCTAAAACTATTTTTGGTATCACCTCAGGTAATCATCAGCAGGAAATTTTAGCATAGTATTTTATTGATTTGTCTGGTTAGGCTGTTTACAAAAAGTAAGGAAAAAATACCAGTCTCACCATTTGCAAATATTTCAATTACTCATCTCCTAGTGTGTGGTAATGTTTGTCTGAGGTTTTGTGTTTATCCTACAACACCATAAGGGAGACATGCACTAGAACTTGCCTTATGATTCTTGGAGTTCTTTTGTTCTGTAAGTGTCTATTTGAAATGAATCTGTGAAGAAAATTATTACTACTTTGAAAAAATGCACATTTATAATCCTCCATGTACACTTGTCAAATGCCAGAAATATCTCAAACTCTTGATATTAATAATAGTCTGGTCTGCTTCATAACTCTCTATTGTAGAAAAAATTAATAATTCTCAATATAAAGAAAGTGTTGCAGTTAGGCTTTAGGGCTTCTCTGATTGGTCACCACCCATGAAAAATAATGTGCTAGAAATAGATTTGGAATTATTTTATCTATTTTTTAATTTGTTGCATAGAACTGAATGAAGACATATGATACCTTTACCACATATTTAGAAAACTGTTCTGCTGAAGTGGACAGGGAGCATGGTAATGCATTTTTTTTCTCCTGAGTAAATCTGCGTAATTTTGATGCATTTTAAAATGGTGGGGATGAATATTCTAAATAGCACAAAGAATAGATTTTCATTGAAATTCAGTGTATATTAATATGACCAAATAATTAGAGGGGGTCCTCAATAAAACCAGGCCATATCCGTTTCAGAGGTTCAACACACAATTATTCTTTCTGATAATATACTGTGTATGTTTGCAAATCAAGTGCATATCTATGTTTTTCCTTGGAAAACATGAGCCAATATGCAAAAAAGGTGCAAAACTATGCAATAACCTTGCATACATTATGTAGGAAATGCTGAAAATTTGTGGAATCCCACAATGACAGTTGTGTGTGTTTTTCAAAGACAATGCATTTATGCAGAAATGAAAAATAAATTTCACAAAATATGAGTGGAGATTATTCCCTTTATAGTTTCCAATTAGTTGTGTCACCTCATGTGCATGATGTGAACCAGCTACTGTGACCAAGAATTATCAACAGGAGCTGTCACAGTGGGATTGAGAACAAATTAAAGACTATTCTCTTTAAGTTACAGCTTTTTAATGCTCAGATGTCCCTTCAGTTACCCATCAAGATTGCAAGTGTAAATAATTGTATCCAATAACATCATTCAGAAGTTATATGTTTTTTCTGTTAAAACTATTTTTTCCATCTTCAGTGAGATGATAATACCTAAAGATATATGAAAGAACTTGGTTGTCACTTATTTGTTTCAATAGGTTTTTTAACTCTAGTTTGGCTGTAAACTGCAAATGTTTTAACTACAAATGTAGTTTCTGTTCCCACACAACCTTTCCAATTTTTTATTCCTTAAGAAGATATTGCAAAATTTTATTGAGGTAAGTATAGTTTATGTACTGGTTGCAATTTTTGAGGATAGTATTAGTTAGGCAATTTTGCATTTTGTGTAATTTTGTATTTTTAATTTGTGAGCTTCTGATTACCAGTGGAAAAATTTGGGTTAAGTAAAAAATTTAAAATTTTAAGTTTCATTGAAAAATATATTTGACTTGAATGTAAATTTTAAAAGCTTTTAACATTTATAAGCTAATGTTTACATGTTAATATAAAGGTATATTCTGTACTGGTATTCAAGGTTTTAAAATGTTTTTCTGACAAGTTCTTGCATTCAATTCTAGCAGTATATTTTGAAATAATAGATTTTGACAGATGAAGGCTAAGGTAATTCAAGCTTTTCTCAGTTAATGACAATGTAATGCTTCAATTTAAGCATATGCTTAATTTGTTCTGGGGAAAACAGATATTTAGTTTCAAAGTAAAAGTGCTTTATTAGCATTGAAATTGAACTAGTTAATGGTCTAAGCATACTCTTGAAGGGTCTGAACACAAAATTGATATTCATTTATAATGTCATTTTATTTGTCTGCAAATGGCTTCATTTTGTTTTTGAATAGTTCAGCTATCCCAAGTTGTTTCCTGAATCACCTTGCCAATCAATCCACGACTCAAATTATATGTAAAAACCTGTTGTTTTTATCCAGTGCCTGAAAGCCTAGCTTGTGGGATAGATTCACCAGTCATGGAATGGGTTTGTCTCTTCTCACCGGGAGAATTCCTTACACCAAAGTTTCCTAACGTTCTAAGTCTATTTGTTGGATGTTCATGGCAAATGAATGCAAAGTGGATGACAATGTCCTTGTGATTTTTTTTTTTTTTTTTTTAATGACAAGGGAAATATGTTGGGGAAATCCTGTAGTTGTGGATGCTTATGAACCTACATTGCAATATTCTTGGCATAAATATCTCGTACAGTGATTTCCTGCCATGCTGAGTCAGCAGTATGGCACTCATCTCTTTTTCCTGTCCTCGTCAGAAACAAGGTGCATGAGCCCAGTCAACCTGACTGGAGTATTTTCCTTTTGGGACAAATGCCTGTGAAGCAGAGTAAGTTCTTCCCTCTCCCACCTGCTCTTGGAGAGGAGTGTCTGTCCTTGGTGAGCAGTGGAGAGCAGGGAGCTGGAGTTGGGAAATCCAAGACATTGGACATGCACCTTCCTCCCCAGATCCCACCTACAACTTGTTGCTTGTGCCAACAGAAGTTTCTACTGCCTTCTACCATTTAGGGATGCAAAAGAATTGCAAAGTAACTCTTAACAAAGGGGGATGGAGAAAAATATCCATGTACCCCATTTTTTTTGGAAGTGAAAATCTTTGTGACCAGCTCCAAATCACAGTTGTTACTCATATTTTGAAATTGTTTTACAAAGATTTTCCTCACTGAAGACTTGGTGTGGCTAGCTCTGGCTAGCTGGGCCATATACACCATGACCTATGTGCTATTGTACATAGGTTTTAAGCTAAACTAATAATACAGCTTCAATATTTAAAGCATCATATTCTGAAGATGAAGAGAGGAAGAATACTTGGAATAAGTTTATTTTGTTCCATATATGAGTGGGACATTGTGAGACCTGGGGGAGACTTCTCTTTTGTTGGCCTGGGGTTTAAATTTCTTATTAAATAATGGAAAATAAAAAGTAACTAGCATGAAGTAAATGCATATTTTCATTAAACAAATTAGAAAGGAATCTGATAAAGATGCACTGAAAATTTGCAAAGTTTTGCTATCAAATTTTGTTCAAGCCAATGCATAATAGAAAAGATTTATACTTCTTGTATCCACATCAAAATTTAAATTTCAAATAAGAAGATTTAGAGTTTTTCTAGTATATAGTTTGGTGAGTTTTTTTATTCTGTTTTGTTTTTAAAATTTATTTAAATGACACATTTTTCTGTCATTTTATCAGTCTCCAGAGGAATACCATCCTGAATAAAAATTCATTAGTTATTTCTAATTCCAAAATTTCTTTAAAATTCTTTCTGTATAGAAAAATGACTGAACCAATTTGCAAATAAAATTTCCCTATAGTGGTTTATCCTGATGCTTCAATATTTTTAAGTCAATGATATTTTTTTAACTGTTGACTGTTAATGTGTTTATGGCTTAATACAATTTTAAGCAGAAATAATAACGAAATAAAAGTTAGAGAATTCTGAATAATATTTTAATGAATGCCACAGAACTAGGAAGGCTGAAGGTCTTTCCTAAGAGTATCAGGCACACACATACAGCAGTGTGCAGCCTTTGGAAAGATAAAGACTGGAAAAAAAACGTTTAAGAGAAATCATTCTGTAGAAACTAGTCTGATGTACCTCTATAGTAAAAAGAATTTGTTGATAGGTGCCAAAGTTTCTGGAAGTGCCAGTTAGTTTCTGGAAAATCCTGGAATTTATAAATTCATATATTTATGTGAAATATGTAAGCATTGCTTTTCTTGTCTCTTCTTGTTTTCTCATACAATAATTTATCTGAAACATTTTTAGAAGGATATAACTCACAAGCTAATAACATTTGGGTGAAGGATAAGTCATGATGAAAGATGTAAAACCTGAAAACATAGTTCAAGTTGAACAGGTTTTGTGCCTAACAGAAGAATGATTTCCTGTGCAAGGAAGAAACTCAGCCACTGTATTATGTGAAATGAATGCAATTAAAGAAACGCTCCTCATTAGATCAGTCTTGGGGTAATACCTTCCTCAGAGGTGGATAACCACCTGACTTTCTGCTAAACTCTGGAAGTGCATTTCTGCCTTCCCCTTTTTAGTTCTAACATTCTTTTTGTGTTTGTCTTGTCAGAGAGAATGTTAAAAAAAGTTGTGAAATGCCAGCTTGGATTTATGTGGTCTTGTTCAACCTTTAATATCAGTTCTAGAGCTACGTTCACTGCTGAAAGATGCATTTTCAAATGCTGAGAGCATTGGGAATATCTTGGTACTTCAGGAAATTAGCACTGCTATCAGAAAAACGTTGAAAACTGAAATTCTCTATGACAGGTAATGGAAGCTTTTGTGTTATTAATAATGCAGAAACTGTGTATTTCTGCAAAGCATACAGGCACATGACTGTGTTAGAAATGCAGGTCTTATTGCAGAAATAAAACTGCCTTTTCAGACTAAAAGTCTGGACTAGAAACTCAATTTTGTGAGGATTCTTTGACTGTGGGGTGGTTTTTTTTGGGTTTTTTTTTTTTTTTGGGTTTTATTTTAAAGAAAATAAAAGGTCTTTTTAGCCTTTTTTGTAAGCACAGGTTCTACACTTGAGAGCATTACTATATCAAACTAGGAACTGATAATATCATATGTAATGAAGAAGTTCAATTTTTTTCTTGAATTATAGGTTCCTGCTGTTTTTAAATTATAAAGTGCACATGAATGGAGTGTGAAGGAAATATTTTAGAAAACTTGAAGTAATCACACTGTCATAAAAATGTCCTCAGTTTGTCAAATAGCTGAATATTGAACTGGCAAGAAGTTATGATTTGGATTTGAAATTTACTTGTCTTCTGTCATTTAGGTTCCTAATCTTCCTTCTCACCAGACTTTCTTTCTCCCTGTTCTGGAACAAGATGGTGTTAAAGAACCACAGAATGTTTGAGGGTTGGAAGGGACCTGTGGAGGTCATTTTGTCCAACCCTCCCCTCCTCAGACAGGGTCACCTCAATCTGGTAGTCCAGGACCAAGTTCAGATGTGTTATGGATTGAGTGCCAGCTTCAGGCAAGCCCTGCCTTAGCCTCAGGTTTTTGGCAGCAGCTTAAATTTAGGTGGCCTGCACCTAAATTTGTTCTAGCCTGCAAGTTCTAAGGATGGCAGATCAGGTCAGTTATAAAATGAGTTGTTTATTGAATCGACAGGAGATAGCAAAAAAAGGCCACAGAGTTACATACTACACAGTATAAACCAAAAAGAACTGCTAGTGGATGACATAAAGGAGTTCATGATATCAAGGTATATCTATTGAAGCTAGCAAAGATACAAAAGAGATATTAAGATTAAAAATTAAGAATCAACGTAACTTACTGCCAAAATGACAACAGTGCACACAAAGTCCTTTCACTAAACCTTCAGAGAAATAACTGCAGTTTTCCAGGGAATGTGCAGAAGATTTCTGGTTTTGAAGGTTTGGTGTAGTTTGTGTCTGTCAGCCAAAATTCCAGCTTATCTTTCCAGATCTCACTTCCACAGCGAGATGTTTATTGTCAGCTGGGAGTGTTAGCCCCATGGTGCCAAGTTAAATCCCTACAAGACAAGCTGTCCTGAGTTATTCCATCAGTTAGCCAGCAACAGATAAGCCCTTGTGAGGGGCGAGATGCCCTGAGTTATTTCAGCAGCTAAAAGGCAACAGGTGAGCTTTTCTGGGGCAAGATGCTCAGCTATAAAGGGCTTTTGAATATCTTCAAGGATGAAGAACTCCAAAATCTACTGAGCAGCCTGTTCCGGTGCTCAGTTGCCTGCACAGTGAGAAAGTGCTGCCTGGTGTTCAGAGAAATCTTCCTGTGTTTAATTGTGTCCATTGGCTCTGGTTCTGTCTCTGGGCATCATTATAACAAGTCTGTCTCTGCTCTTTTTGTACTCTCCCTTCTTTGCTCCATGCTAAGCAGTCACAGCTTCTGAGCCATTCCTCATAGGAGAAATGCTCTAGTCTTTCATCATTTTAGTGTTCCTTGAAAACTGCTACTGGGTAGAAGCTCAGCTGTTGACTAAGATTATTTCTACTGAACAGCTAAAATAAAGATACAAAATGGTTACACTGCAGAATTAAATACCTGAGTTACCTGCAGCACCAAAAGTAAGTTAATCATAGCCATACTGAGCTCAGCTTGGGTTGTTAACTTGCATTTCAGCTTTGCACTTTCCTTAATTCTCCCTTTAAATTTTTTTTCTTGAGATTTCCCATCTATTAGAGTTTTGTCACAATCTGCTCTCTCTCATGAGAGTGGTGGCTCATCCTTCTGCAGCTTTTCAGTATTTCTGTAACACCTATTTTTTTTAGTGTCAGCCAGCATATTTGAGGATTTTCTAGCACTAAATGTCTATTTGAGCTTTCAGATTCTGTGTATTTATCTGAACTAATCTTCTATTCCTTTGAAGTGTGTCTGTTTCTAATATTAAGTCAAATAATGAATGATTTCAGTATGATGAATTTTTGACAAAAGTATATTAATAAATTTGAACTTCGTGCTTTGTAACTGGAGGGTGGTTGAAGAAACCTCCTGCATTAACATTTCATATCTCTCCATTAGAACTTGGTCATGGTAGTAAAAAAGAAATTAGATAATGAGAACTTTGAAATGTACAGGATGATTTCTTGCTCTTCATTCTAAAGAAAGCTTCAAATACACCCCTCTTCTGCAGGGAAAAAAAAAAGTAACTAAAGTCATTCCAGGCAGTAAGGATTCCAGTTATAGTGTTCATTTGCATGCAGATAAAAAATGTGTTATGTAATTTTGTATGTCATTCAATTTCAAATTCACTCACATGTGTGTTAATAAGTCAAAGTCAGGATCTGAAGAAGCAGTGTCTATTCTGAAATGAAAATATTATATCAGAGGCTGAATGTCTTTAAAATTATGCTTTTCCTGTGTCATAATATGTTATCAAATTCCATGTCTCCTTCTAAAGTAGCTGGAAGACAAACTGGCAACTACTATAATTTCTTCATTTTTTTTCTTTAACAAGATGATACTGGTATCCAACCACAGTTTCGTGAATATTTAAATGAAACAGAAAAACAACACTCCCTGTGTTTATTACATTAGTTTACATTGATCAGAGTTTAAAAAAACATTGCAGTGTAAAAGCTGATTTCTGCAGCAAAACACTGAGGCAAACTACAAAATTGATTCATTCTATAGAATCTATGAACAATGGAAAACCAAAGTTATGAAGGCAAGGATTTGAGTTAAACACACTATAGCTCACATCACTAATGGATATCTACTTGGTGTTTTGAAAAGACTAACTTAGCAATTAGAAAGCAATTATAAACCCATTCAGGTGGAAGACAATTTAAACTGAAATAGAATGATATTAATTGGGAGCAGTTTTAGAACATTTAATTAGATGCCCCCGAAGCCCCAATTCAGTAATTGGAAGGGAAAACCATGCAGTTTAAAAAAGGAACTAGCTTATAGAGGAAATAAGCTTTAATTTTAAAAGAAATCCTAGAGAAGAGGAAGAAAAAAAGATAGAAGAGAGGGTAACTTGTTAAGAGCCTGTATTATCATAAGCTGGTAATTTCATTTAGAAGCTAATAATTGGAAAAAAAATAACAGAAAAAATAGAAAAACCCCTTAGTGACTAGTGAAGCAAAGGCTCAAATCTTCCTTTTTAAAGTATATTAGCAATCATATATATGAATTTGATTCCACTGCTCGCTGAAATTCTTGGAAATCTTTATAATAAGGATTTTGTTTTCAATAGCTAGTACTAATCTATACTTGTGGGTGGGGTGCCAGATAATCCTGTAAATCCTAATGAAGAAGGAACAGTTGCTACAGTGACTGAGAAATGACAGCTAGATACTTTTAAAATTAGGAGTGTGAGTTTTTGTATTATTTTTCATCAGAAGAACAAAAAAATTTCTATATTTTTCTATGATCTTTTTGGCTTGCTAAATTAGACTAAGTGATAACTAGTTTCCCAGTGCAAACCTTTCAAAATTCCAGAATATACCAGATAAGGACTTAAGGAGCTTCAGTGCAGCCTGACATATTTTCTGCCATTATTTTGATAATGATGGAAACCCAAATGCAATACCCAACCCAATATTTACAAGCAAGTTTTTACTTGTTTGTTTTTATGGGAGATCCTGAGAGACAGAAAGTGTAGTAGAATTTTGAAATGCTTTAGAAAAGATAGAGAGGAATTGTTAAGGCAGAAAAGGTTACATTTGGACAGATCGAATTTGAGATTATTTCTAACATATGATGTCTGAAAGGAAGAAGACGAACTAAAAAGGAAAAAAAATTACCCCTGAAGGCTATTCTTATAAGTCTAAATCTGAACTACAGAAGAGATGGTAAAAGAAAGCTGTTTTATACTGACATACATACACTACAGCTCATATAGAAATAAGATTTGTTCTGCAACTTAAAGATCGGATTTGTCTTTGTAATCCTAATGATCCTTTTATTTGTGAGCATGAGTTGGAAGAGTCTTGTATTAAAAATGCTTCCACACTCCTTTCTATCCAAATCCCAAGTCTTAGCTTTGCAAAAATGTATAATGAACTGCTGCACAGACTTGTGATCTTTGGGTAGCTTTGAAATTCACAGCCCTTTTGATTCTGATTCTACTCCAAGTTTCCTGATTTCCATTCATTGTCTGACAATGTCATGGGATGTTCCAAATTTGGTTCCAATAAATTAGTCTTCAAACTCTGTATAAAGTGTTTCCTAATGCAGTAAACTTTTTGTAAAGATTTTCCTAGACAATAATCCTATCATAGTATTAAATATAGGGGTGTGCACTGCATACTCTCCCTCAATGTTGGAGTTAAAAATTATGATTACTAAGGGGTTGGCTTCAAAAATTTTATCAGCATTTCACTGAAGAAAGCAATTTCCAATAGATCAATGTGTTTGCTTTACATACATTGTGTCTTAATATCCTCCATTACTTATCTCAAACATCAGAGTTGGTCTAATAGGACTATCCAAAATTAAGAAGATGAAAGTATTAAGAAGCAGGTATTTAAAAAACACTCATCTCTGACTAGCCAAAAATCTGCTTTGGGAAATCTATATCTTCTGGTTTCACTATTAATATAAATCTGAGAAAAATACTGTTGGTTTCAGTTTAGGGTTCTTGCATGATCTCTTTGTTTCAGGTTGCATTGTATAAAAACTGGGCAAATTAATATTGAATTGAAAGCATCTTTCTCACTCTCCCCACTAAATCAAATACTAGTGCTGATTTTCTAGACTTGCTGTGTGCAAGAATATTTGCATGCTCTTGCACATTGTATCTGTTTGCTCTGGACAGTTGTGTTGTCAACATTAAGCAGTTGTTGATGTAACACTTGGAGTGGTATCTTCGAATTAAGTAAAGAAAAAACAACTAGTATCTTCTATATTTTGTATTCCTGGTAAGGTAACAAAGGGCTGTTGGTGTTGAACTTCATCCAGGAATTTACAGTCTCCAATCTCTTTAGCTCTTAGGTAAAGTAGGTCATTGCTTAATCTCAAAAGATATTGCTGGAAATAATTGACTGTTTCCTCTTTTCCAGGCTGAGCCAGAGAGGTCTGGGAGCCTGTGGTGCCTCTCAGGCAGTAGACACATGGGTAGGCAAGTTTTAGTGCTCCTGCCAGGTGGGGCTGTGGCTGCTGCTTGCCCTCACCCACCAGCATTGCTCACCAAAGCCTTGCAGACCCCTCCTGGCTTTCTGGGCTACTTATCTTCTCAGAAATAGTCCTACTCCTCTTCCTCCTCCCTTGGATGACACCAGCTGTGGCATTAGGTGTAAGGTGCAAGGAAAAGAAAGACCCATCTTGTGTGGGGAAGGGGATGAGAAAAGGTTAAAGCTGCAAAATCGTGGTAGGGGCAGTGGTGGAATTGTTAAGACAGGAGGGTGCATAGGAAGGCAGGTAGAAAAGTGCCAGTGTAGGTCCTCTGGACTCAGTATTTACTGTACTTTTTTTTTTTTTTCTTTTTTTTTTTTTTCCTGAACCAGAGCTGTGTATTTGTCCTTGTCTTATTATGGCTGTTTGTTCTTCTATCATTTTGCAACTTGATTACTGCTATTTGTTTTTTGTATGACATTTTGAATAGTTTTCTCTGGGGAAGAGTCCTCACAATACCTCAAGTGGATTGTTTTTAAAAGCTGTACTGCTTTCAGGCTATGTCTGAATAACTCCTCCTTGACATATTTACCTTGATAAACAAGCATTTTTTGGCGTCCTGCAGAATATTTCCCAGTAGAGCAGCAAGAGCCCAGGATGTTCCCTGAAGGTTGCTTTGTTTAATGTCAACTTCTCTTCAGTTATCCACCTTTGTTTAGAAATTAATCAAGGAGCACATTTTTTATATTCTTATCTACTCCAAATCATGACTAGGTAATACCAAAACTGGGACTTTGGGCATTGTTTCCAGCTGATGAATGTAATAGCTTTAATACTAACAAGCCTATTCAAGCACCCTTCTCATAAGAAAAGTAGTCCTGATGAAAGATAGAATATTGCCTCAAATTACGTCCACTCTAAAGCAGCAGTAACTGATAACAAGCACATTAATAATATTCCAGCATCCTTTCAGGCAAAGGAAATGCAAACAGAGTTTATGAGTGTCCTAAATATTGAGTGAGATTTGCTGGTAAAGTGCTCTGTGAAGGGAGCAGATACTTTGTTTGGGTTACTCATAGATTACAGGAACCCATGGCATTTTGTGTGTGTTTTTCTTTGCTAGTTTCCCATATCTGGGGGAGGGCACATGAAGGGGCTCAGTTTGTTGGCTTCTCAAACCAAGTGCTACCTGGTTTGGGAGGGTGGAAATGGCAAAACAAATAAGAAAACACTCCTGCCCTGGAGATTTTGTATCTCCTTGTATTAGAGACAAGAGCGAGTCCTGTGCAGAGTGTGATTCATTTTACCTCATATTGGGCATGTGAAGAAAATCTCACAGGCTTCATGCACATAGAGATTATTCTCAGCAATAGAACATCTTCTTGATTTATTTATATTCTGATCTTCCAGACAGGGTCTGTTAATGGAGAAAGTCATGTAGACCAAAACACAACAGAAAAAGTATAAAAAAGAATGGGGTGATGGTGTTTTCTGGACATTCTTTTTGGTGACAGTTTTGAATTTATTTGTTCAGACTAGTTTTGTGTGGTTATTGTAATTCTGGATCTATTATATCTTGTAGGTAATAAAGCAACTCAGCCTTTACTGAGGGAGAGGTTCAGGAGTGACCAGCTGGGGCGGGAATCATGGCAAGTCAATGACAAAATATTGTCACCTCCAAGGGGAGCAACGTCCTTGGCATTCTTGTCTGAGATCTGGGAAGGCAGTATTTAGGATAAACACAGCCCTGATTTGAGAGTGTGCATGTTTGTACACTGAGTAAAGAGGTATGGTAACATCTGAATGGTATGGTAACATTCCTCAGAAATACTCTTGATCCTTTTCTACATGTCAGGGGTTCTCAAGTTTGTGTTCTGATGACATTTTTTTTCTCTAAGTAAGTAAAAGCCGCTATGGTTGGTTTATTTATTTATTTATCTGTTTTATATTTTCGTTTGTTTGTTTTGTTGTTTTGTTTTGTTTTTTTTTAATTTGGCTGGCTGATATTAGTGGGGTTTTTTAAGAGTGTATATTTCCTTGCTACAAAAACCATTTTATCTTCTCCAGATATTCTCTTTAAAGTCTTTTGAGGACATTCAGATAATTGATTAAATCATTGGAAGCAGGCTTCATTATTTTTTTATTAGTTTTGGTTTGCCTATTAGATCTTCCTTCATGCCAAAATTACTGTTCTCAGAATGATTAGAAGATTAAAATGTAAGATTTTACAGCTAATGTTTCAGGCATTCTTCACCTGCTTCTCAACCCTGACCAAAGATTGAGGAGTTGTTTCCAGTGTCTGTGCAGCCATCCAGGTATGATGACATTTAACGAGACAGAAAAGAAAACAGAGGAATCTCTGTAGACCAAAATGTGGACAGGTCCCATTTAGTGTCTTTGTCATACTTAATGGCAGGAGCAAATTCTGCCCACAGGCCCAGAGGAGTGGGGAGCTTGTCTGACTAATCCTGAATGGATGGTTTAGGAGAGAAGAAAGCTTTGGAAATCTGTGTTCAGGAAACTCTGCTGTAAATGGTCTTCTAAACTACATGTTAATTTAAATAGATCATTGTAACTTGGTATGTGTAAGACAATGTAATTGTCTTCATCTCTGTCTTCAACAATTGTACTTGCAGTGGTGTGGAAGATAAAATGCTGAGCTTTAAACATGAGAGTCCAGCACTATTATTTTGTCACATATTGTTCTGATCTTTACAACAAAATTATGAAAAGCAATTTGCTTAATAGTTGTGCACAAATAACTATTTTAGTTCTTGTTTATTGTTTCATCTGTGTACCCATCAGTGCTGATATAACAATTGTGTGTTTTGAACAGATTAATTGAGACTTGTCATCAAGGGCAGGGAGGAAATTCTGAGAAGACTACAGGCACCCCTTCCTGCCTTCATAAGTGGAGGAGACAGGGAATCTGAGTGCCTCTCTTACGTTTGTTCAGATTTTCTAAACTGCTGTCTTTCCCTGCAGTTTGGAGTGAACTTGTCATCATGTCAAATACACTAATCATGTGCAGATTAGCTGCTGCACTATGAGGTGAAGGTTTGCAGACCCAGTACACTCACTCAAGCTCAGTAGTTTTGTTGGGGAAGCACCCAGAATAAATGCTAAATGTTGGAGTTTCCACCACTGACCTGTATGAGGACAGGCTCCTGTGCTGGTCATAGAGTAATTGTATAGCAGCCAGAGTACTGTGGGGCATCCTTCTGCAATGCATTTAATTCTCCTGATGCAATGGGGTACTCAGCATAGCCCACCCTTGCACCAGGTCTGCTGCAGGACATCCCAAAACCAGCTGTGTGTAGCCTGGATTGCATTTTGACATGACACCATAGCAGCCCTCCCTCTTCTGCCTTTGCCTGTCTCATAGGCTCTGCTTTAAACACTTATATCATACTTATAATGTATATATTAACACTTGTAAAATATTGTGCCCATATTTTATAAACATCAGATGAGTCATCTCTTCAGCTGTCCTCTGAAATGATCCTTTCTGTTTCCTATATGGTTTTGACTAAGTACTTTCCAACTGTTTTTGTTTAAATCAGAATTAACCTGTATGGAGCTGAACCTAGCAGAGCAGCTTTGAAAAAGAGATTATTTAATCCAGGATGCTCTTCTTTAGCAGTCCTTTCTGTTCCTCAGACCACTGAATGCTTTCCATCAGAGGTGCACTTTGTTTTGGCTGGGTTTGGCATGCCTAACTGGGTGCCAGCCAGTTGAATTGACCCTGTGCTGGCACTGTGTGGAGCTCAGTGCCTCTGGAAGTGCCTTTGCCTTCCCCACTGTGAATTAGTGCTGGGTTACACATGACAGGTATTGCAGCCCTTTGGGAGGAGGGATGACTTTCCATGGAGCAAACTCATGGGTCTTCAGCATGGCACAGTTCATCCCTTCCTGCATAAGGCACCCAGAGCCAATGGATAGGGCTTGTTTAGTGCATTTTGAATTGAGACTGCCAATCTCAGGGCTCCCTCTTCTAGTGGAACTTGCTTTTGAATGGTGGTAGGTCACGCTATTAAAACGCTGCCGTATGAGATCCAAACATGAGAAAATTTCCTTCAGGTAATATCAGGGTAGGTAGAATTATTTTCCAATGACACTGACTACATCCAAATGAAATTTTTCTGTCTTCTACCAAAAGTGCCAAAAAGATGAATTTCAAAGGGCTATACCATAAGCTTATAGATTCAAAACTTTAAGTTCATGGGCAAAAAGAGGAGGCAGATGAACTGCAGGGAAACAAAGGTGTTCTCTATTGTTACCTGTCTGAAAGCTGTTTGTAGCATGTTTCTTGACATATGTTTAGCATACAAGTGAATTATTCTGCCCTTGGTTTGGCATAATGGACATTTTGAAATTAGATGTTGTTGTTGCAGCAAAAGAATGGTCTATGTTTCAGCCTCATTCAAAATCACTGAAGAGAACAGCATCATCAGAGCAAACAAAAGCAGTTTCATATTTAATTTATAAGCCTTAAATAACTTTTCCATTTCATAGGAAACCACCTGTGGACTTCCAAGGTCCTTGCTCGATAGATTTTGATATTCAAAACACTTCCTATGTGATAAAATTGCCTGAAAAATTAATTTAGTAATAAAAAATTATCTTGATGTTGCTTTCTTTTTACAATTTCTTCCAAGTGCTGATTCATTTGCTGAACTGTAAGCTTGAAAGCTTATACTTATGTATTTTATTAGCTTGAAAAGCTATTATGGATTTCTTGCACCCCACTAGGAAAGTTGGTGTTGCTGCTGGTTTGATATGTGAACACTTATGCCCTTTGAAGGCTGGACCAAAATTTTTCTCAGAAGAATAGATACACATTTTTAAAGTACTCCCTTAAGCTTTTTCATTTTTTTTTGATTTACTACTTGCTGCTTCCTGGAAATGACAGCTTGAAGGGAATATATGTGAATTCCAGCCCATGTCAGTACAGTCTAAAAGTCTTGTTGTGTGCTAGTACAAAATGTAAATGCACTTTATGAATAATAAACTTTACTTATTAGTGCCAGCAGGACAAATGTAAAATTGAAAGCAAGTAAAATAATTACTTGCATATAAGGCTGTGGGAGTCTACTGCCTTCACCTCAAGATCAACCTGAGAAGGCTAGTTAAGGAGCAATTAAGGAAAATTATGTTCTCCAGTATGATTTCTGGGATTGCTGTTTTCTGTAGCTGTGTAGTAACAAACCTTGAGAGAATTCCAACAGAGCAGAGAAACAAAATGTGATCCAATTTGTTCTCAACAATTCTCACTTCTTTCATAGCAATATATTACATAGTGAGAAAACTTGGTGTTATGGGGTTTCATAACATTTTGACTGGAAGACTTTAAACTGGTTTTACAATATTCATGATGAGATTTTAATGTGAGATATTGAAAAGATGTTTGATGTCTGTGAAATAAAGGAGGCAGCTACTCTTGGAGGTGAACTACTGCACTAATTCCATGACAACTGATAAGTGCTAGCAGTATCAAAGAAATTCTTCTGGGAATTATGTCAGTCTCTTGGACATTGTCAAAGACAGTATTAATAAATACCCAAAGGCATTATGCTATACAGGCATAAATGAGACCACATAGTCCCAAAATTACATTAAATGGTACAAACTAATAATGAAAAATTTCTTAAATTATGAATTTTTTGCCTGTCTGAACCATTCCAGAAGAATATGAGAATCTGGTTAGTAATGTATAAAATCAGTGTATTCCAAGATACTAAATTTCTCTGAAGACACAGTACTTCACTGAAAACTGTTCATTGTCTAAACTGCAGTTAGTTTTCTAGGACTCCATTCTTTACCTTACATTATCTAAAGTGCAATGGAATCAGATTCTCAACTTGCAAAACCACTGTATTTTTGATGCTAAACAGTTGAGTGAAAAATCTCACCCAAGAGAACATGATCAAAATTAAATGCTTGTGATGATATCCCTTTGATGTTTAAATCTATATAATAAGCATGATGGTGAAAAAACCTCAACTTTTCTTGAGCCTTGAGTTTGTTTTCAGTTCATGAAAATATAAGTTGAAAAGTGGCTGCAGATCTATCAAAACTTTATCAAGAAAAGTGTCCTTCAGTTAAATACTGTTTGGACCAAAAAAAAAAAAAAAGTGGCAGTAGAACTTTGGAAGGAAGGGAGAGAGAGTTCACCAGCAGTAAGGTTGAAATAGATCTACAGATAGGAGATTAATTTTTCATTATTATGGTTTTGAGGAATGTCTAAGCACCTAAGGCTGGAGGTTAGGATGTGTCATTTCCCCCACTGTCAGTGAAGAGGGAGAGCTCCTTGAGGCTGCAAGTTGGAGCTGCAGCTGGACTGACAGCTCCAGTGTGCTCTAGGGGAGCCCCACCAGCTCCCACTGACAGCAAAGAAGGGGTTTGGAGATGGAGTTGGTCAATTAATAGCCCAAAATGAACCCTGGGAAGGTGGATACCTTTCTCCTCGTCTCAGCTGTGTTGTATTCTATTTACTCGAGGCTTTTTGAGCCACAGCAGGTGATTCAGTCAGCCATTGGCCTTTCTCAGTGGGCAGTTTGCATGAGATGGTTGGATTGGGAGGAGCTCATGTGTCAGGAGCTGGGCAGTGTACCTGCTGATTCAGCAAGAGCTCCGCTGGTCTTTTTAAACCTTAAATTACTTGGCCTGAGGAGATACTGGAGATTAAAGATGTGACATTCAAAGCATAGCATGTGTATTATAAGGGAAAATTTAAACTGTTTTCCCCTTCCCCTTAATGAAATGATTGAAAAAATAATTTTGTCTAATCAGAACTTGTTAAAATGTATACCTTGTAAATGGTATAGTGTACTTCTTTGTAACACCAGGGTCATACAGGGTTAGACTAGAGTGTTCACATGCTCAAGTTCTTTGAATTTGTGATTTTTCATTGAAAGAATACAATATTTCCTTGACTTATGAAACTTACTTTGACACAATTACAGTATTCATACTCTCTCAGCTTAAACTCATTATTTAATATATCACAGTATTATGTTGAAATATGGAAATTTATTAATATTTTCACTAGAAAATAAAGAGGATCAGACTTTGGAAAGATGGAATCAGCCTGCAGAAAACTCCAGTGGTAGAAACAGCACTTTGGATAATCATTCAATATGATTTTCTCACTATTTTCCTCTTGAAATTTTGTGAAATTTAAATGTGTGTAGAAAAGACCTTTTTTTTTTTTTTTTTGGACATAAACATCAGTGTATTGAGATGCTTTTAGACAGCAGGACTCAAGCTTGCATGTGACTAGGAAACAATACTGACAGATGGGCCCATTAATCTTTCAGTAAAGTCTACTGACACTATTGTCATGTGTACTTTGCTTGACAGAAGTGACAATGTGTTGAAACACAGCATAAAAGCAGCTGTGCTAAATTTTATGCTTTTCTAGCTACAATGAGACCAATAAAACATTATCATTAAAAATGATCTGAATTCATCTGTTTTGGTAGGAAGTGTTATGGATTTGCAGAAGTACATTAACATGCAGTGAAATGAGAGGGAATTGGAAGTGTATTGAGAAAATGCATACAAATAAAAGAAACATTATTGACCTGGATATTTATAAGAGAACATATAAAGATCAAAGTTGTGTGTTTCCATGTGTTGAATAGTAGATAATATTCTATCTTGGAAACACTGTTTTGAAGAATTTAGTTTTCTAGTATAACTGAAATCAGTGTGAGAAGATGTAAGAGGTATGTTGATTCTCTTGGTAGAGTTATTTTTATGAATAAACTGGTTTGAGAACATAGGTCCACCTCACAAATAGAATAGAGAATATGTATTGGAAATAACTTTTCAGATCCTAACCTTGATCAAACCAGAAATAGTATACTTCAGAGAGCATGCTCTGCATCATTATAGCATTACCTTCTCCCATAACCACTTGATGTCTCATGATTTCCTATGGTGCAGTTGGCTTGCAGATTTAGAAAAGGTCATTAATTGTTTCTTTATATAGCATAAAATAAGCAAGCTCTTTATGAATTTCCTCTACTTCTGCTGCTGGAGGAAAACCAGTGTTATCATACAGGATGAGTTTGCCATCTGAAAAAAAACCTGACTTTTTTAAGATCAGGACTGGAATATATTCTGATGAAACTGGATTTATTAGTAAGCTAATGTTTTTAGACTGATGTAAAAAATGTTTTCAGTAATTAAAAATATATTCTATATTCACACAGGGAATTGCTGCTACCCAATATTAAAGACAAAATGGAAGTTTCTCATTTGCACTCTGGGGACACAGTATTCCAGCTTGCAATCTTTCTCCTTGATACAGGTAGGAATTCCTCTTTCCTAGAGAAGCAGGTGCATGCTGTCAATTATTCTTGTCTTTATTTCCCCATGGAATGCTTGCTGTCTTATTAAGACTAATTGTTGAGTTGCTGAAAGCAACTGCAGGGATGCAAGATTGTGAACTGAGATAGTTAACCTTCTGTTTTCTAGACATTTTCATTCATCACCATGACTTGTTACACACTTGTGAGCTCCATGTTCTGTCCATAATATGACTTTGTACAGAAACCTCTTGAAATGGCTTACCTGTCATTCTGACTTTCTGAAGGAATGGAAGGAAATACAACAGAATGGAAATAATTTTTGGTGTCAGAGCTCTCCTTAAAAAAATCTCCGTATGCTACTGAAGGTCACACTGCTTTTGAATTTATTGCTTCTCACTAAATAATAAAGTCTGTGTGAGCAAAATATAAATTGAATTACCACTTCATGCAGTGCTATAAATGAAAATGCATTATTTTTCCTTCATCTGGAAGCTTTCTTGACTTCAGAAATAATAAACCTTTGAAAATAGGTATGTGTTCATTTTTGGGCGCCACAATATAAGAAGGACATCGAGCTATTGGAGAGTGTCCAAATCCCATAAGAATGATGAAAGGTATGGAGGGGAAGCTGTATGAGGAGTGGCTGAGGTCACTTGGTCTGTTTAGTCTGGAGAGGAGGACATTGAAGGAGAACCCATTGTAGTCTACTGCCTTCTCTTGAGGGGAAGAGGAGAGGCAGACACTGCTCTCTTCTCTATGGTGACCAGAAACAGGACTTGAGGGAATGGCCTGAAGTTGTGCTGGGAGGTTTAGGTTGGATTGGAAAAAGGTTTTTCATCAAGAGGTTGGTTGAGCACTGGATCAGGTTTCTCACAGAGGTGGCACCAAGCCTGACAGAGTTCAAGGAGTGTTACACAACACTCTCTCTCAGGCACATAGTGTGAGTCTTGGGGGTGTCCTGAAAGCCCAGGAGTTGGACTCAATGATCCTTGTTGGGTGCCTTCCAACACAGGATATTCTATGATTCCATGATTTCTGCTCTGAAAGTTGCTTACACAAGATGTTTCATAAAAGATATAATTTTTTGAAAACATTTTTTTTTAATTCACTTAACACTCATGCACAATTTTTAATATGAAAACCAATTTCTAATTGTTTTTTTTGTTTATTTTCTCCCTGGTTCGAGAGAATTTCTGCCCATGATGTCAACAGCAAAATTATGATTGATTGAGCCTATGTTATTCTGTTGATGTATTCTCCTGCTATGAGGTGTGTATATATCTGACTCATTGATTCATTTGTAGTCCTTATGTTTCCATGACTTAGAAAAGAAAGTTAGCAACATAAAAAGAAATTATGCTCAATATCTTCCAGTGTTGAAAAGGTTTTATTTTATTTTATTTTTATTTTCTTGATTTTGTTTCAGTAAACTAGAAACAGAGTATTACCATTACTCTAGTGTGATTGAGAAGAGGATTTGCACTCAGGCTCATCACACTGGACTCTGAAATGATAACAGATGTGCATCCACCCAGGAAATTACCGTTTTCAATAAGAACCAGAGCAGCAAATGGATTTTCATGCATGGAAAAATAATGTAATAAACTTAGCGAGACCCTGGCTTGATGAATTATATAGTCATAGAAGGAAAAAAAATATAATTTGTTTAAATTTCTGAAACTTCAATAGAGCTATAAAACGGGAACACTTTCTACTCCAAGTAATAAAATAACAAGCAGAGGCTTACCAAGTAAATACATTTACAAGTCTGAAGCCTCACACAATCTTTATGTATTTCCCTACAGACAATTTTGTCTTTTACTGTCAAGTGCTGAAAATAGTTAGGAAATATTAGGTGCAGTTTTATATTTTTATGATACAGTGCTCTTTCTCAGGAGACCAAGGATGGTAGGAAGAAGGAAAATCATATTCTATTCATTCCTTTATAAATCTTTCTATTCCCTAATTCCTTACTGAAGTAAATGAAAAATTCTTCACTGAAGTCCAAGGATATCATACAGACCTTAAGAACTGAAAAGAAACAGGAGCAATGTAAGTGAAAATGAGTCTAAGTCTGAAAAAAGAAAACATCAGAAAAACTGTTTATCCAAATCAAAATTTAAAAAAATGATTTAAAATTAATTGAAAGGGACAAATGGTTATTCAGAGTTATAGACTGAAATATTATCAATATTTAGAATCAAATATAGTAGTCTACTATATGATATAATTAGACTACTCTATTTTAATGGAGCAATATAAATAATAAAAATAACAGCAATAACAATAATAATGCTATCATATCTTATATGTAGTAAAAAGATAATGTATTTACAGAATCAAATAATGCTTGGGATTGGGAGGGACCTTAAAGATCATCTAGGTACAACCCCCGTCTTGTGGGCAGTGCAGCCTTCCATTAGACCAATTTGCTCAAACCCCATCCAACCTGTTCCAGTGCCTCACCACACTCACAGCACAGAATAATGAGCACATTTATGTTCCTTTTTTCCCCCCATGGATAGCTGATTTCTGTCTTACTCACATGGCTTGTATTATCACTTTTGCTATGACAATTCCCTGCTCGTTCTTTAGTGCCTTGAAAATTCTGTTGGAAAAATGCTAATGACTGTACAAAGCACCACATTAAACATTGAATCTCCACTGATTGCTAAATAAACAATTTTCTTTCTTTGCTCTAAGAATCCACACAACATCCCCTCACCTGTTTCTCACCTCTGCTATTTTCTTTACTCCCCAAACCTTCTTTGCATGCATCCAAGGGAATCTCTTTCCTTTACATCCATCTCAGAACTCACATACATTGCTGTTCTTAGGTGTTGTTTGGTTTGACCTTGGTATGCACCAAAGCCTCTCTATCACTCCCCTCCTCATCTGGGCAGGGGAAAAAAATGCAATGAAAGATTAATGGGTTGACATAAGGGCAGGGAGGGATAACTCACCAATGGGCAAAACAGACGACTTAGGGAATCAATTGAATTTATTACCAATCAAAATCAGAGCAGGATTATGAGAAGTGAAGCAAATCCTAAAAACACCTTACTCCCTCTATCTCCCTCTTTCTTGGGCTTAATTTTATTGCCGGTTCTCTAACTCTTCCCCATCATCAACCCAGGGAGATGGGGAATAGGGGTTATGGACAGTTCACCTATTTTGTTGTTTTTTTTTCTCTTGCTTCTTCTTTCTCCTCGGGGAGAGGAGTCCTTCCCTTGCTACAGTATGGGGTCCTCCACAAACTTCTTCAGTGTGAGCCCTTCCCATGGGCTGCTCTTGTTCCTGAACTCCTCCAGTGTGGGTTCCTTCCGCAGGGTGAAGCCTTCAGGAACAGTACAGTGCACAAGTTACAGTAACTATGACCCTGAGTTAGGTCACAATTCTTATTTATTATTGATAACCTGATAAAAATGTGCTATCTGCTTCACAGTCTATAAATCAGGGCTTCTGCTCCAGGGATTTTATAGTCTCCTCTATTAGTTGCCTTTTGCAGCAAAGTGGAGGAAAGGCTCTGCAAGTTTTTTCTCACCTTGTGTTTCCTAACAAAGTACAATGTCATTCTTTTGTTGTCTGGTGAGGAACCTAAGGAGTGTTGTCTGATGTTAGTACTCACAACCACTGCTAGAGATTGCTTGGAGGTGGGAATGATCCCAAGAAGGGCAAAGTGTCTGAATCAGACTCTGCCTTCCTTTTGCTAAGCTGATCTGCATTATGGATCCCAGCCAAGAAGGGGACAGTACATCAAGTAAAATCTGTTGAAAGGAAACAGAAAAACTAATTCCTTTTAAAAACGTTGCATTGCTGTTTTAGCATTTCACAATCAATTCATGAATTAGCTGAGTCACACGGACAATCAATTATGCTAAGTACATTTATTAGAAGCTGCCACACCAAAACTAATCACTTTGATGGCTTTGCCGTACTTTAAACCCAAGTATTAAAGTGAGATGCATTAAAACCATCTCTCATGCTGCTTAATAAATCACACTTTGGAGCTCTATGGCATGCTATTTCATGCATTTGGGACACTATTAAAAATTAATTGCAAGATAGAGAATACATGTTATGAATGCAGCCTTTAGTGTGTTTGCAAAGTAATAACTCTAATGGAGGTCAGAAGATTGGACATTGATTTAAAAAGGTCTATTTATTCTAGCTTGATTTGAATGAAATGTTGAGTGACTTAATAGATATGGCATACTCCATAAATGAAAAAGGAATGAAACATAATTTATCTCCCAGAAATTGCTTTGCAATTTGCAGAATTTATAAATATCATATGATCAAAAGGTGAAAAAAGAATAACAGATTTAAGTAGTTAGAAATACAGAAATACAAAAAGTAGTCAAAATTTATTTAGTTAATTTAAAAATTTGATTTAAACTCAAAAAGTCCACATTGTGCATCTGTAACTTTTCAAAAACTTGTACAGATAAGAAAGAATAAAGCAGAATTCTTAAAAATTCTCAATCGCTTGAGTCCTCTTCAGAAGAACTTATCTTGAAGAAAAAAAACTTAGCCTTTTTAAACAAATTATGTATTAAATTTAACCACATAAAAAAAAAGGTGGTGGAAAAAAGTTCAGCATGAAATATGAATGCTTGATGCAACACAGCATTGCAAATGAATGAGTCATTGACAGAGAGCAATCTATGTGCCATAAAGATGCGGAAAAATTAAGAAGTGAACCAACATTTAACTTGGAACAAATAAGGAAGCCATGACACTGGATAATTTAAGTTCAGCAATTTTCTGCCAGAAATCTTTACAGCATAATGTTTGTGCTGTATCCTGTCTCTGAAGATAACGGCTTACAATAAATAGAATTTTATTTTTACTATCTTGTTTGTGATAACTTGAAAGTTTCCAAAAAGGAATTTTGAACTTAGATCATAATCCACCAAATGGGTATTAGATTTTTTATTAATTTCATTTGCCACCCTCTGTAAGTTTGTACCATTCTATTTGTTTTCCTAGATTTTATGATTTTTGTATGAAACAGTTCTCTCTGCCTTCCATTACCATTTGTTCCCTTCATCAGTCATGGGTCAGAGCTAAGTAATTTCCATGCAGTTCTACTTAAAATATTGTTTTTAATACAAATTTGTGTACTAGGATATGTATAAGTGTAAACCAGCTTAAAAATATTTATCAGTTGTGTCACCCGACTACTTTTTGGTCGTTGAGGAAACATCTGGCCATTTACATGATGCAAACTCACAGGATAATTGGATCTTTCTGTAGCACCTTGAGGAGGCCTAACTTTGCAAATAAAACTGAAAGTTTTAATGGATTTTTTTTTTTACATGAATTTACCTATTTAAATGGACCTTTATTAAAGCTGTGCTACAATTGCACAGTGTGTTCCTTCCTTGCAGTTACTTTTGTGGTCATTTTAGATAAACTCCCAGCAGCTGTGTTGCCATGGTGATTGAATATTGCTTCTTGCTTCAAAGACAGTAACCCTTAAAGTTTTATAAAATCCATTGGATTTTATTTGAAGTGCTCTAAAACACAGTGAAAATGTAGAGACTTGAAAGATGCAGACATGATGCATGGGCACCTGCTTGATCTTTGTCTGGTTTATTCCAGGGAGCAAGAGAGAATAAAGGAAGGTTGAACACTGAGCAAGTGTTTCAAACTGTGAAATTTTCCCTGCTGCATCAAAGATTCAGTGGGCACACCCCCAGCACTGCTCTTCATGTCCCAAAAGAGGTGGGTCTGCAGCTTTTCATTTGCCTGACCACACATACTGCTTTGGAGTGATGTGTTTTATCAGCAGCAGTTTTGGGCAGGGGAATATCAGGCAAGAGATGTTTTATGGACACTCTATAATGACTCTGGCTAAAAAAAACCTCTGACTTAAAATTTTTGTATTTCTGGTGAGCCAGTCTTTCTGTTGATACCAGGGATCAATTCCAAGCCTGGTGCTGTGTGTATCTTGACAGCTAGCCTGGATTGTGCACAGATTGCTATGTTAATTATAACAGTTAGCTGGTGTTCTGCACAGCCTGTGTGCTTTTACTTCTGAAGTACAGGGCTGCTTTTTTTCCCATCCTAAACTTCAAGTGACAGCATATTAATAACGAGGTGTTGCAAGAATGGCAACACATTTTATAAATAAATGATGTAACTTGAGCTGGTGCTGCCCAAAAATCTGTTCGTTTGATCCATACCTGTATTAGCTATGAGAATTAATCTAGCTTTACATGCTTGCATTTAATAATCAGCTTCTAGTGTCCTTAATCTGTTTTAGGGGGTGCCCTAATTTTCACCTTTTAATTCCTCACAAGAGAGAACTTTTTAAAACCACAGCAACAAATGGTAAGAGTATAAGTCGGGCTGTCTTATTTGTACTCTGTCTTGATCTTTTTCTGGTGGTGAAAGAGTGACTGAAAGCATTTTGCACTTAAGTGTGTATTGCTATGCTACTGCAGTGTAGCATGAGCGTTGTTAGGGAATGTACTTTAAATTGATGAGCTGTAGGGAAGGTGCCATGCCTGTTTAAATGTTTGATATTTTGAAAAATAAATTCAGCTTTCTGCCTAGGAGCTGAATTTGACACCTTTTTGACAACCATCCTTCACTCTCTATCTCTTATTTTTAGTGGTAAAGAAGTTTTATTTGACGATATTTGAATTACTCTGTGTGTTAACACATATCTTTTGGCAGTTTTTATCCAATCAATATTTTGGATAAAGATTGATGACAATGCACACTAGAGAGCAATTTTTATACTCTAACTGGAAACACATTTGAACTGAGTAATGTCGATTGGCTGCACCTGAGCCCAGAAACAGAGCAACAAACATAGATAAAAGGGTGGAATATTTAAGTTCAAAAGATCCATGAAATGGAAGACACACCACCCTAAAAGTGGAAATAATGATATTTCCTGAACTTAAAATGGATCACCACAGCTGCAACAAGGACTCCAAGACTTGTGTGGTCTTTCTGGAAAAGCTGACTGAGGTACTTCTCTAAGTTTGGAAAAAAGAACTGTGCATAACTGGAATCAAATTTGAGAACTGATTTTGTTGAAAAATACTGACATAAAGGGAGAATTTTCTGTCACTAACCATTGAGCAGTTGGTAATCTTGATCACTGTAGCATGATTTAATGCATTTCTTAAGGGCAAAAGTGACCTCTCTTCTGCTTTCTTGAGCAAGCTGCCATTTTAATTGCCTCTTTCAGCTCTCCAACTTTTTCCTTGCTTAATCTCTGTCCATGATTTTAATCAACCATCTGTCACCAGAGGTGCTTTACCCCATGTTGTATCTATGAACCTTATTGTAACTGAAGAGGAGACAATACCAAGAAAAAGGCATCCAAAATAAAAAGTAATGAAAGAACAGTGAAACAAAAATACACACAGCTCTGTAGGATACCCAAATAGGTTCATTTTGTAGAAATCAGTTGTTTGTTGAGGATTGAACTTAGCTACCGAAATTCTTCATAGTCAATATTCATTTCTGCTTTTATAAAACATAGAATAAGACATAATGGTTGTAAACAAATCTATTTTAAGTGGATGGAGATGTGTGCAGCCAAGATTGTATTCTTTAGAATGCAGTTTTGAGAATATTTTAGCAGAAAATGCAGAGCCAAAGTGTGTTTGTATGTATGAATGCACTTAGAGCAATGAAAGAAAATTTTTCCAAGGCCTGCTAAGAGTGGCACTCAACATCTCATATGGTTTAATTTATACAGGGCAAGCTCTGGTATGTCATGTACTATTGTGTGCTACATTTTCTGGGAAGTGCCAGCATAGCTATAAGGGCTACAGCTGTATCCAGTCCTGTTCTAAATGCAACACAAGTCTTGGTGTTTCCAGGCATTATTGTTTCCTAAGTTCAACATCGAATTTGTGAACAAGAGAGTGATGCAGTATAGAAATACATGGAATAGTATCTGGTAAGGTTGGTGCAACTGTTTGAGGTGCTAGAGGTTCTAAAATATTTTTATTTTTTCAATGGAAAAATCCAAAGAGGAAAATGAAAAAGAGCACTTTTATTGTTTTATTACTTTTTCAGATATGCACTTTAAACTTTTTTTAAAAGTATGAAGACAGAACAGCTGAATACTGGAAAATTTTTCCTCTTTTGATAATCCAAAGACTAAAGTACTGGGATGAAAACCTCACTTGCTGATTCAATGAATGTTTATTACAGATATTAAAAATTACAAACATATGAGAACTAAATGCAGGCTGCCAAACAACACAAAATACTTCTGTTGAACTAAAGAGAGGAATTGTTTCATTTTTAACAAAATAAAGATGGATTTTTTTAAAAATCTATCTGAAGTCAAGTAATAGTGATAATAAGTTTCCTGATCTGAAGGTGAACTAATTGGTTATATTAGCACAGGATTAAATTACTCTGATGTATGCAATAATGAAGTTTATGTAATTGATATTTTTTACATAAATTTCAAGATAGTTTTTTGATTTAGGAGTAAAGACAGAATCATCATCTTGAGCTGTACAGGTCTGAGGTGACAGATCAATGTAATTAATCCATGTGGTGATCATCTCAGAGGATAGTGCCTGAAAATATTCCTGGTTCCACCAGGTAAAATAATGAGTGTCTGGGAATTAGCCAGCTGCAGAAACAAATTCTGCAGGAGCTGAGGAAGCACAGAATAGCTTAGAGTAGATCATTGTGCATCTGCCAAGCGCCGGACTGATACGAGAGCAGACCCAGCTAATTAGTAAAGCCTTCATCCTTCCCATCTGGAGATTTAACTGGTGTGTGCAAGGTGGTCTTTATTAATCATGAATTGAACAAAGATGCCTATGACTCCTAGGCAACATTTTAGGAGCTGAGCCAAAACAGTTTCCTTTGGCTAAAGCATATCAATGCCATACAGTGACTCAGGCTTGTTTTGGGCTATTCCACATATGCTGAATTAAGAAAAAAAAGAGAAAATGCAGACTTGAAATTCATAGTTTTTACAGCCATCAGATATATACTTTACATTGCAAGACATATAGACTGTAGAACTGGTTTTATAAACCTGTTTCTATAGTGGCTAAGTGGTTCCAAGTGGCTTCTCCATCAATGGTTATTTCAGTGTCTGTATCCAAAACTGTGGTCCTGAGGGCTTCTCTTTCTGTTCGTTCTTGGTTACTGTGCAGGTAACAGTTTCAGTGCAGAGCTCACTAGAACCGAGGTGGCTTTTTTTCTGGACACATCAAGAAACAACTTTGTCAGAGTTAAGCATCTGTTTCACACCTCACCTTACCTGAGGTACCAGAACATTTTCTGCATAGGACCCAGCAGATGGTAGTCCCACAAAGCATAGCCAGAGGAGGATGGTTATCATTTGTCTTATCAAACAAGTTTGAGAGAGGTATAGAAGACTACATTTCTTTTTTTCTGACGAGTACTCAGATCCAACTCTTTCATTGACAGACTGACATTTACTATCAAATGCTGAAACATTCATCATGCCAAGAGAAAGAGTAAGACAAACTCCTGAAAACGTGCACCTAATGAAAAAAAGTGTAGGTTTCAGGCTTTGCAAGATATTTCCAAGATTTATAGGGGTGTGTTTTCATTTGATCTACTACCCAGCCATTAATTAAAATACAAAAAGTTTGAAGAGAGACTGACAATCACAACTCATTAATCTTAATTTTATTTTCATTTTTTGTTAAAACACTTTGACATACTCCCTTAGCCTAGGTGGTTAGAGCAGTCTCTATCAAGATGACATGTCTGAGTCTAGAGGGTAGGAAGAGATTAATGATTACTTCCACAAATGTTAGAGGTGCCACAAAACAACAATGGTAAGTGGTACTGTATAACAGCTTCTAATGGTGTTATATATTTCATAGTCTTTCAGGAGACTTAGATTAAATCTTTCAAGTGATAAAAAATAGGTAGATGAAGAAGAACAGGGAAGGACAGAGAAAGATTTTAAAGTGTTAAGTGATTATTTGACAGAAAAAGATGAGATTCTTTCAATATTCTGTATCAAAAAACCCCAGGTATTATAATTTGAAAACGTTTTTTTTTCCCCCCAATTTTTGCTAGCTGAACTTTCCAAAAGTAGAAGTGTTGTTGTTGCTAAAGGGATAAAACTAAAATATAAGGGTGATATTTTAGAACTCTTCTTTCCACCAGAACAAAAAGTACGAATTCAGCATCTCACTAATGGGTTTCCTTTAAGTGGTTGGTCAGAACAATGTGAATGCTCTCTTTGGACAGACTGGTAATAAAAATGACAAAAATCAAATTGAAGAACAGAAAACAATGTTTTGAGATCAAAGCTGAAAAAATAAAAGCAGTCTCAAAGCTCAACATCATACATGCCAATGAAAGATGTAATTAAGCACAGGGTGAGATTGCACTAATGAGACCTTACTGTAAAGTTACAGTGTCAGAACACTGTTTCTCACTCTGACATTTTTTTACTTTCTGAATAGAATACTTTTTATTTGATGAAGACAAACTTTTCCATTTGTTGAGGGAAGTCTTTAACTTGAATACTGAATTCTGTTCTTTAAAAGTAACTTGTGATTGCCTTGTCGTTTTTCGGTGTCAGTGGAGGAATATATTTTCACTCTTGAATCATATATTTAGTTCTGCTTATAATTTACCAGGTAATACTCTTTCCTCACACATTATAAACTTCTGTAAAATTATTTATAAAACCTTACCTTTATAAAATGACATTCCCTATTCTTCCCTTTGACCCTGTTGTCATGCCTTATTCCAGAATAGGCAACACATGAAGCCTTTCTCCCTCACTCAAGTCTGTGACTTGCATTTCAGATGACTATCTTCTCCATTTTTGTGCTGTTCAAACCATCTCTAAATTTGTTTTACTTATTTCTGCTGAACACTTTAGTTCTTGCCATCACAATTATTGCCAATGCTTCTTTCTTGCCAAGTTTAATTGTCTTTCTCTGACTTCCCTTCAAATCCCAAAGTTAAACCTCTCTGGTTCCAAGTAAATTCTGCTAACATTGCAGATAGAATGACAATTCTCTCCCCACTTTTACTCATCCTAGAAGAATATTTATACTGGAAAGTCGGACTCTGTCCTTGGAGGTGAAAGTTGAGTTGAATCTTTCAAGTGAAGGACTTTACTTTTGCAGATTTTACTCACATTGATAGGCATTTATTCCCACAAAGACTCAGGGATCATCTCCTTGTGCCACCTGATTGACTATATTTATTTTTTTCCCCTGAACTTCCCTTCCCCTTTCTCATACTGCAGAAAATTTTATACTTTGTGCATTTTTTTCCCAACATCTTGAGTAACTATGAACCTCCAAGATTCCAGTTTTTGTCTTCATATTGCTGATGTATTTAATTTGCAAAATTTGTCTTTTTTAACAATTCATTCTTTATTGCTGATAAAGTCATGCCCATGCATTCTGTCTCCATGCTGCAAAATCTTTTCTGAGTTGGTTCATAAGACCACTCCCTATTCAGGAAGTTTTACAACACATTTATGATTCTCAGAAATAAAGATCAAACTCTTGCACTCTTTGATCAACTCTCACTCTTTTTTATGGCTCTCTTATTCAGGGTACATGCTGTTTTGAGACAGAAGCAGCCCTTTGGAAAGTATACTTTAAATATGGATAGCATAGCCTTATATACCCACTGCATTTTTGTCTTATGGAAAGCAGCATTTTATTCAAGATATATAATTCCTTGCCTGACATTTATTCATAGAAATATTAATTAGGAAAAATTATTCTCATGCAAAGTAAACAATTAAAGGAAAGTAAAACAACATAAATTCATCAAGCTCAGATTTCAACTGATCTCAGCTCAGCAAATTCAGAGTGTGAAAGAGTCACCTGTGCTTTTTCTTTTCTTGAAGAAAGGTCCTTTGAGCATTTGATTGCTCCCTTAGAGGCTAGGAAGGGATTGACCTGTTTAAGGAATGATGGGTCTAGCCAGGCAAATTACTCCTCTGTGTCTCCTTGTCTGGCCACTTTCTGTCTTTCTTATTTGTGCTTTTGTAAGGTCTTTGAAGAATGTTTGTCTTGTATGGACATGGCTTTGCCCATGCTGTTCCTATCCAAGCTGTGATTTTGTCATAGGAGGCACCATCAGCTGCAAGAACCATATGCACTGGTGCAAGTCACTCATGTTCACTGAGTCCTGAAACCTCTCAACCTATACTAGTGGAAAAATCTCAGATTTGGTATGCTTTAGAGGGTGTTCCTTGTCCCTTTTCTTCCTTTGTTCAGTTTGAAAGCCATGGTAGTTAATATTTCAGTAGTATTTTTCAGGTCTTCTAGTATATGTTCAAACTATGAGACTTTGAGTAAAATACCAGAAGGGTATATGCTGAGAGTTGTCAATTTAGGCATGGTTAGTGGCAGAGTAATAAACAAGCAGGGAGTACTGAAAACCTAGATTAGTTGGTCATCAGCATGAAAATAAACTTGTAATGTTTTTTATCAATTCTATGTAAGCAATTACTTTAGAAGTCTTGGGATAGATTCTAGGACATTAGCTTGTTGTTTTGTTTATAATTTGCTACAAATCTATCTGCTGTGTTCTGACAAGAGATAATGGTATATGACTCATCTATTTCTGGAAATGTTTCTTCAGTGTACACAGATGGTGTTTATAGATCCAATGTGAGGGGTGAGTTATTCGAGAACAGCGATCTGCAATGTCAAAATTTGTCATATATATTGTTCTCTATACTGAGCAGAAAAACTATCCTTTCTAGTCTGGGTCTGAGGTGTTTGTATTCATGAAGTTCAGAAGACAGAGGCCATTTACTACTCTTTTGTCTGTGCTAGCACATAACTCATCCTTTATGTGGAATGTAGAATTCTCTTTTGTCAATATCTTGCTTCAGCTGTTGTCATGGCAACTAGTAACATCTTTGCTGAAATTCAACTAAAGTTTAACATGGACTTCATCTGATGCAACACATTGCTGAAATTTTAACCCACTCCATCACCCTTTAAAGTCAAGTTTTGTTTTAAAAACAAGCATATTCTGTTCTTGCATCTAAGCAGCCCATGGAAAGTAGTAAGGTGTACATTGCTTGTAGCAGCACCAGGTTCAATTAAAGGACACTAGTTATTCCTTGATATTCATATTTTATGGCATTCAGTTCATGTGTTTCAGTGCATGAGAGTCTCCAAGTCTTTCCTCTGTCATTTCTTATGCTGCTTTTTAGCTGTGGTACCATCAATCTATTCTTTTGTCTCATGTATATACAATGCTGATATGCATAATGCTCAGGTTACAGGAAAATGGCATAGAATTTTCAAACTGAAAATTCTGTGTTATACATGCTCTCCTCAGACTGTGGAGATAAAATGTATTGTTTAATTCATAACTCTTTGCTTCTTGTGCATTTTACTGTGCAATGTTTCTGACAGAGTATTGTTCATGAGCAGAAATAAATTCCTGTTACACGTTTATTGTTCTGAAAATCAGTCTCAGGAGATATAGAACAGCAATAATGTCGCTGGGGAATTTATTGGATTTTAAGGTATTTTCTTATTGTTTGAGAGATCATAAAAGATTCTGCTGTTTCAAAGTTTACTTAATTTGATTTAAAATGTAAACATCCAGCCATATATTGAAATGTACATTGTCTTTTTGAAAATTTAAAGTGAAATGGAAGGAAAAAGTTACATATTTATGAAGCCTTTCTGGCTTTTGCTTGCATTTTGGTTTTTTCTGATGTAAGGGACCCATAAATTGATCAGATTGTGAGTTCATGCCATTTTGCAGTCTCTTCTACTTCTGCCTTTCTAAGTGGAATGGTATGAAAGCCAAGACAGATTAATTCAGAATTTCTGGAAAAAGAGCAGCAATTGCCCACTGTGCTTCATTCAATATGGTCCAAGTGAAGTATGTTTTGATATGTTAGGATGAAGTTGCACAACATAACTTAATGACATAGGCTGAGTTAACAGTTCAAGAGAATTTTCAGTCTTATTTTCCTTGCTGTCTTCTCTTCCTGTTCCCCTTCTAGGACCAGATTTCCCTGCTTCTCTTGTGCTGGTCGCATGGTAAGTCAGATAGATTATTAAATTTCCCTTTTTAACTACCAGGATAGAGTTCTACCATTTTCCTGAGACTGGTCTAGAAGTTAGAGTATAGAAGGAGGGTGAAAGGAGAGGGTCAGAACCTCCTTTTTCACACTCAGTAAACCTCAGCTAAACTGAAATGTCTGATGTCATCTCTAATAAGCTCAGCTGCCTCTTAGCACATAGGAAATAGAAGAAACATGTTTATGTGTCTTGGAGGATTATTAAATAGCTGCTGAGAAGGAGTTATTTAGAAATTCTTTCCTGGAGTGTGAGATAAGAAAGATTAGCTAATCCTCAAATACATAAAGCCACTGTCTTCCTGGATCAATCTGTGCAGATCCTCCTTGTGGAGACTATGCAGTTCAGGCCTTTACATAATAGAGCTAAACCCATTGATGACATTCATCTTTTGAACTGCAGCCAAAGAGGAAAATGTCCAGAATTTTATTAAGATGCAGACAGAGTTGGATGTGGCCCTGAATAAGTTTTTATTAAAAAAAAAAAAGCACAGAAAGCAGTGATGTAGAATGTGCAGAGAAATGGATTAGACTGAGGAGAAAATGGAGTAAGGGAATGTTCAAGCTCTGTCTTGCTGAGTTTGATTTTTTTTTTTTTTTTTTGAAACCATGACCAAATTCCCACAAATTTCAGGGAAAAATCTGTGTAAGTGGCGTGATATCATATATCTACCAACTGAAGGTAAGGAATTTCCTTAAGAAGATGAGTACATTGGACCTAGTGGATGAGAGGACAGAAGTAATTGCCCTGCTGGAAGAACTGGTCAGATATTGTCAAGCTGCAGAATGCCAATGCAAGTGTGAAGTCACTTTGATATTTTAGGATTTTTCTTAAATAAGGATAATCTAATATTTGTCAGTGACTGATCTGTCAAATTACTTTTTTTTTTTGTTCTATAAATCACTGTTTTCAGCATTGGTGATTAATATTGAAACAGCAGTTATTTCTCATTTATTGCTGTGGATATTTCATATTCCGTTTTAAGCAGTTGAGAATATTCTTTGAGTAGGCAGTAGCAATGGTAGTTTTCTCTATTACTACTGTAATTATAGATTTCCAACCACAGAGGCAATGCCTGAAATGGTCAGTTCTGTCTGAAAGAAAATATTAATAATTTGTTCTTTTAGTCACTTTTCTGTTTCCTGCTCTTATGTTTTATATTTTAATTAAAGAAGTTTTAATTTTTTTAAAATCTAAGTTTTCATATTAAAAAAAAAGTTTTTCACTCTAATTGTAATTATATTCCTGAAGTTCATTACAGTGAACAGCAACATTCTCCTTGAAGATGATTTGTGACTGGAAAGTGTAAAATCATTCAAATGGCAGTCTGTGCAATTATGGTATGTAGGCTTCACCCTTTAGTATCTTTTAAATTTCTATTAAGTGGTGAAAGGAAAGCCACATATCCCTCATATCCCTTAAAATACAGTTTCTAGAAAGAATATGTATGTTTTAAGATATTGTTTACCATTGGATTTTTTGCTTAAGAAGATGAGTATTTATTCTGGTATATGAGTACCATATCCAGTTATATTTTCAAAATTTTGCATTTTCTTAACTGTTGAAGTAGATAGTACATTAGAAAACCACTTTTCTGTGCTCTTGCTACAAGAGATGGACATCAAAGGGCTTTGCCTGCCATATCTGCTGCTCTTTCTGCTCATCTATGAGAAAGCAGATCTGAGATCTTCAAGGCCCCACTTTCACTAACATCCCCCCAGTTGTACATTCAGACTGAGAAAATCTCCTCAGATACCAGTTAACAGTATCTCTCCTTAGTCCTCCAGCTCAGGAATCACATGCTGATGCCATAATATTCCTGCCAGTGGGGTAGGAAGAGAGAAAAGCCAGTCATCCACTCATATCCATTATGTCCATGCCTGCTTGCACCTTCATCAGCAGTGGGACAAACTGGCTGTAGATGGACAGATGTGTATCTCGTAGTCAAGCTTTTAGCAGTCTGTTACAGCTGACCATAGCTGTCTTTGTGTTTGGGACAATCAAAATGTTTCCCCCTATACACATGTTATGTGATGTAAGGGAAAGCAATTTCATGCTCTGTTTATCCCTCAAGGCTCATTCTCTTCCACTGTTTTGCTGATTGTAAAATTGCAATACCTGCTCAGTCTCTTACTATTTTCCCAGTGTGGTTAAGATTTCCTACAGGTTTGAAAGCATTTAGGAGGCAACCAACAGACAAAAGATTAATATTCCCACTTGTTTATGTATACGCATAGGGATGAAATGGAAACCTTCCTTAGGAAGATGGTGGAAAAAAAAAGAAAATATTTCATTTGTGAAATGGAAGGCATGGTAACTATTTAGTTACTACTTTCAGTGAAGTATTGCTTTTTCCTTGGTTAAAGTTATTAGATTTGTTTTGTAAATTATCCTAGAAGCTGTGTAGAAAGCAAGGCTATTACCGTTGTTAAGCAACAGGACTTTGGCCAAGATATTTTTACAGTGACTGATTAGTAAGCCTGACTGCAATATATCTCTCCATTACTTTAATTAAATGGAAAGGTAACATCCTCTAATGGATTATGGCATAGTGCTGCCTGCCACTAAACGGGCTGGTTGTGCCTTGAATTTGTGCACAATGGTAAGACATGAAGAAAGGACACACAGTCTTTGATTTTGGCTCTGCTGAAACCTTCTAGTGAGTGATCTGGGTCCTGGTTCAGCCTGAGTAATGTGAACACACCACAGCACTGAATAAAGCACCTTTAGTGACTGGAGCAATGTCTGAGGAGCTCAGGGTCAGGCAAAACTCAGTTCCATCCACTCCTGTAGGCAAATTCTGAGGCTCCTCCAAACAGGACCTGGGTGAGTTAGAACCAGTATGGGCAGCAATTATGAGTAGCCAGTGGGACAAGCTGACTATCCTAATGGGTCCAGGATCTTGCTTTTGTTCCAGACACATTAGTCAGGGTTGAAAATTGAAACCTCTACTGATCTTCCAAGTAACTCATGAAAGCTCACTTTTAACTTTTAGCCCCACAACAGAT
Organism: Luscinia megarhynchos; assembly: GCA_034336665.1. NCBI lineage: Eukaryota > Metazoa > Chordata > Aves > Passeriformes > Muscicapidae > Luscinia > Luscinia megarhynchos. The sequence continues at coordinate 21,663,780 of CM067566.1, read as the reverse complement.
ATGGAAGATTAATATTCAATACCATCTCTGACTGAGGTGAATCTCACATTTTCTCTGTCAGGAGAGTAACCTAACCCAGAAAAGTTGAACTATCCTGTCTAGACTGAACCTTTTGCAACAAATAATATGATATTTCAGAGATAGGGAACATGATGCCCAAATTCTAGAGACAGATAGACCTGGATTCTGATCCTTTCTCCAACTTACACAGGGAAAAACAATGGTGTCTGATCTCTGCTATGACTGCACGCAAAGCATTGGTGACACACATGAACAGGACCACAGCTTCAGCTTGAGAGACATCTGTCAAAACTATGCTTCAAAAAGCTAAATTTCTTTTTGGATACCTAGATCTGATGGGTGACATTTCAGTACCCCTGAGGAAAAGGTCAGCTTTTGTGTATTTTTTGCTCTGCCCATAGCAGACTCTGGCAAGGGAGAAGCAATCACTGGCAAGCTCACTGAACTGGCACCACCTGCCTTGCTGTAGGCGCCATCAAGCCCTTCTAGAAAGGCCTTTTACAATAAAGAAGTGAGTTTATTAAAGCATATATTAAGGAACTGAAATTTGAGAAATGCTGGATTGTTCTTAATTTTTAATTGCTTTCTGTTTTGTATTTTTTTTCCCAAGTTCTTTTGTGAATTATTGTAGCACTGAACAAATCTTTCGCACTGTAATTGGGAGAGGAATTTCTAATTAATGCATTGTATTCCACAGCAACCAAAACATTTCTAGACACAAATGAGACCAGCACTAATGACACCATCCAAAAATACAATGATTCTGAGTCTTTACTGAAGATGAATACTGTGACAGATTTTATTTATGAATGCATAAACAACAACAAGAAAAAAAAATTACAAGTCTGTCAGATAAGATTATTATCTGAAAGATGAAAAGAATACTCAAATATTTCTAGTGTTTGTTTTTTAGCTTGTCTACCTTCCCCATGTTTTCTTTTTAATGTTTATTTGTAGAGAGTATTAATCCCTGGGGTATCATTTGACATTTCTATACACGTTTGCCCCATCTTATCAGAAGGTTCACTGTTTATTGTTTCACAGTTTTTACTCTGCTGTACTGGTACATTATGCTCTCTGTGCTTATAGCATATCAGCCTTTTCTCATTCAGAAGTGAAATTGTAAAACTGAATGTTCCAGCATAATTTGTAACATGTTTTTGATTTTAATAGAACTGCCAGCCTTCAATATGATAATTTTATATTTTTAAACTTCTGATATGGTTTGAACTTGAGCTTGTTTTCTTACTAAGAGAAGAGATATGGTAGAAAATTAATTTAAAGATCTGGAAATGTTATAAGGAAGAAACTAAATCTGGAGTTGCTAAAAGCAGTATCCAGACCTAGTTTGGTTAGTACACCTTAAAATGTGTGAAACAGACAAAGGATTTTCTTGGGCCTTGGCAGAAAGTTCACCAAAATAATTATTACAAAAAAGTGAAATCTTTCTTTTAATACTATAAGACACTATCATCAAAATAATAGCTGACAATTTTATAAGTGTCTCTGTAGAGCATTACTGAATTTGGAGTTGCATAGCTCAATGCACCATGTAAGTGGATGTCAAGTTTTAGTCTAAATAAAAAAATATGGATTACAAACAGAGATATAATATGCCTGTCATAGGATTTCAGCATAGAAAGTTGAGACATGTCCACAAATAAACTGTTTTAGAAAAGTAAGGGATTTGGAGAGTTTTCTTCCAGAAAATAAGTACAGTAATAAACTTGTGGTGCTTGTTCTCTGTGCTAGTGAATTCTGGCAGCAGATGTCACCCGGGTCTGCTGTATGGTTTTACACACAGTTAAATTATTAGAAATTAGAAACAGTATAGTCCCAGCCTCTGCATACCAATACTTGCATGCACTACCCAAGTGCAAATGGGAGCTTTGACCTTTAGGATGCTGTACTGTTGGATGGATGGGAAGATGGTTAGCAGGGGATGCTGTGTTGCATGTATCCCAGTAATTCTTCCTCTGCTGTGTTTAATTTACAGAACTAGAACGAAGAGGAATGATGCATGGCTCTAGATGCCCTTTACTGTAACTGGAAAGGATATCTTCCTTCTTGCCTTGATTGAAAATACACGATGTTTCCTTTTTAAAGAAAATCTTACTGGCAGTTTGTATAGGTGATTTCACTTAAGGAGTGAGGGAATAGCAAGAGTGGCAGCCAGAGGCCTTGAGGTCCCTGGGGGTGTGGAAGCCACAATAGTATGTGGGTGTCTGTGATGCCAGTGGCTGCCCACAAGGCAGCTGTGACAGCCCCTCCACTGTCCTCTGGCTATGGCACAAATATTGTTTCCATTTCTGTCCCATTGACAAAGCAGCTTGGCATAAGAACTATGTCCTTTGTTCCCATCTATGTCCCTCTTTCTTCCATTTTTAAACCAAGACAGTAGTGATAATATTTAGTGATGATACTGTTATAGCAAAGCATCTTGAGATTGACAGATGTTATGGAGGAACAATATTAATGTCAAGAGGCAGTTACTGCCACAGCTGTAAATCTGGATGAAAAGTATCACTCTGAGCAATTCTGACAAAACAACATTTTTCTAAAGAAAACTGAACCATCTTGTGGGACTGCATCACTTCTAACACCATTTTTGACAGGTATGTGTCAAAATGAATTGTGTTACCTTTTTGTTTCATTTCTGTTATATCAAAATATTTCATATGAAGTCATTCTTTTTTCATGTCTTTTTTTTTTTTTTTTTTTTTTTTTTTTGACTCCCTGTGGGTAAATTGTACCTGTGAGCTCTCTTCTAGATTCTGTCCTGTGGGTTTTCTTGCTAGGGTAATCTTTCTAACCCAGATAGATGACTTGATAACACTGCTTGTCCTCAGTCTGATTAGTGGTAAAAGAGGGCTTTGTACTCCTTGTGGTTTTTTTTAAGAGAAGTAACAATCTCTAGGTATCAGCCCTTGATATATTCAACTATTTCTGTGTGGATCTTCACAAATCTTCAGTCTCAGTATGGAGCTCTCTCATGTGTTTGAAATCCTCTGACTGCAAGAGTGCAACATGATGTTAAAGGACACTTTCCTCCAGGAGACTTGGGCTGTGAGTAATTACAGAGACATGGAATAGCATCTTTTAAATAGATGTACTGTTTATTCACCCTAAAGTACATAGGGTGCAAACAGCCTGGGGCTCACCTACTAAACACTTATTTGAGGTCTGGAGTCTTGGCAAACCACCTTAGCTCATTGCCACACCACTGCAATGGCCTCTGTCTAACTTGGCACTGAGAGAGAAACTTTCCTCTTCCTGTGACTCTTCCTGCTGCATGCTCCCCTCTACTTTGCTCCAGGGTGAGGTTCTTAACAGTTCAGTGGTCTTTCTAACCTTGAGAAATGGGCTGGTGAAAGATATTTCTTACTGACTGATTCACCAATTATTTCCCCTGAGGAATTCTAGTATTCTGACTGAAGATATCCTAATGATGAAATTACTTTGTTTTCTGCTCATTATGGCTGGCAGATCTCTTTGATTTAACTTCACAGAGCCAACCAAAATAATGTCACATAGGTAAAAAAAGACACATCCAACACTCAGACATAAAATAAGGAGAAAAAAACACTTTCAGAATAGGAACAACATATCCTGTTGGTGGGGATTATAAGAAAATATTTTCACACCTCAAATAAATTAATGAAATCAGATTTCAACAGGCTATCTAAAATGAGGATTCAATGTGCAAGGAAATATATGTGTTAGATTTTTAGTTTTGGTTTTATGCTATTTTTGATTAGTTTTGTTATCTTCCCTTTCCATTTTTATCCAATTAAATAATCTAAAACTAGATAGGAAACTGGAATTGTACAGTGGTTAGAGATAGAAATATAGAGGAAAGTCAAGAACTACAACATAACTTTACTTGCTTAGCTGTGTCCCCACTCTATTGGTACAGCAGCCATTAAGACATGCAGGAAAAGGATGAAATTAATTTTAAAGCAATAATTTCTTCCTGTAGTTCTTGGGCCCCTTTTATTGGAAGGAGCTATTCTCAAGTATATATTTGGTATATCTAACTTTGAAAGAAAAGTAGTTAAAGCAATGGAGAATTAAAAAATGGGATATGATATCTTATATCTCTTTAATATAGGCAGCTAGACAGAGTTTACATGGTATGTAGTACTATGTCTCGAGTAAAAAAATATGCACCATAATGACATGGGAAAATTATTTTGAAGCTGGAGAAAGTAGAAACTAGCTGAAAAATTATTAAAAATATAAGAAGCTGAAGATAATAACAGATAAAAGAAAGTGCTGAGATAGGGACAGTGGTTGTAGATTGTTCCTGAAGGTATTGTTTTGAACAGATAATTTTAAATTATTTAATTTTGTAGATATAAAAGCAAGGGAAAGGAGCTTTAAAACCAGCATGTGGACACTTTCCAAGGCATCCTTCATTGTTGGCTTCTGGTCCAGCTCCATTTACTTAGAATTTCAAGTAAATGCCTGTAAAGTTTATTGTATGATACAGTAGGCAATAATTCCCCTGGTAATCACAGTTCTCTTGGTGATTTACTGCAGAAAATATTTCTTTTCATGATGCTTCAAACACTGCATCTTATAAATTGATCAAAGCACCTACCCCAATAATAAATCAATGCCATGTTTGTTTAGCTAAACTCTTTAATTTCTGTTCCTATCACCCACTGGAGGCCAAATGATGGATCCAGGCTACTCAAGAGTAGGCTGTAATAGATGTGTGATGCTGTTAGAGATCAAAAAAAATTCAATGATTTATTTTGTTAAGTAGATGTTTTCATCACTGGGATTTCTTTGATGTTTATGTCTATTTTTCCTGTGGCAAATCCCGTGGTAAAGTAGTATCTAGAAACACTTGGTAACTAGAAAAAGATACAAATCCCTCCTGTTTTATTTCAGAGTGTAAGGCAAAATAAAACATTTTATATTTTTCTGAAAAGACAAACATCCTAATTCTTAGATGTAGTCTTCGTTTCCTTATTTTTTAGGAAGAAAAAAGAAAAGAAAATTAAAGAAAAATCTTTCCAGTGATGTATGACAGAACTCAGAAACTAAAGAAGATACTGTTGAGAAGAATTGTCTGTTCACCATGTCTGATTAATTTTTTCCTATACCTTTCATAAAGGAATGTAATTTTGGCATTTGGATTGCCAAACCACAACCTAAAATCTAAATTCTCTGGTAGCAACACATCCTGTTGCTATTGAAAATCATTTAGTGAACTGCTGAAATAGGATTCTAATCAGGCTTATACATATTTTGTATGCCATAATTCAGGGAAATATTTCCGTATGTTTATGTTTTTGAATTACAGTACAAAAAGTAAATAAATGTTATTTCATTTTTAGTATTAATTGAAGTGAAGGAACACAAAGTTACCTTTAATGAAAAGTTTTGATTTAGTTTCATAAAGAATCCATACAGTAATGTGTGGTGTATTTTTAAAATGTGCTAGATAGTGATTCTTCCATTTTGCACTTTTTGTCAGTCAAGAACTGATAGGTAAATATCACAACCATAATTTTATTATGAGATTTCCTATCAGATGACCTAATGCTGTGTTCTATTTTATTTTATTGCTATTATCTCTTAATTTCACGAATTTAATTACCAGAAATAAATATCTATATATTTTTAATAAGTCTGATGTGAAAAGCAAATAAAACATATATTTATTTGTGTAAAAAGGTGCAACTCATAGGCATCTCATTCACTTATCTGTGTCTTCTCATGACCACTGGTACTGAATATGTAAGCACTGCTACATGAAGTGGGAATGAAAACTCTTATGCTTGGTAGGCAAATATGAGTCTTAATCTGCTGATGGCATATGCAAGTTTTACCTGGTGTCCAAAAAGGCACCTCAGAACTGCAGGATGTAGGATTTGAGTTCAGTGTACTCACTATACAGATTATTGCTGGATTGGATAAAGAGAATATCCCAGATGTTACTGCCAGCAAGTTTTGGAAGAAAGTAGGGCAGTGAGGAAGGCAAAATGACCACGAATTTTCCAAAACCAAGATCATCTTTTATCACTGTATATTCTAGAATGTACATTGGAGCTAGGCTTTCACTGTGAAGAAAATTTTTAAAAGTCTGAAAACATAAGAAGAGCCTTCAAGCTCCCTAATTTATCCCTTAAAATATCTAATTTGAATTTAGATATTGCTGAAAGAGAGTGCTCTTTGGTTTTGGGAACTCTATACCCAGGGGGCAAATGAGAAAAAACAAATTTAGCAAAATTACTCATTTTTCTTTTCAGGCATGTGTACTTCTGTATTGCAAGTCAGATGGGGTAGCCTAAAGATGAAAGTTTAGTTTTCTCATTTTAACAATTGATAGACAAAGCAACAAAAAAAATTTTGACTACATGAAAATTAATAAAAAAATCAGTATGTTTTAAGTTTCCTTTAGAAAAGTAACCGTTGGAAAGGTTGGAATAGCATAATTTTCTAAATTGCTTCCCAGATTGTCTCCTAGTAGGTATTGCACTGCAGTACAAACAGGTGTTTCTGTTACTATAGAAGCATCTGGTGGATCTGGACAATCTATGCACATGTTTTTATTTTTGTATTCCTGTGAATATTGAAAGAGGGAAAAGTATCTTTGGTCTCAGTCTTAAGTCTGTATTGTGTAAACTGTTTGAGCAGTAAATTTTCTGTGAATATTGGTACAAAAGAAATGAAAGATGCAGAAATCCTCTAGAGACACGTTTATTCTTATCAGAACAGAAAGTTTCCAATTTCATTAATTCTTTATTTCTTCTTTTGTATCTGTGCATGCACACATACACTTATTGGAAATAGAGGAGTTCAACAGTAAAAGCAAAGATGTCATCATATATGTTCCTTCTTCCATATTTCTGTTTTATTTTCTTGCAGATATGCATTTAAGTGTACATGACAAACAATAAAGAGCAAGAATGAAGTACAAAAACTTTTCACTGTTACCTGTGCATGCAAAAAAATTATATTTCTCAGTCTGGAGGCACCAAAATGATCAGAATTTCTTCTTTCAGTGGGCTGTGATGCTGCGAAGACACCACTCAGAACAGCCTGTCAAAGTGTCTTCCAAGACAGCAATGGTGTTGGACACTTGCATTCTTAGGGAAAACATTTGAATGTAAGAACTGAAAAAGTGATGAACAGAAAATAGAAATGAAAGTAAATTTTAGTTTTTTTTTCCTGAGCGTTTCCCATGCTGGTTGTTTAATATATTTTTTATCTCTGTGTAACACATATAACCAATATATTTTATAAAACTAATCTTTTTCCCCCTTTGAGGCTTTTGTAAAAGTAGAAAGTAAATTCTTGAAGGTTTTGGTGATTTATTTTCTATTTTCAGGCTGTATTTTAAGTGCTCCATCTAATTTTTGTGGCTTTTTTATCCCATATGTAGCAGCATGAGAAAGACATTAGTAAATGAGAATGGTTACTCATGATTTTGAGTCTCCTGAGACATTTCTTCTTCAAGATGAACTGAATATCCAAGAGCTAGAAATATGAGAACTGTGAATTTAAACTTTTTGAAAGTTTAGGAAATTTAATTTTCATTAAAAAGGAATTAAAAGGAAATTGAATTAAAAGGAAATTTAAATTTAATTTAATTTTTAATTAATTTAATTTTTAGGAAATTATTATTAGGTTACTATTACTAAAATAGTAATAATAAAAAAATAAAATAAATTAGAATAGCCTCTCTTTCAAGTGTCACTGTTTTAAAATATATGATTAAAAATAAGACTTAGTAGATACAATGGCAAAAATCATAATGAGCAAGCAAGTGCTGAAATGCTTTGCCAAGTTGTAATCAAACTGAGCATATACAAAAGGACAGGTATGTAAACAAAGCCCCCTTTTCATTAAGGATAATTGATTTACATAATTGTGAACTATCAAGGGAGCAAATAACTTTCAGTCTTGAGCAGAACAGCTAGTTCACTGGAAATTGTGGTAATATAAAGTGTTTAAAGATTGGCTATTTGAGTGATACTATCAATGAATGTTTCTATCTGTAAAATTGGTAGTTTTCCTTACTGAATTTATACTTAAAATCCCCTTCTTTTACACCTAGGGCATCACTTTCTACAAGGACTGAAACATAACAACAGTGATAGAACACATTCTGTCAAATGCATTGAACAAAAGGTTATGATGAGCCTATGGCCAATAGAATTCAGTGGGCCACTGAAGCAAAAAGGAGGAGAACTGGGTTCTTTTCTTTGTTTTCCTTGCAGTGTGAATATCATGGTATCACAGAATGTTTTGGGTTCCAGCTCCTCTACAGTGGACAGAGGCAACTTGCATTAGACCACGTTCCTCAGAGCCCCACCCAGCCTGGCCATGAACACTTCTAGGGATGGGACATCCACAGTTTCTGTGGACAACCTGTTTCAGTGCCTCACCACCCCCCACAGGTAAAGAATTTCCTTCCTAACATCCTGCCTAAACCTATTCTCTTTCAGTTAAAACCATTAACCCTTGTAAAAATTCCCTCTCCAACTTTCTTGTAGAGCCCCTTTAAGTATTGGAAAGTTCTATAAGATTTCCTTGGACCCTTCTCTTCCTCAGGCTGAACAACTCCAACTCTTTCAGCCTGTCTTCATGCTCCACCCCTCTGATCATCTTTTTTGTCTTTTCTGTGCTCACTCCAGCAGGTCCATATACTTCTTGTGCTGAGGACCCCAGAGTGGGACACAATACTCCAGGTGGGATGTCAACAGGGCAGAGTAGAGGGGGAGGATCATCTCCCTTGACCTGCCATAATATTCCCTTCTTGAAAAAAAAACAAAACAGGAGATGGTTTCTGACTTATGACTGCTCATAATTTTTTATGAACCAAGACTGGGCTAGATCATAATTTCTGGTTTATAAAAGTAAAGTAGGCTAAACAATAAAGTTATATAGTTTGTATAGTTTCAAAGAAGTGGACTGCTCTTCTTCATTGTTCAGCAATGACTTGGGAGGGAAATGATCTGACAAGTCTACCACAGACAACATCCTTTGGGCCCCATCAATAGTATACTAATGAGATTTTGAAAGCTGCCATCTTTCCAACATTTATTGAGAAAAGCAAGGGCATATGAAGTTGGAGTCAGAGGGATCTTGCCTGTATACTTGCAGATAATACAAATCAACTTTAATAATTATATGATTATATCAGGGCAGTATTTATGTATTATACTGCTTATCATACTATTTCTGGTAAATGAAAAAAGACTGTACTTCAGGGGCTGCTCTCAAAGGGATCATCATCAGTGTCTAAATATACTTAGCTCCAGAAGGAAGGGTGGAACTGTTACAGCCTACTTAAATTTAGGCTTTTAAGTTTAAAAACTTCAGGTGCAGCAGCAGTCTGACAGGAAGCCTTGTTTTTCTGCTTGCATGATTTTGCTGTGAACAGAGCAGGATGGCACTCCAGTTTTGGAGTCATGTCCTGGCTCTTGCTTGAATTCACAACAGTATTACTTGTGTTAGGCAAGGGGTAAAGCACAGGAATCAAAATTTTTCAAAGTCAAAACATTTATATGTGAATCCAAGCCATTTTGCTGACCCTTTTGGATTTCAGACAAGCTGTTTGGTAATTAAAATGAATTTCAAAGAATTAAGAGTAAACTAGAAAAAAAATTATGCTTGTAGACTCTACTATCTGGAAAAAACATGTAAATGTGTTTAATCCAGGTATAGGATCCCAACCTAATATTTTACAAAAGTCTGATAAAGGTAGAATCAATCAGAGAGAGCTGCAATCCCTAATCTTTGCCTGGGTCCTTTCTGAGATGTCTGACAATCACAGTGATACTGAGAACTAATCATGTTTTATTATTCCATTGAAGCCTAAGCTACAGATCAGTCTTTGGTTGGCTTATGTATGTTTAAATCATAACAAGAAGATGCAGTGGGCAGCTCTAGTGAAATCCTTGTTCAGCAAACTGCCAGTATTCACAAATGACTTACAAATATTGCAAATTGTACTCATCAGAAATCAAGGCTGTTGTAGTGTGGGATTCCTGCAATTTTTATAGGACTTACAAATAAATGATAGACAGATACAAGCAATAAAAATAATCACAGGACCACAGAACAAGCTGGATGGGAAGGATGCGCAAAGATCATCAAATCCAATTCCTGGCCCTGCACAGCACAATCCCCAGGAGTCACACAGGTGTCCACGGGTATTGTCCAAACACTTCTTGAATTCTGTCAGGTTTGGTGCTGTGACCATTTCCCTGGGGAGCCTCTTCCAGTGCCCAAACACCCTCTGGGTGAAGAATCTTCTTCTAATATCCAACGTAAACCTCACCTGACACAGGGGAGGCTATTCCATTGGGTCTTCTTGCTGGTCACCATAAAGAAAAGATCAGTGCCTGCCCCTCCTTCTCTTCTCCTCACAAGGAAATTGTAACTGCAATGAGCTTTCCTCTCAGTGTCCTTGTCTCCAGGCTGAACACACCAAGTAACCTCAGCCACTCCTCACACAGCTTCCCCTCAAGGCCCTTCATTATCTTTGCTGCCCTCCTTTGGACACTCTCTAACAGCTTTAGATCCTTCTTACACTGTGGTGCCCAAAACTGCACACAATATTCAAGGTGAGGCTGCCCCAGTGCAGAGCAGAGTGGGACAATCCTTGCCCTGCTGGCTATGTTGTGTCTGATGCCCCCAGGACAGAGTTGTCCCTCCTGGCTCCAGGGCACTGCTGGCTCACGTTCAACTTTCTGTTGACCAGGACCCCCAGGTCCCTTTCCATGGCACTGCTCTCCAGCATCTCATTCCCCACTCTCTCTGTACATCCAGCTGCATCCACCATCCCAGATGCACAACTCAGCATTTTCCCTTGTTGACCTTGACATGGTTGGTGATTGCTCAGCCCTCTGATTTGTGGAGGTCTCTGCAGGGTCTCCCTGACTCTGAGGGAGTCAAGAGCTCCTCCCAGCTTTGTATCATCTGTAAACTTGCTCAGCACCCCACCCAGTCCTGCTACATCATTTATGAAGATGTTGAAGAGTGCAGGGCTGAGGATGGAGCCCTGTGGAACTCCACTAATCAGAAAGGTCACCCATCTGATGTCACCCCATTCATTGTAACCCTTTGTGCCTGACTTGTATGCCAGTTGCTCACCCATTCCATGAGGTTTTTATTCAGATGTGTGGTAGACATTTTGTCCAGAATTATCCTCTGAGAGACAGTATCAAAAGCTTTATTGAAATCCTGACAAATTACATCAACTGGTTTCCCCTGATAACTTGATAGGTGGGTAACCTTGTCATAAAAGGAAATCAGGTTTGAAAAGCTATGATTTCTCTCATGAAGTTGTGCTGGCTGTGACCAATGACTGCGTTATTCTTCTGGTGTTTTTCAATACCTCCCAGAATAAAAATCCAAGATTAGAACTAGATGGAAATAATGATTAGGCTCAAAATAATTGTGCAAGAGATCTGAGCTTTCAAATGTTTATCCCAGGAGTGGATTCTGAGCTCAGAATATCTTCTGGTAATAGCTTCAGTTTACACCTCTTGTCAGGCACGTACACAAGCATGAAGTCTGGGACCACCCCTGTGTGTTTCCTCCTGGCCAGAGGTACATGGGTCCCCGAGTCCCTGTGGTGCATTTGTGCACTCCAGGCTTTGAAACCCTCTTCAAGGACCAGACACGGAGCATTTAAGGTTCTCATCACTGGGCTTGAAGGCAAGTGTGTCCGTCCTGAAAGGTAACTCTAACTGCAAGGTGGTACCGTGGAATAAATGCATATGTCGTGTTTATGGGACAGAGTATTGCTTTCCTTCTCATCTGTTCTAGCTTGTATAGTAGGAAGAAAACATTGCACATATTCCCCCTCAATAAAAGAGAATGGAGGAGCTTTTTTAGCTGAAAACAGCACTGACCTTTAGCTGTTAGAAAAAAAGTACACATGTCAGCATATTTATGTGCATGTACGTGAGTATATGTAATCTTTTGTGGTATTTATACTTTAAAAATAGATTATATGTTTTGCAGTTCAAGAGAAATTAAAATATTTTGAAAATAACAGTATTAGTTATGATGGCTGGTATTAGACTTTTCTTGTCTCTGTAATAACAGTACCAGTTAAATTGCTATGATGAGGAAAGCAAAGCATAAATATTGCAGTAGCAGATGTGACTGAAGAAGTGGTTTGCAGTTCCAAGGCTATCACTTTGATTGATTATAGTGACAGTGAAGTTGCTGGAGGTTATATTTTTTAAATTAGACTTGAATTTAAAATAGAATACTAGCTCTCTCTTTTGCGTCAGGATCTGTTATTTATCTCTGATACAAAAGAGAACATGATCTGGAAAAAAAGACATTACTTAGACTAAAATCCATGATTTTTAAGAGTAGTCTGCCTAGAAATAGTTCACATTAATTGACTTTATTGAATTTATAATGCTCCAGATAATATATCTTGAGGAACAGAGTGAAACATTTATAGAACCATGACGTAAAATGGTGTGTGTAGTGGTTTCTATTTGTATATCTGAGCAGCTCTGCTCTTCCCATTGTATCAGCAGGACATGCCAAATTGTCATTGTGCATCATGAACTGATTTCCAAAGACTTCCTTTTCCTGAGGCAGAATCCTTGTTCTAGTGCTGGGGCTGGAAAGTGACAAGTATGTATCTCATTTATATTTGTACTATTACTCTGGGTAACTCCCCAGAGCACAGCAACCTCTCTTCATTTAGAAGCATTATAAACTATTTGTTGTAGTTTCTTTTGGATTTCACAGGCTCTTTTTTGAAATATGCAAAAAATTTAATGATTTAATATTTTCTTCATTGGATCATGTTTGTTTCCTTTATATTTCCTTTTTTCTCCAGTCTTTCAATCTGAACAAAAATATTTTTCTAGGTACATACTTATCTACACATATGGAGTTTCTTTCAAAGTTATAGCTAATTTGATGCTGCTTTATGGTCTGAAATTTATAATGTCCATCTCATGTTCCTCTTGTGTTTGACTTGAATTTCCTGTGAGTAAGGCAACTTAATCGTAAAATAGAGGAGTCATGAAAGTGGTGCACAAAACTTTAGATCCTGCATACTAAACATAAAAAGAATATGCTTCAGTTTCTTAGCAACACCTGCATAATGATTAAAAAAAATAAATACCCATTTTGGAAGAGATTCTAATTCATATTAGCATAGTACATTGATAAACCTTTCTTAGATACATTGTAACTTCCATGTACTGGATGCTGATCTTCTAGGAACTTTAGAATGTTGATCTGCACCTACTTTTAATTACAAGTTGTTGTTCCTGGAAAGTCTATTTTGCACAGTAAATGCCAGAAACTCTGCATTCTCAACATAAATAAGACATATTTTGATGTAAATAAGAAAATATAAAATTTTGACAACGCTGATTGAAACTGTTGCCTCTTCATATTAAGTTCATGTGAATTTTGCATCCTATGAATGAGCATTGAATTCTGGAGATGACAGAAAATCGGCTGGAGTAACTAATATACCAGAGGGTCATGCTGCCATCCAGAAGGACCTCTAACAGCCTGGGGAAATGAGGTCTCAGGAAGTTTAACAAAGTGCCGTCCTGCACCTGGGAAGGAGCAACCCCAGGCACCTACATATGCTTGGGACCAAGCAGCTGGGAAGTAGCTTTGAGAAAGAGCTTGGAGATACCAGTGGTCAAACTGTATATGAGCCACCAATCTGCACTTGGAGCAAAGAATATTAATGGTAGAAGTGCTGCCAGGAAGTCAAGAGGTGATTCTTCCCCTCTGCTTAGAGTCCTGGTGAGGACACAACTGGAATGCTGCATCCAGTTCTGGCAGCCTCCAGTAGCTTCTCTGGTACAAGAGAGACATGGACATACTGGAGAAAGCTCAGAAGAGGGCCACAAAGATGGTGAATGGCTAAAGTATTTCTTGTATTAGGAACAGCTGAGAGAGCAGGCACTGTTTAGCCTAGAAAACCTTGGGGTGCTCTCAGCAGTATGGAAAAGAGAATGCACGAGGGATTGAGTCAGGCACTTTTCAGGTGTGTTCAGTAACCAAACAAGAGGCAGTGAATACCAGTTTAAACAGAAAAGGCTCGAGATTAATATCAGGAAAGAGTTTTTCACTGTGAGGGTCACTGGTCACTGGTGCAGGTTCCCCAAAGTAGTGTGGAATCTCTGTCCTTGGAGATATTGAAGAGCTGCCTGGACACAGTCTTCAGCAACCTATTCTAAAGGGGTCTGCTTGACCAGGAGATTTGGGCAACATGGCCTTTGAAGGTTTGTTTCAATTTCCACCATTCTGTGATTCTATGGCCTCTCATTCCTCTGATTTATACCAGCTTTCATGCTTTGGTATGCAGGAAGCAAAAACAACCAGACACTGCTACAGGAGTAAATGCCCAGAAATCTCAAAAAATTATATTATTTTTGCTAATTTTAACAGTGTATACTTTAGAAAAACTTTGCTTTAATATAGGAAACAGCTCAGAAAGGTGGGGTTTAATACCTACTTTGATTTTATCTGTGGAATTTAGCCTGGCATTTTGTTCCTCTTGAACTGTGAACATCGCATGTATTTTCACACTGCTTTTCTCAACTGTTCCTACTAGGCACATACTGATTTAATCAAATCTTACAGCTGTAGCTGAGAAGTGTTCTGAATAATAATAAGGCTTTTATACTGAATATGACTTCATTTAGAAAATATTACTGATGCAAGATGGCAGGTTCATTAAACTGCCTAATTGATCAGTGTGCTTATACTTTGGAAAATTCTATTTTTAAAAGTTAGATGACTTGGTTATCTAATAATATTTTATATATCTTGCTTTGCTTTATAGTATTATTTGATGAATAGCTCTTGTGAACCAAAAAATTAAAGCAATGGTCCAGAATTAGCGTCATAAGACAGGTGAGACTTTCCAATTTGGTGCATTTCTATGTGAGGAAAACATGGAAACAAGATTTATTCCTTAAGGAAATTGGTCTTTGTAAATAACAAAGCACCAAGGATGCTTAATTCTTTCTTAAATAACTAGATAAGGAAAGAAAAAAAGCTGGACATTAGAATAAATTTGATCTCTTTTCTACTTGATGAATTTACTTTAGCCTACTGGTACCTTTTGATGTTTAAATAACCATGTTTTTGAAATTACTGCTGTCCTTTGACTGAGACAGAACAACTGGTTCAGTCTTTCTCACGTCATTAAAACCATAGTTTAACCTTAATACACAAGTGCAGTGATTAAAGTTTTTGTTTGAATA
The DNA here is from genome assembly GCA_034336665.1 of Luscinia megarhynchos. Classification (NCBI taxonomy): domain Eukaryota; kingdom Metazoa; phylum Chordata; class Aves; order Passeriformes; family Muscicapidae; genus Luscinia; species Luscinia megarhynchos. The sequence goes on along the minus strand of CM067566.1, from coordinate 21,648,523 downwards.
TAAAACGTAAAGAAGACTGCTTTCTATCAGATTCTGTTAAATTTTACTTTAGCCTTTACGACTGAAGAAAGAAATTTTGGGAGTCCACATTTAGTTTCTAATCTATGGTTTGGTTGTCTGTAATAGAGAGTAACTATTCTTTTAATGTCACAGCATGCACTGATCTCATATTTTGGAGTAAGATTAATCACACTTGCATTCTAGAAGTAGACATTTCTCCCCTAAAATTCTGCTGTGTTTTTTCTAATTATGATCTCATTTAATGATATCAATGAGATATTTTCATTCACAACTAATTCTCATTAATAAAATACTTGTCTATAAAATGGACTGCCTAACAGCTTTTCAGTGGGAAAAACTGAAAATATTTGCCATACATGGCAGGGGAATAACATGCCATTGGTCAACAATGTGCTAGAATCAAGACACTAGAAATGGGTAATACTAAAATGAAAATATCTAGTGCTCCATGCATTCATGCTGGTTTAGAAGACAAGGGAATAGAATTTGCCTTAAGAAAGCAGTGCACAAACACACTGGAGCATAGCAAGTTGGCATTTGGAGTTTATGCTCTATACATAATGAAACTTCAATCAGGATCATTTACATTGTAGTAAGGAAAAACGTTCTAGCTCCTATGATTAGTTAATATAATGGCTGATTGCTTACATAGATCACATATCATCCTGTTTTCAGGGAAAATACAGAAAATACATTGTGAAAATCTAATTGCTTAAGCAGCTATTTCTGGTAAACAAGTGCAGCTACAAAAGAGATGAGCACTGTGCTTTCTTCTAGGAGAGATGAAGAAGAAAATTATGCCAGTGGCTACTGAAAATTATATCCCTGGGTGTTGCTCCTGCTCCAGGATTAAGGACAGGGTATACGATGGCAAGGCTTCCAGACTGTCCTGCAACACATGCAACTGAAACTCACCCTGCAGAACACAGAGGTAAAAGTTGAATTGGATGAAAAAGTTCTTTGATTTTCATTATCAAGTTGTATCATGATATTTGTTTTCTTTTTTCCCCAAAGTCTTCTATTTTTCACTCCTGAGTGATATGCATGACTTTTTAAAATTCCTATTAGTACATCACAGAAGAAAATTCAGTCTAAAGAAAACGAGATGTTTCATGACAGGGCGAAAAATAATGTTTGCACCATCCTTTTCAAAACTAAAGAAGAATAAACCAAATAAAATCAAGAAAAAATAATTAGTAGGCTTCTTCAGGAGAATTTCAAGGCAGTGTCTGTAGTTAATTAGTAGTTTTGTGACTAAGTTCATCTCTATAACTCTTCAGTGTCTGAACAATCCTCTGGAGTTAAGAAAATAGAAATTAAGTAGTTTAAGACATATAGCAATGGAGTTATCAGCTATGGCCCCTAAATGAAAACAATGTAGTTATCAACCTGTTTAGATAAAAATCTTCCTCGTTATTATGTAGGACTTTGTGGCTACATGGGTTGTGGCATAGAGTACCCCTGAAATTCTTCTGTGTACCACTTTTTAATGAAAAATGGATAGGAGAGGTGTAATGTTAATCACTAGAGAAATCATACTCATTATTCAGTATTTGCAAAGTTCTAACAGGATGAGAATCAGTTGTTGTAGTCAGTGCTTTCAATCTCTCTTCTCTGACATTTAGTGCGTGTAAGATGGCAGAGACTATTTATCCATGCCCTTGGGTTTGTAATAATTACCCTTTTCTGCTATTTTAAGTTTGCAAGAGGTAGTGTAGAGTGAATTTTGGGTAGATGAGAAGTCAGATACATGGGTTCACTTTTTCTTGATGTCCCTTATCAAAATATTAGACCTCTAACCTTTTTGACATTCCAGCTGTAGTATTTAATAAATAATACATTCATTCTGCATTATGGGAGATTGCATTTAAAAGTCTATGGTACCTGAACGTTTCTTTCTTGTTTTCACATTCTAAAAGTCACACTTTCCTGTATCTATTTGTCCAATTGCATCTTATCTTAAACTGTTGCCTTGGAGTTATGTATGTCACCACCATCCCTACATAGGACTTACAAGACCTGAAGGAAAATAAAGCTTGTGTTTCTTTCCATAGTGATAATAGGATTTTGTACAGAAATTCAGGAAAGCTAAAATAGTAAGGCTTTAAATTCAGAAGCTTAAGTGAAACGTGATTTTTATTTATTTGAACATATGTAATTTTATGAATATAATTCACCCACACCTTGAAGGCAAATGCCACTGGTATTCTCAGAGACTTCCCCACAAATCCTAATAAACACATCTGTGTAATATTTTTGTCTATGTCAATATCATGAGATACAAAAAGATATATTAATCCTGTTACATGGTAAGTTAGGCAATAAGCTAAGGGCATTTCCATTCTCTAATAAACCAGCAAATATTTCTGATTTGTCCTCCTTATACTGGAAGTTTTCAGAATAGTAGAGGTGTAGAAAGCAACAAGAATGGAGTTGCAGAGATTTGGGCACTTAATTTTATTAAGTGGACTATTTTTGGGTTTATTTTCAATTTCCTGTGTTTCACTTAGCTCAGGGCTGTCCATCTTTTCAGCTTTAAAAATAAGGCTCTGTTTCAAAGGTGCGTGGTTGCTTTTGACAAGCGGATGCATGTTACAAAACTTGCACTTTCTGCTTCAGAAGGATGATTAAGTGCCTCCTACTTACATACATAGACTGCTCAAGGCAGATTAATTAGCCCAGAAAAGAATTCTAAAAATACTTTTTCTTCTTATCAATCTCCCATGAAAACTTTAATACATGCTCTATTCCTTACAGTGACTTACTGCTTTGTGGATAGCAGAATACTAAAAAAATGACCAGAGGTACTCTGGTCATTTAGTCCATTGTGCAAATATTTGGAAAGGTGTCTGTTGGTTCATAATTGTTTTGAAAAGAGGGCACTAAAATTTAATACACGTTCTCAAATTTGATGATGTCATTTTATCAGCATATTCAACAACTTGTGAACAGTAGAAAATGGAGATGGAATCCCCTCATTACCTACTGCCTTTGGAGAGGTGTTTTCTGTGAACATGTATAATACATCCTGTATTTTGAGTTCAATGTAGGAAAAAGACTTATTGAGATTAAAAAAATGCAGAATTCATATTTTTCTATTTGTGTAGTCTTGGAAAAAAATGCTTATTGTTTTTGAGATTATTAGAATTAGGCTTTTGTGGCAGTACTCTGCTAGATAAAGCAGGTTATTGTATCCTCTGAATAATTATTTTTTTAAAATAGATTCATATACATAAACATCCATTATAAATGATGTTTAAAATGGACTAGTATCTACACTAGCAGATCTCAATATTAAATATATGCCCTAGAGTAAACGTCAGAGTAACACACCAAATCTTCCAAGCTTGCTGCAAAAATTGACTAGACAAATTAAAGCCCCATTGAGACAGACACTTGTCTTTTTGATATGTAAGTAATGAGAAAGGTTTCTTTGGAAGAGTAATACTGTTCTGACTTAATTTCTTGTGCCACTTATGACACAAATAGTGTAAACACTGTTTATATAAGATTTTCTGCATTGAAGATTTTCTGGATTGGAGCCAAGTGGGGAGTGAAAGGAGAGGAATGAGAGGAGCAGAAACTATAACCTGCTGGAGGATTTCTAGAGCTGAGTTTCACCTTTACATTAGGTAACAAACCAATGAATATTCTAAAAATTGGGCTGATCATCTTGGTTTCTCTCCCATATACTTTGTTGTTGATATATTACACCTGAACGGGACAGATTTGTTTCTTTTATATCTAGCAGGAATGAAGTCCTCTGCACACTCTTAATGTGAAGGAAAGTAGCTAGGAAGGACATAGTGTATAATATTAAATACTGTAAAAGTGCTTTGTTACCTCAGGAACAGCCTTTCCTTCCCTGCTCTGAAACTGTGAAGGGGGCAGTGCTAAAGTCAGGGGCATTGGTGATCTCTCTTGAGTGTGAGGTGCTTGTTAATTTGTCCTCATATGCTCAGAATTAGAATGCTTTATGAATTCATTGGATTTTCTGTCTGAATGTGTATCTCACTTGCACATATTCACATACACCAGCCAAAGTGCAGGTGACTGGCTGTAGACCTGCTGGTTTAACCCTGCACTGCCATAAGCTTTTTCAAAAGTTAACACAGACTTCTTAGAAAAATCTAATAAGAACACCAAATCTGTTCTCTCTAGGATTTAGCATTGTGGATGGATATTTTCAAATTTTCTTGACTTTGTGGGAAATTGAGTTTAGTTGATACTGGTAACATTTTAAATGTTCTTATATCTAAGTTATAGTTACAGTTATAACTGTAAAAAAATGTTACGATAGATAATAAGGAAATAGATGGCTTTTAAATGACCAAAACCTGATATAATTTAAATTTGTTTTGTCAAACGGTGCAATCCTTTATTCAAGTAAATAACAGTTCATAGTTCAACAACTAATGCTAAAACCAGCCATAATAAGTATAATATCCTTCTGCTACAGGATCAATTTTCACATTTGAAGTTTTCAGTCAGATATTGAAATAATATTTCAAAAAACCATTGCCAAATTCTTAATTTACAATTTTTTTTCACTAGCACATCAATATCAGAAATTATTTATCCTCTTATTTGAATCATCAAGTAAAATCAATAAAAAAAGCCAACAAAACAATAAAGTTAGAAACAAGTACAAATTCACTTCAACAAAATGTGACAATATAAAAGAAAAACTACAATAACAAGATGATAAGCAAGATAGATACTGAAAATGAAATTCTCTGTTTTTGCATTCTTCTAAATAGGTATCCAAATTAAAAATTGTTGTAGTACAAGGACTGAATGAGAGAAGATATAGTAAAGGACTCTGAAATATTAAAATAATATGGAAGTGGTTTACACAGAAAATACATTTGTTGCCTCTTAAAATAAAATAGGTTTATTCAAGGATGGTGCTAGGCAGGACGTTTTAAGTAAACAGCCATAACTATTTTTTAAAAAATGTATACTTTCACTGTGAAACTTGCTCATAAGGCTGTGGTATTTAAAGAGTAAATGGAAATAGTAAATTGATTAAGAAAATTTGTTAAGGAGAGCAGGTCAGGCAGAGCCATAGTCTTATTTCTGCAACAAGAAAGGACAGAGAAATGAAAAAATATTTCTGTATTTTTCCTAATTAATATATTCCTAATTATTTGTTATTGGCTGTATTTTAGAAACAAGACATGGGAATATTTGGATCTATCATTACAGTTGTTGGACTACCTAGGAAAATATAAACTAGATATGTCTGTCCAAACTTAAAGAATTTTCATACAGAGAGAGATTATAGGACTAGGTTCCTTCAAATTCAGAGGGAGGTGATGGACATGAAAATAATACACATGTGTAATGCGATTGGTGAGATAGAAAAAAATCCATTTTTCATCTTACACTGTAAAAGATGGTTCAGTAAGTAAAGCAGACCTGAGTTTTGAATCCCTTTGACAGCTGTTGGATAACAGCTAATCCTAAAAGAAATGGAGATGTTAAATCAGGCTGCCAGAAATTTATGAAAACATTATTGAAATATTGAAATGTATTTTGGGACAAGGATTGTTATTTTTCTTATGCAAACCCACACTGTATTATTATGAGAATACACTGGCATAAAATACTAAATTTTATTAAGAATATTCCCATAATTAAATGAAGAAACTTTCCGAAAGAAATAATTTGGATCACATCAAAAAAGCCTGTATGAAAGAAATGCACAAAATTAAAGTACTTGAAGGTTTTCCAAAGAAGCAAAACTTATTCCAAAAAACCAATTATGTGCATGATAAAGTATATGAATTATATAATTTATTGAGTATAGTCTCTAGTCACATTAAGGATTTAGTTTAGCATAATGAGCATTTTCTTATGGTGAGAACAGCCAAGCACTGAAATAGGACTGCATAGAAATGTCATGTAATTTCAGTAACAGATGAACTTTAAAGTCACTCCTGACAAATGTTAAAAATGGTGCATTTAGACTTGATCCTAATTTAAAGGAGTAGGATGGACTGTATGATCTTTCCAATTTCTTTTCAACTCTACTATTAAAAATTTCTATTATTTTATAACTTAATGAGAGTATCTAACATTTACTCAGCTTCAGTACTACACAGTGCTAGATCCCAGAAAAGAACTTTGCTAACGGAACTGAGATCCCTCAATCCCAGATGAAGAGCCTGAAAATCCTGATTAATAGCTGCCAAGCCCTGGAAACATGTAAGCACCATAGTGCTCTTGAGGATCACACAGGTTTCTGAAGAGCCAAAAGATCCTTATCCCTGTGTGCTGCAAAGATGTGAAGCTGTTCAGGCTTCACAATGCAGGCAGACAAGTGACTGCTGTGTCATAGAGAGAGACATGAGCAAGCTGCAAGTTAAAGCTGATATAAGTCACCATTGGCAAAGTTGTCAAAGAAAAAGGGGTTTCTCTGTTTACTTTGCTTCTCAGACAGTGCACAGCTATGTCAAGAACACAAATGCTGTGACAATGTTGTCAGACTTGACATGACTGAATACTGTTTACCTCCATTTAAGACAAATCTGAATCTGAAAACTGAGTTGTTCTTATCTCTCTTGCTTGAAAAACAAGCAAGAGTGCTCTGTAATTTGCACACAAGCAGATGTGCTCTGGAAATACCTATTCTACAGTCTGATCTGAGCTCATGATACACCACATGCATTTGGCATTCAGTTCAAGCACACAGTGCCTCTTGCCTATTTATACACCCTTCAGTAATGTGCAAAAGCTAAGAAAAGCAAGCAAACTCAGTAAGTCTACATAGGCATTTCTCTTCTTTCTAAAAATGTGGACTATTATCCTCTCTCTCTCCAAATAGCCCTTTAGCTTACAAGAGACCTGTGCAGAGAGTAGTGCTTTGCCTCTGAATGCTTCAAGCCCACATCTCCACATCCCTAGACAGAGGTGAAACTTAAGATCATACACTACTCTCAGGCCTCCCCTTTGAAATACTTCCACTCTTAGCAGAATGAGGAAATGGAAACATCCTGGCTTTATTGAGTGGCTGGAGGAATTCTGTTGTCCTCTGTGTATGTTTCAAAACAGGGTACATTGATTAGTGAAGAACTGAGGATAGAAATAGGTTTTATAAACTGCTTCTCTGTAGAAATGCCTGACTCTGTGTTACAAGTGGGGCCCAATACAATAAACTGATGTTTATTTTTATTCTGAAGCACTAAGTGAAGTGCTAACTTTTACAATAAATCAGATATCGTAATTCTGCTCAGCTTGTTTTCATGTTCTATGTCTGAATCTTGGCAAGTTGTTGCTGAACATACTTGTTATTTTTCCCTCTCTGAGACACCTCACTACATAAACAAAGTTGGGAGCCAATGCTTTAAGCCAAAGATCTTGAGCTGTGGAAATCAGGCATCTAGGAATGTAGGCAATACCCACTCAACAGTCATTGTCACTGGGGTTTATGGATGTAGCACATAGTCCAGAGCTGGTGGGATTATTTTATATGCTTTATTTTCCATGTAAGGTATTGCTTCTATGCGTAGAAGCAATTTCAGTGAGATTTTTTCAGCTTCCTGCTGGTGAACATTTGCCAAGACCATAGACTGGTTCTGTAATTTATTAGACCTTGAAAGGGACCTTATCTTATCCTTTCCATATGCTCCTGAGAGCTATCTAGAGATATTGCTCTTCTCTGGGGAAAAAAAATGTAGAGGATGTAAACATCAAATAAAGCTATGCTTATTTCCCACGCATAGTGTTAAAGCTTTGCAAGCTTTCCTTTCTAATTTCTATAAAAGTGCTTTGAGAAATAAGTTACTGTTTCACTGCTTCCTCTTCTATTACCTCTACCTGATTATTTTAATTAATTCGACTTCTTATATGGGAAGAAGCTCTGTAAGTTTAACTTGGCACTAGAAAAAAATTCCTTACAGTCAGATCCAGGAAGTTAGAATAGTGTTCTAGTGGAAGAAGCAAATCTCTGTATCTTCAGTAATTTAAAATTATACTAGGCAAAACACTCCATCACTGCACTGACAGTTTATATAACAGTTTTCTTAATTTGTCTGTTCTTCCTGTTGACCCAATGGTTTCCTGAGGAACCTTTCTGTAATAGATTTCAGGGCATGGCTGATTTTCAGATTAAAAATAGAGAGCTTTGAAAGTCTCAATTATATTTCTAATAATAGAAGTGAATATTCAGTATGCAAAATTTCACAGGCACTTTTAATGAAATTAATTGGGTGGATTTGTCTAACAGATTCTTGGTTTCCTTTTTAATTTTTTTTGGTCCAGTGACTTTAAGAGAAAGTATTTGCACAGAATTTTCTGGTATGCCAATATAGTACAGCTTGCAAACATTTGGTTGGGATTTTTTCCACCTTATTCTGTTAAGAAGATTGAATTTGTTTATTCTTTTGGTGGTAGGGAATGTAACCTACACTCGCAGGTGCTGGGAAATCCTCACCTATAGTGGCAAGTGGTATGAGCTTTACCATGGGCCAATAAGTGAATTCCTGTGTTCTTCAGATCCTCTAAATAGCTTACACATATTGAATCCATAAAGCTGATTTGTTTATTTATTTCCACCACAATTTGTTGTGTTACATTCATGTTATGAATAAAAATGCAAGTCTGCCCATCAAATGCCATAGGGCTGTAGAATGAGTTAGGCTGGAAGTTTGGACATTTTTTCTAGTCATTGCTCCAAGGCAGGACCGGTTACAAAGTGAGATCAGGGCCTAAGGTTGCTCTGATTGTAATGTGATAAAAAGATGAGAGAGGCCTGCCTTAACAAAAGGCCTGAAAATATATCTTTTTACTTGCCACCTGTGTCTTTTCTAGGGCAGAAACTTCTTTATCTGTTTCTTTAAAGTCAAATTTTCAAAGGCTTTCCTAGCTGCACACACTCCACAGGGCCTTATCGGAATGCCTTGAAAGTCACCTTTTGTATCGTTCTGAGGCCTGCTTTTGGAATGATGAGGTCAGAGGTCCCATCCCATCCCTTTGGACAGCCAGGGCTGGCCGAGCAGGCTGGGCAGTGTGAGCTGGGTCTGGAGAGGCCTTTTGGTGCTCGGTTTCCTCCTCCCGACGCAGCGCGGCTCCGGCGCGCAGCAGGGGAAGCTGTGGGGGCGGCGCTGACCCCACGGATCCCGGCGCTCCGCACCTGCCAGAGCCGCTCTGCAAGCTCCTGCCTTCCCAGGAGGGCTCCTTCTGTCTGTCCACCACCTTTTCCCTTTGCCTCTCGGACCATGTGGTTGCCTGGAGGGCACCATCCTGGGGGAGAGCGCTGACGCCATTCTCCCTTTGTGCCCCTACACACGGTCGGCAGTGGGGCTGCCATGTTGGAAGGGGGTACCCAAGCATTTTGGGTGTTTCTTTGTTCCTGGAGTTTTTGAGATTTAGCAGTTTTGTATCTAGGGATTATTCACCGTTGCTCATTTTCTTGTTACTAATTTCTTTTTTTCACTTCTATCTACTTGTATTTGTACTGGTGGAAATGGATTGGTTAAAACTGAGGGGACGTTAACTCATTTTAGAGTATCCACCTCTTTTAATTGTCTTAAACCAAGACACATGGTTTTGTCCAAGAAGAGAAACTCTTGTGGTTAAATCTCTGATGCTCTAGGCACCAACTTTGTCGAGTTATCTTCTTAAATGAGCAAAGCAGCTAATAGTTGCTATAAAGTTGTTTATTGCAGAAGCACATCAGTCTCAAAAACAAAGTCACAGACATTAAAGTTTATGCTAAGTTTTGGTATAAAGTCCCAAGTAGAAGCAGAAGCTGCTCCAGGGGGTCCAGGTGGGGCTGATGTTACTGGGCAGCTCCTGTTTTCTTCTTGGTTGTTGATGATGGTGAGTAAAGTAAAAGCACAATGGCAAAAACAATGGCAAAAAGCACCAGCTCTCCTCAATGCATGCTCTTATATAGAATCTTAACAAGCTAGGACACAAACTCAGACCACCATTTCTTAACCTATTAGAATTCTGGTTTCTTAACATGCCAGGCTACGTATAAACTATGCCATATGGTCTGTCTTGTTCTATCTGAAAAATGTAAGCAATATTCTTACTATAGTTTTATTATGTTTAAAACTATGTTCCTGGAGCCTCCATGGAAAACACTAGTATTTAAGACTATGTTTTTTAACTTTCACTAGAACTCATACTTCTACTCTGACATCTGAGACCTTTTACTCACTAAAAGCACTTAAGCTCATTCTAAAACTTTCTTACTGACTCACTTACTTATCCTAAAACTTAAATTTACACCCCTACTTTATGTGCGAGTGGCTTAATATAATTCAATCCATCCAAAGGCTTAATTCAATCCCTGCACTCTGATTTCTCCCTGAAGAATTCAGAGAGACTCCTGGCCCACTGACTCCAACAGAATCTCTTCTAGAGATTCTCACCTGACCCAGGGCAAAACAAGCAACATAAAGGACCTCACACATACATTTGAAAACAAATCACAGCTTATGATACACTGAAAACAGGCAAATGTGATGCAACCATCACAATGTTCTTAAGGAGTATGTAAATGATATTAGTTTTCTAAGAATCCCAATCACAGATGAGTTTTACCCAAACAAGATTAACCTGCTTTTTGAAAGAGGTGAAGCCAAATTTTCTTTTGTAAATGTCCCAACCCTTCCAAACTTCAGAGCTACTTCTGGCCACAAATTGCATTTAGATTCTCATGTGTAAATTACCTGTTAGTTACTCCATGTAATTGACTCTGATTGATCTAATTTAAGCAAATATTCCATATCTCATTAATTACTTGCAACCTTAGCTTGTATTCTCCATGAATATAGCTGTGAATTACTAAATTTCTTCAGGCCAAAAAGATTTTTATTTTGTGCTTTAATAAATGTTTTGTACCCTTTTAATAAATTAAACCATAAGAAATACTAGACATCTCTGTGTTAAATGATCCAGTCTATTAAACAAAAATTTTTGTTGAGAGAGGCACAAATGCTTGTAATTTTAAAATTTAAATTAAAAAATTTAAATTTAAAATTCATAACAATTTTAATTTAATAATACCTCAATATGGGGAAGGCCAGCCAGATAGATTAAAACTTAATTATATCTAAACCAGAATACATTTAAAATATTTTGAGCATTTCTTGGCTTAAATAAATTCTTTATATTTTTCTTTCCTAACAATTTAGCATTTAATAGTCTAAGATTTATAAAGATTACTGTCTCTGAAATTAGGCATTCTGGGACCTCTAAGGTAACTGATCCAGATTAAAAACAAAGCTATGTATTAAATTTCAATTGTCTGTAAATTGAGGTTTTAAATATTTTCTCCTATTATCCAAAACTTTTTATATGGAATTACATTGCCTAGATGAGGGGTAACATTCTTTAGATCTAAATGTTTAGCCAGCCATACGATGGACAGGGATTAAATTTGCTTTTTTTCTTGAGGAAAGATCATGGCTGATTTGCATACACACATGTGCCCTTTGATTGCCGTAATTTTCAAATAGTGCATTTCTTAATGTTTACCTAAAAGGATAAATTCTCAGAGATTAGGGCATTAGGTCACATTAATAAACACAGTTTGCCACAAAACAGGAAATAAGCCTTGCAGTGACTTTTAATAGATGATTCCATTCCAATATTTTCTGAGGCTCCAGATGTTGCAGGAAAAGGGGGATAATCACTGTGGCTGTGCTAGCTATTTTTGCCATAGGCCATGCTCTTGGCTGGTGAGATCCGAGGGCAGACTTACATCCTGGACAGCAGGTGTTTAATGGTGACTACAGACTGTCATTTTGACATCTCCAGAGCTGCCCAGAGCACCTTGAGTGTGTGACATTTGCTTACAGCTCCCATCTCGAGTGACATTCCCTATAGATGGCAGTGTAAGAGGAGCTTGAAATCCTAAGCAGCAGTGAGAAATGCTGTCAATGGGATCCCTGTCAGTGACCACAGCTGATTTGCTCACAAACCCCATGGAGCCTGTCCTGTTCTCTGACTACTCACTTGTCTTGTTCCTCTCTGCTGGCAGTAAATTGAAGCTATAATTTCCCTTGCTCTAGCTCCAGATCTTTATTCACTCTAGCTGTCCCATCCCTGTCTATGGACTGTGAGGAGTTCCAGAGCGTGCTGTAAGGATGGCAGCAGTATAATCTTGGAGTGTAGGAGGAAGGGAGTCTGTGTCATGTTTAGAGCCTGTGACATCAGGGACCCATTAGGGAGGAAGAAGAATCAAAGAAGTCCCTCAGTAAACCACAATTGTAATCAATTTGCTTTTGACAGAAAACCAAAGAAAGCAGTATTCCTGCTAGAAAGGTAGTTTCCAAGATTTCAGTTTGTTTTCCTTGTGGAGCAAACCAAGCTAATTTTTAAACCAATGCCATGAGACAGAATCTGTGGCTATTTGCATGAGTCATCTATGGATGCTTAGACATGCCTATGCTCTTGTCAAATACATATATTGCATATTGTTTCTAGCACTGCTGGAGGGCTGGGTTCTGCTGGACAACTGAGGTTTGATTGCTAAAATAGTCTTCCTTCTGGGCTGAACTGCTAAATAATCTAGCTAGGCTGACTATCTTTGGCAGTTCTGAATTACAAGCTGCTAATCCTAATGGAAACACTATCTATCCCCTTATCTGTGGAGAGATATGCTATCTGCTCTTAAAATATCTGTTCCATTTATTTTTCATGGCTTTTACTTTTTCACTACTTAGTATAAAAGAGTTAAGCACAGATTTCTGAGATTTGCCTTCAAATTTTCGGTCTTCACAGGAGTGACTATCAGATGGAATTCACTTGTATTTGTGTAGTTCCACTGAGAATTAGCATTTCTGTAGGTTCGTTCTATTCCTTTCTAAATTGTTGCTGTGATCTGATTCAATATTCATTCCTTCTGACCTGAAGGCTACTGATGAGTATCTTAAGTGGAGCCCTGTGGGAGACTTTTTTCCTGTGGATGGTCAGGGACAATGACTGACAATGAAAGACTATGCTTTTTTCCAGAGCGTTAATCAGTCATGATACAAAGTGAATATATAACTATTTTTCAATTATATTCTAAATAGTTGATAATTGAACAATTTTGTTCTTGGTGTGGGATAACTACTAGAAGAGTATAAAGTCTTTGAAAATTTAATTCTCTCTGGGATGGTCTAACACACCGTGAACCTTACAAGCTTCCAGGCTTAATGGGCTTTCCTTCCTGCTTGCCAGCTCTAATTAAAGGCAAACTCTGTTTTAGTATGTTATTCTATTAGCTTGCATAAAATCACTCACATTTGCATCAGCCTGTCAAACCTCATATTTGATATTGCCTAGTCTCCTGAATGAAGCAAGAGATTTCCTTTCCATTGTGGTCTTCTGAATTAATTTTTCTAACTCTTTGCTTCTGCAACAGTGAACCCAGCAGGTAGTACATTTCTCATTACCAAGGTATTTGCTGGTTCTGCTATCACACTGCTACTTTTCTTCATGCCACAGTCAGACTATTTCCTAGTCAAAGAAAAATTAAGTTGTAGGGTCTCAGAGGCTATCTATATAAAAATGACTACATAATGATGCAGATTCTACAGACAGAAACTTGACAAAATTTTCTCCCATTAGCAAAGAAATATTAATTGGATTGCCATTACTGTCTTTATTCCTCTACATCTTAATATACATTTCTAACTTTAGTTGTGATTATGACATATAATCCTTAAGAATACTATGGAAAATGCAGTGATTAGCCGGGAAAACTATTCCTACAAATTCTTTAAAAAAATATTGGCTTTTACTTTGAAAAATTGGGTAATGACAATGTAAACCAACTGATTATCTTTTCTTGTTAGATATATTTATTTACTTTCATAATTAAAATATTAATTTAAAAAAGGAGCCGAATCTGTCATGACCCTAATTCTCTCCATCCAGAAAATTTGCAAACTACTTTGCAATTCATACACTTTTACTCTGTTGATACATAGTTCCTTTATAGTGAAATGGAATGTTTATCTATGTAGAGCAACTCTGTAAGTACATTTGAGGCTGATACTGTAGTGTATAGTATTGCATCCAGTACAAATCCCAATGTTATTTTTCAGACTGATAAAAGTTTAAGTTTTAGCTAGGGCCATTCAGCCATATGTTCAATTTATTCCTACTGCTTTGTTATATTTGAGTACCCCACTGGGCACTAATGCTGCTGAGAAATGATAGTATAATTAAGTTTATTAGACAAAAGCAGAACTGAGATGCTGGGAAACAAAGGATCCAAGCTAAAATCAGCTGAGAATTAAAATATTTGGTCAGCTTTAGCTGACCTTGGATCACACACAGGTTTATATTTGAGGCCTAAAAAGACTATCATTGGCAGAGAGTCTCTTAAGCAAAAAATTATTCCATAATGCAAAGAGAATATAATTTTTAATCAGTGGAAGTGATATGAACTGTAGTTTGAAATAACAGGAACATCGAAATGTCAGTAGTTGTACTAAACAGTCACCAAGCAAAAAAAATCAGTAGTTATCTCCTGAAAGAAACACAATTAACCTGATACAGCTTTTCTTGCTATTCTTATTTCTTACTATATGCTAATTGAATAGTATTTGATTTGTGATTACAACAGAATTACTATTCTGGAAGTCTTCAGGTATGTATGTATGTAAGAAGACCATTTCCTTGCTGCAGGCACTTTCATAAAATAATATCAGCAAAGAACTCCTACAGTGAATGCATCCATGCATCTGTTAGTGCAATTGGCTTTTCTCAGGAAAACTATCTCCTCACAGCAAGGGTTCATACAGCATCTCTGATAGAAGAGCTGGAGGACTGATCTAGCATTAGTGCACAAAATATTGTGCACACAAATTGCTGGAAATGTAAATGTTAAGATGGCAATGTATTGTAGAAAGCTTGGTAGACCTTAGCTGATATGATTTAGCTCTTGGAGAATTTACTATGGACTTATATATTGAGGGTGACACCAAGAAATTCTAACATTTTTGTAATTTTTAAGGATCTTTTTATTCTCTTTGATAAAACTGTAGTGAACTTTAATATACCCAGCTCCAGCTTCTGTCAGGATTAAAAAGCTCCCCAAAGCTCATTACAGTTATATGTATCAGAGCAACATTCATGTTAGAAAACAAGTTATAAATTCCCTAAGGAGAGAGGTCAAACAAACTGAAACCTTCAGCTCAAGGTCTCACGTGCTATTACTCACATAAATTCATCTATTGGGATCCTCGGTAAATAAAAGCAATTTAACATTTTTTACTCTTAAAAATTGAGAAAAGGCTGAGAAGCCTAGTGTTCCACCACGTGGGATTTCATCATTCTAATGGATGGATTTGGAGCACGGCAATTACCCAGCCGCTCAGCGTTTTGTGATGTTAGTTTTCCTAGAATAGTTCTTCCAGTCCTATTCTTTATGTGTTTGCCTCTGGTCATCACCACATGCTCTAAGGTGCCATTTTTTCCATTTGGCCATGTTCCTCAGATGAATGTTTATTTTATTCTAATAAGCAAAATATTCTACAGACAAATTCCTCGCTTTCCAGCCCACTTCAGTACTTAACTTAGTCCTTTCTCCTAATTTTCTGTTCTGTACTGAATGTCATTTGACATATCTTTTACATCATAATTATAGAAAAGATCAAATAGTAATTTTCCTTGTAATTTTGTGTTTGTTAAGCAGTCAAAATTATTCTAGTAGACAGACATAAAAGTATCAGTGTGAGGGACCTGAAGAAAGAACTGTTGATGGAGCAATAATGAACTTTTATGTTCTAATACAAAGTAAATTCCCTTGAACTTTAATCTAAAGTGTTAGAAATTTTTATGAGATTGTTCAATAGGTTATTGGACAAAATTCTATGAATAACCCTTCTTGAAAGAAGACCTTTCAGCTCTGTCTGTTCCCAAACAAGATCTTACACTAGTCTTGGGTTATGAAGCCACATGTTGCAACTTATAAGAATAATTTCAGCTATATCTCATAAGTTGTTCTGATATCTCTCTTATGGTTTTTCAGTTCACATAGACATTTTCTAATTTTTTGGCTACCATACTTTAGTTTTGTTTTCTTTTTACCTAAGAAATGAACATTGTACATGCTGCTATCATATTTGAAAATTCTCATGTGGCCATCCATCACCTGTGTATATCTTGCTTAGATTCAAACTCCCTGAAGCAATGCTAAAGCATATCAGTCTGTTGTTAGGTTTCTTGAAGAAGTCTGATTCATTAATAACTTTTAAAAAAAATAATATATAATCAAACTATGACTTATTCGTTTCAATTAGGATGAGAAAAACAATGATTAAAGACTAAACAATTGCTTACAAATATCAAGAACACCCAAACCATCTGAAGTTTAAAATTACTGTGTGCACAAAAGGTACTTTAATATGATTTCCATCTCTTCAACGAATGGCATTCTGTTTTTCCTTCTGTCACATAAAAGACTACCTGAAATCAATGAAAATTGCAGTTAAGGTGATTGAGATCTGAAGTTGCTTGACTTTAGTGTCTCTAGTGAATGAGCTGACCAAGCCTTGTGCTTTGATAAACAGCAGAATACAGAATTATCTCATTTCTGCATGCAGTTCTGCTGAGACAGTTTGTTAGATTGTTAGATGAGTACATTACCTAAGCTATTAATACATTGGTAGATAATTGGAATTGGGAGTTGTAAGTCCTTATTGGTCTCCTGCATGGTTTCAGATTTAAAAAAACATCCAAAAATTATACAGGACAGGGAAAGAAGTATTAGGCAAAAGCAAAGATGTGGTGACATGAAAGCCAGAATTTAATATGGTACTTAATGTGTGGTAAGCCAGCAGAATCTGTTCGTGTTGGTTGTGTGGATATCTTCCTTTTTTTAAAGTAGTAGTAGCAGTTCAAGATATCTCTAGGGATAGAACTGCAGTACTTCCCTTATGAACCACATAGAAAGGGCAATGGTCTGCCCCAGCCAATTATTACCACACAAAATCAACCTCCTGACTTCACACTGGATGTCCCAAATATGAAGGACAAAACATATAAAAAGCCCCTAAAACTTAATGCAAGATGTATATAGAATAAGTGCTGCTTCCTGTCTCTGAGATTGCCATTAATTATGAGGATCCTGAGCACTGAAAGATTTAGAACATGTGGGTGGGGTTGATGGTCAGTGGCCTTGGGTGATGTGTCTTTCCAGCCTCAGCACTGTGCTGGACACCTGCTATGTCTGGAGAGCTATGGCAGAAAGCCCTGCATTAACCCCAGCTTGCACATCCAAGGTCCTTTTTGGAGCTGAGTGGATGAGTTAGAGGTTGCCTGGACACAGACATTTTTCCTCTCTGAATCTTGTAGATCTGCCCTGTGCTTCCAGGAACCAGGATGCCATGTGAGTCAGTTTTGCACTTCCCTTCTATAGGCTTATATCTCCTAGTGAAACTAATTTATTCCTTCCAATGAAGGATTAAGAAGAAGTGGAAAACACTGTGGAGACAGCAGCTCTTCCAGTCCATAAAAGGACTCATTCTTTCTGGCTTTGCCTATTTTGGCCCTGCTTAGAGCATCTCTAAGTGGATTACCTTAGACCTTACTGATTGAGGAATGAAATGCAAGATCCAGTCAAGGGCATTTCTGCCTTTGAATGTGTTTTTGTTATAGTTCATCATCCAAACTTCTCTGAATACACATCTCCCAGGTTTCCCTGTCTTACATTAGTCCAACAGCTTTTTCTGTTCTGAACATTAATCACTGCATCCCCCAAGTAAGTCCAAATGTCATCTAACATTTAGAATGACAGATATGCCACTACTTCAGCAGCTTCCATGTGTCCTTCCTCTCCTGGCAGGGCTCCCTTTTGTCCCCCTGTCTCCTGGCACAGCTCTGCTTTCACGAGTTAGTATTCCTTTCACTTTTCTGTTTGACATTTCCATTCCTCTTGTCATTAATAAACATCTGTTGCTTGAATTCTGTGATACACTATTAATCATCCAGCTAAAGTTACCAGGTACTTTTTTTTTACTTAATCAATTTCTCCCTGCTTCTTCTTGCATTGTCATTTTGATTGTGTTTGAAAAATACTGCTGTCTGTAGATTATTCCAAGCAAAGATTTTCTTCACTTTCATCAAACTGGATGGTGTGCAAGTATTAACAAAATATGAAAGTTCTATTAACCTTCACATGCATGACCCAAAGAAAATTCAGTTGGAGCCCAAAAGATATAAAAAAGCTTTTAGAAATATTCTTCAAGGAGAAAATTCAAAATATAATAAAAGAGAACTGGTTAATTTATTTTTTTTATTCTTGGTCTTCAGTCTGAAAAGAATTCTTTCATTGAATTACAGATAGATCCTTGTCCCTTTAAAATTATCAGCTGTAGGTTTTCATAGTATCACAATTGAAAAAATCAGTTGTAAAGACTTGAATGATATAGCTTCCCTAAGAATCTATGATCTAATTTAATGTTTTTCTTATACATACCTTGATCTAGAGTTGGAATTTCCAATTTGCTTTGATTTCAATGATACAATCTTGGTAGCTACCCCATTTTCATTAAATTTATTGAAACTATAAATCATTTTAAGTATATGAGTATAATAAATGCTAAGATTCATGTGTTCATATTTTAATTTTTTTTTAACCTACATCTCCAGAGTTTGAAGGTACACAACTGCTTTTAGTAGACAATCAAAGAATGACAAAAATATATATAATCAAATATTACATTTTAAACCCCAAATCACTGAAGTCAAACCCAAAAGATAATGGCAATTACTTCTTACATTGTAGGTAAAGTAAAACTCTCTACTTTCTGAGAATATAAATTATTATACTTTTTCTCTGTCCATTCCTGAATACCAGTACTTAGCTGGTATTCCTGATAGAAAACAGAAAAATGCATAAAATATTTTCTCATGAATTTCCATTCTTCAGTTGAACCAGAAGTCAAAACAATACAAAAAGTTGCTGCATTAAGCAGCCTTTTGAATTTGGGTACAGAAAGAGTAATAAAGAGTAATCCTTCCTACTAATTTATTGGCTTATTACAATTAGAAGAACACATAGATGTTTGTATGAGCTAACTTTAATTAATATAATTTCTATGCTCTGAATAAGGCTAGAGTCTTCTGCTTTCATTGAGAGTGTGCTCATGTGTGCCTGAATGTCCTTTCCATATGCATGAGCACTCAAAATCTGCAGCACTAAGAAATTAATAGTCTGCACTGCCTTTCCAAAGACAAAGTCGAGACGCATGAGTCACTTTACTATTGATTCAGGGATTTGCACTGCCAAGTTGTTACCAATAAAGTAATTTCCTAAAAACCTAGCAGTTGTGGTCGAAGATTTATCACTGTCTTTATGCAGCAAAACATCACTTTTAAAAGACAGAAGAAAATTAATTAGAAATCCAGAGAAGGCAGTAGCAAAGCTCCCTGAAATAATGCAATATATAAGAGGAAGATGTTTTGATAGTGGGGAAAGAAACTGTAATGGTTATGTGTTTTTTCTCTAAAAATCACTAGGGAAAAAGGATTTAAAATAGTGATTCATCTATAGTATTACAAATTGTATTATAGTTCAAGAAAAAAAATTAATTGGAATAATCCCAGACAATGTTCTGTACAGTTAAGGTAAAATAGTCCATTTACAAAATGTATGGTTACCTAAAGTGTTTCTTATTTCTCAGAAATGGTTGTAGATTAATCAGGTGGTGGTCAGATCCACTGTGCTCTTTACAGCACTCCTGCTCTATCACAGAGAAAGCCCATGTCATTTCTCTTTCCTATAAATATGACCTCATCTATCTTATTGCTGGGGTAACAGAAGCCTGTAAGATCCTGCTGTAATTTAACTACAAAATTACTCTCTTTTTTCACACCACTATCTTAATGAGGTGTTCTTTAGCTACTGATATTATTTTGCTGCTTTCTTGTCTTGCTTTCCAAACTTACTGTATTGCTATAGAGCCAGAATTTGAAGGACCAGAATCATCTTCTGCAGACATGTCAGGCCAACATTTTAACCAAGAAATAAGAAAAAATTATACATATGAGATTTTTTTCTTTCTAGAGTTAATGTTAACTCTACTTTAAACTGGAATAACCTTCTCCTAAAGATATTAAAATCAAGATCTACCTTCTTGATTTCATCTCCATTCTCAGTTGGATTTACATAATTTGCTGTTATGAATGTTTTCAGATATTTGTGCTACTTTCCTTGGTCCAGTAGCACAACAAAATGTCCAGCAACAAAATGTCCTTGATAGATTATCTTGTCTAGAGAACATACAGTCACAGAAGAATATAAGAATCAACCCTTAGTCGACATTGAAAAGTATTACATAACTCCCCCAAAAATGTCAGTTCTGAGTTTATTATTTCCCTAGATCAAATTGCTACACTGAAATTTGGGCAAGGTACCTTTGCCCTCTACAAGGCCAAAAATTCCTCAGTGATATTTCTTCTGGCAGCCCCTTTCCCAAGTGCCATTAGCTGTAGCTATGAGCTCTCTATTGCTCTGAACCCCATCTCTAACCACATATAGGTTATCATACCCCAGGGGATCCCTCTCCCTCCAGGAACCAAACTCTCCACTGGAGAGCTCTAGCATCAGCCCTTGGCTGTTTGTACATAATTCTTCCCAGTTCCCAGCCTTGTATGTAGCTTCAAGCATCCACTCTCTTTAATCTTCATTCTTTACCCTAGGCTGAGCTACAGGGAGCCAGAGCCCTTTGACTCATCTAGAAACAAAATGATAGTTATTTAAAAATACCCAATTTCCTTTGACAGCTTTTCTTTATTATTATTTCCTTTGTAGCTCTGAGCTTTCCTTCCTCTCAATCCTAAACTGACTATTAGACAAGACATCCTTTGCCTTCCTCTCTTCCTCATAGAGAATAGTTCTCATGTCCACCATTTGCCTCTCATAGACCCTCTCTGACTATTTTACATCTGTATTTTCTGACCTTTTCTTTCTTTCATCAGTTAACTGTACACTGAGCCATTGGTTGAATTCCATGCTCCATCCAAGGACTAAACCAGTAGCAGCTCTAACATTGTAGTTTCTGGGGACCTCCATGGATTATTCTGAAGTTTTTGTCTGTACATGCTTGTGAATAATGTATGGGAGATTTAGGAGAATAATAAAATAGAAAACATGAAGATTTTAGGGTATTTGCTATCCAAACAATACTAAAGAAACAAAAATATTCTTATACTTTAGAAAGTTGAAAATATTTGTAAATTGTTCTTTCATATCCCTCCGCATTTTATTTTTGTTTTGGTTTTCGTTATTAGGTTTTGTATTGGTTTTTGTTATTATCATGTACCTGTATTACCAGAGAAATTCACACTATGATTGACTTTGCTCAAGAGCTCTCTACTACATCAGAACAAACTCCACAAACATGAACATTTATGAAAAAAGGGTCATGGAAACCTGCTACACATGACAAATCCCACACACTCTACATTGCTCCCCATCCCACACATTGTGTTCATATTGCCATTACCTTGGCCATGTTGTTCATGACAGGAGTGGTACAAAATTACAAAAATATCAGTGAGTTTTGAACAGCTCTGCCGTCTTGTCTCTAAGGTAAAAGCTGACCCTAACTGTGAGCAGAGAGGCTGGATTCCACTTTTCAAGTCATCTGCTGTCTATGTAGATGGTGTTTAAACCTGCTTCCCACTTCACCCCCAAAATCTGCAGTTAGCCACTGAGATTGAGTGAAGTTGCTTAGAAAACCTTGCAGGAAGGCTGGAATATTTCGTTACCTGAGAGTATTTCTTGTAAGGAGTTGAGATTAGATGGATCTTTGTCCTCAGACGAATGCTCTGGGCACAGTGACTGGTTTTGCCAGAGCTGTATACTGAAATACAGACCTTAAGGCCTGCTTGGAGATAGATATAATCAAGGCATGGCCCAATAATTTCAGGATTTAAGAAATATCTCCTCAGCATTGGTTTTGGCTGCTCAGCTGATACATGATGTGTTTTAAAGCATGTGCATAGGGCACTTAGGGTTATAGAACGTGTTCAGGGAGTCAGAAGCCAAGTTCACCATTATTAATTAAGACTCCAAGTTAAGATCAAAACCACTTCAAGTTCTGAACTTTATTTTGTGCTGTTGAAAGTCTTATATCCTGTGACTCTTGGAGTACACTAGAAAATTTTAACCAATCAGGTTTTCCTTTTTCTTTTCTGAAAGAAATACAGAGAAATGACCCATATAAAATGTTGATATCCCAGCATCATACTGGCAGGTCTTATAATGAACCATGTTCAAATAAATCTGTGAATCAATGAATAGAGATTTATATAAACAATGTTTAATTCAGAAGAAAAGTGTTGTCTTTTGTGAAAGGACTGGCATGTCTTCTTCTGAATGCTAGTGGAGACAATGAATCAGTAAAATAAGTACCCCATTGCACTGAGTAACTTTATGTTATCTCTGACTGTAAGTGAAACGGGCTTGTTATAAATGTGAAGCCATAATGCCAGATTTTCTATGTTATACCAAAAGAGAGTGCATTTCCATTGGGTAATTGCTATCTGAAATCCTTTTGCCATTATTTCAATATACAAAGTAGATTTGAAAATGCAATTGGTCTGATTCCTGGAAATCCTGAAGGAAAGATTTATACTTAGCTATACTTTGTACATTTCAAGGCATACCTTTCAGGCTCTTGACCTCTAGAATTACTTATTCTCTCTGTTAACTGGTGAAGCTTTCAAATGTGGTGAGCTAGGCACCTAGGGATGGACTCTTGGCAGAAGAGGAAAACCTGCATGCCATCTCTTACAGCTAGTCAAAAGAAAAAGCACAAAAAGGTGTTTTTGAAACCCTAGTGTTCTCGGCAGACCAGAAGGGATTTTGAGAAAGCACCTCTACTGCTATGAAATTTCCAAAATCACTCCTTAGAACAGGCAGTCATTCTTGCACCCAGATGAGCAGGGCTGTCTGTTTTGGAAGCATTCAACTCTGAGGGTAAAATATCTTCATGGTAATGGATATCTCCAGGCTGTGGAGAACCTAAAACCAACATTTTATGGATGGCACTGTTTCTAGTATGGTCTTTAGAAAAGTTAGTGACTGCAACAGCCTTTTACACTGCACTTGCATAGTTCTGAGGAAGAGCCAAAAATGAAATGTCAGGATTTAGGAGAGAAAAAAAGATACTTTCTGCCTACTTATATTTCTCTGGTCTGGTAACTGTTGTTAAGTAAGAGCAGTATGCGTTTGAACTGTGTACTAAAATATATTTCAGTGGTATTTGATTGTTGAAGTTATAACTATGCTGCTGTAAAACATCAGAAGTTTAAGATTTTCTACAATATGAAACCAGAAATGAAGCAAGTAAAATCATCAGTTTAAACAGGAAGTGCTGATTTGAATGAGCATTGTAAAAGGAATTGGGTCATATGTGTTACATGTTAAAGTTTAACTGTATCCATGTTTAAGCTTGATGCTACTGCTTTTCCCATCTTACTACTGAAGCCTAGATTTGAGCATCTGAATATAAGCCCTGATAGCCAGCAACCCTCCAAATTTAGATGTGTCCCAAAGATGGATCAGACAGCACCACAAATATCCATGAAGAGGCTTGTCCAAGAGCTATTTAATCTAGGTGATTTTATTTTCAGACAGTTACAAGCTATTTTTGCTGTGAATTGCCTTCTATTTCCTACCAAAATAATTTTCAGGATAAAAAAGAATTTTTAATCTTCCAGTACCTGTCGATCTCTTCACACATTTTCAAATGTCTATAAAATAACTTAAAAAACCAATCCCAAACTTGAAATGATCTGTCTATAAAATTAATAGTAAAGTGGTGACTGTGTAGCAAAAGAGAAAGAGAATAATCTTTTTTTTTTTTTTTTTTACAAAAACAAAACAAAGCAAAACAACAACAACAAAAAACTAAATAAAAAAGGCAAGTTAAAAACCTAACAAGTCACTTTACTCTCCTCCAACTAGATGACTGAGTGTGGGGATCCCTTGTACTCATTTAGCAGTCTGTTAGCCTGGCATTGCATTGAGGAGCAGAGAGGAGGGTTGGCAGTACACTAATAGTATTCATGAGGCACTTGGGAAATTAATTTTGATTAGACTAAAGCTTGAACATCACATTCTTTGATTAAGTGTATGTAAAATAATGTTATTAAAAAGTAGTTTCAAACACAGTCTCAGGATTTCAGTTTTGTTTTCTTATAATATTAATACCAAATAAAAAAGTAACTGGGAGTATTGCAATGGGGTGGATGCCTACTATTTGGGTTCCTCTCTTTCTCTGAGAAAGACCTGAAAAATCAGGAACTTCTGCAATTCAGTGAAATAGCTATTGACTATTTGAATGCCATGGAATGAATAGCTACTACTGGGTTCCACATATTTCAACGCAGAATGCTCGGAGAAAGAAAAAAATGCTTCTACATATGAGGATGAGAAGGATCCAAGCCCTCTGTCAGATGTGCTGAGCCTCTATTACATTTACCCCAGATAACAGACTTGATCTTAGGAGCTCTGGTAGTGAGAAAATTATGTTCACTCTTCCAGATTCCTGGTGCTTCTCCTTTCTTTTCTTATAGTCTGTTTTCAAGTAGTTTCCCCTCATCCCTCATCTAGATTGCTTTTCTTTTCTGAGCACTCTCTGTACCTGTTTCTTAACGCCCTCAATGAGGAGGAGATAGAGCAGTTTTTTTGTCTGCTGTGTGTTTTGAAGGTTCTTTGTTGCATGATATCATAGCTTTTCTTTCACCTTTTTCAACAAATGGGACATAGAATGCTCTCTCACTGAGTGCTCTATTTGCCTGAGTCCCTAATCCTCCCTTAATGCCTACTGGCCAAAGCAGGTTTAAAGGAAGGAGGAAAAGGTCCTCAAGAGTGATAATGAAGGAAGTTCTTCCTATTGTTTTACTACATACAAATCCTAAAAGACACTTAGAAAAGTTGGAAAGGGTAAAGATGAAAAAATACGTCAGAATGAAGAATGTTATGAATTACCCACAAGTCTATCCTGTTGCAAAATTCTTTCCATTTTGACTTTCTGCTTTCTATTTTTGTCACACTTATTTTTTTTAGATGACCAGATGAGCCAAAGGATTATTTAAAGAAGCTAGTATGGGACTGCCCTATATAGTAATTCCCATTGTGTTACTAACTTTTCTCATTGTATATCACCTTGTTCAGCCTCAAATCTTGGATAGACAATATAACGTGTAGAATTTAAGCAATTTATGTGCTTGAGGTTTTTTCTTAAATGTTACTTGTGTAGACTCAGAAATTTATTTGTGAGCTTAATATTTTTAAAGTCGTGGCAACCACTTTTTATTAGATGTGTTTGACCTATTGTAAATATGCTGCAGACAAAATATATGCATGTGCACAGAATTAATTATATTGGCAGAGGGATCAACAGCAAGGAAACAGGGAAATGCCTAAGGTGTAAATGATATACAGCTGTGCAGTATATAATCTCTAGGACAGATGCTCTCTGAAAAATCCTTCTTAACAAATGACTTTTTCCATCACAGTGCACAATGTCAGTAGATCAAATTATTTCACCATATGACTATATAAGGTTATGTATAAGGTTACAAACAGAAATGCTGTAGCTCATCTTGCTTTGAGTATTGCTGACTTCATGTTTACCCCCTGTAATTATGCCACAATTTATGAAATGAACATGTTATGCATTTTTAGATTTTCATTCAGTTGTGGAAATTACTTATTCTCTAAGTACTTTTAGCATACTTCATTATTTCTAGTCAAAATATTATCCTGTATTCTGAACAGGAATTTTTCAGTATTAATTGAACATACCTGTTCATTGACTGAAAAAACGTTCAGGTAAGTGTGATTATCACAATAAGAGTGATTTTGTCAGAGAAAATCCTTTTTCATTTGATGCTCTCCTAGCTAAAGCCATTACGACACCAACTTTGGTGTTATGGGTGAATCAGAGATCTTATTGTAGCACAGCAGTTGATGCTTTCCCTTATTCTGCTTTTTTTGGGAACTGAATTGTGCTAAAAATGCTACTGCATGGAATACAGTATATTTAAAAATTTAAAAAGTAAATGTGAATTAGTCTATAAAGAGGCTTCTAAATCACCTTAAATCTGTCCAGAAAGAATATTTTTACTGGACTTTGTGGATCTTAGCAGTGTATAATGCTTATTCATTCCTTCTCCTATCCATAATTCACTACTTGGGACAGAAGTTTGTGTTTGCGAATCAGACTCCTTGGCAGAAGCCAAACGTCTCTGGGACCAGGAAAGAAAGATCACTACCTGCATCTTACTCACTTCCTAGAGAATTGCAATATTACTATGTCATTATGCCTAGTGGCACATTTCCTAAATTATTTAGATCAGTACACATATTTGAGGCAAACATCTATCTATTTCCATCTTTAGTATGCAGAGAAGAAATGCTTTTGCCTTACTGATACAAGATATGTAAATATATCTGAAGATAAGTATGTTTTTCATACCAGAGTTTCAATTCTCTTATGTTGTGGTAAAGTCACCTTTCTTTGCATGTATGAGAGGGAGTTGGAAGAAGCAGATTAATTCTCAGCTCAGACACAAAAATGCCTGTGTGATGTTAATGAGCCAGTTAGCTGAGCTTCAGTTTCTAAATATGCAAAATGGAATATTATCAACTGCACATTTCAGACGCAACAACAATTTTTAAAGGCTGTGAGATTTGGAATTGCCTTTTTTTCCCCTCCCAAAAGTATATGTGAATAACAAAGCTTTTTAGAGAATTGTGAAGTTGTGAAGTTGACCTGACCTTTCTCATCCTGGTTCCATCTGTATTAGCTATAACTCTGCTACAAGTGGAGCTTTGCAAAGTGAAAAAGTTGATGCTGAGGTCTCATATGCAGACCAAAATAGTTTCTTTTGTACTAGCTTTAGTCTGATCTGTGGAGTGAATGGTTGGAATGCAGTAAGTTAGAACCTGGATCAGATTTTACACTCCTGTTTCAACTAATAGAAAAGCATTTATGTGCTCCAAGTGCACTCCACATTGTAATGTAAAAACAGAATGCTTTTTTTTTTTTAAATCTTCAGTCTCTTAATTAGGTCATTATGATTTAACTAAAAATCTTGTGCAGGATAAAATTTGTAGTTGCTTTATACCTCTGTGTCAGAGCTGAAATTTCTCCTTTGGAGAAGACTGTGTACAGTAAGCAATAAAAATCACTGCAGCCTTTTTTTTTCTGAATACAGGGAAAGCAATAATCTGTGTGCTTCAATCTGGTGCAAAAGAGAGAAGAGCATCCTAACCCTCACAATTATGATAAAGGCTGGAAATGAGGCAGGGAAGAGGACCTGTGATGAAATCTTAATTATCTCCTTTGCAGACAGGGATTGCCCCTCAGCTGGGAGACTATTTTTTGAATACTTTCACAAGGATGGTGAAGTAGGAATATGGTAAATCAGAGAAACTTTTTCTGCACACAGAAAAGCAACTGAAAAATACAAATTTCAGTTTGAATACTAAATTCAGTTGGAATACTAAGTGGAGTAACTAGGCATTTATCAGCTTGCACTTGGGGCTTCAGAGTAGTCCAAGTCTGTTCTTGAAACAGTCAAAATGTTTATGTGAAGCTATGCAGAAAATTACACCAGTAAATTTATATGTAAACTTTAAATAAAATGTTCTGATTGAGTAATCTCTAAATGCCAACCAATTCTACCTCAGCCTGGGCAGAGTGCCCACACTGGTTTTCAAATAGAATCTGTCTAGTCCCATAATGCAGAACGAACTAAATCTGTTCATTTTTAAAAAAAAAAGACAGCAGATTGTTCAGGCAGGTTTGTATCTGACTAAATAAATAAATTTGTAAAAGTATTAT
This sequence comes from Luscinia megarhynchos, assembly GCA_034336665.1. Lineage (NCBI taxonomy): Eukaryota > Metazoa > Chordata > Aves > Passeriformes > Muscicapidae > Luscinia > Luscinia megarhynchos. Next base: position 21,620,684 of record CM067566.1, on the reverse strand, counting down.
TGATACGTTTTCCAGTAGACCAAATAATAGTAATGAATGGCTTAAAGAGATGTTTGTATACAGATATATATTTTAATAGTGGTCCCAAGCCTGGTTTTACAAACCACAGTTATTCTGTGCTAACAAAAAAGCCCCTGTCAGGCCATGGTTGATTGTCAGATGCAATCCTCTGAAGCTTAGGGCATAAACATTCCAAAGAACTCTTCATATATATTCTTGTAAGAGCAAACATGTAAAAAATAGGTAGCACAACTGCACTTACAAGTTAAAAGAGACTTAATTCTACCTCTTTGTAGGAATGGCAGGATTATCCTGAGTGGTATTTTTCAGTGCTTCACTTTTTCATCCCTATTCTGATTACCTAAAACTGTAAAAAGAGCAAGGAATTGTGAAAATTAAACAAGCCACTAATGAAGATAATAATTGTTCGTGCAATGGAAGCTGCAGTTGATCTCTAGGGATCAGCTGATAAGAATATTAGTTTTTGCAGTCTCAAGAACTATTCTACAGCTAGCATAATACAAAAATAGAATAAAAAATGCCAAGCTTCAAAACTTAAAACCAATTTTTACCACATTTAAATGCTTTTTTTGCAAGTAAGATAAAATATACCACACTTATACAAATTAGTTTTCACTAAACATGCTGTTCAGAAAACCTAAAAAGACCAGCAGGCTCAAATTTTTTATATAATTAGATGTCTTTCTTATAATTATCACTTTTTCACTACGAAATCATTTTTTCAATTTGTCAGGAATCATCCAATTAAAATAACTTTACAGGTGCCATGAAAAATTATTAATATATTTTTGAGAAATCTAGTGAAGTTTATCCTAAAAAAAGAAAAAGTCCTTCTGTTGAAAAGCTGTCTGCAATGAGCTAAGCTGATGCTGGATGTGCTGCTCCCACAGGCTCCACCTGGAATCATCTTTCCATAGTCAGATAACAAACTCCCTAAGGAGTCCGTCCCTCCCAGGTATGTGTACTTGCCTTTACTAACATATAAATAATTGTCTGGAGTCTGTTCTTCCCATGAATGCACACCTGGGTTTGTTGATATGGACATTGTTTTCCTCACCTCTTTCTTTCCTTTGAAACAGTCTTGGCAACCCACTGTCAGGGAAAAGGGAGCAGAATGCCCCAGTGATCTCTTGCTACAATCACAGCTAAAAAAGTTTCTGTCCAGTTTGTCTTAAATTGTACGTGCATTTTTATGCATAAGTCATGAGAAGTCATGAGGTTATTTCACATCATCTCTTTAATTTAGCACATTAAGTGGTACAGATGAGGATGTCATGCATGTGGGTGGCTTTTTAAACAGTTCTACAAGCAACAAACACATTTAGAAATGGAGCAGTTAATGGTGTACATATGAAAACAATTAAATCAGTAAAGATCTTGAAAGGTTGCTAGGATGTTTGAGCATTCTAGCTGAAGAAGTTATTATGGCTTTGTAGAAATTTGCACGTGTATTTGCAGAAAGAGTCACACACAGCTGGAAATAAAAGCTATTCTGGATGCATTATATATTAGTGCCACTGCATTGTCTGGAAAGTGCCTAGAAAACTGATCTTTGGGTTCAAACATTGTCACTTACATAGCTTTGAAAAGAAGATGGATTTAACACATTGCTTTCCTTCCTTGAAAAAAAAAGGCTACACTTTGATAGGATGAGTAAAATGAAAATCATTATTTAGGTTGAGCTTGGAAAACTAAAGTTTTGAGACGAAATTCTCCACTGATTAAATCTAAAAGTACAATATCCTAGGGTTTTAAATGTCACTGGATAAAATAATGTGATTTTATTTGTTCTTAATTTCTTTTCTGAGAAGAAGTACAAAATATATTAGTTCTTGATATCACTGATGTAGCATGCAAAGTGTAAGGTGTGGGTCATATTAATTTTTTTAAATTTATATTATCATTACTGGCTGTGCATAAATGCTTATTATGCCAACCAACATATTCCAATAGTGTTGTTTTTATTTTTTGATACAAACAATCTATCTTGGGTGACAGCTGTGTTATTGTAAGGGGAGGAGAAGAAAGGTGATGGCTCAGAATTGTATACCAAGGTGTATGTTAAAGAAAAAGATGAATGCAGAGGGGGAATCCCTCCTCTTAGCTAAAATGAGGTCATACTTACCTGGGTAAATAAAGATGCAAGAGGCTAGGATCAGGTATGACTGGTAGCCCTTAAAAGTGAGGTTCGTGCATTGCTTTCATTAAAAAAATAATTTTGCACTCATTCTTTTGTAAGGAAAAACTTGCTTCTCCCTTTCCAGAAAATGCATTGATTCTGTACTCCTCAGAGAAGGAATTACCATTAGATGGTACCACAGACTATTTTCCATTATCATCTGAATCTCTATTTTGTTTTCATTATTCTGTCAGTTCTTGCCTTTGGAGTTCATAGTATCATCTGAAAATGAAATATTTTGCTAGGGAGCTGCGCCAGTGAAGAGATCAAAGACATGCAGCAAACTAAACAAAATACTCAATGTCTATGCAGTGAAGCTGTCTAAGTGATGATATTAAAACGTTTTTCTTTCCATTGTTCAGGCAACTTCAGTGGTGCAAGAAATTCAATTTTCCATTGTAAATACACATAGAAGAAGCTGAATTTGTGTAAGGGACTGATCTTTTGAGTGTAAGATCCAGGCAGCTTAACACCCAATGTCACTGTGGAATTTATAGTACTGGCATCTGGCCAATCTCAGTCTAAACTGTCCCTTTGACAGATTTTCATAGTTATTGGGAAGAACTTTTCATTTTCCATTCTTCTGCAGAATGCTGTGATATATGAGCATCATGCATGCAATTGTCAAATTATGTATTTGTCTGTCTATATTTTGCCTATTTTAAAGGTGCCATTGAAGAAAATAAAGAAAAATAAGCATATGCTCTCCTGTACAGAGCAAGCATATCCTGAGATACAGATGCAGATTTCAGGAAAAAAGTAGGTAGTATAACTAAAAACATCTGATCAAATTCAGTCATATGAATCTAGAAAATGTAATATTGGCAGAGCGGTCATAGGACAGAAATATCGAAATTTTTGATAAACAGCTCTCTATAATGGGAACACATAGGAGAGTAACCTGTAAAGGAGGTGTCAAACCAAGCAGACAGCCTTTGACAACAGTGGTTCTTCAGCCCAACAAGCCTTTTACTGATATTACTAATATCCTTTGTGAATAAACATTTAGGAAGCATGAATAGCAAACCATTCTGTTCTTAACATAGTACAAAGAAATAGTGATTTTTGTGGGGTAAGGCTTTTGAGAAGTAAAATATTTAAGTGTAAAAAGGAACAGAATTGAACTTGCCAAGAAAAGTCACACAACAATATGGGCAAGACAGACCATGCAATGAACCAACCAGATTATATGAATGCTATTAATACCAAATGGGAAGGTTTAAATTCTCAGCAGTGTCCAATGACAGCACAAGAGACAATGGGCACAGATTAAAATACAAGAGCCAAAGAGAAACTGAAAAAGAAACTTGTTGTCTGGGTGTCAGTATTTAAGATTGGCTTAGCTGATCTAAGAGTTCACTGATGACAAACCAGGAAGCTCACACCAATCTCTCCTGTCCCACTGCCAACTGACAGGGTCTATTTCTTTGTCCTGGGGGCAGTTTTTGGCTACTTAGATAAAATAGAAGGTAACAGCATGAGATCACCTTGGGGCTGGAGAAAAACCTGGAGAAGATGAGAGAATATAATGCTTTTTTTGGTTAGGAGCAATCTATTATATTGGTTCAGCATCTTATTTCAGATGTAGGCGTAGAAAGTTGCAGAACCTCATGTTATGAGCAGAGCCTGTGTACATCTCCAGAGAGCCAGGAGCACAATAGGAATCATGAGTTTAATACAATGCATAAGTGGTAGTTAACAGCTTTATGTTTGGTACATCTGATGAGAAGCAGGCCCACTGAAACCTGCAAAGAAATATTAAAAAGAGCTAAAATTCACTTGGGAACAGGTAGTGAATATGGGCAGATACACAGAAGTTAGCTCATGTGATCTGAAACCTGACATGTGTCTTGGGAAGAAACAACAGATTCAGAACTTGCATCACAGATGAGGGTTTATCTGTCCTGACATGTGGGATCCCTGATGCTGAATTATAGGACAGGTTTCCAGTGAAATGTTTTGTTTTAGTTAAATCATAGTGTACTTCTTATTATCTGAAAAACTCAGAAAAACAGTGCTTTATCTGAATGCTAACCTTCAAATGCCACTAAACACACCTTTTCTATGGTCAGCTGCTAATCCCAGCTATGGCTGAGGAAAAAGTAGATATTGAATTGGTCACTTGAAGGTTTCTCCACAGATGAATCCAGCTCAGGTATCCCATGGGATATCACCATATTATTTTGATGCTGATCTTCTAAGTAACATTTTTAAGGAAGAGGATTCAAGCTGATGTGTTGAGCTTTGACAAAGTGTTGTTTGTAGTAGGTGCTAACATTTTCTACAGGGAAAAAAGGGACTGAAAAACTAAAAGTAACTCTGGGAAAATCCAGAAATGTAACACTTCACCTTCAAAAACTTTGATTAAGTTTTAATCAGGTCTCAGGAAATGCAGCATTAGAGTAATTTTCAGAAGCCTCAGGCACATGAAACACACAGTGGCATGTTCTCTATTGGAGGTTTTAATCAACTCAAACATGAGTTTTTATTTAGTCACTAATACTGGTACTCTCCCAGTGTTTTCAGTGGAGTAGATGACAGTTTATTTCCAAGTATGCTTCCTGTTTAAATGAAATTGCAGAAACTCTAGCTCTCCTTCAACACAGCACAAATCTATTGTTTTTAACTAATATACACTGATATTGAAAGAGAGCTAGAGATGCATATTGTGATGTGAAATGTATAAAGCCATTTAAAGTTTTCTTGCACATTTAGGCAATACCTTCCCTTTTCTCCTGCATTTGGAAGACTTCCTAGACCAAGGCTGGAGGACTTGTGCTCGTGTCCAGTTCCACCTGCAGAGGGTATTACCACAGAATCTGTTAAAGTTGGTGTTGCAGTTCATAAACAAGCATTAATATAGGTTGAAATAATGGCAAATTACGTTTCCAAGGCTGACTGCAAGTTTTCGATCAACTTCAGAAGTGAGTTTCCATTTTATTAATTTGAATATATATAAGATGAAAATTACCTAATAAACTGGTCAATGGGAAAGGTTGTCTAACCATGCATGACATTAGTTAATTCTTTTTGGTCAAAGGCTATTTGGATTATCATTAATCTACCCAGTAACAGGTAGAAGTTCTCTGGCTTATTTTATGTGAAATAAAATTATATGTTCATAATGATCCCATCTATCTTCTGTAAATCAGAATTGTTCTCTTAATCTGTCTTGTCATAAATAATCTCAATATAGCAGCAAATATAATGGCTTTTAATCAGTAAACCACATTTTGTACAATGTAAATTTCATTTTTGATTATGTGAATTTTAGTTATTTTTGAAAGCAATGACATATGGTAATTTACTGTCCCTTTCTCTAAGATTTTTTCTGTGTATCTATATGTTTCTCAATGCATTTTTGGTTTCAAACAAGTTTGGAGTCTTCTTTTCAACACATTTGGAGGGCTCCACACAGAGGAAGGTGTTCTGACTTCTATGAACTATTTACCAGCAGTATTTCAGCAAGGGATCAGAAATGTCTTTGCTGATTGATATGTTGGAAACGTTTAAATTTGCCTTCCCTCAGGAAGACTTTCATTGCTTTCTTTCCTCTGTGCCATTTTGCTGCTTTATCACAGATATTTTTCAAGTTCCACTGTCTCCAATTCCTGAACCTGCAAGTGTTCACCATATGTTGTCTTCTTTTTTTCTAGAGTTTTTCAATTTATATATTTGAGGAAAAAATGAAAGAGTAATAGGTCATGTAAGTCGACTTCAGACATGTTCATTGCTGTTGCCATTGCTAAGGGTTGGAAGTTCAATAAATGAAGAATCACAACAGCAAAACATGGAAGTGGTTGCCATCCTGCTCCAGACACAGTATATAATTTCCATTTAAAATACTTAAAGTAAGTTCACTGCTGGAAAATCCAGATAAATGAACAGGGGGAAAAGTGTATTGAAGAAATGATGATAAAAGATTGAAGAGATAAAAAAAAAATTTGAAAAATGCTACCTCGTTTCTAGAATCAGAGACAGAAGAGAACACAGGCTTAAATGCAAACCAATGAGGTATTTCAAACACATAATAGGAATTCTATCTGTTTGAGTTTTAAAAAAAGCACATATGCTACTAAATTAAACATGAAAAATGCAACTGAAGTTACTGTAAAAGAGAAATGCAAAATTATTTGTAGCAGTTTAGACTTATGGTTTTGGGTCTTTTATCTACTTTGACAGTTTACTATTCTGTCTTCCAATAACTCTTTGTGTATCTCATCTAAATATTGTTTACTGTAAAATCATAATTAACTTGCATTCAATTACCTGTCTTGCAATTACTTGTATTAATCACCAGGAGTAATAGATTATCTGTTGTTAAAGGTATTCTTCTTGGAAAAGAGACAAAGAAATGTAAAACTTAAAAGAACAAATACCAAAGTGAAATAATTTCTGTGAGTCTGAGATTTTTGGGAATGCTGGGGATGGTAATTCCAGTGATTGGTTTTTGTCTGTTGGATATGAAATATAGTACTTCATACGTTATGGGTTAATTCAGTAGTCACCAAAAATTTTTGATGGCAGAATTAGAACACAAGCAAGCAAGAAATTAATGGCAAGTGAAATTCAAAGATACTGGGAGTTACAATTAAATATCTGACTGTTGCTGTTGACTTCAGTGAATGTAACAGACACTTAATGGGGTTTGAAATGGAACATTATACTCTTCTTTGTGGTGTTATATTTGGATTACAAGTATCGTTTACACCATGATATTTATTTTGACCTATTTTATATTTTTCAAGGTAGGGTTTAATGTCTCGATATCCATATACACCATTTTTATAGTAGCTTTTTATTGTATTTCGAAAGAGCATTTCTTTTATCTTGTGCATGCCTCTAAAGTGCTTTAAGAGATTTGCTAACTGAAATCCTTCTTTCCTTTTCTTCATGCTGCCAGCATTGACTTAGTGCATAATAGGTCTGCTTTCACACAATTTAATGGAGTAAAATCAACATTTACCTTCTGTAATTTTTTTTCTCACTATACGCTAAAATTACTTCTGCATTTGAAGGAATCAACAGACTGGTTATATAAAACTGCTTTGCTTGCTCAGGTTCAGATGCCCCAGTTTGCTCATAACCAAGAAGCTGTCTGTGCTGTGAGACTTAACAAGCCTGAGAGGAAAGCACCTCTTACAATCTCAAGTTCAAGAAAAGCATTTATCTTATTAGAACCTCCTCTAAAATAAGAATTGCTGAGAAAAATGTAAGGGAAAAAAGCTGTCAGGTCTTTCTAATTTATGCATTTTTTTCATCAGCTGCTTCCATTTTGCTGTTTACCTGCCAGTGTGACAACTTTTAGAAGTGCATTATTCCTGCAGTTCCTATAAAGCCATAGATTAGTGTGTAAAACCCTGTGTAAATCACCTGCTGGAAGAGGAAGGAAAGATCTTGAGGCTGAATTTCTCATTTAATTGGAAGTGTTTATATCTCACAGATGAGCAAGGTTTATGGTTTCCTGGTGAATATTTTATATTTGCAACAGTTTTGTAAAACCTCTTTGATTCTTGCTTCAAGAAACAAATTGTGGGAGGGGATGAGGATGTAAATGTACATTTGAAAGGGAAAAAAATTGAAGCCATTGTGGCTGAGTCACATTGATATAGATTTAAATCTTATATACTTCTCTGTGTAGTGTCTATATAGATTGTGTGGCTGAATGTCAGGGAACCTCATCCCCACAGCAGAGAGCTAAATATGAGTAAATGCTCTGCATGGTAGAAATACTGGCATGTTTTGACTGTACTAACATGGATTCATTGGAATTCTAAACCCAGGTTCAAGAATTATCTAAGAACAAATGAGGCTAAATTAATGAATGTATTTTAAATGCCTTATTTTAATTTACAGGTATTAAAATGGAAAAAAAAACATTTACTCTGTCCTTCATCTCTGAAGCACATCAGAGCTGACTGGATTCTCTGCAAGAAGGGAGGAAGAGAAGCACCAGGTGACAGTAATGGGCTGCTATTTGCACAAAGTAGTAGAGGAGCAGGTCTGGACCTTCAGCCTGCACTTGGCTTATGTCTAACTTCACTGTTCAACAGGGGTACAGCTGCAAAAACTCGAATGGACACATTTACTTGAGAAGGTAACCAATCACTATGGACTCATTTTATTCTTTGCTGTCAATAGCATAAATATAACTTACCCCATTGAAGTAAAAAGGATAGAGCTAAGCATTAAAGCTAAGTGCAATATACAGCTGACATGAGTTTGTCCTTCAAAGGGTACCAGATTGCCCCAAAGGATCATTCTCAGCATCAGTAGAAATCATGGATATCTCAGATAATGGAAATGGTGTTTGCTGAGGACTACAGCTGCCAGTTTTCCAGTTGACAATATCAGTAAATACTTGGGCTAAAAAAGTAATTTACTTGATATTTTATTGACAAATTATTTCTCAATATCTAGTAAATCAAATTTGTCTCTGAAGTTTTGAGCTATTATTTCTAGTCCTGGTGATATACCCAAAGAAATAATAACAACACTTTTTGAAGTGCTGACTTTTAGAGATTTTAAATGTCCATGTTCCTACCTCATCCTTTATAATTGTTAAGTAAAGACATGCATGTTTATGTTAACACACATATTTTTAAATATCCAAATCAAATCCTCCAGATTATCAATGGTTGTCTTTTTTTTTCCTGAATTACCTCTGCAACCTAGAGTTAGTGAGGTGCCTCCTTTTTCCCATACATACATGATTGATATCAGTTATGGAAAATAGATGGGCTGTTGTTTCTTCACATCTAAAGAACTAAAGCTATTATGTATTTTTGAATATGTTCTAATTTTTTTTTCCTATTTTAAGTTACAAATGGCAACCTGAATTATATAGTCTTATTCATGTTTGTGCTTGGTAAAAAACTATACAGAAACAAATAAATCCAGAATCTTTCATGAAGTTTTTTTTGTACAATAGCAATTTCCACTGCTGCTCATTGAGAAGGTCAGTGGATTGACATTTGTTATTAGTCAGACTATTCACTAACTATTCACAAAGTTAGAACGCAATAATTTTAAAAATCATTTGGAAAATTTAATATATGAGTATGTTACAGGACAGTATCCAATTATCTCTTCCTTGCCTGTCTGTTGTTGTAAATGGGTAATTTGGTCTAAAGTGTATATTGGTCTGAATTATAACCAAGGATCTGGACATTTTCACCCTAGGAAAATTTGACGTGCATGCTTGAATTTTAATCAGTAGGTCCTGTATTTCTTCAATGAGCTCATGAAAACTAAGATACAAACAGCACTTTAACAAATTTTAATAAACTGAGATGTTTTGTGATAATTTCCTCAGGATTTGGTAACAATGTCTAATGGCTTCATAGCTCTAAGATCACAGGCATTTGGTCCAAAAATCACACTTCATCTATTCCAAAATAACCCCGTGTAGTATGTAACATATATGTTATAAGTTTCTGGTATAAGTGAGGAATTTTGTCACGTACTGGTTTAATCCATCAATTTACTGTTTTGCATTTAATAGTAATGTATAATAGGCTAACACTGTGTATTGGATCCTGCAGGAGCAAAGAGTGTTTGCATTGGAGAAATATTAAAAGGTTGTGACCTTTCAAAGACAGTTTCACACAGTGTAGTCTGAGACTTACAATCAGTTTCTCACCAGCAACACCTCACACAAGCCATCATGTTTTTTAAAATATATTTAACTTCTCTCTTAAAAAGAAGAAAATAACAACAGCAGAATAAGAGCAATAAGAAGAAAATAACAACAGCAGAATAAGTGCAATTATTTTTCTTTCTAGAACTCATAGTTTAATCTGTTAGAAGTAGTTACTTTGTCAGACAGATTTTGAAACCAGCTTCTCATCTATGAATTAGTTGTCTGTTGTCTGAGGCTATGTATCATTATGCAGATATGCATATTGCTAAATGACCTTTCTGGTTAAATTTAGATGATCACTTAAGGAAAAACTGTCAGTTTCATTTCTTTTCCCCAAAATCTTTGTCAGTGCATTTATGGATCTCAGACACCCTGGAGTGGTGGTTTAAAATATGTCAAAATGCATTCAAGATATGTGATCAACTAACTCAACCAGTTTCCTCTTTGTTCTCGTGGCCTCTTTTTGTTTGAGAGATGCTCCTTGATTTGTTTTATTTAAAAGCATGCACTATAAATACATAAATGTTTTATGATAAGTATAATTTAATCTGCATTTTCCCTCAGAGGCTTCAGTTCAAATTTGGGAAAAAAATTTTCTGAAATGGCACTTCTCGAGACAAATGAAGGTGGGTTTTAAAGTGAAATATTTTATTGTAATGAACTGGTTTTACTTGTATATAAGTGAGAGAACAGGCCTTCCAGGTTTTTAAAAGAGATTATCACAGCAAATGTTTTCTTAAGTAATTGCAGTGCATTTACCAAATAGAAATGCACTGATATTTACCACATTAGTGATTACAAGGCAATTATAAAATCACACCAGCTTATTAAAATTGATGAGAAATGTTATAGATATACGTGATTTGTTAAAAATATCACTGTAGCTGATAATTTTACAAAGTATGCAGTGAGAAGATTAAGAAGCTATGTTCATAGTAAAAACAGGAACACTTAAATTCTTCAAAACATTTCTTGCTTACTTTTTTGAGTGAGAAATCACAGTAAAAAACTACTTACAGTTAAACGTTTGGGTTTTTTCCATTAAAGTTGTAATACCAAGTCCACTTAAGATCAAAACCTTCCCTGAAAACAGTTCTGTATATTTCCTGTTTCCTTTATCGGTTTTGTAACAACAGCAATAGTGAGATACTTTAATTTGTCTTTCTGGTTTAAACTGAAATTTTAAATCATGCAACTATTTAGATAGATTTGCTTAAGAAATTACTTAGGCTCTTCTATGATCTTAAATAAACCACAATTATTTAGTACTTCAGATATGTTTTATTTGAAGTCTGTTGAAGCTCATGGGGATGTTTCTACTGACCCACAATGGCTTAGGACACACACATTTTTTATTGTAATTGTTAGGGATTGCTGAATTCAGTAGCCTAGCAGGGGTGAGGCTGCTGCAGCTCTGTGGGAACTTGAGGTGACTGAGCATGCGAGTCTGTGAATTTGTAGAGTAGTGAATAGAAAAAGGATTACTGCTGATATTTTTTTTTTGAAAGAACAGTAGTCACATCCATATCTAAAAATATTCTCAGCTATGTTTCTATAAATGCACGAGTGCTTAGCCAAAGGGCAGAAATATTTGCAGTATTATCTGACTAATATCCAGTGTGCAATACTTAAATTCGGAGTAATATTAATTTTATCACAAATATTATAAAAATCTGAATAATTAGCAAACTGAAGGAAGCTGTAGTTTGCTCCTAAAATTTCAAAAGCAGAAACAACTGCTAAACTACACAGATTATTCTTTGTGAGATGTCTGCTCAGATCTAATATGTAGCTAATTCAATTTTCATACCAAATGTAATAAGCAAACTAGAGAAACTAGCACAGCAATTTCAGGAAGAAGTAGGGAATGGTTTCATCAAATATTTTACTTTTAAACTTTGTTGTTCACCCAAGAATCGTAAAAGTGACACCTTGTGGTAATGAAGAACATTGTTCCAGTATTCATTAGCCACTGGAAGGGTGTTCTAACTGCCTTCCCTGTAATACAAATAGAATAAGGGTATAATTGAATCACAGAGTTGGCCAGTAATCTTTCACTCTGAAAGATACACATTGAGCATCAGGTTAATGTTGTTTCAGATCCAAACTGTCTTAAATGTTTTTCTAACCTTGTGCTGGTGCTTTTGTAGTAATTTCACATCTTTAGAGTGCTAACTGAGTTTAAAGAATGCTCCTTGGATTCAGTTGAACGTTGCACTTGCTCCTGATGCAGATGAATACACAAAGCAAAGAAAACCTGAGAATCAGATTAATGGCATCTTCTTTATATAGATACCATGTGCACAAACATATCCCTCAAGGGCAATACAGATTATTAACTGTGTCTGCAGCACACTCAGGGGCTATACACTGATATCCCTGTTTGCCACCTTCCTTTTTGTCTATCACAGGCGTTGCAGAGCTGAAGGCCAAAAGGATAGTGGTTTAAGCAATATTGATAAGTGGTGTAATCAAACTGTTTCCCACTTAAAGCTGCTCTCCTAGCAAGTAATCACAGTTTGATAATTACAGCCACACAGTGCTGAGCCTGAGTTCAGTGAGGTCTCTAATCCTGGTAAGAGTCAGCTCCTTTTCCTACAAGATGTGGTCATAACTTATTTAGAAACCAAATGTATTAAGAAATCTAATTCTTCAGCCTTCTTCTCATTTTAGCTTTCAGTCCAGCTTTAGCAATCCTGATGCTCACTGCAGATAAACTTACACATAAACCAGTTTTCCCTCACTTGGCAGCAGCTCACATACCTAGGAGGCATGAATGAAAAAGCATATTCCAACTAGCTTCTCATCATCAGGCTCAGGGGTTACAGAAATGAGGGCTAATGTGAGAGAAAAATTGGCAAAAAAATTAACTAATGGGTGATGGATTTTCCTGAGTAGTTGGCTAGACACCATCCAAAAAGATAATAATATTTTTGAAAGCAGTAGTTAAATGAATTCCATCTTTGTTAAATGATTCTTCCATGAAATGACATTGAAGAATTTGAAATATTTCATGACAAGAAGAGATTTATTAAAGGAGTAACTAAAACGTGACAGAATTATAATCATGGTACCTATTTTTAAAGTCTTTGTTCTTCTGGGACAAAAAATGAAATATAAGGGTGATATTAAGAATTAAGAGCCGTGTAACAATCTACGGAAGAAACAAGACAGAATGAGATAAAGATCTTTGCAGGTTTATGCAATTTTAGGATATGATCAAAAAGAATTTTAATTTAATCTGAGGACTTTTTGTGGTATCCTAATGCCACATTTGATTGTAAGAAATTATTCTGTAGCTCTATATGAAATTGTTGAAGGTATGTATTTAAATATTTGAGAAATTTTAGGATTTTTATGTTGCTGCATTGCGTAGACAGTAGAATCAGTAATATGGTAACAGGTATGGATATTGATGACTGTTGTAGCAAAATTCAACATTAAATATCTCTTAATACAATGAGCAAATAACACCACAGAATGGTATGAATATAATTATGAGTTAATACAAATTATATCAAATGAAGAAAGATATTTAAATCTCAAATGCAAATTATGGTGGAATGAAGGAAACTTGCAAAGTAGTCAACTGTACTTATGGTAATACTGTAAAGCCAGATCAATTTAGTCTTCTTTAAGTGAAGGATTAGGCAGGTACAAGGTACAGGTGGTTACTGTGGAGAGGCTGATATGTTGGATTTTGCTGCATAATTTATACTTATTCATATACCTCTTCCATTAAGTTCTCAATTTTAAAAGACGTTCTTTCATTCATCAAGGGAACTAAGTAAAATCAACTTGTTAAGGGACTAGTTGATACAGAGCTGGTACAGAACTGTACAAGACTATACAAATCAATAAAACCACAATGATTCAGGATTTCAAGCAAAGGGGGTGTGGAAAGAGCTTGTATAATTGAGGTCTAGCCTGAATTACCATCTGTGAAGTGCCAAACCATCTGATAACTTACTCAGAACAGAAAAATCATCTGATCAGAGAAAAATTGCTAACTCTCAGAGGTCATATGCAAGGGTAACATGAGAATTGCCTAGGTACAAGGAGAATTACATCTTACTGAGATAGTAAAATAGAGTGTAAAAGAATTTTTATTTTATTTTAAAATACAGATAAGCCATTCATACTCAGTGCCAGAGTCCTATTCCTGCTCCCCAGGGAATAATATTGGCAGGTGGTGTGTAGGACACAAAGGATCAAATAACTCTTCAGGTTCTTAACAGCTAGGAGTAGTGGAGCATCAATCTCATTTTGCAGCTCTAAGATCCAGGATAGGGAGTAGGATTCAAGGCTGTTACTATTTTCTCTTTCTCCAGTGAATAGTTTCAGATCTACTTGTCAAACAAACCCATATATTTACAGGAGAGCCAACACATCCAAGGAAGTAATTAGTCTGCCTCTACTACTTACCTTACTGAATTTTGCTTGCATGAACTCCCAGACCATTTGAGGAAGACTTTTTCATCCAATACGACAAAAAAAATTGCGTAGATAGAATAATTCAAAAGAATCCTTACTAGCTGCTACCATAAGAGAAGAGGAGCAAAGCAGCATCAAATCTTGACCTCTCTGAAGGTCAGTAAGTAAATAGTGGCACTGTCACGAGGCAGATCTTAAGGCACATTTTGTACTGACTTTTAGCATTTGACTGATTCAGTGACCCTCTCACATCAAGCCTGGGTAACTGTGCAGCCAGCAGGCAGGAAACAGAACAGACTGATGGTGATGTGGGTAGCAGCAAAGACTGACACATAGACATAGACACACACACACACACACATTTACACACAAGTCAAAGAATGTTGATCCCTGGGAATGCAGACACTTCTTGAACAGTTCTGTCACCTCACAAGAGCAGCCACCAGTATCTATTCTGAGCAAAGATCTTGCTTAACATTTCAACAGATGACTTCAGAGTAGAGTTGAAAAATGAGAAGCAGTCTAATGACAAGTACACTAATAAAACAACACGGTAGAGAAGAACTGGAGAAGACAAAAACTGTGCAATTGAGGAAATGAATATAAAATTTGCAAGTACAAGATGGTACAATAACAGATCAGGGAGGACTGGCTTTGCCATCAAAATCTTGCAGCTAAACTCAGCAGCTGGAATCACATCTGTGCAGTATGGAGTCAGACAGTGACAACTGCTGAGACACAGCTGCACAAAAGAAAACATAGATATTTCAATCAGGTGAAGCATTTACCAATGCCAGGAAAAATCTAATTAAAGCAGTTTTAAATAGTCTAGGCCTGATGACAGCTACTGCAGGATGCTTAGAGAATGGATGAAGTGTCTCTAATTCAGTTAGAGGATATCCCTGAAAATCTTTACTGCTTGGGAAATACATCAAGGTGTAGAGAAGGTATATCCTCTTTACAAAGAGGATATTGTTGGGTAGAAAAACTGGGTGATATTTGGATTCTAGCTGTTGAAAAACAAAAGATCCAAAAAGTGTAAGTGTCAAGAATTCTATTCTAACAGATCTGTGTTGTTTTACAGGGATGAAGTATGATAATTAACTACTTTTTGTGTTAGGCTAGCAGCTTTGCTAGACAACTGACACAACTATCTTTTGGTTATTTTCTAATGCAAGTAACAATTCTGGTTTTGGGAGTCCTATAACTGTTTCTCAGTCAAAGTATATTTTTTCTCTTTTAATAGAACTAGATATTCCATCTTAAAGAAATGGACAGCCATATGTTAGGCATCAGAAATACCCTTTCTAAGTTTGTAAGAGGTTTCTATAGAGAGAAAAAAAAAGCAGCACATTTTCTATTTTTCCCTATGGGCAGATTTCTATTTTAGTTTATTAACTCTGAATCATGCTTCCCAGATGATTTCCAGCATCTGTGTACTGTTTGTTCATAGAGCATAGCAGATGCTTGTTTAGAACTGTAGAGAGGTGCTGTTATATGTTGTTCTGTTGTAAGATTAGAGTTGGAAATAGTCTTCAAATATCATGTTTGTTCTTGCTCCTAGGAAAAATTCTCCGTCTATGTATTTGAAACTCAAGATACCAGTAGAACAGTCTGGGATTCTGTGCTTCTCTGTGCCTCTATATCATATCACTTTCTGCATGATTTCCAGCAATTTTAAAAGAACAGGGTTAACTAATTGAAAGAAAAGCCCTTTGAAAAAATTCAAATATGTAAATTCTTTTGTTGCAGGGCACTTCTCTGTGCTGTTCCTCTTGTAGATTTTGGCTGCTATAAAAAACAGTCTGCTCACGGCTGCAATAATTCTTCTCTGGGGTGCTATTTGAAACATTTATAGACAATTCTTACTCAAATATGAATATTAGACAAGAGTATCATAAAAAGCTTCTAAAAATTAAAAAATACATCCTGGTAAATATGTATGTATAGTAGCTTAATTGTAATACCTGTTGCAGAGGGGCAGAATCAATTCCCTCAACATACTGGCCCAACATGCAGCACAAGGTATGCTTTGCTTTCTGGGCTGCTGGCTACAGGAGTCCAGAGAATTGATAGACTGACTAAAAACAACTAGGTAGACAGTATGTGTGTGTTAGGGAAGGGGCAGGGCAAGTTCTGTGCAGGTGGGACAGTGCAGTGCTCCACACCCTGCTCCTGGAGCCTCTGGTCTGGTCCTAGAGTGTCTGCCAAGCCACTCGGCACACTGACAGCCCAAAATTGCTCCTGATGGCCACGTGGGCCTCAGGGGTACATTAAAGTGCAGGCATGTACCTGGGGGAGGGCCCTGGGAGACCAGAGAAGATAAAAAGCAATGGCAATGTTGTGATGCTGATGAGCCCCACTGCCCTGGATTTACAAGTAGCTGGGGTCGTGCTGGATCTAATGCATTGACTACATATATATATATATATATATTTCTCCTTTTTTCTTTCTATCTTTCTTCTAATTTATTGAAATATGTTTTAAGCTCTGTCTGGATAACTCGAAGTTGGCTAATTCTAAGTGTCCTGAGATAAAGTTTATGAAGTGACTTATTTTGAACTGGATGTTGATTTAAAATTTGCCGAGTACCTTATTTTACCGTACTGTTCTAAAGCTTGCAAGTAAAACTTTGTTACTAAATGTCCTGATGATTTTGATGCTTCTCTTGGGCACCACCAAAGTGAACCCAATTACCTTTCCCCTTCGACTCACCCAGCAAGATTGCAACTTATTAACGGTGTACATTACTTATGCTTTCCACCACCTGTGCATTTAAATGCTTCTTTCCCTTTAGTTTGACCAGTGGTTCCCTACTCTGCCACGTTGGTCTCTTGCCTTCTTTTCCCTGCTTCTTGCTCCTGGTGTTGCTCTTTATGGAAGACACTCTTAAAGATTTACTAGCTCCATTGAGCTCCTTTGTCCCTGCAGACAATCTCCCAGGGGATCCTATTGGCTATTGCCTTGAAGAGCTAGAAGTTTGCTTTCCTAAAGTTCATGATTCTGACTTTACTCCTTAACTGACCCATATCCCTCAGGTTGCAAACTCCACACTGCATCCCAGGCTGCCTTCAATCTTGACATCCCTGATTAGCTCACTTGCACTGGTGACCAAGAGACCCAGTATTGCCTCTCCTCTGGTAGAGCTGTCTATTACCTGGCTGAAGAAGTTACCCTCCATGCACTGCAGGACTGTCCTGGGCTGCCTGCAGCTGGCTGTGCTGCTTTCCCAGCAGAAGTCAGGGAGGTTGAAGTGTCCCAGCAGGACAGGAGCCTGTCAGTGTGATGCCTCCTGAAGCAGGAGCAAGAGGACTTCATCAACAGGCTCCCCTGCCTCGGGTGGTCTGTACTAGATATCAGCTGTTACCTTCTCTTTGTTACCTTGATCTCTGATTCTTACCCATGGGCTTTTGACCTGTTCTTCTGAGACAGTTCTTCACATTTAATTCAGCCCCTGATGTAGAAGGGCAATCTCCTTCCTCTCTTCTGAACAGTCTGTAGCTGTTGATAGTCACACTCCAATCCTGGATTCTTCTCACCAAGTTTCAGCAATGGCAACAAGGTCATATCTTTTCAGCAGCACAGTGGCTTCCAACTTCTGTTTGTTGTCCATGATGTGTACATTGGTTACTAGCAATATCCAGCCAAAGAGAGAAGGAATTTGTCTGGTGCTCGCTGGTGCCTTATCTGTATCTTAATATTATAATCCCTTCTAATTTTTTAATAATTGTACTTGAGCATAACCTGTTTGTCATTAATCTACCTCAACAGTGAGACTTTCTGCCTTCAGTAATGCTGAACTATTTGAATCTGAGTCAACAGGCTGTCAGTTTCTGAGCTGACAAATGCAAATAAAACAAATGCATCTGTGATCAAAAATTGATCTGATTGAAAACTGATTGCTTCAGTTCCTCTTTTCCCAGTATGTTAACTTAATTAAAGTAACTACAATAGCTAGGAAAAAGCTAAAATGAAGTGTGCTGCATCTTGTTCAGATAGCATTTGCAATAAAAAGTTAGAAATTGCCTTGTGAAGTAAAGCCTTGCCAAACTCAAGTTCCAGCATTAAGCGCAAGCCAACAATGAAAGTGTGAATTACAATATTGTTTTAAAATAATGATAGCTATTTTTCCAGTATACTTGTTCATAGTTCAGTTATCTCTTATTGAGCAGCTACTCTATAATTCAGCTTAATCATTCTGCAACCCATGATTCTATGTTTTATTTGCCATGCATTATGCAATATCTGCCTCTAACACAGCTATTGTTAAATTTTTTTTCTATGAATTTCTTCACTCCAGAATGTGCATTTCTTGAATGATCACACACAAAGGTAAAGAAGAAAGGTATTTTCTGACTGGATCAAAGACATAAAAGCATTAGTGTCAAATCTACATGGTGAAGGAGTATTTAACTGGAGATGTCTAAGATGTTGGGTTTTTTTCAGAGTACATGCATTCTGTAAATCTGAATTACAAATATCTTTGGTTTCAGGTAGATTCCTGGCCTCTGAGAAATTTTGCAACTGAGCTATGGGAGCTAGTAGGCAACACAGAATGAACAAAACCTAGAACAGTCTAGTCTGAAGAGAATGCCTAGCATCATGTGAGATCTACTTTCAGATATAAACAGATTACAAAGTCGCCAATAAAACATTATTAACTAAAGGTTTAGTATTTTCCAGCAAAGTTCCACCTCATAGGGCATCCTTCATACCTAATACTTCAACAAAAAAGTTTACTTTATTGCTAGAAAAACTCCAATGCAGACTTCAGTCTTATCCTTCTTGCAAATGTCTTTGACAACTTGTCTCAGCGTGTTGGAGTTCATAATTGTGCTCTTCAAATGTTACTTTATTGGCTAAGAACCACTAAGTAACAGCAGGAAGTATCTTCCTCACAGCAAAGTGCATCCAGCTAATCTGGGTGGCTGGAACCTGCTCCTGGGCTCCCTGCAGATTTAAGCATTGATTCCAGCTGCCAGTTAACCACTGTGCTTCCCCTTGTGATTTCTTTTCCCACATATTCAATACCACGTGGAATTTCATGCCACATTACCATTTTTATTGGAACAGAAATTTGCTTTTTATTTCTTGGACAAAATGCCAAACATTTGAGCTCCCTCCTTCAAAGCATAGTCATTCCAGACTTCAAAGAAAAGAAAAGGTCATCAGACTTTCTTTTACCATCTAAATTTTTTTCTTCAAAATTGCTTTTATTTTTGCAATAGCAAAATCTCTCTCAAATAAAAATAGAGAATACCTTAAAATATGACTTGTCAGTGGAAGAGATCTGAAAAATATCAGCTTATATTTGAAGCTTGGCAACAGAGAAGATGAGCTCTTGTAATGAAGAGACTGAAGAAAATTTTAGTGATAAATGATGGTATTGGTCCTAACTGTAACTATTCAATGTTACATCCTCTATTCAGATCCCAGATGCTAATGGCAATACTTTCTAAACCAGCAGTTTTGATGACAAATGACAGCTGGTAAATGAATTCAGCATCCTCCTGCATGTAGACCTAAACATTTAGTATTGTAGTATCTTGTCATCAGTCTCACAACATCAGAAAAGTACTACTGCCTGAAAAATTAGATTAAAAAGGTAGGAGTTAAGAAAATTAATGAAAACTGTTTGCAGGAAGCAGGTATGGCTGCATGCTGCAATTCCCATGCAATCAATTAATTGGGCAGGCTGCCTAAGGTAAAGAACTGCAGGATGACAGTAGTGCTGCTCGCCCTTTGTAAAGCCAAAAAAACCACTGAACTGAGTCATCAGCCACTTTAGGAGATTGGTGTCGGGGCCCAGGTTTTGCCTTGACTTTCTTGGGGATGTAGCTGCCTGGGCTCAGGGCCAGCTGAGAAGCAGCACAGCTGGAGCCTTGGTGAGAGAGCAATGCATCCTTGAGTGTGCAGGGGCTGGGGCTGCCTGCTTCTCCACTTCAGCCTCTATCTCTGGCTCAGAATCAGCCAGGCAATAAGTTTACTTCCAACATATTTCCATGCCTTTGATAAAGTCCTTTCTGTAGTATTCATAAGTCTGGGAAATTCCACAAACTCTATGCTAGTACATCCATCTTTCAGTGTTGTTGTGTTCCACTCCACGTATTACCCTGTGCTATAACTGTATCTTCTAATTCACATGTAATAATTCTAATGGTTTATGGAAAGCTAAAGAATTTGTACAAAATAGTGTATTTGCCAACTTCTCTTAAAAATATATCCAGATTGTATTTGTGGTTACAGCTGGTGGACATCCTCAAGGATATCTCCCACAGAGGGAGGAATGGCTGGGAAGTGCCATTACAGAGAAAAATATGCTACTAACTCTGCTCCATTCCAGAGTCTGAGCTGTGGTGAAACAGAAAGGGGAAGTAAAATTCAGTCATACAGTGAGAATGATCTACAAAGCTATTGATTCCTTTCAAAACGAAAACAGCATTTTTTCAAAGAATTTCAAAGCTGTCTCTTCTACAATAGAAAACTCACATTCACTTCTTTCCAAAAGTGAATTTCTACCAAGTTTCCATCTCCAGTTCCTCCAAAATGCAGATACAGGTGTAGAAGTGTAAACATCTTTTGTCTAGAGAGGTAGGAATGCTTATAGGCAATAGTATGCACGTCACATTTTCAGAAGGTTACTTCAAGTCCTGTTTCCTTCAAAAAGTTTTTCTCCCTTTTAAAGCCAGCTGAGGTTAACTATATAAAATTGAAAATAAAACACTGAAAATTTTCTTTTAAACTCCATTTTTTTATTAGTAGTGAGCCATTTGCCTCCTAGGATCTGGCCTTACTTTGTAACTTGGAAGTACACAAAAAAAACTCCAAGTTTTTCTGAGGTGTAGGTTATTTCTCTAAAATATCTCTACAATATACACAGAAAAGTAAAAGACAAAAAAAAAAAAAAAAGTCTTCTTTTTTTAGCTGATTATTCCCAAGAACTTGAAAAATCTGTAATCATGTTGAGTCCAGATTATATGCTGAAGTAAACACATTTTATGTATTCGAAAAGAATACATTTAGATTGTGTTGCAGTGACAGTTTAGAAAATTTTTTTGACAATAAAAGTTTGCCTAGAGGTTAAAGTAGGTTCTGAAAATCTAGGATGAGATGATTTCACATAAATGAAGATAACATTTTCTGATTTAGAATATGAAAAAATATAACTAAAAAAGTGCATATAGAGCAAGGTATTTCTTTGGCTTACAAAAACACTCTTTGGCTCAAAAACACTTCTAGCCAGAAGAGACTGTGGCTTCCTGATTTTCTATGCAATGTTGGAATTAGAATTAGAACATATTCCCTCAGGTACAATAGTTATCTTGAACCTAAGCCAGAGTTTTCTGTGTTTATGTAAGATTCAGAGCCCACAAAGATTCTCACCTGCAGTGTTCTCCCACTAGTCATTCCAGTAGTTAACCATCTACACTTGAAAAGACTTGTTTTGCTCTTTTTTTCCTCTTAATTTGTGTGTTCACCTGTAGTGAATTAAATTTAAGAGCTGTATAAGCACTTCTAGCTGCTCGATTTGCCTCCCTCCTTTAAGACAATCTGACAGATATTCTTGAGGTTCGTTGGGAGTTTTTTCTATTACACGTTTAATGACTTCTACTGTTTTGACTAATTCTGGTAGTGCTTCTTTCATCCATGTTCCTTCCAACTGTAATTTAAAATCAGGGCTTTGATCTCATCTTAGTACTATAACAGCTTCTCCCTTGGAATACAGGAGCATTGCAATCCTTCATTTCCAGTCTCTCAGACCCATGGAAATGCCCCTCTGCCCTTGTGTGTCACCTCTTTTCCTTGACAGTCACTGTTGCATCCCTTTCTGTTATCACTGGGACTGGGTCCAGGTGTGTTTCTGTGAACTGTCTTTGTTTATCATGCATTGAGATCTCTGGGGAAATATTCAGATACTCAGGCAGATTCCAAAGGCAAAGAGACTGAGCTGTGTCTCTTAGATATATCTGAGTCCTGCCTAGAGAGTGACAGGACATTAAAGATCATCTAGCTCCAGCACCCCTGCCATGGTCAGGGACACCTTTAACTAAACCAAAGCCCCATCCAACCTGGCCTGGAACACTTCCAGAGATGGGGCATCCACAGCTTCTCTGGGTAACCTGTTCCAGTAAAGAATTTCTTCCTAACATCTAATCTAAACCTGCCACTTTCAGTTAAAAACCATGTTCTACCACTGCATAGTTTGATTCTGTCAAACTCTCATCCTGTGCTCGTAAGTGCAGATATTACCATATTGAGTTTTTCCTTCATTGATCGATCCTGTCTTCTTTAATCACTCATTGAATCAACAACCAAATTTATCAGCACTGACTGCATTATTTTTGTCCTCATATCTATGAAAATACAAATAAATGTAAAAGCACTCCCAAGAAAATGTGATGAAAGAAAAATAGCCATTGGTGATGGCCCCTATTTGCATAGCATATTGCAATTTTAGATGCACGTTACTCAGTTGTTAAACCCTCATGCCTTGATAATTTTTATCAAATGCATTTATAATTTCATGAAAATTATACCAATGTAATTTGATAAGATAAATTTTCCAGGTAGCCGTGTTGATTAGAAGTAATTATATTATCCTGCTTTATTTCCTTATTTCTTGAATCCTGTATCAGGCTTTATACAATTACAACAATCTTTCTAATACTGACAACATGAGACCTTTGACTGATGACACTTAGGTTATTTTCCCTATGGGAATGCAAGGTGGCTTTTTTCCCTCTAAATAATCCAGATATGTGCTTAAATACCTATTTATCCTAAAATGATATATTAGTGTGAATATAATAGTGAACTGAATAATACCCTGTCTCATGTTTTATTTGGTGAAAGATTTGACCAGAAAGTTCAGAAATACTTCAGTCTGAGTTGTCACTTCCCTAGAAACTTGGGGCTTTTCATACTCAGAAACAGTACATTAAACACTTTTTCCTAACAAAAGAATGCATTCAAGGCTTACTTTCATTCCTGAGAATTCTGTGTTTTTCTGCTGGAAGTTTCAACATGAAAGAGCTGATAACTACATTTTAAGCATCTTATGCAGCCACATGTTACATAAGGAAGAAAAGAAGCCCATGAAAGTCCCCCAAGGACTACAACTCCAACTGACCCTTCATGAATATTTTTAAAAGCACTTCCCAGAAAAAGCAACTGGCCTTAAAGCAAGGGTAGTATGCAGAGAATGAGGGATGGAAGGAATCTTGATTACCTATCCTCTGCTATCTTCTTCCCTAAGAATTTAGCGTTTATTAAACTTCCAGTATTAGACCCCATACATAATTTAATATCTTTATGCATTCGCTAGCTAGATTGTACTTTGAAAATTTTATTTTAGTTGTCTGCAAAGGGTCAGTTCCCTGATGGGCCCACAAAATGTAGTCTAGTACAGAGCTACATGTTTAAAACAAAGAATCATTTATGTTTCTCCTACAGAAGGCAGGGATATATTTTTATCTATCTTTTTGTAAGCAGATATCTATTTCTGGCATTCAGAATATCAAAGGCTCTCCTGTGTAAATAACATAATGAAGAACAAATTCATAAATGAAAGATCAAAGTCGACTAGACATTTTTATCCTCTGTGTACTCTTAGAGATTTATTTGGTCCAACAATTGTATTGTTTTATTTCCAATTAGTAAAATAGTTTGCAATAGCTTATGCCCTCAGATATCTGAAGAACAGATATGCAAGTTAATGAATTCTGTTTCTGATTTTGTTTTGCTATGATTTTATTTTAATAATGCAATACGATCAATTGTTCTTTTTTATCCCATTCTTTCAATAATTTTGATTAATGAAGTCATAGCATTTTTAATTATAGGAAGCCTTTAAACACAGTGGAAAATCAGCATCTGTAGGATGAATGAAGGCCTTTGGAAAGTTCAGAGCCTAATTAAAAGACAGGATCTAATGCATGTCTTTCCCCCAGTGGTGCTGGGTTTATTCATGTGTCGTGGTTTAAGCCCAGCTGGCAGCTAAGCCCCACGCAGCTCCCGTGCTCACTCCCCCTGGTGACATGGGGGAGAGAATCATGAGGGTGAACGTGAGAAAACTGTGGGCTGAGCGAAATACAGTCTAATAGGGAAAGCAAAGGTTCTGCACACAGCAGAGCAAACCAAGGAATTCATTCACTGCTTCCCATGGGTAAGGTGATGTTCAGCTATCCCCAGGAAAGCAGCACCCTGTTGTGTATGATGGTGACTGAAGAAAATGAACTTTGCTTCAGGACAAGACCATAAAAGCTTAAATAGATGTAAAGCAATCAATAATGAGGCTATAGAATGATGTCTCCTAATTTTTTTTTTTTTAAAGATCTGAATTTAGTTGAATATTTTACTTTGTTGTTGTTCAGGAACACTTGTTTCTGTTTTTTTCTGAGCCATAACTTTGCTTAAACTGTTCTATTGTTGTTGGTTTTGTGGATTTTTTTTGATTGTTTTGGTTCGGTTTTTATTTTATTTAGTATCCTTTTCTAAGTAGTTTCCTTCTTTTAGAAGAGTCTTTTGAAAACTGGCATTTTTTTCTGAGATAGATTTAAAGTATGTGATTAAAGGAATGAAGAGCATCTATGCTTCTGTCCTGTGATGATCATGGCCGAGCCAGCATTGTTTTAATGATAATTGTTTTCTCAAATGAAGAAAACAAGTAGGTTCCATTGGTTGTTTTGTTTTGTTGTTTTGTTTTTGTTTTTTTAAATACGACTATTTAGAGAATGATTTTCCTGGATTTTTGTTTGGAAGAAATAAATGCAGTATTTTGTATCACCTTCTATTCACTGAGCAAGCACTTTCTTTAGCATTGTATATGTCAGTGAAATTTGAGATTGATGTGAGGAGGAGCTTGAGTAAAGGTGAAAAATAAGTGCTCTAAGAAGATGATGCTAAATGATTATGAACTGAGAATGGCATATATCCATGTTTAAATAGTTATTCTTATGTGATTTTAGGAAATTAGGTTGGTGGCTAAGTTGCTCTGCATATAAAGGCAGGAATGTCTGATTGTGGTTGCCAAAGACCTCCAGTTAAGTGTAGGAAATAAAATGTAGAGCATATTACAAAGAAAAGGAGCTGTGGGTTAGATCCTTAGCTACCCTTGAAGCACAGTGATTGCTATCATGTACCTACATGATCCTAGATAAAAGGCCTTATCTGATAACTGAGTGGTCCTATATTCTCTCAAGTATTATTTTGGAAGTTTTTATTTTTCAATTAGTTGTTTTTAGAAGACGGTGGGGAGCAGTGTCAATCTTTCTAAATTCTGAATCCAGAATAGCACATCAATCTGGGAAGCTACCACAGAGAAGAATAAAATCAATGCCTGCTAAAATGTTTTGTATAGAAAAAAGAGCTATTTAGGGATTAAGAGGTTATTTTTCTTACTTTTTCCCTGCAAAACTTCTAAAGGGAAATTGACTGGTAGGAAGAAAGAAAATATTTATCGAACTTTTGCAATGGCTGATAAAATCCAATACTTCAATTCAGGCTGAACTGTATATCACCAAATAACCTTGAACCATCTTTAATGGTCCTTCCTATGCACCTTGAACATCCTTTTGAGTGGAGTGGCAAAGTGTGGTGTGCAGGGAGGATCCATTCCCACACCAATTGTTTGAACTCTCTACACAGATGCAAGGCTACTGCTGAGGAGTCATAGTGAGTCATGAATCTTATTAAATTCTGACAGAAGGGAAAAATGAGTTGAAATGGCCAAGTGACTGTATTGTGCCATGGAAAAACCTCTGTTTGTCAATAATAATCTTAAATTTTCATACATTTAGAAGTTTGCATTCTAGTGTATCACTCACTCTCCAGAAGTGACAGAAGGTTGAGTTGCTCAGTGAATATTTTCCAATGCCAATTTTAGTACCCACAGTAACTGGGAAAGTGTTGGGAGAAGTGTTCAAAGAATATTCCTATTTATACTAGACATTATGGGTAATCTGATCTTCAGACATGAGCTTTGGTTTAAATAGCAGTGATGGGAAGTTAAAAGCAAAAATATAGGAAGAGATATTGTACAGGGATGGACCTGCCATTTAGAGAAATGTTTCTCACTGCAGTTTTCAGTAAAGATGTTGTGTTAAAAAGACTAAAATTTCAAGAATAAGGAATTTGCTTCAGAAGCACAACATTTGTAATCTACAGAACTGTCATATGATGATCAGTTTAGAATGATCTGCCATATAAATATGAATATTTGAATGGAACTTTCAGCCAACTTTTGAGACTGGCTTGAACAAGAGAATTTGAAGATATGCAGAATAAGGCTAAAGTCATTGTTACCATCAGAAAGGCAGAATTAGACTGGCTCATGGAATTCTCCATAAAGCAGATTTTTTTCTGCATGAACAAGGGAAGTCATTACTCTAACCTCTCTGTTAATTTCTCTCATGAGAAGACCTTTTTGAGTTCAGAATAAAAATTCAATAGAATTGCTTACTGTAGATAAGATTTGAAATATAAATGCTTTCCTTTCAATGTTCAA
Source organism: Luscinia megarhynchos (assembly GCA_034336665.1). Classification (NCBI taxonomy): domain Eukaryota; kingdom Metazoa; phylum Chordata; class Aves; order Passeriformes; family Muscicapidae; genus Luscinia; species Luscinia megarhynchos. The sequence goes on along the minus strand of CM067566.1, from coordinate 21,593,903 downwards.
AAATTAAAATAGCAATAAATATATAAAAACATACATATTTCATTTTTTATGCCTATTCCCCATTCTGAGAATTTATCACTTTTTTTCCCCACAAATGCAAAACTAGTTCATTTAATTAAGTCACACCTTTTCTAGGATAATCTTTTTATTCTGATGTCGGGCTTATAACCTTTTCTATCTTGGCGTCATGTACTATTTTTAGAGTATATTCTTAATCATATATAATAGACTTAATAGGATTTGATCCTCGATTGTTTCCTCCTCTTGTTATGTTCACATTCCACTGTTTTTCTCATCTTATTTGTATTTATGCTCCTTTAATTTCCTTCTTGCTTTAAGGATTTTCTCAAGTTGATTATTACCCCTTAGGCTGTCCATTTTTTCCTGGTGACTCTCTTTCTTTTATCTGAGACTTCCTAAACATTAACTATATGTCTAGCTTTACATTAACACTCTACAGTGGAAGCTCCTTGCTCCACTTTCTTTAATTCCAGTTCTTTTTTACATGGTGTCAGCATTTTGCGACCAGCATTCAAGCCAGAAGAAGAAAAGAAAGGTTTTACTGTCATTCTTTACTCTGTTCTTTTAAAGCATACACAGATTATGCAAACATGGTGTGCAAAAACATACTGTCATTTATATACTAGTTCTGTGAAGTACAATGAAGACAAAATGTTCAGGAAAGAAAAAAAGAGTTCAGTGCAGATGTAGACACTTCTGATGGCATGGCAGATCTCAGAATCACAGAATGGATGCATTTGGAACTGCGAGTCGTCTTGTTCAGCCCCACTACTCAATCAGGGTCATCCCAGGGCACAAAGCACAGGAATGTGTCCAGTTTTAAATATCCCCAGTGAGGGATGCTCCACAACCTCTCTGGGCAGTGCTCAGTCACCTGAAGTCTTCTGCATACTCAGCTGGAATTTCCTGTGCATCAATTTCTGCCCGTTTCCTTCTGTCCTATTGCTTGGCACCACTGAGCAGAGCCTGGCTCCATCCTCTTGGTCCCTCTTCAGACACTGACAGACACTGATGAGGTCCTATCTCAGTTGTCTCTTTTCTAGGGTGAACAAGCCCATCTCTCTCACCTTTTCCTCATAAGAGAGATGCTTCTGTCCCTTAATAATCTTCTCTGACCTCTTCTGGAACTGCTTCAGGAACTCCACGCATATCTCGTACTAAGGAGCCCAAGAACTGGACACAGCACTCCAAATATACCTAACCAAGGGGATGAGTAGAGGGGCAGAATCACTTCCCTCAATCTGCTGGGAATGCTTATTCTAATACTCAACATTGGTAAATTCCATGTAACCTACTACCCTGAGGGAAATGTATAATTGAATGGTATTTTCCTGCCTGTGTAATGGGGTGCAGAAAATAAATATAGCTGAGTTTTGTTTTTTGAGTGTTTAAACATTTAGGATCATTAAGTTGGCTTTTTTTCTCAACTCAGAAATATCAGACATGCAGCATAGGATCACTGATCCTAGGTCTGATTTGGCAGGGGCCATAATTTAGTGCTTCCAGGAAAGAATTGCTACGGAGGGCTGTGGTGACACATTTTCCTAAAGAAAAGCTGTTAGTGGTACAGCTTTGAAGCATGGCCTAACCGTGTATTGGGCTATTTCATTTCACCCTAATATAACTCTGGAGGATGTTCACATTTATGTGAATGTCTTTGACTTGTGGAGCTTCACTACTGTCTATGTCAGTCTTGTTGTGGCAATCATAGTTCTTACTATATCTAGTGCTGTGAGTACATTAAAAATATATTGAAATGCTGGTTTACCTCTTCAGATACTATATTTTTCTAGTTTCTATGAAACATTATGGGATTGCAAATAAATCTGATTCACCTGGCTATTCCAGGCACATGGAGTTTGCCCAGTTTCCCAGTTACAGGCTGAGATCAAACTCCAGAGCACTGCCTCTCCTGTGAACATGATGCATAGATGGAAAAAGAGTGATCAGAAATAAGCACTTGCTCTCCAAGTACAGGGTGTCTTCAGTGCATTGCAAAATGAAATTCCAGATTCTCTAAATCTCAGTCTGCTCTGATAATAGTGGGGTTTATTTTGTTATAGTTTTAAGGAAAGTCACTTCACTCTTGTTTTACAGTTTTAGAATGCTGTAAGTCTGACTATTTAGTGAGAATAAAGAGGTTTTGCAGAATTGAGATTCATCATAAAACTGCTGGTTAGATTTGAAATGTAAGAATTGCAAAAAATAAAGTTGGCTGAAATCCCACCATAATTTTGAGTATAGTAACAGAAGGACTGCAACAGATTTTAAAGCTCCAACAGCATTAGTCAGGAGAACAAAAAAATAAGTCAGAATTGTAATTCAGCATACTACAAAAAAATTAAAGAGGGTGAAAAATTACCAGAATAAGTCTTCTAATTTGGTTTATAAGCTTGTTTAAAAGATTTTCCTTGAATCTTTATGTCTTAGAGGTTACACACTAAACAAATTTTTTCTAGGGAAAAAATGCAAACTGCATGCTTTAAGTGTTTTTGGGAATTGTTTTGTATTTTAAAGTTTCAAATTCTCAGGGAAGAAAAATTCACTTCCATATCTTTTGAAGATTTTTATGGCAACTTAATGGACATCTATGTTTTTTTTCTCTTGTATTTAATTTTGAGAAGCAACTCTCTTGTAGCTCATGGGTAGACTTATAGGGCTGTGGAGACAAAATATTTTAAAATTCCTTGTTGCATTGGAGTAGTATCATGGAAAAGAGGAAAAGTAAGTATATACTTTCCATTCCATGGCATGCTATACTTCTTTACTTCTTCTCTTTTTTTTTTAAATTATTTTTAAATCATTATAATAAAATAAGCATGTTTGAAGCATCTCATGAAAGCATGTTCTCAAGGCATACTTGTCTGTTACATGTAATCTCAATTCTCCCAAATTCAAGCATCTAGTGGACTGAAATAAATTACCTGTCGGGGAATCAGCATTTTATTTGGTGTCTCTAAGAGATTCTGTCCCATTTCATAGCACACAGTGGCTGAATTTTAGCACAAGTGGGGAGCAATTTATGAGATACATTCCCACAATTACTTAAAATTTTAAAAAAAATTAGAACTCAAATACTTTTGGTTTGTACTCTAACAACAACCATCTTTATGGCTACTGGGGATTGCATGTGTATGGTACTATAATTATCTTCTGTTCTCCCTCCACTACAGATATTTCTAGATTATTTTCTCTCACCACAGTTGATAGAAAGTCCTATCTTCTTCTTCTTAAGAATTTCTACTTATTGAACATATTCTACTGCTGAGCATTAACACTGGGCCACTACCATAAGAAAGATCTGAATTTTTTCCACTTCTAATATTTAAGCCTGTACCAAACCTTTTAAAGCTGAAGCAGCATTAATCAATCATGCAAGCACTTTCCAATATCAACTTATCTCAGAATGTACTAGTTCCTTAAACTTAAATTAATCTTCTTGCTTTTTTTTTAATATTTAAAATTTTCAGACTAATATTGTAAATAACCTAATTTTTTAATAGAATTCTTGCTCATTAATTTATTTTTAGGTAGCAGTAGGTCTGTTTACTGAATGAGTCCTCATATCCCAGATGAACTATTTTATCATCATCACAAATTTATGTGCTGAGTTTAAAAGAAGTCTGAAAACCATAGCAGTAGAAGAATAAACTAGAGGTCACTGTCTACAAAATTCAGTTTCAGATTTTAAGGCTGCAGTTCTAAGACTATTACAGATAGAAGATCTTGAAATAATTTCTTAGAGATGAAATAGGAAAGAAATTACCTTGTCCTTTTATTACCAGGGTGTTTTTAATGGAAGTCTACCTCACCCAAGCTGTATAGATACATTTAATGAGTTTAATGGGCTCTTGAAGAAGATTGTTTCCATTCCTGACCAGAATGATGAAAATACAAATAAGTTGTTAAACTCTTTCTGTAGTTCAGAAAGAGTTGACAGACACAGATCAGTCCTCATGGAAAAAAAAAACTGTGTCACCTAATCCAAACTCGATCAGTTAAAGGATGCATGTCCCTGTCCCTTTGGATGTAGCAGTAATAACATTTTTCTTGCTCCTTACTTTTCTACACAAACCTTAGTTCTTACACAGATTTTTTCTATCTTTTACCCCAGAGTTTACCCTTAGTCCTGACATAGCTGAGCAGAGATAAAAAACCATTCATCAGGTAAATGCTGCTGCTCCAAGAGGCCCATCACGAATGCCATGAAGAAGGCATCCAAGGAAGAGGTGAAATTGGAATGATATATACTAGCAGTTCCTATACTATTTGTGGAGCAATAGTTCAAACTAATTTTAGTGATGAAAAGCAGCAAAAATAGAAATTATTGGATGAAAGTATAGACAGATACACAGTGGGAAACAACAAAATCATGCACATCATGTATGTCGCAGTCTGCTCAGAATAAAGTGAAAATTTATAGCTGCTCTAAATTTAAACTCTAGAAAAAGCCACTAATGTAAACGCAAACATTGCATCCAAACACTTGTAATTGAAACATTTATGCCCTCCAGTCCAATTATATTTTTTCCTAGGTCTTTTTTTTTTCATTCAGAAGTAAACTTTAAATTGACGTGGAAATATAATCGTGGAAATATAGAGAATCATTATGTTACTATTATTTGAATGAACTGTAGATGTTTTATATTTATATTTTATAAATTTTAAAAAAGTATTTTATATAAAACAGATTTTTGTCTTTGTTAAAAGGAGCAATGGGTTAAAATATTATCCCAGCTAAATCTATTCAATATAAAATGGCTAGAAGAGCTTTGACAAGCTCATTAAAATTAATATGAACATTTCAGTGGGGCAGACTGGCTGTCATAAATTATTCAGGCAAAGTAATTATGCTGTTCAACAAAGCATGCTTTTTTTATTATTATTAAAACACAAGCAAAATTTTAACTAGTAGCTAATTTCCATTTCACCCTGAATTACTAGTTTTATCTTCTGGGGGTTCCATAACAAAATCAGCTACAACAAACCCTGAATTACAGCATTGTGGATCATGAACTTTATTGCCTTGGGTATCCATGGTTACCAGTCACTGAAGAACAAAAGAGACAAAGATTTGACAGCAGTTTATTGTCAGCCAGGAAACCACAAATCAGGTTGATTTTATACCTGTTTTAGACACGAACTGAGGCTACTGCCTGTCAGGTTTAGGAGTGTGTACGTGTGTCTGTCCGTGTACACAGTTTGTAATGTGACAAGGAGTGGCAGGAACCTGCTTGCAGGAGGAGGTGGATTGAGAAACCAGTATAAAGGATATGTGGATGATTCCTGTGCAGTTTATCAGTTTGCATAATCTAGGAACACAAAAATGTACAAAGAATGCCTCTCCTTGTGACTTCAGTTCTCTGCTGTTGGAGACTGCTGTTCTAAAACCTTTCATGAACTTTAAAAACTGCATTTTAAAAACTTGTAGTATTTAGTCCCTTCATCCTGCTGGAAGTTCTTGATAGCTAGGAAAGTACTTATAATTCTCTATCTGTTTATGCTCTGCAACCAGTATAGTATTAACCTAATTGAAAATAACTTTACAAAGTTTTCTTTTTTCTTTTCTGGCTAAGCAAAAATTTTTTTAGTTTTCTTTGAAGAAACTTTAACCCTTTCCCTGCTCTTTTACTTATTCCATCTCTACAGAAGGGCTCAGCAAATATTTGGCACTTTAAGTTCACTCTGTTTGAAAATACATGAGCAGGGCCATGTACCACGCTGCAGAGGAAATCTCCTCAACCTCTACTAGACTGGCAATGAGAGTTTGCTGTCCCTCTTAGAAATATTTTCTGAGTACTTACTGGGATTTTATTTCTATTTGAACAGCAATGATGAGAAAAATGTGAATTGATTAAAGCTCACAGTATTTCTATTGTATGCAACAAATGAATTTAAAATACTCCTAACCAAGACCTGAGGGCAAAATAAATGGGGTAGAAATGGCTGACTAAACCCACACTAGCTTTCCTGGCCTTACATGTTGAGTAAATGTAAATCTTGTCTCTTTAGTTCTAAGATATTCAGCTGTATGCACATCTCTTGGTAACATTTGCTCTGGAACATTTTGTAAATTGTTTACATAGTTTAAACAAAATAGCAGGATACTTTCTTTCACAGTTTTACCTCCAGCCTGACAAAAAATCTAGACTTTTAGGAGTTTCTCTGTGTGTAAACATAGATGAACTTAAGTATTGTTCATTTGAATTTAGTTTTAGAAGTATCATCAAATGAGTTATTGCATCAGATTAATTCATTTCTTTGCAAATATTCCCAGTACACTTTCAGTTTTTTTGTAATATCTTGTTTTCTAGGAGAAATGACATTTAATCTAAACTTCATAAGAAAAATTTATAGAATGTAAATTGGCTTTCTTCATTAGTGATTATTCACTTAGCTCAAATCAGTTTGCTAATTTTTAAAATCTTTGGAATTCTGTAGAAGAATAAAGTCCTCTGATTTTTGTTACAGGTTTCCTCACTTTAAAATAATTTCCTCTTTCTTTTTAGAAGCAGCCAATCCAAAATATTTAATTCTCTATCAAAGTCAAACATTTTTTATTCCTTCAACCCTTTTTTATTAATTTCCTTAATTCTTCAGGCATGGACATTGATTTTAACAAAGTATTAGTGTTAATAAAATGAAAACATTCCCATTTCTGATTGCATAATATCTGCATCTTAAATGATTTGCATCCCTTGACCTCAAAAGTGCTCTAGAGTGGGGTAACTCATTAAGAGACAAGTGAGTAATGCACAGTCTTTCAGGAGTTTGTCTTTCTTTGTCTTAGTGAAATGACTTTTTACATATTGATTTTAGGTCTGAAAATACAGAAAATAGTGTCTTTATAGAAGCTCTTCTGCGATATCTGCTGGCTGAATTGGCACTTGCAGTGTGAAGCTGCCACAGAGTAATACTAATCCTGGCTGGAATCCTTCCAGTTCTATTAAACTCTTTCAGTTTCTGGTAAATAATTAGTCTGCTCTGGTCATAACCTGACAAAAGGACATTTCTGGGAGTCATACAATCAAAATTGGACTTCTAAATAGAGTACAATGATGAAAAAGGCTATGTATGGATTTCAAAGTATAATAACAAGTTGAGGAGGCACCGTTTTTTCCACTTGGGAAGCTGTAGCACAAAAGGTCTTAATGGGAACAATGGTCTGGTACGTGTTCAAAGAGCAAAAAAAGATGAGTGACATGTAAGACTTCATATAATGCTTTGAAAAATCTGTCAAGGGGATATACCCACTGTGAAATAAAGAGTTTATATATGTAATGAAGAGTTCAAAAAGCATACGAATTTTTTAAAGGAGGACTAAGAATAGGGTTACAGTAGTAATGATGAAGTCTTGTCTTTCACGTAGACTAGAGATAAGAACAAAGTCTTACATACTTACATTATTATAGAATATTTTTTTCTTATATTTATGACATTTTCATTGTTCTGGAGAAAGGGTGGAACATTAACTCTGTTCTTCTGTTCTTGTGAACTTTGCTATGATTTAATATAATATTACAGTAGATTACTAATCCATAATATGTAGGTTGGTCATCTCTAATAGTATATGAGAAAGTCTAAATCTTTTTGAGGTATTGCTAATATTGCATTTCTTTGGTTGACAGTTTTTTAAATTGTATTGGAGGTGCTCAAGGACTTGTGTCTTCATGTAAAGTGCAGAGATATTATGGAAAGGAGTGAATTACTTCAACTGAGCTATTTTATGCCACTTTCCTGCGTGCCCCTGCCTTTTCAGGGAGTTATCTCACTGCAATTAAGCCCTGCTCACTGAAATGACTTACTGAGAAAAGCTGGAAGGCTTTTCCTTTGGCTCTCCTGCCAAGATGCTGTGCATGTGGGCCCCCTCCCAATTCACTTGGGAGAAGCTTTTCAGTTCAGACTCTCGTGCTTGAGGATGACTTCACTATAGATAGTTCTGTGTAAACAGTACTTACTGAAGGCTATCTAAAGAAAAAAACAACTCATTTGTTAAAGGGGCTTGGATGGGATACTGATTAAATACCACTTTCATTGTTTAAATAAAACATCCGTTGCATTAATCAGTTTACAGATCTTGCTCATTAAGTCCTGTTTCACTAAGCAGAGAATTTGTGTTTTAAATGTTGAATATGCAAAATCTGCTTTATGCCTTTGCACTTCATCATCTCAGATGCAGTTGGCAATCCATCCTGTAACAATGTCACAAAAGGAATGTTTGTTTTTGTTCCTTTTTTATTTGACTAACTGTTCAGTACTTAAAAAATGAACTACTGTCTTCAGTTAGCCAAATTTTAATTGTCTAAGTGATTTCTTTCTGAGCAACTGGCTTCCTATCTTAGCTCCTTTTCCTTTCAGTTGCCTTCACTGCTTAGCAGAAATACAGTTTCACATTTTCTTCAGAGTTAGAAAATATACACATTCTAAGCCATAAAGCTCAGATATTGCTTTTTGTTCTACATATTTTTATAGTCAATAAAAACACATAGCACAGAAGCAGATTTGTCCCATATAGTTCTCATGCTTCTCCACATATTACCTGCATTTCAGTGAGTATAATATCACTAAGGGAGCCCTTTCATTTAGGAGACAATACCTGATTGCCTGAAAAGCAAAGAACAGTGTTGATAGCAGTTAAGAAATTGGGCTTTCCACATCAATAGTTGAGCAATATCAGCCTGTGTCAGGCATTTGCTATTCACAAAAGTTAAAAGTTTGGTATTCTTCCTTCCATAAGGTTGGAGAAACAGCTCATTTGGCATCCCACTACGACTCTCCTCTGGAAAAGGTCTCTGAATCTTTTTACAGCTTGATCCTAATTTAATTTAGCCATAGAGAGCTACATTTTTGGGTCTCACTGCTGCTGATGTCATTCAGTTGTACAGAGGGCCACACATTTGTCTGAAACCTATTTTGTCTGGAGGTTTTATTTACAGCCTATGAACTTTAGAGGGTGAAGAACCTCTTTTCTGACCAAAAAAAAAAATAGGAATCAAAACCATTTCTGTATATAAGCTCTTTGGTTGAGACCTATCATGAAGGGAAATACACACATGCCACACCCTGCATTCCCTCCTCCTGCCAAGAGTCCCTGAGGTCAGTGAGACCTAGACAAGGCTCCTGTGCCTATCTGGTAGAGCAAAAGAAACAATGGGGGAAGGCATGAGAATATTTGGCCTGCATATTTTATTTATATATTTTTTTGTTAAAGTGTGCATTTTAAATATGTTTTTCTGTCAAAATGTTTGTGTGAGCTGGGAAAGTGGGTGCACAATGCTAGCCATGTTTTTTTCAGATTATGAAATATCAAAAAAGTGGAAATAAAAGCTGTGAAGGTTATATAGAGCAGCTAGGTAGGAAACTCCCAGCACAAGGCAGAACTGGTGGGAGAGATGAGGAGGGAGAAAAATAGAGGAAAAGTATGTCACCAGCCAGCTCAGCTTTGCTAGACCACAGGAAGATTAGTTACTCATTTCAAACTGCAAATGAGAGTTATTACATCTAGAGAAAAACACTCAGGAGACCTAAGGCATTCCTCAGAGGAAAAGAATATCAGGTAGTATATTTTAAAATTTCAATATTTTATTCTGCCTTATTAATAATTTTTGCAATATTTAATAAAATATGCATTTATTTAGTCACTTGATTAGTACTTATTAATAGTAGGATTAGATTTTAACATGACAAATTTCATTTAGCTTTGCTGTTCAATTATGTAAACAATAATCTCAAATTCCTGGGAAAGAAAGTTGAATGCAGCTTTCCTTTCTATAGATGTTACTGAGGTGCTCGCAATTCTTACTCCCTTGCCCTAGTGGTGTTGACCATATAATAGTTGAATGGTTTGTGTTCAAAGGGACCTTAAAAATCATGTATTTCCACCCCCCTCCTTCCATAGGAAGGAACATCTTTTACTAGACTAGGTTCATGGCCCCATCCTGGCCCTGAACAGCTCCAGGAATGGTGCACCCACAACTTCTCTAGGCAACCTCTTTCAGTGTCTGATACTGTGTGGTGTATCTAAGCCTTTAAGATGGCTTTTATTTTTTAACAGTGTTTTATGCAGGTATTTTTCAGCATTTGAAAATACATACATTGTATTTTTTGTTAGACAAAGATGCCATCTTGTGGCAGAATATTGGAAGTTGTATCAAACAGTTTTAATTTTGGTGGCGAAATGAAGTCAAATTTTTAGCAATATTTCCAGTATTTTATTTCCATTGAACCATGATCCTAATATACATACATACTGAAGATATCTGATGAGCTAATAAGTGAATATTTAGCCCTTTAGAGAAGGCATTTATGATAAATGCCTGATGCCAAAAAGTGTTCAGCTTTGGGAAAAGAGTGATAATTCTTACATCTAATAATGTCAGCTTACAGTTAAACGACCCTCTTTATTAAAAAAAAGAAAGGATGGTTGTTATCTTTCATTCTCAGAGAAGGGGTTAAATTACTCATATATTTGTCTTACATTAAAAAATTTATAATAACATTCCATGACACATTAGTGACTAGATGAATAAAACTACTAATTAATACTGTTCCTATTAATCTTTTCTTTTACCAAGCCATTTTCTCATTTACAGTAGCAATTTTCAAATGCTGCAAATATATGACATCTATAAATAAAATACACAAGCTATGTATCACAATTAAGATTTGCCAACAAGAGATACAGGATTTCTAAATAGCCTAAAAATGAATAAATTTTAGATTGATAACATTTTGATTGATATTAATATTTATATAATATATTATATGATTAAAGAAGAGGCGAAAATGGAAAATAATTAGTGCATGGAATCGGTATCAGAAGAATAACAGTAATTAATTGTGCACAGGTGGACTTGAAGAAAGAAGCATCTGTTGCACACTGCTGAAGCAGTAGGGAAGTCATGCAGATGTGACAGCCTGTGTAATCACAATATCAGTAAGTACCAAGAAGTCATCTTGCTCTCTGAATTGCTTTTTCACTGACTCTTGCCAGCTACTTTTTGCCTTTAACAGAAATCAGTTTAGTGTTTAGATAAATTTATGGTGTGTTTTATGAGGTGGATTGCAATATAGAAGTAAATAACAGAAGGTGGTAAACTAAATATTATTTCAGTAGAAATACCATTATAGAACACAAACCTTTCTCTTGCTCTGACTTTAAAATAATTTTAATCCTATTAAGTATTTTGGAAAGAAATTCTTTTTAGAGATTAAAAATATGAATAAGGAATGGCACAAATACTTCTGGTTTACTATCTCTGACTTCAATACAAGAACTTAGCATAACAAACAAAATGTCAAAGCCATAAGTTTTAAAATTTTTATGAAGAAATAGTTATTTTTACACATTTGATGGTAACCTAAAAGACTGTCACAATAAGAGTTTAAAGTGAGGCAACAAATCTCATAAGTTCAGGAAAGCTAACCCTGAAATCTTGTATGATATTCACAAGGATGAAAAATATTAATGATGAATATAAAACTAGAATTAATTACTAACAAATCTGAACATAGGAAGAAGTTACCTCTGTCTGTACATTAGTACATCTGAAAAATTTTGTAGTAATTAATACATAGAGTACTCCATATATTATAGAATGATTCATATGATTTTGATATATTGATCAATTTCTAATGTTTAAGATCTGTAGAAATATTGTGTTGACTGAATATGGCATGTGCAAACAGTTAAAGTCCTCAGAAATCTGTGCAGATAGGTCTATAATTCTTCATACCTGTATTTTCAATATCTCACTTTCCTGTATAAGAAATATTCACTTTTATCAAGCAAGGCCATGGCTATTATACTTTGCTTTAGTAAAGAGGTTGCAAAGTGACAAATAAATAGCCTTAGCCTGACTGATGTCCCTGTCACGTGTTCATCCAGAAGTATCATGGAAATATTCACACACTTCAACAAGAAAGAAGACAAATTGGGCTGTGAGTTGCCAGTGATTCTGTCAAGTGAGCACCTTATTTTGCCACTTTAAACGAAGTTCTTCTGAAAGATCACTTCTGCCACTCTTCCGCAGACAGCGAGACAGGAGCTGCTGTTTATCAGCCGACTTTGGAAGGGTCTTTTTCCAGCTGCAAAGCAGCTCATAGATCTGGAGTGTTAAATCATCAGGGCACTTCAGCCTAACAAGCTCAAGCACGCTCCGTCGAACAGGTAAACGTAAAGCAAACAATGATGTATTATCTTCTGCAAGCTCTTCTGCAAGCCAAAACAGCAAGTTGTCCCACTGGGCCTCTGGAGGGCAAAATTAGTGAAGTAAGTATAAATCTTCCTTTTTTGTTTTTGATAAAGCTTTTTAAAGCTGGAGGCTCAGTGGGTAAGCTCCCCAATTAAACAGGGTGTGTTTTATACTTTGGTGGAAACCATCATCCTATCTCATTTCTAATGCCATTTTTGTTAACTGCTCTGCGGTATGAAATGGATTTAGTCAAGAGCAGATTTAGCAATGATGTGTAACTTTTGGAACTGAATGGGGAAACTTAGCAAAAAAATAAAAGGGTTTCAATATTTATTGCAACTGATTCATAAATTATAATGGTGTTTTCCAGTACAAACTGAATTTCCTTATTGACAAAATTATATGCTGTTCAAGCATCCCACCACAACAGTATCTTACAAAAGCTTTTGCATTTCCTGTTAAACAAATCTTTTACCTTTGACTATCTCTTAACACATTAACTATTTTCTTCCTGAATATGGCATTTTCAAGTGTCAGTAACAGCTGAAACAAATCTTGGAATTAAAAAAAAAATAACAAATATAGCTCTGTTTTTATATTGATAATAATTGAATGGTTGTTTTCTTACCTGATGAATCAGAAAAAAATCTTTTTGTGCTTTGTGGACGGTGGATCAATTTTTCATGCTATTAGAGAAAATGTGTTGAGAAAAGAGAAATTATGATGAGTAAGAGGTGAAGAATATGATTTGGGAGTGGACAACAGTGAAATCCTGGGGCTTTAACTCTTAGCATTTATATATTTTTCTACTTATATAAAATATTTTTGTTGTTATTAAAAACCAATTAACACCATCAGCAAGTATAAAACAGTTTATAGCTATTCAAATAAAGAAATTAGTAAAATTTTCATCTATCAAATGGATATTTATTATCTTTTATAAAAAGTACAAAATTCATGAAATTTTAAAAATGTTTGGTTAATAGCATTACGCCATAAGTAATGTGTAGAAACTGGGTGTATAGAAGATCTGCATAGAACCTTCACAGATTCTAATTTTGAATACTGCATTAACTTTGCCTTCCTTTCAAGGAAAAGAACAATTTTTAGATATGCAGTAGTTATTGTTAGGTCAGGTACCTGCACTATATTTGTAGTTACAATTATTAATTTTACATTTTTCAGCTTTTAATAAAACGTCATGAAAAATCATCAAAATTCCAAAGATAAGTTCCATTATAAAGTAGAAAGTTTTTCCTCTTTCTTTCTCCAAATAGTGGAGAGAAAGAAAAAATACTTTGTCCTGTTTTATCTATGGCTGAGAAAGATTAAGGTCTTCTGGGCTTTAGTGCTGTTTCCACTGCATATAGAACAATAAATTACGTAAGCATTGAGCAAAAAAAGATATTAGTTTGTATGAAGTGAAATTCAGATTTGTTTTTTGTTCAAAAATGAAATTATCCTCTTTCAGTGCCTATGTTACTTTTGTCACACACACCGATCTTCAGTTCTTCTTTTGGAAATTAAGAGCATGAAACTCTGACTGGAAAAGTTATTCTTTTCTTTCTGATATACTGAGCATTATGGAGCTTATCTTATTAACTTGGATAATACAGACTTTAAATATTGTTCAGTATTTGGAGAGTCTCAAATGTAGTGAACTGCACAGCCATGAGGTCAATATATTCATCACCATTACCTCTTGTCAAGCCTGTACACAGTCATCCTGGGAGGTGATTTCAGTGTGCACAAGATGCACACATTACACACTGTGTAAACCATCCTGTGCTGTACTGCTCTTGAGCTCTTGGGGGTTGGACTTTTAAAGGACCCTTCCAACCCAAATTATTACATCATTCTGTGATCGGAATCTGGCTCATTTTGCATGTTTCTACAGCAAGTCTGTCATTGGATGTGCCCCAGTGTGAAAATATAATGACATGGCTAAAAAGCCCACAGAACAAAGGAATATAAAACTCTTCCAGAAGGGGGCATTGCTTTTCTTCCAAGACTCAGATTTTTCCGGCTTTGTTTCATTATGCATTTGTATTTAAACTTATTTTCATTCATTAATGAGAATTTACCTCAAAGGTCTGTATTAGATTTTCAAAGTTATTGTAGATGAAGTCAATTATCCATGTGCTGACTTTAATCTGAACCACTTTATGCTGTCCAATGTTAAAATAGTAGTAAAAATTATAAGAATTGAAAATTAGTATTGTCCAGAAATAGTGTAATAATATACAATGCATTAGATCTAAAACAGTAAATTGCCTTTAAAGATTAATTGTCTGTGATGAAGTGCTAAATTTACCCATGGTTCAGCTGCACTGGCATGTGGTCCTGCTGTTCTGGTTGACAGCTTAAGTAAAATACTCTTAGCAGTCAAAGCAGTTTTCTAGTCTGGAAAGCCCTTCAATTAGCCAAGCAACTGCCTTTCAGAAGGAGGGGATAGCATGCTATTCTGCTGTTAGAGTCATTAGACATGAAACTTCAGCAGAATAGTAATTACATAATATCTATATGTATTACAGCAATCTATTTTTGCAAAGCATTCCCAGCCAGTAACGTTGATGTGCTCTGTCAAATGGACCTCTCAGACATGACAAGACTCTAGTAGCATATTAAACAGGATGGACAGAAAAGGAGAAATTAATCTTTTACCTACTTAGCCCACTGTCTCACACAAATACAAAATCTTTGAAATCAGTAGATATGCACACACATACTTGATATCAGAACCTAATGCGCTATATCTGACTTGTGTTGAACAAAATAGGTTAGAGGAACAAGTGTTTTATGTTGCTGAGGAAATGAAAGCACCATAAATAGGAATCATCCAGACTAATTCTGTAAAAATACATGTTTAAAGTAAAAACTGATGTGAATGTTTGTATACAAAGTAAACAAACACTATTTTGACCACTGTCACAAATATATTTGTAAGTGGATAATGATGGCATATACATATAAAAATGGCTTATGATTGTATAGTTCTCTAAAAAAGAAATTTAGGTGGGAATTTTACAGAAATTATTGAAAATGTAGCAGTCAGAATAGCTGCCTTTAAAAGATTCCATCTGTCATTGTCACAACCAAAACCAGACATTCCAGATTCTTTTAACTATCATCTAGAAAAAAAGTAATTTTGTTGAGAAAAGGTTCAAGACAATTAAATTCAAAAAGAGAGACATGCTACTGTTTGTCACCAGAGATTTAGCCCAAGTGTTTCTGTAGATATTTTGATACTAAAATGTTTTCAACTTTGATAGCAGTAGTTTAGTGGAAGCATTTTGTGCAGTATAGTGTGCTGGAATATAGGCTCTTTGAGAAGTTTACAGTGAGATTTCATTGCAGGAATATTAAAGATTAATTTATATAGCATTAGCTTTCACCAGAGATGGAGATAATTTCCCACATGATTGTATTGCAGAGGTTAATCAGGAATAATAGAATAATCAGGTGATAGGTGGAAGACAGGTTACTATTTAATACTAATTAAAAGTATTTAATGATCCTACAACTTGCAGTTCTGTGCTCCCAAGACAATGAAACAAGGATGATATAACTGAAACTTCAGTAATAATTTCACAGTGCCATAACATCTGGGAAGAGTAAATGGGTGAAAATTTTCTGCTTTTTTCCATGCTTATACTTGGACACGGGTCCCTCCCTACAGCTAAGAGAAATCCTGAGAATGTATGTACATTGATGATGCATCTGAAGTCCATCAGTGACTCCTGAGTGTATCTGTAAATCAAAAATCATACCAAGATCCTTTTTCTAATAAATATATGGTAAGGCAAAAAGAGAAATGACTCTATTATTATCAAGTGAGAAACACACCTTTGGCAAAGTTAATGCTAATTTGCACAGTGGAGCCTGGTGTTGATATTCATCATATGGTAAGGTTTGTTCCCACTTCTTTGGTATCATCTCTTTGGTAATTTTATAAAACACTGCTGTTCCTTTGTAATTAGGTGAGCTGTAGTTACCATATTCATCCACTTCTTTAATTTGGAGCTCCATCCTTGGTTGTCTTTGTGAATGAAATATCAGTCTGTAGGCTTTCCTGAAGTCTTCTCCATTCTCTGCAGTCCATATAATACATTTTTTAAAAAGTTTTTTTTTACCCTGCATTCAGATGCATGGCATCTAAAATAATTCATTAGCATAAATCAAGTAATCACATAACATTTGGTTGTTCCTTGGTTGTTCTTTATTATTATTATTACTTTATTTTCTGCCTGAGATCAGTCTGCTTTAGCAGTAGGCATACATTTGTAGCTAGCTTTCCTAGCCCTTTAATAGTTGGCTTAAAGAGTAAGTGGTGAAGGCTGTGCTACAATTTGAAAATCAAGGAACAGAGAAAGAGGTATGTACATAATATAGAGAAGAATAAAAGTAAAAAGGTGTTTGAATGGAATCAGAAGAATATGCTTTCTGGTTATTCAGGATGGATGTCTATCTGTAACAACAAAATGAATGGCAGCAGAGAGGTAGATGCATTTCAAGGTTTTCTAAATCCATTTATTTGATGCATCTAAATACACTATTCATTGTGTATATCAGCAGACATTTCTCAGGGGCTGGAGACTTCTCTTTTTGAAGAATATTCCTTTCTTTAGGGTACATGCAGTTTTCAATGGAAGAGTTTATATCCAAAATGTTCAGAGGGCCAAATACATATTTATATGTTCAATCTAAAACAGATGAAAGAAGCTATATGCAGGTTTAGGTGCAAACCTTTCAGAGGCTTCTTATCTCTTTTCCCTTTAAGCAAGTCTCTGAATGGTGGCAGCCACTACATGGAACTTTCTAGGCTGCTTGCAGAAATGGCATAACCCTCTTTCTCTCTCATCACCTCAATTTACAGTGCAACTCACAGGCAATATTTTGCCTTGGTTTCTTGCCCACTATGAGAGAACTTATACAGAAAGAAAAGCAGAAACCTGTCCTTTGAAAATAATACTTAAAATACCATATGTTTCTGAGGGACCAGGTTTCACAGAATTCACAGGGATTAAAGAGATCTTTACAGATTATCTTGTCCAACTCTCAAAGCAGGGACACCTAGAGCACAGTGCTCAGGAGCTCCTTCAGGTAGTACATTTTCTTTACAGCTGGAGTAGTTTCCCATTAAGCTCCACACTTCTTTCTTTGACAAGAAACAAAACACTGAAATAACTAATTGTACTATGACTAACTTCAATCTGCCAGTGTCCCCATATAG
Organism: Luscinia megarhynchos; assembly: GCA_034336665.1. Classification (NCBI taxonomy): domain Eukaryota; kingdom Metazoa; phylum Chordata; class Aves; order Passeriformes; family Muscicapidae; genus Luscinia; species Luscinia megarhynchos. Next base: position 21,576,455 of record CM067566.1, on the reverse strand, counting down.
CATTTTTAAATAGCTGAGGTAATTGATAATGTTCATACAGATGCATGAATTAATTGCCTTACCTGATGCAGAAATATTTCCTCTAAAACTAAAATGAATCTGCTCTCCTTGTCTTAATGGGAACTGCTGTGTAGGTTCTGGGGGACCAAAATAACCCTCCTCATGGAGATTTTGAAGTTCATTGGTCAATTCTTTGGAGGCAGATAGCAAAACCACTATTTTATATGGGTTTTCTCTCTTCTGATACAGTATCACATTAGCCATGGTGCTACGGAGAGCTTCTTCCAGAGCCTGAGCAAAGAGGAGAAGAGAGGTGTTTTCCACAGGGAATGAAAAGCGAATGACCACAAAGCTGTATGAAAAGGGGGAACAAAAAGGAAAGAAAATTAAATTTATAAACTTTATTTTAAATAACTTTATCAACTGCAAATAATTTATTTTTATAAACATTATGGGAACTTTTGTTACTCTCTTTTCATCCTTATTTCCAACAGATGAAAAGGTGGAAATTTGCTTGTGTTTGCAGTGTAGAGTATGTTGACTATGTAGGTTGTATGTTGTGTGTATGTTGACTATATGTATTTCAAATACATATGAATTTTACATGAAAGTAAGATAATATTTTGTATTAAGAAATATTTTTTTAAAATTGGGTTTTTTTAGTTAGAGGGCCAAATCACATTTGCCAATTAAGACTGATATCTGCATTTCCTGTTTCAAGTTTCTATGAACTATATTGTGTACATTCTATAAATGAAAAATTGGGGTTTTTGTTTGTAATTATGATCAACAAATCTAAGAGCAAGTTAATGGTTAAAAATGGATGATTTCTTAGCACTTCTAATTTCCATTTAATTGTGAACACAGAACTAAACATTTCAGTAAATAAAATTTTGTTAAATTATTCATACATTACCTTTCTAAATGCTTGTTTAGTTCAAAAGATACAAGCCCATTCTGTGCATTCTGGATTATAACATCATCAAACACCTTCCACCCCTCTTCTTTGTTGCCATGACCCAATAATTTCAAAGTGTCACTGAGATTGTCCCCACTTTTTCTCACAGAAGTGCTCACAGCCCTGGAAAACCAAGCAATTGTAGAAAAAAATAACATGAAAATAGTTCTGCTGAAAGAGTAAGCTTGTGTTTGTACCTTTTCCCCCCTCTGCTTTCCCTGCTGACTTTTTCTGGTTTACCCACCTTGCTTAAAATCTGTATCTGGAAATATACTCCAAAGTATGTGAATGATATAATTACTAAGAGATTTTTTTTCAGTTCTCCAGAAACTGCTGAAATGTAGAGATTATCAGTTTTTTTAGGAGTCCCCATGTTTTAATGCTTTTTAAAGACTGCCAAAAAGTTTAAGCTTTAAAAATATTGTACTGCATACTTTGGAAAAATCTGGACCTTTATCTAGTGTGTAAAACTGACTTACTATAATCCATTTTGCCATACATTTTGATTCAGTGTAGAAGTAGAGATGAGAAAATTCAAAAGTCAGACTCAAATCAGCTTGGTGTGTTATGAACACAGCAGCTTTAAGTCATGTCTATTCTTCATGTTCAATATATTGGGCTTTGTTGAAAATGCCTGAATATTTATTGCTGAAAAAACCTCAGTCTTCATTCTGACTCCTGTTGGAAATATACTGGTTAGCATATTTAAAGAATATACATCTAATAATGTATTAATTTTTCTGGTGAAACTACAGCATTAAGATTTTGAGGTTTGCTCTAGTGTTTCTAACAATGCTCATAGTAATTGCAGTCGATATTCAAGAACAAACACATTTTTAATACAAGAAATTATAAACCGACAACTGTTAAAATTAATTGACTTTGGTGTTTTAAAAAATGGTGACTTTGAGATGACGTTCTTACCGAGGATGGTATGCTGCAGCAACCCTCTTCACTGTAGCACTAATGGCTCCTGTGTGTCCTGTCTCATCTCCTTGCCTTTTTTTGTCTGGGTTTGGAGGACAGGGTAGAGTAATAGTGACTGAGCTGTTAAAAGGCTGGGCTGAAGGATGCTGGACATGAACCAGTGCACTAGTAGATATCACTGAGTGATACATATCATGCCTTGCTTTCAATGCTGAAATCAATGACGGCTCAATTGGCTGAATCTAAATATCGAAATAAATTGTACAATCAACTTGCAAAAAAATCTTCCATTACATGTCGGGATTTTTTTAGAAATTGGATTATCTTTTGAGTATCACAGAAGAGTCAGACTCCTCTCTTTAACCGAAGAACAGCCTTACCCAAGTAACAGCACTTTATGCAAAACACAGAAATATGCTTGAAAGTCATCAAAAACTAGAACTTTTATTGCCTAAAATATTTATATTGTTTTGTTCCCGATTAAAGTTCAAGTTTTGAAATTCATGAGCTTCCTCAGATTTTGAAAAATTTCTGAGATTTTTCTAAACTGTATTTTTTCATAATTTTAGTTTCTCCATACTTCCAAATGAACATCTTAAGGGAGAAAGGGAGAAACATAACTGAAGCACAATTTCAGACTATACTCAACCTAAGACTAATACATGATAAAAACCTTTTGTTGCACTTGCTGGCACGAAAGATGAAGTCAAGTGACAAAAATGGTTCCACTAACTTAACCACTGGGCCAAGCAATTAAAGTTTTGAGTTGACACACCTTTATTAAAACAACTATATTTTCAGAACAATATCAAACAAAGGTAGATAGATCTTTTTAGCTAAAGATATCCCTGACATGTGGTTTTAACAAAGCTGACAGGAAATCTGCATGTACAGGATGTGAAGCTGCAACCACTTCTTGTCGACTTCTGATATTGGAAGAGATTGCACTGTAATATCATTGGCATGCTCACTTCAGAACTGATCAGATAACAGGCTTGTGGAACAAATATCACATACTTCAAGCTTACCTTTAACTGCATAGGTGCTGGAGAACTGAATACTTCTGGATGGTAACAGAAAGAGATTCTAGAATCCACGTTCAGCTTTTGTAAGAGTCCTGCCTTTGGAACAGTAAATGTTTCCTTCTTTAAGCATGATAGCACAGAAAAAACACCCAGATGATAAATTTTCACTTCTGCAAAGCTTTCCTGAGTAAAGAGAATGTGGGGTTAGAGTATTGGAGGGAAAGGAGGCTGTTTCACAGTTTGAGAAGGTAACATTCGCTATAGAGGAAAGTATGAAATGAAAAGAAATAGAATATTATTGCCCCCTGAATGCCCACGTGATCCCTAGTCATTATATGATATTCATATTCCAGTATATGATTGGGGTGAAATGAAATAAGCTTATAAACTAGGTGATGAATCTGGTCCAATGCAATATTTCTGCATTTAAAAAAAGAGGACCACCCTGTGTTCATTTGATATAGAATTTATACTTATGGAACTGTGTTACTCTGTTGTGATCTAATTGCACAGTAATTCCCTCAAAGCTTTACTTTTATCAAATAATGCAAAGCATTACACTTATTTACAATAATAATGAAATACTACTCAACCATTAATATTGTGGGATCAAACACTTGCTTAACATTGTAAGTGAAAAAAAAGAATGTTATTAAATAGTAGTTCTCAAATAGAATTAGTGCTTGAGAACGTAGAAAGAAAAGTTCTGTTTAACCACACATTATGATGGGCAATATGATTTAATAATGACAACTTTACTTGAAAAATTCCAGAGAGACTTAACTAGAACCTCAAATGATGCTTTTACAATGCTTTGATGAGAGTTACTCACTTTATGGTTTCCTTGGTGTCCTTGCAAAGAAATAGGAGTTAAGTAGTTTGACTGAAAGTTCATATCAGTCACTTTCACCATAATCTCCCGATAATTTCCTCTGAAACATGATGTAAATGGGATGGCAATGTTGATAGGGAAAAATAGTTTTTCATAATCATTACATTCAATATTGATGACATTGCTGACCAGCTCCTCAGAGTCATCCACCACCAAGGAACTAGTGTCATTGAGTATATTACACTTCAGATTCTCCAGAACACTTGCAGGGGCCTTAATAAAACAAGCCATTTCCTGTTTATTTTTACCACTCCCTTTGACTAGAAATCTATTAAAAAAAAAAAAGAAAAAAGAGTAGGGTAGTGTCTCATATTTTTAATTAAATACTTCCATGTAATGATGTGCTGTAATGAAATATAAGAAGATAATTCAGAAAAATATCTTTATGAATAAATGAGAAAATCATGGAGATTTTTATGTTTAGCCTGTTTCAGAACAGCTTACAAAGTACTGTAAAACTGATGAATTGTAGTCTTTTCCTACTAATTTCCAACAATCTGAGGTTTATTGACTTTACTGGCTGTAACTCAGTCCCTCTCTGGCATAAAAAAAATTATGCAAATAGAACCTTAGAGTTTACTTTAGGCCAAAGGGAAAGATCTTCACTGCGCATGTTCAAATTGTAAACTTGTTATGTGCATGACCAGCAGGTGTTCAGCACTTGTATATTGAGTTTCTGCACCCACACGTTTATAAGTTAATAAGCAATAATTACGTATATCTCTTCCTAAAAAAAAAGAATATATGCTTACTCTTTGTTCATCCAGTATCTAGATTTTTGTACTTCTGAATCACTCACAGAAGGACTCACATCAGTAAGATCATAGGTTTGTGCTGAAGATGTGAAGGTACATAGGTAATTTCTAAAAATGTCATTATTTTTTTCCATTTTACTGTCTTCTATTTTCTCTGTCAGTCTCTCCTCTTCACTTTCTAGCCCTTTTAAATTTTCCCTGACTACTTCCTTTTTCTCCTGTTCAAAACAATTTGTGAGGCTTCGGTTGTGAATGTCTTTCAATGTCCCAGACAGAATGTCTTCCTCACTGCTTGTGAGAGCATCCTGAAAAGCCAGTTCTGGAGTAACAGAGCTATCTCCATGAAATTTATCCTTTTCATTGCACTCTTTTTTCTCTGTAAAAGAGACAGTCAAGCATTGGTGTTCACCATTTTCCTTTTTCATTGGAGAGTTTCTGCTGCTGTCCTGTTCTTGAGCAGATTTGTTTTCAGCTAAGGATACAACTTTCCCCACAGTTTTAATTTCATTTGTATGGTTTTGATTAACATTTTGACTTTCTGTCTTGTTCAGGGAAGGAATTCTTTGGAATTGCTGACAGAAACTGGAAGATGCTTGCACAGAGTTTGTTGCTTCTCCTTCCGAATAATGCACATCTGTTTCTCTAGGAGCATTGTCACCAGTCAGGTTCTGAGAATCACTATCTTGTCTGCAGCTTTCAGCATAAAATTTATTTTCTGTCTCTTGAAGGTGTGAAATTGTATTTGTCAAGTACTCCTTCACTTTCTGCAGATAATCTATAATTTCATTGTATTCTGAGGGAAAAAAAAAAAATTAAATTTTGCCATGAAAGGTAGACAAAAATGTGAAAACTATTATACACATACTTATTGAATTCCACATAGCCCCACAGTACCATTCAATACATGAAGCACACCCTATTTCCTGGCTTCCATTTAGTATTTTTACATATATTGCTATTCAGGTGGAGTCAATTTCTAAAAAACTGAATATAAACAAGTACATTTTTGTACTGTCTATGAACAACCATGTGTATATTTGTCAAAGTTTTACTCTGCCAACTCTAATGAACACTTTTCTAAAGATCAGACACTAGCTAAATTGTTAATGACAATCAGTCTGAAGCATAGTATGGATAAAATATGGTCAAATCAATTTGGCAAGATCTTTAAAACTAAATGTAGTATTTCCTGCAAGGTCTAATGTGTAGGACTCTAGCAAGGCTGTTATACATGAATGTAATTTTAAACTCAGACCATAGCAGCTCTGAATTTTTGCTCTGAAGAATACATGATAACACAAAACCACCAGCCTGCATGTAATTCTGAAGCTCAGTAGTTTGTAATATCCAGTATAGGAATGGTGATGGTTTCCCTTGCATGTAATTAAAACAACTTTGTGAAGAAGAATGCACAAAAAGCACACAATCACTATGTGCCATTCATGTAAGATTTTTAACCTATATTTTATGATGCCTTATTTTTCTTATCTTGCACCTTTTCTTAGAAATCACTCCAGATATTCTCTCCAAGGATTTAAAATGTATTACTTAGAGCTCTCCCCACATCTTATTGCTGCCAGCCCTTATAACTGTAGCAGTATCGTCACTAGTTAGGTATATTTCAAACCTTGGGAAATTTTTTGCTTATTTCTGTTTGCTGCATGAGATCTTGGATAGTTTTGTTTTAAAAATTAAATCTCCTGAAAGTCAATACAAATAAAACAATAGCACCACACAGTGTGGTGTGCTCTCCACTTGCAATGTGCAGATACACACAAGGAAAGGAAAACAGAGAGGGCTGGTACAAGTCTTACAGGAAGTCTTTGACTTAACAGTCACTTTTTTCAGCAATGTCATATGAAGTAAATAAATACCTCAAGGTTTCCAGCTTAGAAAATACTTTTATTTAGAATGCCATCACATATCAATGAGTGATATTACATTTACATCTGATTAATTCAAAACTACAAAAAGTACAGTTCAGAATAGTTTTTTTCTTATTTAACTTGGTCTAAAATTTATTCCCTTCTAATACTTCCTCAGTTTCCAAGTGATTTATTAGACTTTGACTATATTTGGAAAAAAAATAAGGAAAAAAGAAAGCAAATACATTTTAAAATACTGTTTGCACTGGTAGTTTAAAAAGAATTATCATTTTACTCTTTTTCCACAGGCACTTTTACAGTAGAGAAGAAATTCTTGACAGTTTAACAGGACTGAGAAATAAAACAGAGGATTGGAAATAACAGAGCTTTGTTTGCAGAAGAGGTTGTACAAGACCACTTCCCAGTTTCACTGTAAGGCAAAGTTCAAGCTTAGGCAAAACTACCAAAATTTACATTTCCCCCCTGATTTTTGCATTTTCTAAACAAAATGAAAAATCCTCAAACAAATTGTACAGTCCTTTAAACTTCCTTAAAATAAAATTTGAAGATATCAGGGTAATTCAAAACAATGGCATTTTCCTATTCTGTAAATGTGACTTTTCTAATATGGGCAAGAAAAGATACTGCCTTGTAACCATATAGTATCCAATTGTGTCACATGGAAAGACACTTTTTGCATTCAATTACAAGGTTAACCATGAAATAAGTCTTTTGTGTTTTTCCCGTCCCCCATCTCTTTTCTAACACTTTGCTTTCTGTGCTTTTTCTGATGTTTGATAACACAGCTTTAGAATATAGAAGTAGTTTATATGCAACTGTCTCCAAACCTCTTTGCCCAGTGCTTTTTGGAAGGAGAATGATTCTTGGAAACTGGCAAAAAAACAATTGAAAAAAATCACATAAACCATGAGGCCAACAGGAGAGTTAGCTTGCTTGGAGCCTAGAAGGATGCTTTTTAAAGTCAAATGTTTTGTTATTACAGATTTTATAAATTTGTAGGTCAAGACTCAGAAACATAAGCATAGATAAACATTTCTGTCTGCAATCTCTTTCTCTCTTTGCTTCATAGAATCATGAGAATGACAGAAGGGTTTGAATTGGAATGAGATGATCTTTAAGGTTCTTTCCAACCTTCTTCCTGTCATGGGCAGAGACACCTTCTAGTAGACCAGGTTGCTAAAAGCCTTGTCCAGCCTGGCCTTGAACACTTTTAGGAATGGGGCATACACAAGTTCTCTGCCTTCTTCTCCCTCTTCCTGTGTCTCATTACTCTCTAAGTAAAGAGTTTCTTCCTAACATTTAATCTAAATCTCTCCTCTTTTAGTTTAAAACTGTTCCCTCGTGTTCTAGCACTATATGTGATAAAGTCCATGTAAAAAAAATCACTCTTCCTCTTGTTTGAAAGCCTCTTTTAAGGATTAGGAAAAATGCAACAAGGTGTCCTCAGAGCTTTCCCTAGCCTGAACAACCCCAATTCTCTCAACTTCTCTTAGAAGGACAGATGCTCTGATCCCTCTGATCATCTTTATGGCCTTCCTTTGGACCTGCTCCAACAAGTCCATATCCTTGTGCTGGAGACTCCAGAACTTTATGCAATACTTCAGGTGAGGTCTCACAAGGGTGGAGTAGAGAGGGAGAATCACCTCCCCTGGCTGTTGGAGACTCTTCTTTTGAGGTTTAATGCTGATAGACCTTAGATATAAATGCTAGTTTTCTCTTCTCCTTTGATAAATGTTCATTAATATGTTGATGTCCACCTACTGCAGGACTGAGCTGAGCATGGAGCAAAGCCCCTATGAAAAGACATTTAAGAAAGGAGAAAATTAAGGACTGAGGAAGAAAAGTGTGAGAACCAGCCCTGTGAACAGCAAGGTCAGAGAAGAAGGAAGAGGAGGCACTGCAGACGTGGGGCAGAGATTCCCTTGCAGCCCATGGGAGACCAGACTGGAGCAGATATGGGGAGGACCTGATACCAAGGAAAGTAGATATTCCCTGGAAGGAACTGCAGTCTGTTTAGAATCCAGATTTTCCTGACAGGAACTGTGAACCATGGGAAGGACTCACAGTGGAGCACAGTAAAGAATAAGCAGGAAGGAGTGCAGAGGGAGCTGCTATGGACAGAGTGTTGCCCTCATTTGCCATCATTGCCCTGCACTCCTCAGGAAGGGGAAGAGGTAAAGGAATTGGGAATCAAGGAGTAAAGTTGAGCGTGGAAAAAAGAAGGGGTGGCGGAAAGGTCTTATTTCAATATTTGCTTTTACTTCTCACTATCCAAATCCATTTAAACTTACAATGAATTAAATTATTTTTTCCCCTAAATTAAGTCTATTTTCCCCATGATGGTAATTTTAAATGTTTTTCTCTATATCAACTCAAGATTTTTTTCCATCTTATTTTCTTTCCATGTCCTGTTGAAGAAGGGGTAGTAAGTTACTGGGTTGGCATCTGGTGTCTGGCCAAGATAACTCCACTAAAGTATAGTGCACATAAAGCTTTAAACAAACCTATTTAGTTAGTGTTACCTTTTTCTATAATTTTTTTGGTCACATAATGAGAATTATAAGTCTCACACTGAATCTCATGGAATGACTCAAAAGCAGTGTGATATAACTGTGGGAATATGAATTAATTTGGTCTAATGAATTACCAAGTACTGAAATACTATCAAATTAAAATTAAGGTCCCCCAGCATCATCAGACAGCAGAACTCAGGATCTAATATACCCAGTGTGTCTGCTAATAGGTAAGTCCTTCCATACTTGCCTGAACTTCCAGTCAATTCCTTGTATTTATCATGGAGAGCACTCAGCAATTGGCAGGTGTCTTGAATAATTTCTGTAACATTCTTGAGTTGCTGGCTGAGAGATCTGCTCAGCTCTTTTGCTAAAGAGGCCAGTCCAAGCACATACTCCTCCAAACCTCCTTTATCCAGATCACTTTTCAGAAGCATGTCTCTCACCAGAAAGTTCAGGTAACAGATTTTTCCTAGAACTTGTCCTGATTTCCCTGCAGGTGTAATATTACTTTCAGCCATATCTATTTTATATTCTGAATATGCTGAACTACAATTTTTTTTTTCTGCTCAAACACTTCCACAAGTTGTCCTTGGTTCAGGCTACTACACTGTTTAGCACTTCTAGCCTAAACAGAAATTTTAAAAGTACTCTATTCCACAAACCAAACTCTAGCTGAGAAACTCTGAGTTGATGTTGACTATTAAGAAGTTACTAGGTGATGGGAAGGAGTGGCTGTTCTGTAACTACAGGCAAGGATTGCCAGGAGATGCCAATGTAAACCATGCACCTTCAAGGGAGAGGTTATGTAACTCAGTTATGCAGCAGTGACTTAAAATTTCAGGATACCTGAGCAATTTCTTACTTCAGTGGCTACAAATGATTAGTACTTATGAAATTAAATTAGAATGGTTATTTACAATTATATACTCACCAACAATGACAGACAGGACACAGAATCACCAGGTTGGAAGAGGCCTTCAAGATAATCGAGTCCACCCCATGTCCTAACACTGCAACTAAACCATGGCACTGAGGGTCACATCCAGTCTTTTTTAAACACATACAGGGATTGTGACTATCACCTCCCTGGGCAGACCATTCCAGTACTTTATCACTCTTTCCATAAAAAGGTTTTTCCTAACATCCAACCTAAATTTCATTTGGCACAGCTGAAGATTGTATCCTCTCATTCTGTCAGTGTTGCCTGGAGAAAGAGACCAATCCCCATCTCACTACAAACACCTCTCAGGAAGTTGTAGAGAGTGATCAGGTCACCCCTGAGTCTCCTTTTCCTCAGGCTAAACAATTCCAGCTCCCTCAGTTGTTCCTTATGTGGTTTGTGTTCCAGCCCCTCACCAGCCTTGTTCCTTCCTCTGGAAGTGCTCAAGTGTCTCAAGGTCCTCCCTAAACTGAGGGGCCAGAACTGGACACAGCACTCGAGGTGTGGCCTCACCAGTGCTGAGTGCAGGGGAAGAATGACCTCCCTGCTCCTGCTGGCCACACTGTTCCTGATACAGGCCAGGATGCTGTTGGCTTCTTGGCCACCAGGGCCTTACAGGCTCATGTCCACTTGGCTGTCAACCAGTACCCCCAGACATTTAATTTTTAAACACAGGATTCTATACCAGATCTCATGACAGTAAATGAGTCAGTAATAGCCACTTAAATTACAGTTGACTCTTCCAGGTTCTTTTACTCTTCAGCAATCCTAAAGAGAATGTATATTAAGGCTTTCTGATGATCAGCATTTGAAGGTCTTGAAATTCAATGATTCATATAGGAAAACCATTGTTTTAGTTAAAAAAAAAAGTAGGTCCCACATCCTATCTTAATTTCAGTGCCACTGCTGGCCTATGAAAACCTATTTATTACATTTTGCTATCAATTCACTTTTTCTCCTTAGTTGAAGAAGGCTGATAAATGATGTAAATGGAATTTCTTAATCTTTGATGGTGTTCACTGAATAGTCTTATAATTTAAGGCTGGTGTTTATGGACCATATTGGCAAGCATTAGATAATGTAGCTATAAAGTCTTTGGCAACAATAATATGGTTTTTATTTGACACAAGCTCTTGCCCAAAGTGATCCAGCTGGTGCAGTACTAGCTTTCAGGGCTCTGCCTGCCCCCATGGGGTTCCATGGTCCAGATCAGGCTCACCTGGTGAGTGCAGGTGATAAGCTATGCCATGCTTTAGAGCTTTCTGTACACTACAGCTTGTAAAAGAATATGTTGCTGCAATTAGTATATTATAATTGGAAGCCAGGAAGAGTAAATAAAGTAGGCAACACAAGTTATTAAGAAGTACTACAGTATATATCTTCTAAAAATATATGACTGCCCATATTAATATATAGTATAGAGTACCCAAGAAAATAATATTGTAAATATCACAAGTGAATTCAGTGCAATATGATAAAGAATTTAGCAGAAAGGTTATTTAGACAGAATAAAATTTATATCATACAGTAAATGCTGGAGTCACTTTAATCTTGTACTTTTCTGAAGTTAATTAAGCCCTGGATTTAGTTCACCCTGGATTAGTTACTGAGATGATGTGCTGTGCAGCTCACCAGTTACAATAAGGATGTTGAGACTTTAGGAATAAGCAGACTTGGTAAGTACAGTACTATTCAATTCTCCAGCAGTCAAGTTTGACAGTGAAAGTATAGTTTTCTCTTTCAGCCTTTACTACAGAAAATCTGAGCAGAGGAAAAAAGACACAGGTACACAAAGAGACACACAAAACCAGTCCAGGGATATCTGATCACAAGTAACTCTCTAAGATTTTGCCACTGTGGATCCTCAGCCTCACTGGAAATCCCTGCCTGAAATACATCCTTTAACTCGAGAAAAAATCAGACCCATAGTGGTAGGATGAAGACAAAAGCTGCAATGTTATCCACTGCCCATGGACATGAGTAAGTTACTTTTACAACAGACTCACAAGAAAAGAGACATGTGCCCAGCACCCCAATTGTTAAAGTAGGGCCCTATGTCCAGGTAGGTCATGTAACACAAAAGGAAGAAAATGAATACCATATATGTAAGAAATAAAAGTGCAAAATTAATTGTGATAAATATAGAATTTTTACTAGATTTTGTTTCTTTCAGGTCTTGTGATGTTATTTATGTATGTATTTATTTATTTATTTAATGTGAAAGAACTAATAACAATAGACCTGTGCACTCATTCTGAAAGTTTAGTTATCCACAGAAATTTGATTTTTTTAAAGAGTAATGTTCAACAAAGCTGCATCAGCAGAAAAAAAAACCAAGTTGGAAATATTGGCTCTGTGCTTGATTTTGTTTTAAAATAGTTCCTGTTCCTGGGTTACATTCACATTTAACTATATTCTCTAAGTATTTGAAAAGATCTTTTAAAAAAGCACTTTTTCATCCATATTAAATAATAGCCTTGGATGTAGGAAGAACAAAATATCCAATTTAGAAAAACAAGGATCAAATCATACATTTAAATTAAATGACCCTTTAGCAGACATTCATGTCCTTTTCAGATTACTTTAGAAGTGTTGCATAGCTGATAACAAAGGAAGTGGACTTTGTTCTGCTAGGAAAAGAGATTAGAGTGTATGGTGTAGATCCAATAGGTTCTCCCTATATACTCTGCATATAATGCAAAGTTCAATATGTGACAATGAATGCATTTTGGTAAGTTTATTGATCTATTCATATTTGAAAATATGTGTAATGGTTATTCTTCCCATCTCTGGTATTCTAAGGCCCAAGTTAGAAAGCAATAATAGTATAAGAAAAACTAAGAAAGTGCTACAGATGCACTGTGCCATAGAATTTATGTGATATGTTCATAGTAAGGTACTATCCAGGCAGCTTGTCTAATTTAAACAGCATTGTACATTTCAGGCTCTTGCTCAGTTTGCTACTTAGAAAAGAGACAGAAAGCTAAGGAAACTGTTGGTGAAATGGGATGTATACAGTAAAATTCAGACTTGATACTACTCAGCTTCTAACTTAACCTAGCAACTTTACAATAAATTATTCATGGACAGATGGGGTATCTTCACTTTAAGTTTTCTATTGAAGTGGTATTTGTATATACAGTAAGCTTCCAGTTTAGCACCTTTGATAGCATCAGAATGCTGTGAAGTGAGTCAGCTATAATGAGTTGCTTTATTTGGTTGGGCAGAGAGCAGTGAGGAAAATAGAAAACAGAAGGGAGAGAACAAGTTGTCCAGAGAAGTTATTCCAAAGAACACTGTACCTGGAAGTGTTCAAGGCCAGTTTGGATGGAGCTCTGAGCAACCTGCTCTGGTGAAAGATGTTCCTGCCCATGGCAAGGGATTGGGACTCGATGATCATTGAAGTCCCTTCCAACTCTGGCCATTCTACAATTCTATGATTCTGTGATAATGTGTTTCATTGGACCTACATAGCAGAGTGAGATTGTGTTTAACTATAGACAATTTCAGCTGTGATTATACTATGGAAATTTTTTTTCTCTGGAAATAATTCTGTGATATCTATTATATTTCGTTACTTTCCACAACATCTTTGCTTAAGCAACAAGTAAAATGAAAGAGAGAAGGAAGTGCCTGAAATGGTGACCTTTAAATCTAATAGCATTGTTAAAAGTGTCAAATGTGGTTTCTGTTGAATTCAAATAAGGCAATGCTGTGGAGATAAAATCTTAATGATGTGTGATTCATTACAATTCAATGAACTGTGCAAAGATAAATATGGGGAAAAAATTACCACTTTGATGTACAGGAAATTTCCTCAGAGGGATTTATTTTCAAGTAAGTTAAACAGTGCTCCATTAAACTTCTCAAAGATGACAGAAAGCTATGTCAAGGTAACCAAATCCCCTAAATGAGACCAATAGCAAAGAAATAAAAAAAAAACACCCTGAAAATTCCACATGCTTTGAAGGTGCATTTGTATTCAAAAAGCTTGAAAACATTTAAATATGAGAGACAGAAGTGCTAGAATAAGGTCCCACTTGGAACACAGGTGCTTTGACAAAAAGTATTAAAGCCACTAGATTTAGATTTTCTAGTGACAGATTTCATGCAGAAACCCTAGTCAGAAACTAGAAAACTTTCATTTACATCAGGAGATTAACTCCCTTGCACTGCTAGAATAAACTGTCTGCTTTCATTTCTAGTCTTGTGAATTCAAGCAGTATAAATAAATATGCAATAAAATAATACTGCAGAAAAGATTTTCAGCTCTGTAGGTTAATGCATGTATCAATAGAGAGGGAAGTGGGGGATCACCAGCCCATAGGGCTGTATGCAGAGGTTTGGGTGCAGGCCTAGGAGAGGACTTGGAGTGGGTTAGTCCAGGCAGGGGTCTGTCCAGTATTGTGTGCTTTGGCAAAAGGCAGCAGATAGAATCTTAACTTCCTGGAACCTCACATTGTCCCAGGGAATGTATTTTGAATTGCTATCTTTGCAGACTTGTGTTGAAAGTGAAGTCAAGTTCAAGGTTTCTAATTCACCCATCACCACTATATGAGAGGTGTTAATTAGAGCAAATTTTACTGTTGGTTTACAAGTAGTTCTATGATAATTAAGAGCATGTCAATTAATCTAATAACTTCTTGAGAGAATTTTGCATGTGCATTTGAGTGTTATGTACAATATGTAAGCCAAAAACTTCATTCAGATATAACTGTGACCAGAATAAATAAAGGAAAGAAAAACATCAATACATTGTAAAAGTAATTAGTACTCTGTGGTATCACTTTTACACATTTATTTCAAAAGTCATATATCAATATCAAAGTAGCTAAAGGGACTACTTCATGAGTCCATCAGTAGTTTTAACAAGACATAGACTGCATTAAGGTCAAACTTATAGCCATTAAAAGAAGATGGCAAAACTGAATATAATTGTGTTATCATACCTATATAAAATAACATTAATAGCTTATAAAATGATAGTCTGAAAATCCATCATATGGTACAGGGAACTTTCTTACAAAGCTTCCTGGAAATCAAACTGACTATTAATTACATTAAAATATGAGGTATGGGTCAAACTGGCTTACAGGTCTGTCTGAGTAAAAATGGAGGCTGGTATCCAGTGTGACATACAAAGGTAACTGACTTATAACACACTGAGTAAGTGGATGAGAGGAATTCCAAGGACACATAAACTGCTGACAGAAAATGCAAAAACTGAATTTAAATCTAGTGATTATTCTTATCTGCAGTCCTATCATTCTTCTGAAACTTCGTATCATTTTGTTTTACCCTGAGTGAAAAATATTACCTCGTGATAGACCACTGCTTGTGAAAACTGTAATGCCTTATTTAATTTCCAAGGTTAGTTTTCCTGATATTTTATTAACAATAACATCAATACTATGCCATAACAGTAATAGAGAGGCTCAAATCATAAAAGGCCTAGATATTCACCTGCTGGTTGATTGAGGTGTAGCTAACATTTCATTTCTTATGATGCTTCATAAGCTCCAAAATCTAAATATTCAACCTGCTCAACACCTTGAGGAGACTGGTGGATGAATTTTATTACCTCTGCTTTGAAGAGGAGCAAATGAGACAGAACCAATCGCAGAAGAACAAGTTCAGAACTTAAACCTGGCTTGGACTGTGTTCAATAAGAATATTGTTTGGGTTTTTTTTCCCACGAGAAAGTGAAATAATCTCATTTAAAGTCACAAATAAACTCAGATCTACTGTGCATTTTTAGGTAGCTGACAAACTTCATGTAAATATCAAGCTACTTGTAAGCCACCCATAAAGGAAGGAGTAGAAGTTGTTTCCCCTATTTTATCTTATCAATTGGCTGTTTGTGCAACTGGATTTGGAGTTCTTAAATATAATAAATATGCAGCAAGTAGAACTGATATGTAGTTTTAAAAACATACACATCTAGAAATTACAATATTTGAATTTGGAAAATGTCTGACTAGTTTGAATCAGTTTCATTGTAAGCTTAATGAACAGTATGAAATGTGGCAAACATCTATTCTGGTGTATGACAAACCACACAGAGTGTGGAATCTGATATATATTTATATCTTAAGGATTAGTTCTTGTACAGTTTGATTATACTATTCCATCTTTACTTAAACACAGACTTACAGGGTTATTATTATGTTGTTAAAAACAAAATAACAACAACAAAAAAAATCAGGTCACTATCAATCACTGGAAAACAGGCTTTTTAAACGGGTTTTGTAATGACAAATATGAGCTGGAAGGTATTAGCATATTCACTATCAATGACCTTATATGGTTAAACATATTTTACGGTACAGAAGCTCGAATGTCTTTCAGAGAATATAGCAGAAGTCATGCAGCTCCTATTTATAATTAATTTCTAGACTGAAATTTTGTCTTGATCTACTAAAAACACCTGCCTACCTAACACTTATTCATGACAGCAACAGAGAAACTCAAAGGAAGTTATCAGATAACAAAACTTCTGCAGTTTTCAGGTCTATCAGCAGATTTTTAAAACCCAGTCTTTTCAACAAGTCTTAGAATAGCATTCTTCCTTATGTCATATCTGAATTACACCAAAATTAGCAAGATGCAATTTCCTGCTAGATTTTTGTAAGACTTCTTTTGTTACTGTAGTATTAGCTGCCATTCCATGCTCATTAGAGAACTATATGCTGTAGATAAATCAGAGACTTAAGAGTTTTCTTGAAAGATGATATATTATTTCTAACAAAGAGTAAAACACCGTATATCAAATTACATTACTTTATTTCTAACAAAAGAATAAAACATCATATGGATTTGTGTGGTACCGATAATGTAATTTACATAAACAAAAATGTCAAGAAAAGTCCCTAAACCCTTAATACCACAACGTGACTTAAAATGATCTCATGTATATTGCAATTTTTCTGGACTTAATGCAAACAGAAAGAAGCAAGCACAACTGGGTATGTGTTTAATGCTTATTTCTCCCATTCCTTGCCCTCTCCCAAAGAAACACATGGAAAAAGATTATTTCAGTTCTTGTGATACAGTACTGTGGTAAGGAAACTAAGTAAGTAAAACTCTGGCTGAGACACAGTGTGTCCTGGTGCAGTGTCATGCTGTGCTCTGAGGGAAGATACCACTGCACAGCTATAAATGTGCTGAGGGCAGTCTCCTTTCCGTGTGAGTTCCATGTTTTTTAAAGACAAATTTTTAAATTTTAAAATTTTAAAGACCTGTTTTTTAAAGACAAATGCTGAGTGGACTGTTATCTACGGTCACTGCCACTGGCTCAGCTACACGGGCAAATCACATAGGTCCCTGGAAGAGGAAGAGAAGTGGGCTTTGTGGAAGGACTTGGGAACTTCTTGACAGAGAAAGGAGCACAAGGGTTTTAATCAACGACCATACCCTTAGACTTGAGCAGAAAGAAATTCTAGCCCACCACAAACTGCTAATTAACTGAATTTTCCCATGGTGAGGTAAGCCTTGCAAAGGAGGCCGATCTTTTGTTGCCTACAGTCTTAATCTTTCAAATAGTTTAAGTTACTGTGGTTAAAATTCCTTTTCAAAGTCAGTATTCATTGGCACTCCTACTGTTCTGAATGGAAGCTAGGCTTAGCTGGAAATGTTAGGCAAATCTGTGATCAGATGACTCTGTGAGTCATGAGGTTACAATCCAGAAAGGCCATGACAAAAAAGGGTGTTAGTGTACTTACCTGAATCACATCTGTGCACTCACTTGGTTTGGAAACAAATCAGCCCCTTAGCAAATAATTGGAAATGACAATCCTTTGTCTGAGATAGAGGCTGCAAAAGCGTTAATAAAAAGACAAGCGAGAACACAATAAATTTCTTTAGATTGTCAAAAAAAGGCAAATCCAAAAATTTGCTTGCAAAATAAGAGTTTAGGGGGTAAAATTAACTGCATTTCTTTAGGTAAACAGATAATTAAGTTTCTAAGAATTAGAACTTGTGGCTGGATTTTCAGAATGCTTTGGCACTGGTGGAAATGGTGCTGTAATACTGAACTGCAAACTTCTAATCTGGAAGTTTTGACTGAAAGTTGGAGAGTGGAGGAGGCATTTGCATTCAAAATTGTGATCCCTGAGACCTCACTTTAGTACCATGTCACCAACAGTTTTTAACAGCCCCTCTGCTAGTAAGGCGATTTAGTAAGGCTATACTTAGTGTGTAGGAAGCAGTCCTAAATCAGCGCTTTAATAATTGGCCTCTTTTTCTCACTACATCTTTGCTTCTGTTTCGCTTCAGCTGGGTGAGGGGCAGACCTCAGACTTCAGCTGCAACAATGTAAACCCTTCCGAAACCTCCTTGGATTTAATTAGAAAAATATGAGAATTGACACTTCAAGTAGAAGACGGGGATGTCCACCAATGGACTACATTAGAATCGCTTTCTGTGTCACTTTGTGTAACAAAATGCTGGCTTTATCTGAGTCACAGTTGCTCACAGACACAGGGCACTTGCAAGAACTGGGGAATTCCTGGAAATTACTGTAAGTTCCGTTTGTTTTAAGCAAGTGATCACAGGTGCGTGTCTCCTCGCGGTCGGAGCTGCCCTCAGCGGGGTGACAGAGGTGGCGCCGGGCCGCCCTTTGCCCGCAGCCCGGAGGAAGGGGAGCGAGGGGATGCGCTGGGCAGCACGGGGCTGGGCACAGCCTGCCCGCGGGCTCCCAGGGGCTCCTGAGGGGATGCGCTGGGCACAGGCGGTGCGGAGCCGCAGCTGCCCGCGGGCTCCCAGGGGCTCCTGAGGGGATGCGCTGGGCACAGGCAGTGCGGAGCCGCAGCTGCCCGCGGGCTCCCAGGGGCTCCTGAGGAATTGCGGTGGGCACAGGCAGTGGGGAGCCGCAGCCTGCCCGCGGGCTCCCAATGACTCCCGAGGAATTGCGCTGGGCACAGGCGGTGCGGAGCCGCAGCTGCCCGCGGGCTCCCAGGGGCTCCTGAGGAATTGCGGTGGGCACAGGCGGTGGGGAGCCGCAGCCTGCCCGCGGGCTCCCAATGACTCCCGAGGAATTGCGGTGGGCACAGGCGGTGCGGAGCCGCAGCCGCCCGCGGGCTCCCAATGACTCTGTGAGGAATTGCGCTGGGCACAGGCGGTGCGGAGCCGCAGCCGCCCGCGGGCTCCCAATGACTCCCGAGGAATTGCGGTGGGCACAGGCGGTGCGGAGCCGCAGCTGCCCGCGGGCTCCCAATGACTCCCGAGGAACTGCGCTGGGCACAGGCGGTGCGGAGCCGCAGCTGCCCGCGGGCTCCCAGGGGCTCCTGAGGAATTGCGCTGGGCACAGGCGGTGCGGAGCCGCAGCCGCCCGCGGGCTCCCAGGGGCTCCAGAGGAAATGCGCGGCCCGGCCGGGCCGCCCGAGCCGCAGCGCCGGGCTCGGAGCGGCGGGCGCGCCCAGGCGCGGCCTGCTCCCGCGGCAGGGAGGGAGCTCCGCGGGCGCGGCCTGCCGGGGAGCGGCGCGGGGGCGGCTGGGCTGGGGTGTGGAGCCAGCCCGGCAGGAAGGAAGGAGAGAAAGCAAGAAAGTGAGCAGCGAGCGGGGAGGGAGAACTGAAAGTTGAACTACTAAAGCTCTGCGCTTCCTTCCTCTGCCTGCCCGTCCCCGTCAGCCGCGGGCTTCTGCGGAGGTAAGGCGGGCCCGGCGGGGTGTGCGGGGCTGGGCCGGGCCCGGCCGGGGTGATGCTCCGCTCCCGGAGCCGCCGGCAGCCGGCCCCACGCTGGAAAAGCTGCTGGCGAGGGCACGGGGTGGGACGGGACAGGTCCCGCAGGAGCGATCGGGGAGAAGAGCAGGTAGGCAGGTAGGAAATAAGGCGTGTATTGCTCTTTGTGGATTCGATTGTTTTAACGATTTGTGTGTAAATGTCATGCTAAAGAACTGTGCTTTATTACTGTGTATTTATTTACTCTATGAGTTGTTTTTTTGAAGTCTGATATGAACAGACCTCGTGTTAGCTGCTATTATGTACCTGGAAATTTTATCAGAAAATTTAAGAAAGTCAAAGAAGCTGTAGTACATCCTGGATCGAGAATACGAAGTGAAGGATACAGCACCCGAGTTTGGCCACAGCAACTTCCCAAAGTTCGAATTCCACCTTCAGTCAGTTTATTCATGACATGCAGTTCCTTACTCCTGCGACTCTGCAAGTTGTTCCACTGGAATTTCTTGCAGTATGAGGTTTGACTCGGAGGTAACAAAGGTTGCTGAACTTTTTTCTAGAAGGCAAGTGCTCTGAAATTTAAAAAAGAAAAAAAAAAAGACAAAGAAAAAAGACAAACAGTTTGTCAGAGGGTGTAATTAAAGTTATTTTGTAATTATCCACTAGGTTGACCTATGCTTCGTAACTTCCTTGTATTGGTAAAGGCAATAAGGCAGTAGCTCTATTGGAATGTTTGGGTTTTTTTTTTTTTTCTTTTTTTTCTTGCAGTCAATAAGCTGATTGTATAATGTAGGTTTTGGAAAAGATCTTTGCAGTGTTTTCTATGTTAATCTTGTCAGTTTGTATGGAGTCAATTACAATGTGAGTATGAAATTTACTACTTGCAGATTTCATTCTGCTCCGTGGTGAGAAAGACCTGTTGTACTGTTTTATTTTGCTTTTTTTTTTTTTTTTTTTAGCATATTTATTAGGATCTTTATGTAGTAGGTGGTTTAGCAGAAGTTGGGAGCAAGCCTGAACTTGCTTATGTTTGTTGAACTGATTGCTCACAGCGTGGTTATCTTACCATGTACTCTTAAAAGTTTGACAGTTTCTTCAGGCTTGTATCTTTGTATTGATATTAAAAAAAGAAAAATAAGTCTAGTCCTGCTTGAGTTCACCTCTAACCAACTGTTCACACATTTTATTATTAAAATTTGGATTGCTTGCTTGCTTCAACTAAGATTTGTCTATCTCCCTGTCAATTTTGTCTTCAGGACTTTTCAACTTGAAAAATCTTAGGAAGAAAGAATTTTAAAATTAATAGATATAGCTTTCCAGAATGCTAGATGCAGGTGCTTACCCTCCTATGAGGAAGTGTTCTGAGAGTTAGAATTGCCATTTTTCTTTGATGCTATTGAGCTGTTGCTTTTAGTAAAATAAAAGAACTGTTAGGCCACTCTGAGTTTTTGTTGCCACTCCTTGTTGAAGTTTCTTCCATAAGATGGCAAAATGAAGAAATTGACAGTCAGTTTCTAAAGAAGTGTGAGAAACATCTTCTATGCAAGAAAGTTGGATGATGCCATAGAAGGCTAGGGATGTGCAACACACATTGCAATTCATCCCCTGCTGAAACTTCTTTCTTAGAAGAAAAGCCCAAATGATTTTCCTTATATTGCATTTTTCACATAGCAGTTTAGGTGTTTTGTCCCTATTTTGTTAAAATGGAATGGTCAGGTGTCTTCCAAGAAGCTTGATTTTTTTTTTTTTTTTTTTTAAATAACCATTATACCATTTTCCTATTTTTAGTAACTGTGTTGAGAATGGTGATTTTTGTCTTGGTTACTCTACTTAGGAGAAGGTAACACTAAAACAAGAATCAATTTGATTTAAGCAGGTTCAAGGTTCAAATTCCCCTTGTGGGTTTTTTTTTTTTTTTTGGTTTCTTTGTTGGTTTTTGGGGTTTTTTTTGCAATTTATTTCTAAGTCGGAAAAATCTATTTTGACTTGCTTCTGAGAGGAGATTAGTTTTACGGAATGTGTGCGACCATGTGCACTAATGTTGTTTACAAATGCTGAATTTGTAGTGGCAGAAATATGGATGTGAAAGAAAATGAATTTGTACAAATGTGTATAAGACACTCCATTCTAGTACCATACATTCTTTAGGGTTTATTATGACTTACTTTGTAATCAAAGCTAAGGAGGAGATTAACTTATTTTTTAAATTGGTAACAGTCATACCAAAACAGAGTAATGTATTGAATGAGGTGGTCCTTGAGTTCAAACCTTATAAAATATTTTAAGAAGATGAACATATTTATGTTCTAGCCTGCAAAACACTCACTGTTTTGTGTAAGTAATGAAACCAAACCAGTTGTCAGTATAACCTTTTGCTTAGACCCACAAAATAATATGTGATCTTAGTGGTATTTAGCCAGTTGTGTAGCTAGGCTAGATCTGTAGCATGTCTTCAGAAATCTCGATGGATACACTGATAGCTTCTGCCATAGACAACTACAGAAACAGAAAGTGGCTTGGGCTTTACCTTCTGGCTCTGTTGGCATTTTGTGGTCTAAATGTCTTCTCAGCGAGCAGTTACTTCCTTCCTCTGCTACATGCTTTGTTCGTAAAATACACAGTAAAACATAACTATTCTTACAGATTTGGAAGCAAAGTTTGTTCTCTGCTAGGTAAACCTTTGCATTGGTATGTGGTTTATACAAAGATGGGTTAGAATCCAAATAGCTGATAGCACATGGCTATTTGAGTTCCTGAAGTAACAACACTGGAGATGTTCAGAATAAGGTGTAGGCAAAGCTATTGCATGTAGAAAAAACAGTATTAAGAGAAGAGAGAATGTGTGGGTATAAATATATATGTTTTTATATAACATGTATGTTTATTTATAAATATATATCTAAAGCTGTGTTCCCAGGTACATTTTTTGTTATTATGAAAGGTGGAGGGATTGAGAAGATGACACTGTCTGAAAATGAACAGTAACACCTTAGGGAAAAAATAGCCAAATGCTACCATGAAACCCAGAACTGTCAAGGAAGGTGGAAATGGCTGAGATAACCAGCTGCAACTGCAACTTTATAAGCCTTAGAGTGATATGCATACACTGTAGGGGTTTTATATACTTGAATATGTGTGTGATTTGCTTGTTGGTTTTGGTGGTTTTTTTATTGTTTGCTTGTTTGTTTTTTCCTTTTATTTGCAGTCTGTTTGATTGTGGTTTTTTTAAATTACTGAGTATATGAAAGACTATTTTCTGGTCCAAGCAGTATCTCTCTGATATTTTTCCCCTAGTAAATAGTTTCTGTGTTAATATTTTTTCATTCTGTACTCAGAACCTGAGAATATATATTCAACTAGTTAAGAGAATGTATACATTGACATTTTCCAGGGTTTAGAGATGGGTGCATGCCATACTGTTGAATTTTATCCTTTATGACTGGAGGCTGCCATGAAAATTTTGAAGAAATGCTGAGTTTTCAATTTTTTAAAGGGAACAATGGAAGTTTACATAAGCATGCAATTTAGAATGAGACAAAGGTAAATACGAAAGTGGATTGTTAATCAGTTTAGATCAATCCAAGGCTTTTTGAATTTAAATTACTTGAGAATCTTTAATTGAGGGTTAACTCTGTAATAAAGTTAATTTCTCTTGAGAGGTTGATATCTGATTGACCTCTGGAGCTGTCTCTCTAAAAGGTTTTAATAGTATCAATTTAATATTCAAGATAAGTCACTTTTCAGACTTGTGAGTGGTGATCGAAGCTGATAAAAATATATCCAGAAAAATGAAGCTAGAGACTAGAGAGAATCCAATTATTTATTTTAAGTAAAGGAACATTTATAGTAAGTATACTATGTTGATTTTTTCAGAATAATGTAGGCGTGCTCATCTCCTTTTTTTTTATTATTATGCCACATACATGTTTACATGATGTAAGTATGAAGAATCTAGTTTTTTCCTTGGTTTTGATTACCACTTTATGAAAGTATGGGAGTAATGAAGATATTTACAAAATTTTGCAAGAACACAAGTCCAGTGATTGAGGTAGTTACTTAATAATTCGTATCATAATAAAGTACAATTGCCAATAGCAGTGATAACAGCTGTGCTTCATGCAGTACATTATTTTAAATTTAGATTTATCTATACGTGGCTTTGGGTAATTAGGAGATGTATAAATATTTATTTATCTATTTATTTTTTACAACCTTTCTGAAGAATGAATGACTTAGATATTCAAAAGACATTGGAGGAATCTCCTAGGAAGAGGGTTTATCCTTTATTTAGGAATTGATACAGTAAAAATGTAGGCAATGTTTTAAGCTTCAATTCTAGAGTACTTCATCTTTTGTCATGAATGACTTCGAAGAATTAGGTATCAATGCTTACTACCACAGATAAATTCTGGTCATAAGATTTCTCCTCTTTCTAAATGCTACTTAAATCTTAATGCTCTTCCACTGAGGCTGTTCTTTCTTTTCCAGGCTGCTTAAGGCTAGTACCTGCATGCCAGGACAGCTGCTACAGTCAGCAGGTTTCCCTAAGGCCAAATTACTCTTTATAGTGAGAGAGAGAGGTGAAAAAACCTGTTGAGTGTTGCTGATCTTAAACCTTCTTTGAAGAAATATTATTTCAGGATGTTTCATACACCTTCAGAAGAGTAGCAGCTGGATTTTATAAGTTGTGAATTTAGATATGGCTCTGAAAGAAACAATGACTGACATATGAAATCTGGAGTGTAAGAGCTGAGTTGGAATATACTAAGGAAAAACTCACAGGCAGCCAGAACTTGCCTATGGATTCATGCCTTTTCTCTATGTGGCCAAGGGAAAACAGCTTCCTTGTCAGAGTTGAGATACTGGTTACCTATTTCCTGTGTTCCTGCAGTTTGCTTGAAGGGCTGACTGTTGCAAACCATATTATTGAGAATAGCACTTGTTCAGTTGGATTCTCAGTTGAAGAGGGTTTAAATGCACAGATCACATAGAATGCTCTAGAGTCATTTTTCCTTTGTTCAGTTGCAAGTGTGTTTCTATGCTAAAAGGATTTTGAGATTGGAAGGTAAGGGAGTAGAAGCCCTGTTCCATAATTTATTGGTGCTAGTGTGGAAATAGCGAAGGTTTAGGTTCCAGTTGTGGTCTTGGACAACTCTTTCTTTCCCTGATATCCAAGTAGTGTGTAATAAGTGTGTGTGTGCGTAGATAAGTGGTTCATCTCTTTAACTGTTCATCTTAATGGTTAACTACTAGGAATATGTGTTTTAAATCTGTATTATTTGTGCTGAGACTTTGATTTTGCTTTTTATTTTAATATATGCCAAGATAAAAGGTTGAGTTTACCATTGCTGAAATTATTGTATACAGGCAATTAAAAATATTGCTGTTCAAGTGACAAGGAGTCTTTCACAATTTTATTCAAGGTAATTGTGAGGTTCAAGTGAGTTTTTTTTTTAATGTCCTTTTTCTTTTCTGTATGTTTGCAGTCTTTAAAAAAAATCAGACCGAACTCAAGAAACTTGAAGAGGTGTCGTGAGGAAACGGATATTTTC